>OY725330.1:51956169-53156169 GCA_963242795.1 Inga leiocalycina | reverse complement strand
AACAATTTTCCAGATTCTGCGTCTATATACTCCAAATCTTTACAAATGGCTTTGTGAAATTTAAATATGTTATCAATAGGTCGTGTTTTGAACACATTGTCAGCAGAGACTACATCTGTTTCCCAGACAAACAAACTAGAGTTAAAGGAAGGAGCAGAACCATTAGATAAGAATCGCAGAGATTTTGTAGGGAATAATGAATTCGCTCCTAGATGACTTGCATTTACCCCTAATCCAGGGACACAGCAAGTCTGATTATCAGGCAAGGTAAAAGATTCTCCAATTTCAGTGAGGGAAGAAGCATCATTCCCATCCCTCAGTTCAAGCTTTCCATATTTGACTGGTCCACTACTTCCATGCGCACCATCTTGTAAAATGGATGAGTATTTTTTCTCGGGACTAAATGAAGGTGCACATATGCAGAATGATGGACTAGTGTTTTCTATCTCCGATAATTTCCTTGCAGAACACAAACCTGTTTTACTTGAAAAGGAATCATTGTTCCTTGATTTTCTTTTGCATGCCCAACCAGAAAACAGTGTAATTAATGCATAATCTGTTGTCGGGGCTGCATTAGATAACTCTTGAAAGTTAGAAACAGAACAGAAACTTAAACACATGATTTGAAGGAGGGGGTGGTGGGGGACACTACACCTGCCATATACATATTCAGCAGAAATAACTTCGCTTCTTCTTCACTTAGAAATCCGACCAGCCATGGTATTACAGATTCAATCAATTTCAAAGGCATTAAGCGCAAACTTTCATAAAGTAGTTCTCGTTGTCTTTGGGGGCTAAAATGTTTTCTTGCAAGAGGTAGAACCTATCAGCATGAGATGTTGTTAGATAGATCATATTGACAGCAAGATATGCCCAATCACAACGGTAATGTTTTGATGCTGAATTGAAACACAAATAAATTTCTAGCGAAGCTTCCTGGTTCTTTAGAAAGAAAGACATCAAGCATGGAAAAATTTTGGCTGATTTAGACCCCATTAGAAGAATTCTTTGTCACTTTTAAAAGTTAAAACAGAGATAAGCTCACCTGAGCTTCCTCATTGTCAAAGTGCGCCAGTATGGTGTCCTTTATTTGTTCAGTGTGAGACCTCAACTTCATGTAATCTTCAGTAGATGATGAGTTGACTTCAGCATTCTGAATTCCTTCCATCAGGGATCTAAGCTTGTCAAACTGAAGTTCCCCATCAGCATGATCATCAAGAAAAGAAATATCTGCATCTATAGCAGGGAATATAACTTTGTCCTCAGCAATGCTGCAACGAAGAAAATGAAAAGCTCACAAACTATGTCAGCACTGCAAAGGATCCAATGAAAAAAGGATATATGATGTAATACTAGAATTGTGTTTCATCAATATATATATATCTCTCTCTCTCTGCATTTTTGTCTTTTCTATCCTTTTTTTGTTTTTTGGTTACAAGAGCCTGAGTGTTAGACTGGCCTTTCTTTATAAGACAGGAAATTTACGAAAGTGTGCTGGGGAGGGAAAAGAAATCCCTGAAGTTTCATATTAATTCCACACTGAATCATCCCAAACATATAACAGGGGTGGGGTGGTGGCATGATTTCAAAGACTTTTTAAATGAGCGGGAAATTATTTCCTGTGACTCACACTCCTTGTATGCAGTCTGAAAGATTGTTAATACAACGCAAAAGGCTGCCAGACTGAACTTTCTCACAATAGAAATTATAATAAAGAGGATAAAGATCACACCTATGAAAGATGCAGACTTCAGTAATAAACTGCAACCTCCCATTAAACGCAGACAAATCAGAAAATTTTCCAGAAAGTTGTATCTTCCTAACAGCTTCAGTTAAATCAATCAACTCTTGTTTTATGGCCTTATGCCAGAGTAATAATTCATCTATAGGGCATGATGAAAAAGAACTGGTATGATCAACGCTTAGCTCCATCCATTTCCTTTTTCCAGTTTTAGAAGGTTCACAAGCACAATACACCTTTTCAGAACAATTGGTTAAGTCATGTGTCCCAGCATTCTCACAATGAGCCTTGGTATCATTTATGCAGCTTCTACATTTAATCTTCACCCCTTCCATCCATCCAAAAACAACCTTGACAATCAGAAAAATCAAGCTAAGACAGTTTTCTGATTCAATCATTATGCAACAGCATCTAATCAAATGACACTTACCTGTTGAAGAAGCTTCTCTTCAGGAATTATTGAGCACAAGCACTTAAGCATATCCTGATGTTCATCGGATGAGACATACAAAGCAAGCCAGGGAAGAAATTCTGCCATCATTTTAACCGGTAAGCTGCAAAGAAATTGCCACACCAGTGATGCTTGCTCTTTAAATGAAAAGTTCTCAATAACCAAGGGGAAGACCTGCCCAATGCAATGACTGGATATTGGATTTTGTAGAAGTTGGTATAAAAAACTCTACGGATGGTTGGTCAAACAAAAAATTACAGCCCAAGTTTGCCAAGAAATTGTCTAGCAGAAAATAATATATACCATAAATATTAAAGATATTCACATATATCATATCTGGAAAGGCATACTCTCTCCATAACAGCACCAATTGCACTTTCCATACATAGAGAAAATAAATATGCTAGTTTTCCATAAAATTAAAATCTCTCTATTCAACTGCTGAAGCAAAAAGGTTCACTGAAAGAAAAGAACTGCTTCTACAAAAGATTCTTCAATAGAGAAAATTAATAAGTTAGTTTTTCATATAACTAAAATCTCTCTATTCAACTGCTGAAGCAAAAAAGGTTCATTGACAGAAAAGAACTGCTTCTACAAAAGATTCTTCAATTGATTAAATTTTACTATGTGTTTAGTTATATTCGGTCAAAACAAAACACTTTAAACGAAGGCAGGGAGACAGCAAAAAGTCATTTCAAGACGTTATGCAAAGAATATCCTTGAAGTTTGAATACAATATTCAATTTACCCACAACTCTGATAATCTGGTAAATCAATCATATCTCTGGAATCATCATATATATACCTGCTCCTCTTCCTTAAACATATGCTGGCTAATTGATGTTCGAAGGGCACCAGTACAATAAGCTAATTCCCTACGGTAGCCCTCTTCCTCTAGCAAATTAGAATTTAGCAGCTTGAACAATTGATCAAAAAGAAGACCCTCTCCCTCATGCTCCAAGGAATACGTTCGCGCAACATTCTTCACACGTATATCTAATGCAGGAAATATGACCTGTGAATTCAAACCAATAAAGAAATCAGTGATCACGTCAAAATGACGTGTTCCCCCAAAGTACCATTAGCATGTAAGTAGAAGTTTGCAGAAACCTCATTTTAAGCGTTCAAAATTGTAATTATCTTATATCCAGTAGGATGTTGGCTAAAAAAAAATAAATTGGTGTGTTTACATATATAATTAGATTTAAATGAAACAGAAATAATCTATAGACTCCTTTAGAAGGCTGATTTTCTATGCATACAGAGTGAATCTTGTTTACACTGGCATTGTAATAATCATGATATCACAACTCACAAGACATAGGCAACTTATCAACGCTCCAATTCGATGGCTAAAACTCTTTCACAAGCAAAATAAGAAGAATAAGAAGCAGAAGAAGAATCTCATCAACTCCACTAACCAACGCACCTCATCCTCCGCATTGCAATGATGCTTATAGATAGTATGAAGAAAGTGACAACGGTCGAACAAGGGTTTGATGTCAGAGGCAGCAGCTTGTTGGTTATTGGCAAAATCCAAGGCGGCTTGATGGAGGCTATCGAGCTCAGAGCGAATAGCTTTATGGAAGAAAGAGAATATCAGAATCGGCGAGTTTTTTAAGCAAGTCTTGGAAGGTGAGGATGAGGAATCAACTGTGTTCATATTGGCATTTACCATCGCCAGACCATCGCCATTACAGAGAGAGGACGATATGAGAATATAATTGCCTAAAGATTCCGGCGTCCCTGACCTCAAAAATTTTCCGACAATTCATTGAAACTGTTCCAGCGTCTTTGAAATCTCCTCTCTCCCTCCCTCCCTCTCTCTCTTTGCTTTTTTTCTCTCCAACTTTACTGTGAGCCTATCTCTCGCTGTGAGGACAGAAGAGCGTCCAGATAACACGAGTGAGTGGCTTCGTTGTCGGGTGGTCGATAAAAGAGAGAGAACAATATATAGTTGGCTCACGTGGCTCTCCTCCTCCACGTGAACTAATTATCAATTTCTCCTCCCGAGAAAATGCCAAATTTAGAAAAAAAAAATCGGTTATTAAATAAAATTAATACCAACAATCAATCCAAATATTACTTACCAAACCAACTTTTAAAGTCCTTACTTCATGTCTCAATCCACTACCAATCTCATTCTTAATTCATCAAAATTCAGTACTATATATCGAACAAGGCCTTATATTCATTATGTCTAGTTATTTAATCACACATGACTATATGCACTACCACCTCCAATCCTTTATATAATAGCCTAAAATTTAAATTACTTTAATTCTTTTTATATGAACCTGACAAGAGTTGTTTGAATATTTAATGAGTTTTTTTCATTCATTAAAAGGTTAGCGATACCTATATTTATTTTATTTCTCTCTCTTACTCACCTTTCATAAATATGAGCATAACTAAAAAAAAATATTTTAAACATACTTATTGTTTTTAACTAATTTCAACCACTTTTTTAAATCACGTAATTTTATTATCCGGTTATCATAAATAGGGTTGGAAGGAGTATTTTTTTCATATTTATTTATAGTTAAATGATAATATTTTTATAATAAGACACATAGTTATATGTAATTGGACAACTTAATATAATTATTATTTTATATAAGGAGTTTGACCTAAGTATTTTTTTTCCTGATATTACCTAACGAATAAATTTACTAATATTTGCATAAAATTTTTTGTATAAATAAGAAGTCACACAAGTTTAAACATGTTTGTAATATCAGCCTGTAAGTGTTCACCCTTCAAATTAAAAAATAATTTATGGTTGGTTATTTATTTTATGATAATCCCATCTTGTTATGAAAATAAATTAAATATATAATACTTACTAATAGTCTGTTTAGTACAAGGGATTTGGAGGGGAGGGGAAGACAAAATTTTATGGGTTGGATTTAAAAAATTAGAAAGTAAAGTTATAAAATTTTAATAAAAAGAAAGATATAGGATAAAAAGTAAAAAAAATTAATTAAAGACCTTTAAAATCCGACTTTAAAAATTTTTCCTCTACTCATTTTCCCTTCCTTCTCCTCCCCTCATATCAAACAGTCCCTTTCATACATTGAAGATAAAAAGAATACTTCTTATTTACATTGAAGATATACCAAATACATTATACATACTTTTTTTTTAATAACAAAATACATGATACATGCTTTTTAATTATATACAACTCAAATGTTTCATCATGTTAAATGCCTTCAAAACATAAATTAAGAAACTTATAAATTTCATTAATATAAAAGAAGTAATAAATTACAAGAATCATGGGAGATACATCCTTTTATACATATGATCGAAGTAACATGGGGAGATGCATGGACAATGATACAACTATTTTATTCATAACACATGTTACTTTTTACTTCTTAGCCAGGAAACACATATTCCTTTTTACACCAATTATCCATACAATGTTTTAAACGAGATTTAATTAGCTCATGGTACAGGAAAAAACGAGATTTAACAATATATTACCCCACACCTCTTTCTCAAATTTTTCATTATATAAATGCTCTCAAGAATGTTTGCATGATTAAAAGTTGTTATTCGGAAACGTGACTTTATTCTTTGAGGAGGAAACACATGGCATCTTGGTCGCAAAGACAATAATAGACAATAATAATTTCTGTGTTGAAATAAATGGTAGATAATATTTAATAAAAAAAAAAGTCTTTTATTTGATCTTTATTATAAAAACCCCTTTTGTTTCTCTCAAGTATACATTTATTGTTTTTTTAACTTATTATTCTTTGTTTCTTTGACTTAACTCACTAAAATTAAAACAGGCCTCACTACTTAAAAAAGTTCCTCTTATAAAGAATATATGTATTAATTTTTTTAAAACATTTATCCTTTAATTATTTACATTGAAAATTACCTTATTGATCGTACTTGCACACATCACACATTAATATATACAATATATTAGAGTTGTTTAGGGGGAAATAATAAATATGTGAGATGAAAAAGAGATTAAATAGTTTTTAATTAGGATGAAAACAAATTCTTCATCTGGCCTCTATCTAGAAATGAAGAGAGTATTTAGGTATTACAAACTAGTACGTAGTACTACTATACGTACTAATCAATATAAGATTTTCACTTACAAGTTACAACATGATTTAAACTCACATATTTAATTTATAAAAGTATGGGCTCAAATTTTACTAACCGGACCCATTCCTTTTTCTTTTTATACAAGTGTCTTTTATATATAAAAGGAAGTTTATAAGTGGTGGTGCTCGGCGGAAGTGGAATAATAAGATAAGAAGGAGCGTGGCATTCTCATGTTTGGCACACTCACCACCATTAAAACGCAAGTGGGTGTTTGTATATATATATATTGATCATTTAATTAATTATATTAATCCAACTTTGGATAATTAAACCCTCCACTTAATTATTTATATCCAGTCGACCACAATCTCCACTAATCAGTTTCTTTTATCCTTTACCTAGATAGTAGATCGTGCGCATGATTTCCTCCATCCTTAAATATCACTATTTTTTTTTTTTAATATTATCATCAGGTATCTGGTTCGGGGTTCGGGGTTATCCCCATAATACAAGTAACTCCTTGAACTTGAAATCTAAAGAGATCTAGCGGAGCTTTACACTGCTAGACCAACTCTATGTTGGTAATATCACTATTTCTAACTATATCCTTAATATAAAAGTTACTTGGAGTTTAATCTGGCCTTAAATATAAGACCATGATCCACTTTAATTTGCCTCCATTCAATTTTTCCCTAAACTGTCCATATTGATTATACATGTCAAGGAAGTTTGTATCAATGTAGTTTCAATGCAAATGATTTAAGAGAATATTTTGGTGAAACTAATTTTAAAAAATGACTAACTTAATTAGTTTTCTCAATCTATTTAAATTAGTTAAGTAAATCTTATATTAAGAACTAGAGTACTTGATGAAGTGAAAATATCTCTAAAGTTGCCATTATGTGTCCTAATAATTATATGTATGAACCCAACATATCATGTAACCAGCATTCTAAGGATATCACTTTCTTTAAATATAATACTATAACTAGGTAATTAAGTTATTTGTCGTATATTGTAAAGAGTAAATAATGAGTCCTACTCCTATATATATAATATTGATGTTGATTATACTTTTTCCTAGCTCCAAGGTGGATATACTTCGATGGATAAAATTTGAAGCCACTACCTGCGATTACACCTGCCCAGTTAATGCCGCTCTGTTATATATATGCTAAATAGTGTATGGATTAAGGTCCTGTTAATTATTATTATTAATTATTTGATGCTTTACCTCGCTCCACATTGAGTTTTATGTTATTGTTTATAGTAGGTTTTGATAAGGAGGTCAAACTACATCCATGTTGTGCCTTTTTCCCCCCACTAAACTAAGGATACTGGAATGATTTTAATAAAAAAAATAATAAAAGTTTATAATGGTGGCCACTCGCGTATTATCATGTTTTATATTTTGGTGGTTTATAATTTGTCGTATATAGTCTCTTAGTGTTTATTTGAAACAACGATTGAAATCTTCAAAATCAGTTTTTCAATCATGATTTACGATATACGAGGTAAATATGTGAGAGGGGTTTTATCTCGATTTACGTGAAAAACACTTATAAGTTCTTCAATCGTTATCCCAAACATGCCTTAGTTATCTTAAATTATTATAGTAGATGTGCATGCTGCCTGCATTAATTAGGTCCGTTTAGGGCACAAGCAAATGAACATATAAAACATAAAACTACAACGTAACCTAAGACTCTTGAACCTCTTGCCATGCATGAATAAAGTGGGCATCCGGGTTTGAAGTTTGAACTTAAAATACATCATATAGTTAAGTTAGTAACAAGTGTGTAAATCCAATTAATAACTGCGATCTGCTTGTCATGCTACCGAGTCTCTCTGTTTTTTTTAATAAACCTTTGGGGCCACCCTGTATCCAGTGCTTTTTCTGGATCATATTATCAGATATATTTGAGCAACCAACTAATTTAAATCGAGTCTTTGCGATTAGGATGCCTCTCCCCAAGATTTTTTTTTTGTTTTTTGAATAAAGTGAGATTCGAACTCGATCAGTCCACCACTTTGTAGTTTGACCAATCTAGGTTGCTACCGAGTCCCTTACTTGGAACAATGCAAAAACAAAATGGACTTACGTGTCAAAATTTCTAGTAACTTAAAGAGTGAGGACTTTTCTCTGGCTCCTCCTCAAGGAAAGACTCCTCATATTCAAAAAGATACAGGAGAGGAATAATATTGGATTAGCAATGTGCTCTTTGCCATGGACGCATAGAATTGAAGATATTAATCATGTTCTTAAGGATTACCTGACTTAATTAATATGGAGGGAAAAAAAATCCTTCCAAATAACGTCTATATACTTTTTTTTGGCAGAAATATGTTGGAATATGGTTAAGTAACAACTTGTGAGCATTCAAATTGGGCATTTCTTGGGAGATATTGAGATATGCATTATTTGTTGGAAGCTGTGGGAAGTTAGGAATCACCACCTTTTTGCCAATGATACTTATACAACAGAGGATATTTTAGTACACGTTGGTGTTATGGTATGTTTGTTTGAGCGATTCGATTGCTTATAAGTTGCTTTTTAATAGTGATTTACGGTATACGAAGTAAGTATGTGAGAGGAGTTGTGTCTCGATTTACGTAAAAAGCAACTTATAAGCAAATTTAAGCTCAAACAAACATGCTTATAATTGATCTTACTTTAAATAGTTTTTATGTTTTTTTTTACTAATTCTCCTTCACAGGAACTTTTATTATTTGTACAACTCTTTTTGAATAAAATTGTCCTTTTTCTTAAACAAAAAAATTCAAGAACTGCAGTTTTCTTTTAATTTGGGCTTAGGGGGCCAGCCCACTTGTATCCCAAAAAGGAAATTATCTAAAACACCCTTCATGCTACACCAAGTCACCAACAAACAGTGTTTCTGTCAAAGCCCAATTCCTCTGTGAGAAATATAACAGAAGTGAAGATCACATGCTGCTAGGGTAGTGAAGGGAAAAAAAGAATTTTGAAATTGTAAAATCCTTAGTCATGTTTGTTACTAAGAGTTAATAAGAGAATAATAAAAAATTCATAACTCATTTTTTAGGAAATACCTAATTTAGAATTTTGTAATTTCAAAGTTATTTTTATGTTATTTTCCAAAAAAAAAAAATCTAATAAGAAGATAAATTGACTTCGTGGTTGGCCAAAAAAACAACAAAGTTGACATGGAGAAGATATCTTTAGCTCATTAGAGGTTGAATAATACTTTTTTGAAAATATGATAAAAATTTTAAAATTGTATCACTTTATTGCCATAACATATCAAAATATAATTTATTTTATGTAAAATTTAAAGATCAAATTACCCAAAGGAATAAGGAAAAAAAAACATTTAGGGGTTAGGGCTTGTTTAGTATGAGGGGAGGGGAGGGAAAATGGGTGGAAGGAAAATTTTTTTGAGTTGAATTTAAAAAAATTAGAAAAATGGGGTTAAAAATTTTTAATTAATTTTTCTTACTCTTTTATCTTATATACTCTATTTATTAAAATTTTATTACCCCACTTCTTCAATTTTTTAAAATTCAACTTATAAAAATTTTCTTTTCCCTCTCTTCCCCTCCAAATCCCTCACACTAATAAGACCCTTAGGATGTTGGTACAAATACATGGCTGTAAATCAAAGCTACCAACCTCCATCAAGATATCCAACATCTGACTTTTAAATACAAATCTATTGGAGTTGGTGTTTTGTTTAACTTGAAGGGTGAATAAACTAACAGCTTCAGAGTAATTATAAATGGGATTAAATCCACAACCTTATATATATAAAAAAGTTTTAACATATTGCCTTCATATATTTCCCATTTCCAATTATTAATCACATACTTGTATTTTTTTTTTAATAAAAAGAAAAGTCCATGAATAATATTACTTTTGTTTGGTTGGTGTAGGTGAATGATGGGAATAACAAATTAAAGAAATATATAAAGTCTGAACTCTGAAATGTTAATAATTGTACTGTGGTGTTGAGAGCTAAAAAATGGTACTCCCTCCGGTCCTAATTATAGGACATATTTACCTAACTTTGGAGAAATTAAGGATGATAGTTAAATTAGTTGATCATATTTATTTTCCTAAAATGCCCTTATTTAAAACTTAAAATTTACAAAAAACAGTAAAATTGGGGTCTATGTGGTATTAATGAGTTGCAAGCATTACTCACTTTAATATAATACATAAGTGTATTCTTAAATTATTATTGTGTTTAATTATTATTGAGAAAGTATCAATAGGGGGTATTTTAGGAAGAAATTGACAAACATTAGAATTTTGTTCTATAATTAGGACCAAGATCAACTCCCAAATATTATCCTATAATTAGGACCGGAAGGAGTACCACCTACTGTGGAGGTAAATTCTTCTCTGATTGTAGTAATTTTTCTCTTTCTAAATAGTGTTCTTAAGAATTGTTGATATAATTCTTGTAGCATTTAGTTTTAACACAATTATACACACACACACACACACACACACACACACACACACACATATATATATATATATATATTAAAAAAATTGTGCCCACATGATACGATAATTCACCAATTTGTTCAGAATCTTCAAAGATTGCAGGTTCACAGGAAAAAAAAAGGCTAAAATTCATGACAAATATCTTCTTGGCATACAAGTTAGGTAAACCACAATTTTAGTCAAAATTGCTTCGTAATACAAAATTCATCAATAACATGCCCCCAACCCAAAATATAAGAAGTAAAAGACTTTAACCTCTCTTATATTTTACTTTAATTAATCTTTTAAAATTTTTTTAGTTTATAAAATAAGTTTGATTTTACTGTAGATTTTCACAATCATCAAAATGTTTAGATTAATTAAGATATCTATTATAATAAAATCAGATATAAAATAACATTCTAAACATCAACTCACATTAAAGAAATAAGTAACTTTTTGGCCAAAAAAGAAATAGTTAATTTTTTGGGAAAATCACTCTTAGATTCCAAGGGAAAAATATAATACAGTGAAATTCTAAAAAAAAGAAATAACAACTTGTTAAATATGTTTTCACAACATGTTGAGTTATTTTTTTTTCTATTTTAGGACTTTACTGTAATTATGTTTTATTTTTGGGACTTAGAAGTAATTTTTCCTAATTTTTTTGACCGGAAAAGAAATAGTTAATTTAAGCACTCGTCATTTTCACATTTAATATAAAATACTGCCTAAAAAAATGGTGTGAATAAAATTTGGATCACCTTATTCATAAAAGTATTATTGATATCATTTGTGCACTATATATATATATATATATTATATGGCAATTTTTTTTTTATGAAATCATACATGGTAATTGATAAATAGCTCAAATAACCATAATTAAGTTCAAAAATTTCTTTATATATATATATATATTATTAATAATTAACAATAAAATGAAGAGCACCTCATCAATAATTAATCATAATTGAGATACACTAAACTCCCATTATTAACACATAAAATAATTAATTAGTTATTTGAAAAATAAAATCAAATACAGAAACGCCCTTTCTCGCTGGTCATCGTACGAGCCATGACACTTCTGCTCTGGGAATTCAAAACCCAATCTGCCCCTACTTCTTTCCTTGGCAAGTGACACCTCTCACAGCTTGGGTAAGATCCCAATTTTCCAGCTGATGCTTATTGCTCTTTTCGACATTTCGAGGAAGTTTTTTAACGATCCAATGTCTCTTTGAATTCTGCGTCTTCTCCTGTTGATAGTTTAGTGTTGATCTGTTATTGGTTTTTGAATTATCTGGTGGAAAATATTGTTTGGTGTAGCAGTTGGTTGGGTCGATGAAGAGGATCATTCAATAACTGTTGGAAGAAGAAAGGAATTTGTATTATTGCTCTGTGAGAGAGACAGGGGTTGAGAAGGGGATGGGTTCTAAGATGGAAGGACCGTCTGCCCCAGCAGTTCGGCGAGATCCATATGAGGTATTGTCTGTGTCAAGGGACGCAAGTGATCCGGAGATAAAAACCGCTTACAGAAAGCTCGCCCTCAAGTATGTTTACTTCTAGATTTTCGTTGTATTTGTTTAATTATACGATGGTGCGCTACATAAGGTTTCCTTTGTTCTGAAAGATGGTGTTTGCGATTCCTTTTACTCTTTAGGAATCATAATTCATAGGTATCACTTCGTTTACAATATAATTTTGGGTTTTTAGGGTGCCAGGTCTTTGCTTCTAGTTACATGCTTCTAGCTGTGAAAGTCTAAATTTTCTTTGTGGGAGGTTTTCTGACGTTCGAGCTTATAGTTGCACCCGTTTTCTTGTGATTAACTTTTCTCTGCGATGAAATAGTAATTTACCCCTCCCTCGTTTTTCTTTAAATGCCAGAAGATTTATATAGAGAACGGTTTGGGGTCTAGGAATATTTTGCATGATACTTTTACATAATCTTTGAGTGAGATAAAAAAAATGGAATAATGCTTAAGTGCGATGAACTTTCTTTTCTTATAAGTATGTTTGGGATCACGATCGGGATCCAAAAGTGCTTATGCATGTAAGTCGAGACAATATTTCTCTCACATACTTACCTCGTATACCGTAAATCATGATTGAAAAGCTGTTTTTGAAGATTTCAATCAGTATTCCAAACAAGCACGTCAACCTTCCACATTATAGTTATATCTTCAAAGCTGAATCAATGGAGCAACTTGCATGCCTCCTGTTGTTTGTGATTCTTGCTATCCTCTTAACCTTTAATTCTATATTTTTTTTGGGTCTAAAAAGGAAAAAGAAATGTCTAGTATCCTATGATGATAATAGTGCTCTAATTGATAGTATAGCATCTGGCTAAGTTCTTGGGAGTTGGGATAATCCCTTCGCAATTATGTACCAATGCTACTGATGATTGTTACAGATCCTCTTGTCTATCAACTTCTTGTTAGGTGGATTTAAGTTAAAATGCTGGGTTTCATTATTCTCCCTTTCTTTTTTCATTTTTCTAAATATGAAAAGGTGGGGACTTGAGTGAGATGTGGAAACGAAGAACAAATTGATTATTATTATTTTGAATTGAGGGATATGGCTATGCTACATAGGAGCAAAAAGAAGAAAACAGAGGGCACTAAGTATCCTGGTTGTCCTAAGCAATTAACCTCATACAATCTGAAGGAGGATCCATAAGGTAGCATTAACATTGACCCTCAAGGCGATGAGCAGCTCAGGCAAGCCAGTTAGCACACTGGTTGACTTTCCCATAAACATGTTCAATTTTGATATTATAATCCTGGGTAGAGTCCTAATCACCAGAGTTATATTGTCAATTGGGAGCCCAACCTCATTTTCTCTTATAATTGTATTCACCGCTTCTGGAAAACCACCTGCCACTATGAAGTTCTAAGCAATATCTTATTAAATTGATTATTAAGAAGATATTCTCAACAGAATTTCCTTCATGCTCCCATTTTGGTCAAATCTCGTAGTATTAAGAAGTTTCTCTAGTACTTACTGTATAAGAAAATATGATTATTATTGTTATTATTATGAAAATATGTAAGGTCTCTTAAATATATTTACTTCATAAATTTGACAGGTATCACCCTGACAAAAATGCTGACAATCCTGCAGCTTCAGAACTCTTTAAAGAGGTTGCATTTTCATACAGTATCTTGTCTGACCCAGAGAAGAGAAGGCAATATGACAGTGCTGGATTTGAGGTCTCTCTCTTACCCCTTGCATGTGGATCAAGGCTCTGTCTCCTCCTTTTTTCTGTGTTATATTTTAGTCCTTTTTCACTGTTTGATACAATATAGAAACATAAATGCTCCCATTGGCCTAAAATGCATAATTCTTCAAAATATAAACGGTTTTCCAACCCACTTATTATCTATTGGAGTTATTTAATTATTGCTTCTTCTGCATCACAATGGTGTCTGTTTCATCATTTGCTTTCAAGAGTTTCTGCTTGTACTTGACTCCTGTGAACACCATATATATTATGAAGACATCTAATGTATCTCCAAACTGTTGCTTGCTTTGGTACCATGTTGGATTTTCTAGCCTTTGAGGAGATATTATAAACATAAAATTGGGGACCTTGAGAGAATATATTAGAGTTAGAACGTATTGGAGTTACGCATTTGGTTCAACCCACTGAATCATTCGCTCCCATTCCCTGTCCATGCCTATGCCCAAACGATAAAGAACTGTGATGCTTGAACAGTTTATGATATTTCCTTTAGAGAGCATATCATTTTAGCATCTTACTTCTTAGCAAAGTAGAAGTTGACCTTCAGAGGGGCCATAT
Source organism: Inga leiocalycina (assembly GCA_963242795.1). Lineage (NCBI taxonomy): Eukaryota > Viridiplantae > Streptophyta > Magnoliopsida > Fabales > Fabaceae > Inga > Inga leiocalycina. Next base: position 53,141,633 of record OY725330.1, on the reverse strand, counting down.
ACTTTCAGGAAGACCAGCCCAGGAGAGCAGGGCATAGGCATGAATGGACATAGGATGTCTTCACTCATTGCATTTACGAGTTCAGAATTGTATATACATCAATACATGCTTGTGTGAATTTTAGGCTGTATGTTTCATTAGAGACAATGTATTTAATTACTTATGTTCTGTTGTTGATTTTGTCTTTCGTTGTTTTCATCTATCATTATCATTAGTTCCATAAATTCATGTTTTCATTTTCCTATCTTTATTAAGGAATTTTTACTGTTATTGTATTTAGCAGTATTGATGCCCATTTTTTGGGTCTGCATGGCTATTAATCTATCTTTATCACTAAATGAAAGTTCACATCAATTATGCTAATTCCTTGAGTGCTTTCCCTCTTCTCACTTCATAATGGCCCCATATTTATTTTTCTTTTTCAAACTTGACATTCTTTAAGCTATAGATTTTGTGTGAATTCATGTCAGGCACTTGAAGCAGACAGCATGGACATGGAAGTTGACTTGTCCAATCTTGGAACTGTCAACACAATGTTTGCAGCTTTGTTCAGGTGAGTGTTTAGTTCAGTACTTTCAAATTTTCAAATCCATTTAACTTTGACTTATCTCTTATTTTATTTGAGTATAGCAAGCTGGGTGTCCCCATCAAGACCACCATTTCGGCTAATGTTCTTGAAGAAGCTCTGAATGGCACAGTTACAGTCAGACCCCTTCCAATTGGAACCTCAGTTAGTGGAAAGGTACTTCAATTTTTGTTTTTTCTCCTGTTGATGAAGAAATACAGTATTCTGCTTTTTTCCCTCCTACAGTTCTACTTAAATTACAATTTGCTGCAGGTGGAGAAGCAAGGTGCTCATTTCTTTGGTGTGACAATAAATGAGCAGCAAGCTGACTCAGGTGTTGTAATAAGAGTCACGTCAACTGCACAAAGCAAATTCAAGGTATGAATGAGTCATATGTTATGATAATTTTTGGATAATATAAAATTGGATTGTAACAGTTGCATATTGAGTTTTCAGTTGCTCTACTTTGAACATGATGTAAATGGTGGCTATGGCTTAGCATTGCAGGTAACATATATCGTTTCTTTTTTTTAGGGTGCTTGATGTGCTATTTTCATTTCAGGGAACGTTTTCTTTGATTGAGGAGTTCTTATCCTCTACCTTGTACTTTCCTTGTTAATTTAATTTCTTTTTTTATTTTAAAAACGTTTAAACTTGAGGAGTCAAGATAAAAATTTGACTATGTTATTAGTATTTCAATTTTCATCTTCATAATCTACCAGAACATAATCATTTGGTAGGTTGATTTGTGATGCAAACAGGAATTTGCATATTAGAAGATGAATAGTTACCACTGCCTATTCAATTAATAATCCACTAATTGAAGTATCCTTTTTCTTTCATGCTCTTAATCTCTCATGTCCGTAGACGTCTGAATAGTTAACAATTAAAATACTATTCTACTACCAGTGAAGTCTTAGAATAGAGTCCTCTGCTTTGTGGTACTATGTATTATCTAAAGTCAAGCACCTCCTCTACATCTGTTTAATCATAGTCAAGTGCCTAATTTACTCTATTCATTACAGAAGTTGCAATAGCATATTGCAATCTGCTTCTATTTTGTCGTTGCTACTATAGGACTTGTGCAACCAACCATTGGGCATGCACTGTTAGTGAATGCAATTGTCTTTATATACAGGAAGACAGTGAAAAGACTGGCAGGGTGACATCTGCAGGAATGTATTTCTTACATTTTCAAGTGTACAGATTGGATTCAACTGTGAATGCTGTATGTAAATTATTTTACTACATTTCTTTTTCTTCTTTCTGTTTGGTATTTCTTTTCTTTCAGGAAAGTGGTGATTATTTTTGGTACTTTGTGCAGTTAGCAATGGCAAAGGATCCTGAAGGCGCCTTCTTCAAAAGGTTGGAAGGTCTTCAACCTTGTGAAGTTTCAGAACTAAAGCCTGGCACTCATATATTTGCGGTTTATGGTCTGGATAATCTAGTGCTTCATAATCTTTTTGCCCAATCAACTCTTTGAATATCATGCATCCTGATTCAAGTTTTATATTATTCAGGAGATAACTTCTTTAAGACTGCCTCCTATAGCATTGAGGCGCTTTGTGTAAAGTCCTATGAGGATACCACCCAAAAACTTAAGGACATTGAGGCCAAAATTTTACTAAAGAGGAATGAGCTACGCCAATTTGAAACAGAATATAGAAAGGTTATTATCAGCTTTAGTCATTGATGATCTAAAGTGTGTTATGGTCCTCTAACTTTGAAATATTATTTTTATTGTCTCTTTTTTAGGCATTGGCACACTATCAGGAAGTGACTGAAAGATACACCAAAGAAAAGCAAGAAGTATGTTCTCATATCCTGAGCCACTGTTATTACTCACTATGCAATTGCATCTCTGAATATGTATGCATCTGCATTCATTTTACTATCAATTTTCTCTTGGCTTAATTTATAGAGGGTGAGCCTTAGCATAATGGTAAGGTTGTTGCCATGTGACCTAGAGGTCATGGGTTCAAATCCTAGAAACAGTCTTTCCACTTATGTGGATAAGACTGCGTACATCTATCCCTCCCAAAATTCACCTAGTCTGACAAAAAAAATGACACTATTGTACATTGTTATCACAGATGGATGTGTTTGTGTATATATACTGTTTACAACTACAAGTCATTAAAAGTTGGGATGGCCTGAAAAGAAAAGGCCGCTAGGATTATGACTTTGTCTTTGGCTTTTGGTGCTTCATTAGTAGTATTCAATTTAACAAATACTCAATCTTTCTTAATATAAGACATATTTACTTAATTTGATTAGATTAAAGCAGTTAGTTAATGACATGTATTTTCTTAGACACTCTAGTCATCTTCTTTAATTCCCCCCTCCCCTCCCCTTTTTGATTATTGTTGAGAGAGCATTAATAAAGGTAAATTAAGAAAAGATTGATAAATATGAAAAATATGTCTTATATTTAAAATCAAGATCAATTTCTCAAATATGTCTTATATTAAGAACCAGAGGGAGTTCAAACTGATAAAACTTGTTACTACTTTTCATGTCTTTGACATTGGCAAGTGCATTTTCCAATTCAGGTAGACGAGCTTCTGAAGGAGAGAGATGGCATCCATTCTTGCTTCACTGTTTCCAGGACAATCATTTCTAGTGGTAATGGTAGTAGTAATCTGAGTAATGGAAGTAGTAGCAAGAAATTTTCTGGTGAAGATTCCAAACAAGGGAGCCCTAAGGAAGATGGAAGCTCGGATGTGAAGGATAAATCTGGAAGAAAGAAATGGTTTAATCTCAATCTTAGTAGTTCTGGTAAGAGAATGTTTTGAAAGGTGCCTGCTGGAGTGCTGGTTGTGTCTCTCTGATATTTTGGAATATATTCCTGGTTAGGTTACACCATGGTTGTAAATTGGGTGATGTTTGTTTGTTCTTTTCTTGGGGGGCACGAATTTAGCATTTTCTAATAGGACAGAGTTTGAGTACAATTTTTAATTGTTTGCTATCAGGTTTTTCAATTGAAGCATGATAAGTGTAATTTTTTCCTTTTATTGTTTTATTTTTAGAAAATCCAACTTCACACCATTGGGTGTATATAAGAATTTTTCTTTCATATTGTGTTTATTGGAAGTCCTGACAGCAAACATCTAAGTCCAGCTGTTTCCAATATTCAATTTATCCAGTGGGGCTTTCGCATTATCCATTTTCCATGTAGGATGATGAACGTATATAACTTTTATTGTAATGATATATTTATTCGTTTTTGCACTAAAGACGTATTTCTCACAAGTTAATAACTTGTTTTTATATGTCAAAAATGGCGATAGTTGTGAAAAATTTATCGCGACAGGGTTTTTCTGAATTTAAACGAAAATTTCGTCATATTATTTGCTAATGATGATGTATTTTACACTTTTTTTTGTTTTTGTAATCGGTTATGTAAGTGAATTAAACAAAGGGTTAAAGGTCATTTTTGTCCTGAAAGTATTCGTTTGGGGTCAATTTTGGTTCGGAAGTTTTTAGAGAGCCAATTTTGCCTCGAAAGTTTCAAATTTGGAACAATTTTGCTTTTGTGTTAATTGACCGTCAGTCAGGGCAAATTTGCCACAAATTTAAAACTTTTGGGACAAAATTGTACCTTAACTCAATGACCGTTAGTCGGCCGTATTGAACACTACGCAACGTGCTATGCTCTTCCAGCTGCTGAACCCTACCTCCGGTTGAGCCAGGGTGGGTAGGCTGTTAAACAGAAAAGAGAACTCTTCCTAAGGGCCCTGCCGATGTCTCCGGACTCACTAATGTTACTGTCAGCTGCCACGTCCCGGTTCAAGAATTTTGACCCGATTCCCTTTTGAAGTAGGCTTGCTGCATGCTATTAGATGGGCTTCCCCTATCTCTTAGGATCAACTAACTCATGTGCAAGTACTGTTCACATAGAACATTTCCCCTCTTCGGCTTTCAAAGTTCTCACTTAAATATTTGCTACCACCAAGATTTGCATTAACGGCTGCTCCACCCAGGTTCACGCCCCAAGTTTTGCAGCGACTGCCACACCATCTTACTCATCAGGGCCTTGCACTTACCCCGACGGCAGGGTATAGGTCGCACACTTTAGCCCTCGGGCGGAGCGGCTATCAATGCAGATCTTGGTGGTAGTAGCAAATATTTAAATGAGAACTTTGAAGGCCGAAGAGGGGAAATGTTCCATGTGAACAGTACTTGCACATAAGTTAGTCGATCCTAAGAGATAGGGAAAGCCCATCTAATAGCATGCAGCAAGCCTACTTCGAAAGGGAATCGGGTCAAAATTCTTGAACCGGGATGTGGCAGCTGACAGTAATGTTAGTGAGTCCGGAGACATCGGTAGGGCCCTCAGGAAGAGTTTTCTTTTCCGTTTAACAACTTGCCCACCCTGGCTCAGCCGGAAGTAGGGTCTAGTGGCTGGAAGAGCACAGCACGTCGTGTGATGTTCGATGCATCCGACTAACAGTCATTGGGTTAAGGTGCAATTTTGCCTCAGAAGTTTTAAATTTGGAGCAAATTTGCCCCGGCTAATGGTCAACAGACGGTCAACTAACGCAAGGGCAAAATTGCTCCAAATTTGAAACTTCTAAGGCAAAATTGACTCCAAACGAATACTTCCAGAGCAAAAGTGACCTTTAACCTTTAAACAAAAGCCATATCCATATTTAGCTATTCAATTGTATATTTGATGATTCATATGTAGTTTTAAATTAAGGAAATGCAAAATAAGCTGATAGCAAAAACTAATCATATAATTAAAATAATAAAAAATACTTAAAAGTGTAATCAAAACCGTAATTACATGAGGGGGGAAAATGACGCTTGCAAATATGTAAAATTATGAAAAAAGGTCGGATAAATATATCAGCTTATATATATACTCCTTTCAGTCCTAAATATAAGATAAAGTTGATTTTTTTGGAGAGATTAAGGAACCTAATTAAATTACTTTGGAGTATTTATATTTATATATTTTTCTTCAAACTAATTAGTTTCACTAATAAACTAATATATAATTTAAAGATACATAGCATATGATATGATTAAGTAACTTATTTAGCTTCCTTAATCTCTCCAAAAAAGGTTAACTTTATCTTATATTTAGGACCGGAGATAATAATATCTTAAAATTTATGGGATTCATTCCATTATAATTAAATTTGGTTCAAACTTGTTACTAATTATCTAAAAATGATCCATGGTCATGTCACAGTACACATATTAATTATAACCCAATAACATAAGTCTATTACTAGCATTTTGTTTTATAATATATGTAGTCTGTACACCTATGTATGGGTTATAGTTAGAGAGTCCATACAATAAGATTCCCAAGAAAGAACTACCACTCTGATCCCTATTATAAGTTCTTTTTATCTAAATCCCACATATTAAAAAAAAGTAGTTAATCCAATGATTATAGGGTAAATTTCCAACTATACCCTCATTTATAAATGTGTACTTTTGAACTTTTTCTTCTTTATCTCTCTTTAAATTATTTCTTTATGGGTACAATAAATAGGGGCAAAATTGTCATAAACTCATTTATATACTGAAAGTGGACTTATAAATAGGACCAAATTTTTTGGTAAAAAAGGACTTATAATAGGGACCAGAGTGGTATAACCTTATAACCTGTCAATCTTTTTTTTTTAAAAAAAAAAATGAAAATTGGAGTACAATAACCCATACAAGACTAAAATAGAAGCCGTTCCCTTAGGAACACAAAATAACGATAAGCCATAATCAACAACCGCCTCCAGAAAAAAAATGTGGTAGGTGATCAAGGATAACAAAGTTCTCAGTCATACTATGTATTGATCTAACCAAATAATCAGTTAGAGTATTCTATTCTCTAGAGACATATGTGAGAAGGACCTGCCAATTTTTTGACATCCAAAATCTAACATCTTCAATAACATCTGAAAATGAGTGGTCTCTTTCAGAACCTCTCATGAATAACCTGTCAAACTTGAAATGGCTTAAATTCTCCCCCAATTACTCATATATGGCTTGAATGATTTCTTAATTTTTTTACAACCCTTTGCCATCCGGTTCCCGGTGTTATTTTTATCCTCTTGTGAAGTATTCGAGTATCTTCCTGAGGCTTTGTGGCTATTATGTCACCTTCTACGGCTGAATAATTTCTTAATGTGATTTCGTCGAATTCGTCAATTATTACTCCTTTGATATTGGATGTATGACCTATTTATCTAATTTAAAAAGATTAATAGAACTAAATAAATTATTTAATTATAACATATGTGATATGACCACTCTAAAATATTTTTGTGAGTTAAAGTATACTTTTAATCCTTTAAGTTTATATAAGGTATATTTTTAATCTCTTAACTTTAAAAAGTATACTTTGTCATATAATTCTAAGGGAAAATCACTGTCAGGTCCCAAGGAAGTAAAATATTATCAGAAAAGTCCCTGGAAAAACTGAAATATCTGAAAAGTCCCTAGGGACTTTTCTAATATTATTTTGCAAAGTAAAATGACACACATGCCCCTCTTGTTAATGAAAAAGTCGAAGCTTTAAAAAGAGGAGGGAAGGCGAAACTTTTTTTTCCAGAGAGACAGAGAAACAATGCGAAAGGGATTGGTTTGAACTCCAACATTGAAGGGATCAAGTGTAGTGTTGAAGTTCTTGGTAAAGCATTGAATTTGCAAGCTTCACGTATTGGTACAGAGGTAGAACATCAAACTGAATTTTTTGTTTTTGGTTCTATGTGATCGTTGGATAAAGTGAAATTGAATGATGGTGAAAGGTTGGTGCTTCGGGCCAATAGTGGACAAATTGGTAGGAGGTAGATGAGTAATGGCATGATTTAGGTAAAGATATGAGCTTGAGCATTGTAGTTGGGGTTTCAATGAGATTGGGTAGTGTTAATGTCATAGTGCTCTGTTTTTTGGGGAGGTTACAGAGGAAATGATACGTTTAAAGTGGGAATGACTGATTTTCATGTTGGTGGGTTGCTGTGAAAATTGTGATATGGGAAAAAATTTAATTGTTGTTAATTCGTGCAGTTGGTCTTGTTAATATAACTGAAGTAGTTGTTAATACAGCAAATGAGGTTGGATGTCATAGTTCTCTATTTTTGGGGAATATAACAGAGGAAGTGGTATGTTTGAAGTGGAAATGGTTGATTTTCATAGTGGTGGGGAGGTGTGAAAATGCTGAAATGGGAAAAAATAAATTGTTGTTAATTCGTGTAGTATCAGTTGTTAATATAACAGTTTTAGTTGTTAATACAGAAAATGAGTTTGGGTGTCATAATGCTATGTTATTGGGAAAGGAAACAGAGGAAGTTGGACGTTTAAAGTGGGAAATGGTTGATTCTCATGATGGTGGGTTGATATGAAAAGGGTGATATGTAAAAAAAACAAGTTGTTGTTAATTCGTGCAGTATTAGTTGTGAATATAATAGTTTTAGTTGTTAATACAAAAACTGTGCTATGTTTTTATGTTTTAAGGCAATGTAATAGAGAGAAAGACCTATTGTTTGGAAACCTAACAAAGGTATGTCTTTGTTTAAAGTGGGAGTCATCCAATGTGATTGTGCTTTGTTTGATTATATGATTGTAAAGGAAATGTTGTTAATATGTGCATATACAGTTGTTAATATAGCTTTGGAAGTTGTTAATACGAACTTTATGTTGCAGATTATCATGAAAGATGGCAACTAGTTCTGGGAAGAATCTATTGTGTTTCATTCATGTGGGGGGAAAGTTTTTAAATGGCAGAGCAGATGAAATGCAATATGTTGGTGGTATGGTAAGAACAAGATGCGTCAAGGAAGGCACAACATATGAGGAGTTGCGACGAATCATATAATCTATAACGGGAAATGAAAGTAATGAAATTCAAGTGAAATTCAAAGTTTTCGTTGATACATCAACATTTGTGGATCTTGTAGACGATAAAGGGGTTGATCATTTAATGAAATATAATGAACAATATGGTCATGTGTACATTGAAGACAATGGTCATAATGAGAATACAGTCCCAACATTGAATGGTCAAATGGAAAAGTAAGAAGTGTAAGTCGAGTTATCTTAAGAAAAGTAATTTGTTGTAACTTAATTATGCGAAAGAGAAGTCTAATTTGTCATTTATTGCAGGATTGATCAAATGTTTGTAGGTGCTAGAGGATTGTGTATGTCCCCACCGCCTTTGTTAAATGAAAGTCAAGAGGTCCCATCGTTGGCATGTTGTACTCAATTGGTGCCAACACTCATACTGGGAATGAATCATACCAAATGGAAAGATTCAATTATTTGAGAAGGACAGATATTTCCAAATGCTGTGAGCCTTCGTCAAACATTATACAAATACAACATTTCACATAAGTTTTCATACCAATTTGTGAAGAACAATCAACAAAAGATAATTGCGAAGTGAAAGGTTGGTGGTTGTCCATGGTACATGGGTGCTTATTCATTAAGAGAACATCAATATACGGAGTTCCTAACGATCCAAACATACAAAAGTGAACACATTCACCATGCACAGGACAGCCTAATTGTTTGGCATCCACACAGGTCAAGCTTGACATCATCAATCATAATAGATGATTTAAGGTCCAATATTGATAAGACTTTCAATGAAATTCGAGCAGACTTGTACAGAGAGTATGGGGTGCGACTGAACTACCCTCAAGCATATAGGGCAAAAGAAAGAGCGTTAAAGGAATTACATGGATGAGTAGAAGACTCTTATCAAGCAATTCCTTGGATATGTGACAGATTGATTGAAAGTGATCCAGACACAGTTGCAAAATGGGAAGGCTCGTCTAACAATAGATTTCAGTGGGTATTTATTGCTAATGGTTGCTCGGTTAAAGGTTTTATAAGTAGTTGTCGGCCCATTGTTTATATAGATGGCTGTCATCTAAGTGGCCCTTATAAGGGAACAATGTTGTCAGCTTGTGCATACGATGTAGACAACCAAATGTTTCCCTTAGCATATTCCATTGTCAGCGGTGAAACATACGATGAATGGCTTTGGTTTCTAGTCAATTTGAAAGAAATAATAGGATCAATCATGATAACCATTATGTCAGATCGCAATAATGCAATTATCAGTACTGTTACAGAAATATTTGGCAGCAAGCGACATGCCTATTGCTACAGGCATCTGAAGGAAAATTATAGTGCAGAGTTCTTGAAAATGAATAGAGGTTGAGCACGTACATCGGCGAATAGCAAGGAGACTGCACTCAAGCTCCTTAATGCAATGGCCTATGCAAGGTTGGATGAGGACTTTAAAAGTGCAATGGGAACATTAAGATTGTTCAATCCACAGTTGGCATAATGGGTGGAGACCAATGGGGATGTTGACAAATGGGCTCTAAACAAGTTTCCTTTCAATAGGTGGGATAATATAACCACGAATATTGCAGAGTCATTTAATGCATGGATGTTGAAAGAGAGGAAGCACAACGTGTCAGTTCTAATTTATAAGCATCGAGACAAATTGGCAAGGAAATTGCTTGCAAGCAAGATGGCAATGGCCAATTGGAAAAATGAAGTTGGACCCAATATTGAAGAGAAAGTGCTGCAGCATGTTAGCTATGCGGAAAATATGGATGCAAAATATTATGGAGACCATAACTTTTCGGTGTGAACTAGATGTGGTGAATCGACAATTTATGTCAATATAGATCTTGCTCAAAGAAAATGCACATGTTTAGCATGGCAAATGAGTGGAATACCTTGTGGCCATGCATGTGCAGCTATTAAGGTACTCAATGGTAATGTGTACACTTTTGTACATGATTGGCTAAAAGTGGAAGCACAGGAGAAAATATATGCAAACACCATGAGACCAGTTGCAACACATAATTGTCCATCAGCTAATTCTCCGACTGTCTCACATTTGCTCACATAGACATTCTTGGATCCACCAACAACTAGAAGGCTGGCAGGGAGGCCGAAAAGAAAAAGAAGGGAATCTCAGTTTCAAAACAAGAAGCTTTATCATTGTGGGCGATGTCATGAGGTTGGGCACTCCGTCAGGACTTGCAAAAATCCAAATCCAACCTAAAACACAAATACTAGATGCATGTACTTACTTTTGGTAGCTACTTTTTTTGGATTATGTATATATACACTATTAACTGGTGCCCTCCTGTGACCCGTATTGGTTTTTGAACGGGTCCAGATATTGGTGTACTTAAACACAAATGGTATGATATTAAGTTAAATGAGTAGGCGAAAATACCCACTTACTCATGCAACTTAATATTTTAATATAAATTGATATGTGGATATGATATGCTACTAAGTTGTGACACGCACTATGATCAACTTGCAAAATTAGGTTGCATTAGTTGTTTAAATTCATGGCATGTTGTACTAATAAGGGGGAGTTTCATGTGGTACACTATCGTGTATGGCAGATCCCTTGTGAAAAAAACTCATTATGTTATGAAAACATGCATTATGAGTTTATTAAATTTGCATCAGTTGCTGTCAAATTTTGCAGCAGGAATTAAAATAAAATAGGCATTATAATTAGTCAAAAATTATGGGTTGCTTAGGTAACAGTGGTGAGGTGTGCACTTTATAAAGTCATAGGAGACTTACAATTCACTTGTGCATATGTGTAACGTACTTGATACAATAGGCTAACAACTTGATAAAATATGCTACAATTCAGCTGTTGTGAAAATTTGCCTAATCGGAAGTACTACTGCAGTCACGCAATGAGGTTGTGAAAGAAACTGAAAAAGTTGTTAATTAACGCTTTATAGATTGTAAATAGCTTAATTGGTAACAGTTAAGGTAAGAACGTAGTGTCAGAGAAAACCGATGGGAAGGTTGTGAATTTAACACAAAAGGTTGTTAATTAACGCTTTACGGGTTGTAAATAGCTCAACTGGTAACACTTAACGTGAGAGAACGTGGTGTCAGAGAGAAACGATGGGGAGGTTATGAATTTAACACAAAAGGTTGTTAATTAACGCTTTACGGATTGTAAATAGCTCAATTGGCAACACTTAATGTGAGAGAACGTAGTGTCAGAGAGAAACGATGGGGATGTTGTGAATTTAACACAAAAGGTTGTTAATTAACGCTTTACGGGTTGTAAATAGCTCAATTGGTAACACTTAACGTGAGAGAACGTAGTGTTAGAGAGAACGATGGGGAGGTTGTGAATTTAACGCAAAAGGTTGTTAATTAACGCTTTATGGGTTGTAAATAGCTCAATTGGCAACACTTAATGTGAGAGAACGTAGTGTCAGAGAGAAACGATGGGGAGGTTGTGAATTTAACACAAAAGGTTGTTAATTAATGCTATACGGGTTGTAAATAGCTCAATTGACAACACTTAACATGAGAGAACGTTGTGTCAAAAAGGAACGCGAGGGAGGTTGTGAATTGAACTCTACATGTTGTAAATCAACGCTTCACGCGTTGTAAAATGGAAATCAACTGTTCTCACTGTTGGTTCGCTGGGGCGTACCAACAGCGAACGAGGTAAGAATAGGCCATTTTTTATGTCATTTTGCTTTTGTTTCACTGTGGCAAAGCATAAGCAAATCGCCACATCTTCAAGTTGTAAAACGAACTCAGCAGGTTGTTAATACACGCTTGAAGAGTTGTAAACATAAAATTTCTCATAGTTGTAAAACGCATTGACCATGGTGTTAATAAACGCTTCACAACTTGTAAACAGCACATTGGTCATAACATAAGAAATCATCGTCTGAAGGAAAAACGCGTTGGAGGTTGTTAAACCCACAAAACCTGTTGTGAATAAATGCTTTAAAACTTGTAAAAATCACTATTGTAATAACACCCTATTATTGCATTTGAAGCTAAAACCTGTGGGAGGTTGTAAATCACACTGAACATGTTGTCGATACACGCTGTAACAGTTGTGAACATAACATTTTCCATACTTAAATGTAACCACTTGTACAACAAGGGATATGCAGTTGTGCAATAGCCGTAAGAAGTTGTAAATATGTACTTGTCATCTAAACATGGCAATGAACAAAAAAGCATTGCATGATTGCCCTTCCTACAACTACAAAATAGCCACACAAAGACATAAGGTTCTCAAAGGAACCATAAAATAGCAACATATGTACATAATAACATCACAAATGCTACTTGTCTCTATTCCCCTGCATTTGTTTCTTGCCACCTACAATGGACAACACCTTTTTGGCATGTATGTTCCCATCATGTGTCACAAGCCATCATAACGAATCGACCTTCATTTGTCGAATTTGATTAGGAGACAACTTAGGCATCGTATACCCCCCTTTGTCCTGTGACAAGCCATCCCAACCAAATAACCATGAAAGAACATGAACTCCACACGAATCGCTACAAACAGAAAGGAACAAACGATATGAAATACAACCAACCATTTCAAAGTATTGAGCAACAAAAAACAAGTAATACTAACGTGTCAGCTTGGACATGCACTTTTGGCCAATTGATGTCTTTAGGTATTTCTCTTCCTTTGCCAAATAATTCTGGTTTAACCCTACGAAGTACACTAACAATGCAATCTCTCTGCGTGAAGCAAATAATTTTGACATTACACAACACAGCAAGGACAACATTTACAAAATAAAGCATAAACTTAAGTTGGAGTGCTTACACACTGGCTTGCCAACTGCTCCTTGACACGCAATTCTTCTTATTGCTTTTGACTCAATCTCTTCTTCTTAATTGTCTTCTCATCCTTTACAAGTGCATCTTCTTCCCTCTTTTGCAATCTTGAATATGTGAGGTGGTCAACCAGCGAGTCAAGGGCAAAGAAACACAATGTCTTGGTATCCAACACATAACAGAACCAATGATCAAGCCGCAGTGTAGGAGAAAAGATTAAGTCGCAATCCCTAATGTTGTATCTAATATGCCCAGGAAGGATCTCATATTCATGCGCTTGCCAGAACCACTTCTTCGGATCAGACGGCATTTTTCCATCAACTCTGACGAAAAGATGTGTCTACTGACGCGACTAGAGTTCTGTAATTGATCCCCCACTAATGTCTTTGCGACTATTGACATAAACTGAGGAAAAATAGTTGAAAAGTTAGTGAATATCATACTAAAGTAACTAAGTATGAGTTATTGTCAATGTATATGTAACTTACCCTATTATTAATCCACCCCCTTTCACGGAGACAATATAGTTCACCTCGTGTGACGAAATAGTCATATATTTCTACAAACGGCCTATTACACAAACAAGCATTTTGCAGTCAGTTTTTGTTCTTGAACTCACTATAGATAGTAGACATTTAATTACTTACTCTTGTGCATCCTCTTTGTTGGGTCTCGTTGTGCACAGCTGGTATAAAGCTTCCTTTTCCTTGTCATCTTTCGTTCTTTTCTTAGTCATGGTTGTCACCCAGGGAGAGACAAGAGCAGATTTTTTAACTCTTGTCGATTTTCTCAATTGCACTTCTTCCTCCCCTTTCAATACATCTTCAGCACACTCATCTTTCCCCTCTTTGTCTGGCCTATTAGCTTCACCTTCATTATCTTCCTTTGACCCATCTTCTTCATTTATGGACCAAACTTCTTCATCTTTTCCTTTTCCTATGGCAGCCTTTTCAGCTTCACTTCTCGAGGAGGGTTGTTCATCTTCATTTTCTGACGATGACTATTCGTCTTCCAAATTTTCTGCCCCTCCATCCATTTCTCCTACCCCTAACAACCTTGCCTCAAGGGAAACCAGTTCCTCTTGCACAATTGACACCACCCTTAACATAATTCTTTCATGTGTTCTCTTCAATTCCTACAAATTAGGAGGAAAATATTAGTCATAATAAAATGAACGGTATGTGAACCTCACATCAAATTTCATCACCTACCGAGTGTGTTATAATATTTTGTTGATGTAATTCTGAAGCCGGACTTCCAACTACTTGACCCACAGAATGTAGCAACGCTTGGTTGCTTTGCTTCTCTATTTGCACTCTCTTCTTGACGTTTTTATCATTCCAATATCCAATTGCTTTGTCATTTTTAGAGGCTTATAGTTCGTTGAGGGAAAATTTTTGTAATAAAAAAACTTGCATAAAATTCAAATAACAACTTAACATAAGTAAATGTCAACATTTAATGCAACACTTTACGACTCATTATACAATGAAAACTTATGTTGCACTTACCATAAGAAAATATATACATCATCCAACATTGATTTTTCCTGAGGCTTTCCCTTTGCTGACTTTTTTCTTGTATTGTCAAACTGAATTTGATAGTTCACTCAACAGAAAGGTGGCCCAATCATTGTCTCCAAAAGCTGGCTTTGTAGCCACCATCACCTTTAATACTCGGTCACTCACCTTAACACCGGCTCCGGGACACAACAGCGTGCCCAATGCATACATAACAAAGAAAAATTCAAAATCTGGACTATCTTCTCTTTCAATCAGCCATTTCCCAATCATCTTAAATGGCACAGTCCCATACAATGTTTTTAATTATTGAAAATCTTTGTCTTCATTCATCGTATTTCTTTCAATATCCCCCCCACACACAGTAACCCCATAAATTCTGTTACATCTTTCGGGTGAATGTGAAGTGACCTCCCTCGAATGGAAATATTGTTGGTTGGAGGGTCAAATACACCCATAAACTGCCCGCATAAGTCTCGGGGGATTTTAAGCAGCATATGTTGACCAACTTATCAAATCCAACTCTCTTTAACCGTTCCATCCGATCTTCTCTGTTCTTCACACTTTTGCACACCTTGATAAACTGATTAGGGGCACACCGAATAAGGAATGGAACCACATATTTTTTCCCTTTTTCCCCTCTCCTTAATTTCTTTGATCTCACCTTACATGTCTCCTTCTCATCATCTTTCAAAGCGTTCCAAGCTTCTTTTACCGACTGATTCTCCTCTTTAAAAGGCCTTTTTGGCTCATTCTTTTTCTTCTTCTTCTTCTTCTGGCAATACTCTTGCGTGAATAATATATACGCTAACAGTTTTGGCTGACTCTCTTCATCTTGATCTTCCCTTTTTCTTTTGTTCAGCATTTTTTACTTAACCAGAAACATAATAATTACCAATCCTTCCAAAACTCAGTAACAAGAGCTTTAACACAGAGTACAATCCAGTGATTCAAACAATTTTCATGTGGAAATTAAAACTCAATATCAACAACAATGATCTATAATGACTCCAACACAACACTAGTTTGGTGCCAGCAAGAGACTACTACTTTGCATAGCTTATAACCAGTAAATTCCACAGTCACAAATCAGATTCACATCCAAGATTGCCCAAAATTTTGAAATTTCAGTACATGCACCTAAAGTCACACAACTTACCTCAGCAATCAATATGTATGTCAAATGCAAATTTGGACAAGTAAGCTCATATAAGAAATTTCACCAAACTCAACAAAGTGTACAGAATTTCAGTGATGGATGCAAGGCTTTGGAATATAGCGTTCAGCAAAAATCCACATTTTGACAACAAATTCAAGTCACTGCACCAAAACTCTAACCCAAGTCCACACAGTTCAGTTTTATCACAAAACAACTCAGTATTATTATAATAGCAAGCATTTATCAAACGGTGCACAATAAAGTTGCAGAGACCAGAAACGATAAAGGCGCAATATAAACAAGTTAATATTGAAGAGGTATAGATTAATGCCATATAAACAAGCATATATCAAAACACCAAAACCAATTACTAGCTACAATATGGAGCTAAATGTAGATCATGCCATTTTTGTTAGAAGAAAAATTAGACATTTTGAGTGGAAGTCCTAAATCCTAAAGCCAACAATTTACCCCTAAGAAACAGTGATTTCTTCACTCACCGGCGGGAATGGCGCCTTTGATTGGAGGACCGATGGAGTCTTGGAGTCGAGGAAAGACGAACGCCACTAGGCGCCAACTACCAGCGATGGAGACGCAGCCTCTGCCGATTGCGAGACGAGCACCGACGCACGGCCGCAGGACGCCAACCAGCAACGGACACGCACGCCAAACGACGGGAGCACACACGGTGAGGCAGGGCAAACGGCTGGACCACCAGCGACGAACAGGCTCAGGGAATGACCGGACCAACAACGGAGAAGCACCGTAAGGCACCGGACCACAATGGAGAGGCAGAACGTCGTTTTTGAAATTCCTCTCTGAACGCGATTTGGGTTGCTCTCTTTCGAATGAAGAAGACACGAGTTTAAATTTCCATTGGGGGCATGTGTGTCATTTTACTTTAGAAAATAATATCAGAAAAGTCCCTCGGGACTTTTCGTATATTTCAGTTTTTCCAGAGACTTTTCTAACAATATTTTGCTTCATTGGGACCTGACAGTGATTTTCCCTAATTCTAACACCGTTAATGTTGTTAACGGAAAATGTTATCGCAACAAACTCAAGCGATGACTGTATAATTAAATGCTATTAATCTTAAATTTAAAATATGTGTAAATTAAAAAATATCTAAATACCCAATGGAGTAGTCAAGATCAAAACCTCAATTATATTAAAAAAATTTAGTTTTTTTGTCAGAAAAAATTTTTGGTTTAATAATATAAATATATTAGTTTGATAATCTAAATAGAAAAACCTCGATTTCATTTGCAGTAATTTTTCAGTTTATTTTAGTTTAATAATATTATATTAAAAAATTAAAAATTACATATGTTTTGTCAGTTGTACAGTCATCACTTAAGTTTATTGCGTCAACATTTTTCATTAGCAACATTAACGGTGTTAAAAATATAGAACAAAAAGTATACTTTATAAAGTTAAGGGATCAAAAGTATATCTCACGTAAAACTTAAAGGACCAAAAGTATACTTTAGCCTATTTTTGTGTAACAATATACTCCCTCTGGTCCTAAATATAGGACATAGTTTGTAGTGCAATTTGCACTACAAACTATGTCCTATATTTAGGACCGGAGGTAGTACTATAAATCAGTTTATAAGTTAAGCAAATTAATTTAGAAAAAAATGATCACTATAAAGAATAAACTAGAAAAATGTCTTACATTTAAAATTAAAATTTATCTTTAAATTAGGTTCTATATTTATGATTGGAGGAGTATTTAAAAAAAAGTTATTGTAGAGATATAAAATAAAGTGTAGAGATAATTTATTCTCTCTATCACGCGCGCACACTCACACACACTCTAACAAACAACACAGACAAGTATTTCGAGAACAATCAAATTCAAAACCTAATTCAACAGATTAAGCTTTCCTTAATTAAATGTACTATCTTGTTACTTACCCTAAAGTTTTGGTGTTGACTACACTTCAATATTTCTAACATAAGCATACTTAGTGTCATGATCCTTATAGCTTAATTTTTCTATGTATTGGTTTGAACTTCATTTGGAAGCTATCACAAAAGAACTATTAATATATAGTTACCTAACACTTAGGACTAAGTTGCCTAATAAGTATGCATTTTCCTTTGTTTGTTTTGGTTTAAATCTTGAGGTTAGAAATATGACCATATTGGAAGCGAATCATTGAGGAAAAGATTTAATCTTAATTTCTATATGTGCAAACGTAAATCCGATCCAAACATATCTTTACCTTATATCAAAAATTGACCAATGAAATGGAATACTATTTTAAATGGCTTAAGAAAAAGATATGCCTTGTTGGTGAGGATATAGTAATTAGGTGTGCATGCTTGTGCAGATATGAAAGAATTCATACCAATAATCAAACATTTGGAAATAGTATTAAAAATATTTTTACAAATGAGAAAATTTTTCAGAAGTAGGGTAAACAAAATTGAACATGTTAAAAGCAGCTTTTTTATTTTAAATATCCATATTACTGTACACTATATGAGAGCAATCCTTCATCAATTGAACCAATTTTCAATGATAAAAAAATTCTAAACATACACAGCTCAAGGTAAGAATTAATTAATATTTTTAACGAGTTCTAGATGATAGAAATTTGATACACACATAAATTAATGAATTAAAAAATAGAATATAATAAAGGGTGGAGTGGATTAGATATACTCTCTCCGGTCCTTAATATAAGACAAAGTTGACTTTTTTTGGAAAGATTAAGAGAACTAATTAAATTATATTAGAATATTTTTATTTTTATTTTTTTCTCAAAACTAATTAGTTTAACTAATAAAATAATATATAATCTAAGGATATACAACATATGATATAATTAAGTAACTTATTTAATTTCCTTAATCTCTCCAAAAAAAATTAACTCTGTCTTATATTTAAGACCGATGGGAGTAAATTATTTGAGTGACACGTGTACATTAAACTTGCTTTAACGCTCATTTCTTGCAAATTAAGCCATTAGAATTAATATAGTTTAGTGAGTTAATTAGGTCATTATTATACATGTGCTTTGCATTTCCCAAGAGACAATTATGCCATAACCTAATAAGGACAATTAACTGTTGATCCCAAGTTTTGTTTTGTTTAGAACAAGCACACATCACTTAGTTTAAGAAATGTCTAAGACCCTTTCTAGCTACATGCAAGCCTAGTGTGTGTGTGTTAAGATTAGATTCCTCGTTTCGGTCGTGGTATGATCGAAATCTGTCTCAAAATTGTTTTTATGCGACAGCTTAGTGGTGTGCAGTTTCCCTATAAACTATCTTCTCCATAGATTTGTTGATTAAAATAAAACGAAGAATAAATTTTTATTTTGGCCCCTGCTAACTCAAATAATTACTCTCAAACTAGTCCTTCAAAGAAAAGTAAAACAAGTGAACGAGCTATATAATACACTCTTTGGTATGTGGATGACATGTTTATCTTTGGTACTAACATGGATGACGTTGTGCTTGAAACAAAACATTTTCTTGCTTCAAATTTCGACATGAAAGAGATCTGGGTGAAGCAAAAGTATTCTTAGATGTTAAAATCATAAGAAGTGATGATGGTATTTGCTTGACTCAAGAATATAATATTGAGAAAATTCTTAAAAGGTTTGGAGGTATATTTTAATGATGATCCATCAAGCACTCTTTATGATTCTAGTATACACCTGGTAAAACATAAAGGGGATCTAGTTGCTCAATATGAGTATGCACATATTATTGTGAGTCTGTTGCATTTAATGAATTTCAACAAGCCAAATATAACATATGTTGTGTATAGATTGAACAGGTATACTCACTACCAAAGCAGTAAACACTAAGTGGTGCTGATAAGAGTATTGAGATACTTGAGAGGTACCATGAAACATTGTATACTTTATAGTGAATTTCCCGCTATATCAGAAGGATACAATAATGCTAGCTAGATCTCATATTCAAAGGAGTTCAAATCCTCTAGTAGTTATATCACTACTACAAAAAATTAAAGTTGTGGCGCTTATAATTGCATTAGTTGTGGCGCTAGAGAAGTGTCACATATCTGGACGCCACTAAAAGAAGCTGTGGCGCTTGAAAGCGCCACAGCATTTAAATTTTTTTTTTAAAAAAATACCCTCTTGTGGTGCTTGTTGGAGGAAGTGCCACAGGAGGGTAATTTTTTTTAAAAAAAAATTTTAAATTAAGCTAAAGAAATTATTTTATTTTAATTTACAAAATAATATTAATTGTCCAGATTTATTTTCAAAATTGAAGATATTAAGGCCAGTGTTAAACTAGAAACTGTTGGCAAAAAAGTTAAGCTAAAGAAACTTATATTATGATACAAATATTATTTTTTTCTTAATCATGCGTATGGACTAGACTATTTTCTTTTAAATTACTAAAATAAGGTTTTTTGAAATTAAAAATTTTTTCAGGCAAAAAATGTTAAAATTGCTTAAGCCTGATCTGAAATCAAATACTTCGGATATGTAAAGATATATTTTACCAACACGCTAAAGGCATCACGAGACATGGTCCACTTTTGATTTTTCTTTTCTTTTGAAATATTATTTTTTTGGATAACTTCTTTTGAAATATTATATATATTCTCTACTTTTTAAACACAAATTAGAACATAGATATCAATTTGAAATAAAAAAATTGCAGAAATTATATGCCAATTAAAAAAAAAGAGGAAGAAGCATGTTGAACTTACAAGCTTAATTGATCAGTGCAGTGGAGTGGGGGACCACGTTGCCCGTTGGTATCGCAATCTTGAGTGAGGAGGAGGAGGAGTAGGGATGGCAGTTGAAACAAAACAAAGAAGTAGATTCGATGATGAAGACGTGTGAGCGTGTGGGTATATTTTTAAGTGTGAAGATGATAGGAAATGGAGGGAGGGGGGCGACAGTCATCCACTGCAAGAAGCTGTAATGTAGATGAAAAGGGACAGTGAGAGAGGAGGGAATAATTAAAGTGGGATGAGTCAAAATAAATTAAAAGATAAGGAAGGGGGCCATTGCGCGGGAAGGGGAAAAAAGATAAGGGTGGGAGTGGGGGAAATTGTGATTGGTGGAAAGTGGATAGTGTAATCTATTAAAAAGGTCAAAAAAAAAATGTTCTTTTTATATAAGCTGAACATTTGACAAAAAAAAATTTATTTAATATAGAACCAACTGTGGCGCCTGGATTTCCAAACGCCACAGCTGGTAAATTTTTTTTTTTAATTTATATATAACTAGCTGGTCCTCTTTCTTTCTTCTTCTTCTTGTTTTTTTTTGGAATACCAGCTCTCAAACCGCACCTTGTAGTTTTTAACACATGGCTTTAGAATCATAAAGGCACGAGGCAGCTAGCCTCTTTTTTTTTTTTTTAATTAATATAGAAGAAGTTGTGGCGCCTGATTTTCCAGGCGCCACAGCTGATAAAATTTTTTTTTTATTTATTATACAACCAGCTGTGGCGCCTAATATTCCAGGCGCCACAGCTGGTAAAATTTTTATTTATTTATTTATTATACAACCAGCTATGGCGCCTGATTTTCCAAGCACCACAGCTGGTAGGATGCACCCAACTGTGGCGTCTGCCTTGGCAGGCACCACAGTTGGGCCTACCAGCTATGGCATCTGATCCATCAGGCGCCACAGTTGGTACCCAAAATTTAAAAAAAAAAAAAAAAAAGGCAGCTATGGCACTTCTTTAAAGAAGTGCCACAAAATGTGCGCCACCTTTCAACCTTTTTGTAGTAGTGTATATTCACTCTTGGTGGGGGTGCAATATCATGGAGATCAGCCAAACAAACTATTTTTACTAAATCCTTTAGGGATTCTGAGTTGATTGCTATGGAGCTGGCTGGTACTGAGACTGAATGATTGAAAAACTTGGCAAATATCCCATTGAGTGATAAACCAACACCATCAGTGTCTTTATATTGTAATCACAAATCTGCAATAGCTATGGTTAAAAATAAAACCTTTAATGGTAAAAATAGACATATTCGATTAAGATATTATATTATAAGACAAAGGTTGAAAGATGGTGTAATCTCAATCAATTTTATGAGGTCAAAAATGAGCCTAGGGGATCCGTTAACAAAGCCCTTAGGGAAGAAACAAATTATTGAAACATCAAGGGGAATGAGATTAAAGCCAATACGAAATTAATAACGACGATAACCCAACTTTTGTAATTGGAAACCTGTGAAGAAAGTTTAAATGGGTAAGAATAATTCGTTTTGTTAATTCTGCTTGCACTAAAATAAAATTCAAGTCCCTTCCTATGGTGTGTGAGTAAGTTCTAGAATGCATTTTTGTAAGGCTGAACAAAGATCTTAATGGTTTCATAATCTTATGGGATGGTGTATTCATTGTAAATACACTTGATGAAGTCACCTCTATTATCATTATCATTTTTATTTTTATTTTTATTATTATATTGACCAAAGCCACTTGAATATATACTATTTTGCAACCAAAACTAAATTCACTGGAAAGAGCTTCCAAACATTTGTAAAGAGACACAAGGGGCTTTAGAATCATTCCCTTTCTTTCTCATAAAAATGTGGGCATTGCGTGCTACAATCTAGAGTCAGTTCCACGTCAGATTTCATATATTAATTATAGTTAATTAAGTAATTGATTTTATTGAGAGAGAGTCACTTCACATGCCTTAAGCTATATATATTATATATAGGTTCATCTGATCACATCCACCAATTTGCTTAATTTATTTAAATAAATAGGGGTTGTGGTTGCAATTTTAAAAAGTAGTAGAGGTAGAGGTAGCAGTGTCACTTGGAACACTTAAAGAGCCTAATTGAGTCACACACCCACATCGTTTGGGAAGCGTTTAATTGCTTTTGAATTAAAAGCGTTTTGGAGATAAGCAATTAAAAATGATTTTAAGACTCGAAAAAACTAATTTAAATCACATTAATTTGGACCTGTCTGTGCACGCTTTTTGGATGCTTCCAAAGTAATGGTTGGAAAAGGCAACAAAAGATTATTAGAAAGTTAATAATGGGTGAGTTATAATGTGATAGGGGTGGTGTCTCTTAATGATATCTAATTAATTAAATTAAATACACTTGAATTTTGTGATTTGTGATCCTTTATCGTCCCATTGGTTTGATGTTCCTTCTTAAGCACTAATGGTGGGCCATAATCGCGATTTGAGCGATCTTATGTGATAATATAGGCATCTCACTTTAATCAACAAACAGCTAATTAAGAACGCATGGTTGACGCCCTAAAGTCATTTTCCTAAATTGATGGTGGGAACCATTACACCAAGTTCTAAAAAAGTTGAAGGTGACTAATAATTAGGGTTAAGGTGCAAATTTATCAATAAAGTTTTGTCCGAAGAGCGTCTGACACAAATATCTTTTAGAAGGGGCAAAAATACTAATGAACAATTAAAAAGGGGCATCTACCACAAAAATCGTTAAATCCGTACTAACACCGTTAGGGGTTTTCTTCTCTTATAATTTAACGCCGTTAGTACAGATTAACGGTTTTTGTGACGGATGCCCCTTTTTAATTGTTCATTGGTATTTTTGCCCCTTTTAAAAGATATTTGTGTCAGAAGCTCCTCGGATAAAACTTTGTTGGTAAATTTGCACCTTAACCCAATAAACTAATGTGATTAACTTAGATGCAAGGAATAAATATGAAACACCCCCCCCCCCAAATTGTTGAATTAGTCCGTTCTTTTACTAATGGAATAAATACGTTAGAGAATTTATCGGCAAATGATATGAAGTTTGAAAGAATTATCTATATATATAATCTAAAGTTTAAATTTATTATTGATATATCACAGCTATTGGTAGTTTAATGTCAAGAAGACAGTTGTTAATGAATCAACAAGAGACATGGAAAGCATGAGAGGACAATTTGCTTCATCATCACCCCACTTAACATCAAGCAAAGAAGTAAGTGTTCATGTGGGGGCAAAGTGCCACAAAACCTCTTACACATGGGTCCCAGTAATATATTATACAAGTGTAGTGGGACCTAGGTACCTTCATGTTTCTTCAAGCTGTATACAATCCAAACAAATGTACCTTCCCATGTGTTTCCCTACATCAGTGGGGGAAAACCCTAAGTTCATGTCTCAACATTTTCACACTCAAAGTCCTAACCCTAATCCCCCCCCCTCCCTCCTTCTCCTTCTCTTTCTTTTTCTACACCTTTTTCATTAAAGATTCTCAACTCTAACTGTGTCAACTAAATCTCTGCGTGTTTGGCTTTCTGTTCTGTTCATTCATGTGAATGGATATTGCTGATGGATTGACATATAGTTGTAGATATCTCTCTCTCTCTATGTATATATACTCCTTTCGTTTCTTAATATAAAACTCGGTTGACTTTTTTGAGGAGACTAGGGAAACTAAATAGTTAATTTAAAATATTTATATTTATCATTTTTTTCTAAACTAATTTGTCTAACTTATAAACTAATATATAATCTAATAATACACACAACATATGCTTGTGTAATTTATTTAACTTCATTGATCTCTTCAAAAAAGTTAATCGGGGCTTAAATTAAGGGTTAGAGAGGGAGGGAGAGGGACCTATATATGTTTTGGGGGTGATTCGGAGATTGAAACCCTAATTTGCTGAGATCTGCCTACTTCATCATATGAAAAAGTAATTATTGGAAGTTGAAAGACAAGTCACCTTAGGTACATGCAGGTGCGTGAATAATGCAGTTATATATATACATATATATATATATATATATCTATATAAGTTTGGAGTGCCAATTTTATTGCACATGACTTTGAATTTCATTCTCATCCACAAACCTAACCACAGAACAGAAGTGATAAAGTTGAGCTTTTGAATAGAATATATATCATCTATATATGAATCATTTTCGTTGGGGCTAGAAACAATTAGGAACCAATTCAAGCACTTCTTTCTCTAATATAGCGAGCATGTAGGGTAGGATTAGGTATTATTATGCTTTTTAAAAAAAATGTTTATTATTAACTTATACTACATTAAACCATATATATATATCTATATATATGTCAATATAATATTTTTCACGTTTCCATTAAAAAAAAGTCAAATAAAAATTTAATAGCTTAAAACTAGTAAGAACAAATGCCGGGAAAAGAGACACACACGAGAGGATCTATATATGTTTTGAGAATTTGTGTTAAAATTAAATGAGATTTATTATTTAGATTAGAAGAAAATTATTACAAGATTTTAGAAAATTTACAATATTATGTAAATTTCCTTATATTTTTCATAAAAAAATTAATCAAATTTTGACCCTTTGAAAATAATGACAATTTTTACTATTCTTCAATTATCTGAATTAATTAAGATTTGAATATGTAAATTTCCTAAAAGTTTTATCCCATGCCTAGCTAGTGAAAAGATCCTTACCAAAAAACAGTTATAAGTAGAGATAAGAATAATCAAATTGAGGAATCTTATGTGATGAAGAAAAAATGAATAACTTGAGCTAATTTAGTCTTGATCTGACAAGTAAACAGGTCTTATTGTCTAAAATATAAAGCAATTATGAGAAGCCGAAAATAGAACAGAAGATGAAGCCAAAAGAAAAAATGCTACAAGTGTTTTTCTTGGCCACCACTACTGGTCCCAACAATTAAGTCTCTCCAGCCAGAAATTGTACCTATTTTTTAACAACATGCATGAATAAGACTGCACAATAATGTTAGAGGAGAGATCGTCTATTTCCAGTACTGTACGTATTGTTAATTTTCTTTCATGTTCTGTTGAAACTGACTTTTGAATATTGAAATTGTATTGTCTGTGTTTACTAAAATAAATGTTGAGAGTGTACATAGAAAAATTAAGATTAAATTACACAAAACTCTCCGGAATTTTGAGCCATATATAAATAACCCTTTAATCTTAATAACTTAATAACAAACCTGCATGAGCTTCAAATCCTATGCGGGTGGAGGTTATGTCACGCCTTATCTTAATTTCACCTTTATCAGAGTATTTACGTTGTTCGGTGGGCAATACAGGAATAGCATGAAAATACTGATAAAAAGTGCATGATTACCGAAATTCCCTTCAGGGATTGTAGATAACACTTACAAATTATGTAGCCGCGTAAGGCTACTTGGGTATCCAACCCATCCCAATGAAACGGAGACATCTTCTTGTCTTCGTTCCACCACAACAATCCTCTCGTATAGTTCTCTTCTCTTATTTCTGCATAACTTCTGTACTCAGCTGTCTAAATTGTTGGTAGGGGAGGGTGATATTCGAGAGAATCTTAGTAGGAAAATAATACCAATATGCATGTACGACAAATGTTTAATGCATGATATGCTTGCATCACATAACTCATGCTCACATAATGACAAATCTGTAAGCTCAATGCTTCGAACAATATACTTATGGCCATAGCATAAATTGAAACATAGCTTCAAATCATTCATACATGTTTCACATAATCAAACAAAGCAATAACATGCATCAACACACTAACACAAATATCATATACATGCAAGAGAGGTAAGTTCCTTACCTTAACCCTTTTCCGCTTGGAAACGTGTGCCTCATAACCCGTGCCAACAACTCAAGCCCCATATTCGATCCTACAATGCCAAAGGTACTGTTCAAACACTTCCATAGTGTTTCTGGGGGTTATATGAGTCTACTGTGAAAATTTACTAAAATGCCCCTGGGGACCGGGCCTGGCCCCACCATACTCGGTCCGGCTATACTTTTCCCGAAATTTTGATATGGGCTATCCTGACATATTTTCGCCCAAGGAATCCATTTCTGGACTCGGTATTACCAGATTCACTGCCAAAAGATGAAATTGCCCTTGGCAGCCCTTATTTCAGTGTTTCAGGGACTTCTTGTAATTATGCTTTTTCGGCCTTTTCCGAAAAAGTAACCAACTATAACCCCACCTAATTTTCCCTCCTAAACTCAATGGAACCATCAAATCATTGAAAATCCAACTCTAAGGCCCATTTATAGCCCTGGCCAAAATATATAGGTTTTCCAGGGAAAATCAAGGTTTTGCGATTTCAGCTCCGTAAACGTGTTCCTTTCTACTCCTAACCACTTTATTGCCTATTTCATTAGGTTACAACTACCATTTAGTACCAATTTTGGCAGCATAACATCCCCACAAACCCATTTTCCCTTTTTAGAACCAAAGACAATCCGGCGAAATTTCACCAATTAAATTATCTACAACAGCTAGAATAATCAATACACAAGAGTTTGGAAGTTACCTCAAGCTCCTACTAGCTTTTCTCAAGATGGCTGAACCCTAACCCTTAAAACACCAAAAGATGAGCTTCCAAACCTTAAATCATATGCAAAAGAAGCTTAGGAACGGAGTTATACGCATTAGGAACCGATTTACCGAAGAAATCACTTACCTTTACAAGTTTTTTCCTCTCCCTCTCTCTCTAAGCTCTCTCAACTTTCTCTCACTAGTTTCAGCTTGTTCACATCAGAGATAGGGCTGAAGAAGGAGGAGGATGATTATAATAATATATCCAATTTAATTAATTAATTTTCCCAATTTTCGGATTTTTACAAAATTCTGGCAGATTTCTGCTCAAACTTTGAAAAATCATAAATAATTCTAGAAAAATCAAATTGAAGTGATTCCAAATCCTATAGAATCCTTATTGAGTCTAGTTTCAAGGAAAAATATAGAATTTTGCAAAATGGAATCACAAAATTCCCAAAATTTCAATATTTGCATGTTGTTCCAGGAATTTCATATTTTCTCTGTGCTGACTTCAAAAATTCATATCTTTTTGTATATAGCTATAATTGAGTCATATGACCTATCAAATTAAAGCTTAGGATGTCTACTTTCATCCTGTAAAATTTCATAATTTTTGCTCATCATATAGTCATTTAAAATCACATGACAAGCTCACTACCTCATAAGCGATTTCACCATAAGCATAATCACTTTCATCAAAAATCACCATTTTACTTTCTTTAATACCCCAAAGATATAAGAATCATTAGAGGATAAATTTGAGATCCTGCTAAATTGGGGCTTAGCAGTCCACTTAATTTAGGCTTATTCCCAAGCCTCCAATCCCAAATTTCGAGGTATTACAGGTTATCTGTACGTAGTCCAAAGTTCAGTGGAGATTATGTTTAATTGAGCCAAAAGTTAAATGAAAAGTCACTATGGGTCTCGAGGAAGGAATATAATTATAAAAAAGTTCCACAACAAATTGACACGAACCTACTTCATTTCTTACTTGTATGCTGCTTTATTATTGTAAGACTTTTTTGGTTTTACTCTTGTGGTTCTTAATATAAGACATATTTGGGAAGTTGATTTTAATCCTAAATATAAGATACATATGATTTTCATATTTGTCAATGTTTTCCTAACTTACCCCTATTAATGCCCCCTCAACCATAATCAAGGAGGATGAGGGAGAAGGGAATTAAGGAAGATGGCTAGAGTGTTTTAGAAAATATATATCATATTAACTAACTCAACCAACTTCCTATCTAATCAAATTAGGTAAATATATGTCTTATATTAAAGACTGAAGGGAGTACATTCTTTCTTTAGGACTTCATAGTGATTTTCTCAAAATTAAAAAAAAAAGATAATTGTGAGGAGATATAAACTTTAATTATAGCCAGTCATATTATCTGATATTACTATAATGCTATTATATAATATATAGTGGGATGAAAGTGAACCATCTAGCTAGGTGTCCCTGGTTTTCCTAACCCTAGCTACATAGCTCTCTCTTCATTGCAATAGAGAAAATCATTGGATCCACATAATAAAGCATAAAGGGATTGTTAGGTTTAAACACTTTTGTGATTCTGATTAATGGAAATCCCAATGTGATTCCCAAATTAACCTTTCATTATATGTTTGTTAATTTCCACCAATAACCCCCATGTTATGTAAATTTTAATCATTGGGGCCCACACCTAAAGATTAATTAATTCTCTATGAAAAGACCTTCATAACCCATTTGCATCTTCCATGACGTGAAATGGAACACTCTAGCTGGAAAAGATAACTGAATAGGGAAAATTACATCAACAGAACCCCAATGCTAATATATTAGTTTAGAAGATATTAAGAAAATTGCAATTGATTACAAGTATCAAATATACTTCAAAGTTTAACGCAAAATTTTGCAAAAGTTACAATTAGTTTATGGAAAAATCACTACTGAAGAAGAACCTCGAATTATAGCCAAGATTTTTCTAAAACATATAGTAACAAGTTTAGTAAAACTTAATGATAATTAATTTTGATTTAATTACAAGAACCTTTAACATATTCTTTTAAGATCCGATGTCCACAACTGCAATTTTTATATTAAAAGATGCCATGATATGATTGAGTATTTTACCTTTTTCGTTTAACCATGGCACAGCCCAAAATTACAACTACTAGAGACCTACAGGTAATTAATTAATTTAATTGAGTAGATTGGCCACTTGAAGGATTGTGTTAATGATGATTAATCATCAAATCTAATGGTTAAAAAAGATGCAAACTTTCACTTCAAAGGTGATCCATTTCATGGGGATTTACAAAGACACTTTCTTTATCTCTTACAAGAGAAAATTTGACTAATTGCGAGAGGTAGCTTTGAAAATTGAATAACAACACTCATATAAGACTAACATAAAGTTGGTCTAGCAGTGTAAAACTCCACTAAACCCCTCTAAGTATCAAGTTCGAGTCCTCGATGAGATACCTATATTAGGAGGAGTAGTCACAAACTCTAAAACTGGAGTAGTCAGTTGTTTCAATATATAGTAATTAATAAGGTTCAAAAAAGGGTTGGACACTGATTGATAGTATTTAAAAGAGAGAGAGAGAGAGAGAGAACACATATGAGTAAGGGGACAAGGTGGGTCACTTTGGAGTTGTGAGGAAGACTTTGGCATTCAATTAAGGAGATCTTTCTTCTTTTTTCTTGATTAATTATGCTAAATCCATTATGATTATTATCATTATGCTTTTAAAGCACCCCAAAAGCTCTCACACACTCTCTCTCGTAGTTAGTAAGATTCGAAGATATCTCTCTCAAAGCAAGAAAACCAATAGAGAAATTAAGATTTCAACGTCAATCACGCAAACTTCCTAAAACAATTATTCATCGCTATCAACACGACAAGAGGCGTGGGACCAAAAACCTAAGTTTTGCAAACACAACAATATTGATACAAAATAACTTTTTAATAAATAGAATAAAAACATCTTTTGATGATGAACACTAGAGATTAAATATTCTCATATTGGACAAATATCAGTTGGATTGAGTAGAAGGGTTTCAATACCGACCCCCAAAGAAGAATCTTGAGTTTAATTTAGTATGGATGAAATTTAGTCTTCGCCCCCTAACTATTTCACCATAATCAAATAGATGTATTTAACTGATTAGCTATATTTGAAAATGAAATATTTTTCTAACTTTGCCGATATTTAAGAGTACAGAGAAACACTATATTAGACTTCTTCTAATAAATTGCATTATGGGTAATATTTAGAAAAAAATGTTCATTAATGACTCACCAGGTGACTTGTTTAATAGCTTTTACAACTTACGAGGTAAGTGTGTAAGAGAAGTTTTGTCTCAAGTTGCGCAAACCATGGTTTGAAACCATAATTTTGGTGCTTGTCAAACACACACTTAAGAATTTCTTTAAAAAGTCGCCCTATATTTGTGATTGGATGGAATGACATTTATAAAGTTTTCCCTCTTCATTTGAAACCCAAAGGCTTGAATTACCTGAAAAAGATTATGTTACTATCGATTCGTTCTAACTCATACATGTACAGCTGATTGGTGAAAGCTATATATAGGAGTGAAGAAACAGTATTTTTGAAGTGAATTTTAAGTTTTTAACCATCATTCATTAATATGCGTCGCTATCTGTCTCTCTACAAGTCATATATATATAGAAGTGGCCTTTCAAACAAGCCAACTGTGAGTGAGTGTGAATTATAGTGTAAGAAAAAAGGTACCAGACCATGAAACGTCCTTGTTTTCATATGTAGCTTCCTCTATATAGACATTATAGGATTATAAGCTGAGAGGTTCCATGTGAGAACTTACATTTGAAAAAGTGTTAGCAAATGGTGACACTAGCGTGCGAGGTAAGAGGTTGGAATAATGTGAAACATGCGTATCCAGTGAGATCATAAGAGAGATGAAACATGATGGTGACACATGAGTCATACAAGTAGTGATATATATAAGTACCAGGGGACGACTGATTCAGAGAACTCTATACAATCCGTGATATATTTCAAATTTGACCAATATTATTGAGACACGCCTTATATATACGACAAAATTTTAAAATGATGTCATTTCATTTGATACAACGGAGGAGAACGTGGCAAAGTTCCAACTGTCAGATCAAAATGAACGAACAAGATATCTTTTCACCAAAGCAGAAAGAAAAACTATACATTAAACTGCACTGGGTCCACTATGAGCAAGACACACAGTGTATGTTAGATACTATATACTACTTTCAGATCTTCATATAATAACTATTTATTTATGAGTTAAATTTGGTCTTAAATATTAGTATTCAATCAATTTATGTTCCAAATTTGTATTTTTCCCCCTCTCCAAAGTATAACTGTTGATTGTACATATTAAAGAGATTTCCAGTAAGAAATAGTTCCAATGCGCATGATCTTTAAAAAGGTTGGTTTGGATAAATCAATTACATTTGTTATAAATTAAGGTTAAGGTGCAAAAATAAATATTAACTTATAACAAAAATACAAAAATAATCATAAACTTTTTTTTATGTACAAAAACAACTATAAATATTATAAAATAAGGAAAAGTGACTATCGTCAAAGTTACATTCGATGACCATTTATGATAAACTTAACGACGTCACTTTTACCTTTTTTTTATATTTTTTTTGCACTAATAAAAGTTTATAGTTACTTTTACATTTTTAGTATAAGTTAATAATGACTATTTTTACATTTTAACCCTATAAACAACTAATTTAAGTAACTTTCTTAATATTCACGAATTTTGTTACCTAGCCGTGATATCAAGGTTGGTAGTAGAAGTACATTGCAGCTTCTATATTCTCATGTGTCTGTGTT
Source organism: Inga leiocalycina (assembly GCA_963242795.1). Lineage (NCBI taxonomy): Eukaryota > Viridiplantae > Streptophyta > Magnoliopsida > Fabales > Fabaceae > Inga > Inga leiocalycina. Next base: position 53,109,661 of record OY725330.1, on the reverse strand, counting down.
CTGTTGTAAAATTGCACTTCTGAATTCTTTGAATGTGTAGAAAAAGTTGGGGTTGGCAGAAGAATCCAGGCATGGGCATCACGGTGGATCATTGGATTTCGTTCTGCTATACGTTTCTGAGTTCCTCTAGTGAGAGAATATGATACTACAGAAGTACTCAAAATGACCAAAGCCACTTGTTTCTGTCCTAATCTTAACAAATTCTTAATGTTGCAGTGTAAAAAAAAAAAAATCTGACCATTTATTATTATGAAGAAGCACGCATGTCTTACGTGTCAAACATATGAAGTGGGGTCAAACACTGATGAGCTGATCGATGAGTTTGAAACTTTGAATAATTAATAAACATGTTAGATTTGTTTTAGCAAATGTTATATTAGTTGATAAACATTATTAATCTGGGCAAGCTTCTGAGATTGGTAATCTTACACAAAGTTGATGAATTAAGCAAAATATTTACCACATTAATGTCTCTACTTTTTCTAACCTAACTGCATCAAGAGAAACCTCCAATAATTCTTTCTCAGTACTTCTTGTTATTGGTAGGAAAATCAAACTGTACGTCTTTAATGGAATTAGCTTATGAGTGATGGGTCCAAATATATAATATAGAGATAAAATGAATATTATATATTTAATGGGTTTGTACGTATGTGAAGGAAGCTGTGTGAAGCAGAAAAAATAGTAAAGAAATTAAAGATGACAAGCTACGGTGCGGAGCCAATCATTTTACATGGACTTGAAGTTGGACCATACTCTTAATACATGCATATCACATTCCCAAATCGTCTTGGTTTTCATAATAATAAATAATGATCGTTCATTTGATCTCTACTTTTGTCTTGTTTTCCCCCCTTTTTCCTCATCTCCTTATGTAATTAATAAGTTGAAGTGTGTCTGGTTTTTTTTATTCCTTTTTTATAATACCAAGATGCTTATTTGTCAAATAATTGATCGACCTGAAGTTATACCTTTTTGTAATTTGAAACACTGCTAGTAATTAAATATAGAAATGTTTCTTATTTATGGAGACAACTATGATCCTAATTGGGTGCCTGCTCTTGAGTCCTGTTTCTGATTCTCTCTAAGTCATTCTCTCTCGCTAGCTCTCTTCTGCTGTTTTTATTTTATTATGGATTAAAGTATACCTTTAGTTCATTAAATTTTATATGAGGTATACTTTTAGTTCTTTAACTTTATAAAGTATATTTTTGATCATATATTTCTAACACTGTAAATATTGCTAACAGAAAATGTTGACGCAGCAAATCAAGTAATAACTGTGCAGCTGACAAAACATATTTAAGTTTTAATTTTTTTAATATAATATATTTAGATTATTAAAATAAAATAAACCGACAAATCACTCTAAATAAAATCAAAGTTTTGCTATTTAGATTATTAAACTAATATATTTAGATTATTAAAATAAATTTTTTAATATAATTAAGGTTTTGATATTGACTTCTTCATTGGAGTTTTAAAGATTTTTCAATTTATACGTATTTTAAATTTAAGATTAATAGTATTCAATTACACAGTTATCACTTAAATTTGTTGCGTCAATGTTTCTCGTTAGCAACATTAATGATGTTGGAATTATAAGACCAAAGGTATACTTTATTAAGTTAAAGGACTAAAAGTATACTTCATGTAAACTTAAAAAACTAAAAATATATTTTAGCCTTTTATTATGTATATGACTTATTTACAAATAAACTAAAATCAGTTTACTCGAGTTAGCTTCAATTTATATGCATTGAAAGAACGATGAATAATACCCATATTGAGATTGACATAAATTGTAAATACTCTCAAGCCTTAACTAAGTAATCAAGACCTATGAGTTCCTTTGTCCTACATATTTTAAGATCAAAAAATATTTTGAATGTGTATTTAACTAGTTTTTTTTTCAGTTTCAAAAACACACACACACACACACACAAACCAAATTAAATTTAAATAATCCACTTTTTTATAGTCATTAATTTAGAAATTCTCCCGGTTTTTAATATAAGATATAATTACCTAATTTAATTAGATTAAAGAAGTTAGTTTAGTTAGTTAATATGATAAGTATTTTCTAAAATACCCTAGTCATCTTTTTTAATTTTCTCATTTCCTCTGCTGCTTGATTATTGTTGAGGGAGCATCAATAGGAATAAATTAGTAGAAAATCGTCAAATATGAAAACTATGTCTTATATCAAAAATCAAAATCAACTCTTCAAATATGTATTATATTAAAGAATAGAGGGGGAATTATTTTTACCAAGAAACTGTTTGTTGATATGGTAAGCGACCTCACCATATTTTTCTAATGTTATTTATAATATACGAGGTAAGTTTATGAGAGAAGTTTTATCTCGACCTGCGTAAACATACTTTTTTAGGGCTTTCTCATAGAGGCCTTACACCGCAGATTAATTTTCCTTGATCAAATAAAAGAATAAGTCAGGGTATCCGGTATCAGTAATTTTGACACTATTATACGATATAAATAATACAGTTCATTCGCAAGGATCACTCCAGCTTTATTGCACTAGCACACAATTTTTGTCAAATGCCCCTTTGAATCCTTCCTATATAAATAGCCCCCAAAACATGCACCGAACACCTTAATATATACTAGCCCATCAAAGTCCCCAGGCCACCATTATCTCTTCTTCTTCTTCTGCCTCTGTCTCTGAAGCAGCTTCACTCTTCCCCTTCCTCTCACATGGAGGACCACCAAATTCTCTTCCCTTCTAAACCAACAAACCCTTTGAAGCTTTTCGGCTTCAGCGTCCACCACAACAACGTACTCCAAGTTGAAGAAGACGAAGATGTCTCTGCAGGCCCAATCTCTAAGCCCACTTCTCCATCTGGATCACCGGATTCCCCCGTATCCGCCGGCGCCGGAGGAGCTTTCCCCACTTCCTCCGGCGGCGACAGGAAATACGAGTGTCAGTACTGTTGCCGCGAGTTTGCCAACTCGCAGGCCCTCGGTGGTCACCAGAACGCTCACAAGAAAGAACGGCAGCAGCTGAAGCGGGCCCAGTTACAAGCCTCACGAAACGCCGCCGTTTCGTTCGTTAGGAACCCAATGATCTCCGCCTTCGCCCCTCCGCCTCATTTGCTTTCTCCGGCGGGCCACGTCATGGTTTCGGCATCCTCTCCGTCGTCCTGGGTCTATGTACCGCCACGTTCTGCTCCTCCGCCTTTCCACGTGTCAGTTTCACACGGGTGCGTGTTTCCTTCGCCGACGAATAGCACTATCTGTAGTCAGAGTGGGAGATCGGCGGGCGGCGGGATGTTATCCTGTGGTGGCAGCGCAGGGGAGTCCATGGGGTCGCAAGTACATGGTCGGGCCCATGGGCCATCTTTAAGTAGATTTTCAAATGGGAATGGTGGGCCCAACTTTGATGACCCATTGGGCTTGGACTTGCATCTAAGCCTTGCGCCTGCTGCGCCGTGATAATAATAATTGGCTCGGCTGGCTTGAGTCATGTGTAACTGATTTAGCCAGCTCTGTTAAAGAGTATTTAAATTTTAAACGGCTTCTCAGTTAGTGAGCTTTGAGGAAGCTATAAGGCTCACATAACTTCTTGTACATTTTCAAATTTTATTTTTTAATTTTTTTAAGCAACTGGTTTCACTTGGTCCCCATTGTTCATTCCCATATAGACTGATTTTCCTTTCCTTTTTTTTGTCCTGCAGCACCGATTCTTCTACTTTTTGTGTATTTAATTATATTAATCTATATATATATATATAATATGAATAAAATAACAACCACATTATTTGTACAATTTCAAGATCACACAAAATAACAGGAATTAAGATAGATTGATTCCAACAAGTAATTAACTTTAAAATTAATATTTGTTTTGGTGGGTTGGATTTCAAAGTGTATATAGAGTAATGCATCAGATTGTTGAAGTAAGAAGTTAAAAATAAACTATGAGGAAGCCCCACAATGTTTGGACATGTAGGACATGAGAAGTACAATAATAAGTGAAAATTTTGTGGGATTTGTATGGAGTTTCTACCGAAGTTTAATAAAGTGGTCAATATGGTACAATTTTTGTATTCACATGAATCACATAGAGTGGTCTCTTTGAGGTGAGATATATTGGAGGGCAACATATATCCTAATCAACAAGTTTAATTAAAGTGCTTTGATGCACTATATATGTGTGTGTGTGCGCATTAATTGGTACTCTCTTTTGCTTTAACTTGTCCACTTTTCTAGACAACCCAACTATTGAATCCTCCAATTCCGGCATCAATTAATCAACCATTTTAAGTTTTTAACCATGAATGTCAAGAAAAAGTTTCTTGTATGAAAAGATTACTACTTGATCTTTTATTGCCATAGTTATGATACAAAAAATCTTTGTATTATTAACATGAAACATCCTATATATACTTTCTCTTGATCTTTATTATAAGGTACTCGTATGTACATGTCTTACCTGATCTAATAATAGATGCCTATTAATCATTAAATTTGTTTGAAAATAATTTTTAAAAAAATTTACCCATATTTAAAACCACAAATTACAAGTCTTTATTAAAATTTAGGAACCAAATGGTTCACCATTACAAGTTATAATTGATAATATAAGATGTTGAAGGAATTTGATATTAATTGAAATGTTGGCTTATAAAGATATGTTTGGTGAGAGATGATCTTTGTGCCCCCCAGAGAAGGTGAAGTGTTATCATTGCAAGATTTTGTAGTCTCTCTGAGAACCTCAACTAACCCTTTCATGATTTGGTGTTGTCTCTTATTTTCATCTTGACTAGGAGTTTGATACAACATTACGTGGGTCCCAAATTAATAATCAACATTGCAGACCCATTACCATTAACCATAATTAATTTCCAATGTCACACTTAGATTGTGAGATAATGATTAAGGACTAAAATTATACAACAAAATTACACTTAAAAATTTATTCACATCATTACAAGCAAAATTCTTATATTAAAACGACAATATGGCCTTCTTTTAAGAGAATGGTTCAGTTAATAATTTAATTATTATGATTCTTAAATACTATTGTTAATATTATGAAGGTTAAGCAATTTTCTCCGAAAGTATCTATTTAGGAGCGTTAGGTATCCTGAAGTTTTTCAAAGATCAATTTTATCCTAGAAGTAACCAAAATACAGCAATTTTACTCCTTACCGTTAAAAATGTTAACAGTCAACATTTATTTTTTAACGGATAATGTTAGTTTTTTAATAGTTAGGGCAGATTTGCTTCTGTTTTAACACCTCCAAAGGTAAAATTGCTCTTCAAAAGATTTTCGGATACCCAACACTGCTAAATAATTACTACCTAGGAAAAATTGCATATTAACCCCTACTATGAATTGAGTGTTTTAAATATGTGATGAGGATGCAGGTGGATCTATAGATTGGTTAGAGTCAAAATAAACACCCCATTGATATCATTCATTGTCTCCCAAAATTCAGAGAGTAATAATCTTGATATCTAATCAGTAGGTTACTGTCAAAGGTGATAATAAGAAGATTTTTTATTATGTTGAGAAGACAGTAGACACAGAAATGGCTTTTAACTCTCTAGCTGGAATTAGAAAGCTAACAAGTGACTAATTAAGACATGGCTTCCCAGCTGGCTGCTCCTATATGTATTGCATCATAATTAATTAATTAATTAGAAAGCTAACATCTAACAAGTGACTCAAATCGAAGATTTGTAATCCCTTAATTAAAAGTGTTTTACGAAATCAAGGGGGCGTAAATGATACCATCATGTGCCTTGCTAGCTAACTGAGCCATATATATTAGCTTTTATAATTAGTTTTAATTAGTTGGAAATATGTGTAGATGATCTCCACAAGACAAAAGGAATATAAATTTTGACCCTTTTTTCCTCTTTTTAAGCCCTTGCTTTCTAAGGTACGACAATGAACTTTACAATGGCTTTGAAGTTATTGATAATTTTGGTTTGATTTGTTGATGGTAATGATCATATGTTTTGAAAACTTGAACACTTGGAAAAAATAACAACTTGTTATGCCTTCCTTGTAGTGCTTTTTGACATGTTAGTACGTAGAATCACATGTGCTTGCTGAAAAACAACTAAGAAAATATTGCTTGTTTCATGTGTAACACACTGTGTTGTCTATGAATTATTGGACCCCCTATTACATGCTTAAAATTATTATTGTCAAATGTTTGACTAATTATTAGATCTGGCAAAAAAAAATGATTTTAAATTCTGTTTTATTTGTTAATTTTGACAAATTTTTTTGAAAGAATAAGACAGAATAAAATATTATTCTTATCAAATTGAAAATAGATATAAAAATTCTACATTCATCTGATTCTTTTTTTTATTTTGTGTTTCGTTCAAATTAATTAAATTTGGAAAATTTGAAAGAAATGAACATATATAGTGACAGTATTCGTTTGCTTAATTTAGATGAATAGTGAAGTTAACTTTTTCGGGTTAAGGTTAACCCATAAAAGGACAAACATATGGATCAGAAAAAGCCTAAGTTAGTTGAGGCATCTTTTCACCTCTTAGTCACCAAAATCCAATCAAATTAGGAGCATGATTAAGCATGTTTAACAAAGATTAATTAAGAGACCCAATTAGGGTTTCCCAAGTATGTTGGGAGCCCTTAATGAAGTTGTCAATTTCTGCTTGCAATTGGCTTCAGCTTGACACAAAAAAATAGACTAGAGAGATGATATGATAGTTCACCCATCTTGTTCAGTGCATTAGATTCATAAAAATATACATTTCCCAATCAATAAATTAACCATCTAGTGTTTAGCAGATTATGACTTCAAAACTAGCACGTTTCCTTTGACAATTGAAAAAAAAAAAAGGTTTAATTATAAGTGGATTTAGTCTTCAAAAGTTGTTAATCTCATTAAGAAATAATTAATCATCAGCTAGTCCTTATACTTTGTATTAAATTCTAGAGAAGCCCATATGATTTAAAAAATTTTAAAATCAATCCCTATATAGTATTTTGACATTTATGTGTTTAGGGTGACATTGGGTTAATCCAAAACCAAATTTTGATGGAATTACATCCTTCTTTATGTACATGTGGCATTAGAGCAAGAAGATGAGGTTTCAAGACATTTGACTATTTGAGGGCTAGCTATGATCAAATATATCTTTGGGAAAAAGATAAATAAATACCACTTAAATTTTAAAATATCAGTTCAGTGATTTTTCAAAAACCTAAGTTGTCAATTACTATATTATTTTTGTCAGTCACATTATTTTTATTGTCAATAGAACCAATTTGAGATTTTGAAGTTCAAATGGTATTTTTTTGTCTTTTTCTCTATATCTTTTAATAAGGATTGAGTAATGTGGTAATTAAATTAAAATCATATTATTATGAGTTGCTTAAAAGGGTCTCTTTGCTTATTTTGTTCTTATTATCTTATATATTCTTTTATTATTTTTTTTGTTTGAATATAATTTTTATTTCTATTTATTGATATATTTTTCCAAAATTTTTTACATATTATTGATTTTGGCTCTATATATATTGCTTGCTTTAGTGGTCTTATAACTTATATGTATATATACTTGCTGTTGCCAAGCCTGACTTAATTGATTTTGATGTTTCTCAACATAAAACCAAAGATACATTAATTTATTTTGTTCAGGTTAGAATGGCCGGGCGTTGATGAGCTCATATCAAATAAAAAAAAAAAAAAACTTGCAAAACATCAAGCAAGTTAAGAATAATTATATGTACACTCAATGGTAATAAAGAAAAGTACGCTCTTACTTTCATAGCCTGACTCATGGGCACCCTTACTTTTATTTAAAGGATATATAATTATTATGTATTCAGATCTAATATAATGCTAAAAATAATGTATTGACACACGCACACCCCTCCCTCTAATTTATGCGATCACATCTTGATAAATTTTGTATATATAAATGGACCTTTCAAAGTTTTGTCTGTGTGCTATGAATTGAAGCTTTCTTGCTATTGGTCAATAAGAATTTAACAGCTAATTAATTATGTGGAAGGCCCTTGTAAGAGTTGGAAGATGACTAAGATGATGAGTTCTTTTATTTGGTTTCTTACCCACAAACATTCACACTCATTGGCTACACCACGTTCGCGTAATGTCAATGCATGTTTGTTTAGAGATAACAAGCTTGTTTTAATTACTTAATATTAAATTATAGAGAAGAGGTTCATGTACAAAACTTATTAATAATTATATATTTGTGTGTTTGGCATTATGATAGATAAGTGCAAGTTGTTTCCCACAAGAGTAATAATGCATGGAATGAAGTCTTGTGGTAATTAAAGTTGGTTTATCTATGATTTTAAGAATTAATCGCTGGCTTGTTTAATTAGTAGGTTAAGTTCAACAAGACTAACTCGTGTATGTGTGTTAGCTCATATTTTTTTAAAAAAAAAAATACTGTTAAATAATTTGGTGTAGAAATTTTTATTATTTAAATTTGCGACATTTTTGTTTTTAATACTATTTAAATGTAAGAATATTTGAAGTGCCATATAAGAAATAACAACAGATACATCTTACTCACTTGTTATTAAGACATTTTTTAATTAAGATTACATTCCTTCTATAATACATCATAGTGATTCTCACTTTAATTAATCATGGCGTTTCATGTCAAAATGGTCTTGTATATTATATATCTATATGTTCATTAAATCCTTAAAGTAAGACATATTTATTTAATTTAGCTAGGAAGATTAAATAAGCTAAATTAATTAATTATAACATATGAGATAGCATCTCTCTAAAATACTTTTTATAACATTATATTATATATGAGTTTATAAGTTAGATAAATTAGTTTAGAGAAAAATGATAAATATAAAAAATAAAAAAAGAGAAAGGGTCTTACATTCAAGATTAAAATTCACCCAAAGACTAGGTCATACATTTAAGACATAAGAATTATATTATAACGTTCTTGTGAATAAACACTTTTTGTTTTCATTTTTTGTGTATTAAACCATCAACATGAACGTTTTTGTTAGATTTTTATTTGTTGCAGCAGTGTGACCCCCACTTGCACTAATATGTTTGGTTTTGGATCTGAGACTTTGAGGACCACCTTAAAAATCAAATCTACGAACACTGTTCAACTTGTCTCCATTGTTAAAGTTGACCAAGTGCCATGCAGCTATATATATATAACCCAATAGCTGAGTGTAAGTTGCTAGGGCTCTAAATAATTGTACTTAAAAAAACAACAAATTAATAAAAGCCCTAGTTGGTGGGTACTTCTTATACACGTTCTTTTCTTTCTTTAAACAAAAGAAATGGCCTGACATGAAGCTTGTTGTGTCAATACAGTACAATACCATTTTTATGCTTACTTAGTTTTCATGCCATGAAGGTTTCTGCACATAGAAAACATTGAATATACAGTGCGAGTACAAATTAGTTCGAGTTTCTTTTCTGCCTTTATATGAGAATTCTTTTTTTTTTAAATAAATATTCATGTGAAAGATTTTTTTTTTTTTTTTTAGAATCACTATGAAGTTCTAAGGAATGAATGTGATCTTTAAAAAGTCCCAATAATAAGTGAGTTGTTTGGACTTATTGTCATTTTCTGTATACCGAAACTTGTCATTAAATGCTACTAACTTGTTATAAAACCTTTTGGCAATTATATATTATTCTTTCCATAAAACCTCATAATGATTCTCCCTAAATTAAATTTTCCAGGACATTTTTGGTTTAAAATGCTTTACTTACACACACACACACACACACACACACAAATAATACTACTAAGTTGTAAAACTGTAATAGGGACAAATTATTATGCCTTTTTTCTGAATCCAAATTTGGAAATTTTATTCATTAGAAAGATCTAAATTAAATTCGAGTATTAGTATTTTCTATCTGCATATGAAATTCTGCAGACTCCCAATACTATCTATAATTAAAATCATGTCATGTCATTTTGGCCTACAAAATGTCTAAACATAGACTACTTTTTACTGATTTTCCCAAAAATTTTTTTCACAGAAGAGGAGAAAGAAAAGAGAGGTTTCGGATTTATTAAAAAAAAAAGGAGGGGTTGGTGGAAACTCTTATACAATAGTCATTTTTGTGTAATTTTCTTTTCCAATATCACCAAACTTCACCGGGGGAAAATCTCTGTAGGATCTGATCCTTAGTGTGTATTCTTATTAGCTTTTGGAGAATAGCTTTTACAATTTACGAGGTAAGTATGTGAGAGGAGTTTTGTCTCGATTTACGGAATAGTACTTCTGAAACCATAGTTTTGAGGGTATAAGAACACACACTATTCACAATAATAAAAAGATAATATCTCTCTATCATTATATGAACACACCACTGTATATGGGTATTTACATACAAGTTTAGAACTCCATCGTAAGTTTTCTTACTATTACTACATTTAAATTAAAATTTTAAAGAATAATAACATAACAGGTTAATTAAATTTAAATTTATATTAAATCCTAGATTAGGCACAGCCCATAATCGCGGTTCTTTATTCTATAAAATCATACTTGGGCTAGATCCGTTTTGGGGCCCATTATATTCATAAGGTTTTAATATGGAAGGGATTGTTATCCAATAACACCTTTCAATACTATAAAGGTGGCCTATAATGGGTCCAATTCCTAATGGACCAACGAAACCATCGATCCATTAATAGTAAAGAAACAAAGCCCATCTTCATGGACCACACTCCCTCAAACATCACACCAACAGCGGGCACGAGACAAGGATCTGAAGTGGACGTTGGTTTCTGGTTTTCTTAGGATATTCAATTAAATTCTAATTTAATCATGCCTGTATTTAATCATGTCCCGGCGTTGACATGCTAAGGTGCGTGTGTAAACTGTATAAACAAAACAAAAAAATTCAATCCTTTTGTCATTTATATAAAACCTAATTAGCTAATTTGAATATATTAAGGGTTTATTCTCGCACCTAATTAGTGAAAAGTATCCCTCAGCTAGGGTTTATTCTCCTTTAGTCTAGGGAGCCTCTGTCGTCTAGCTACAGCCAGGTGCTACGACGGTGGTGATTAGTCCCTACGGGTGTAGGGCTTCTTCTCCCCTTCCGGTGGAGTAGTTTGGTAGGCTCCTTATGTCACGGGTGGTGAAGGTGTTGTTTGGGAACACATTTGGTGGCAGCAATGTGTGTGAGCAAGTTTGTAGGGTGGTCGGTGGCGAGGTGTTCAAACATCAATCTTCTGAGACGACCTCCAACAACGACCCTCAATGGGTGCCCCCATGGCCTTTGAAGTCAAGGTATGCTTTGAATTAGTGGTTTTCTCCCCTTGCTAGTGAAAGGACGAACTAGGTTGATGCTTTGAAGGGTAGGAGTAAGGGAGTTCAGTTATCTGGGGGCAGATCCGTGGCGGAGGAGTGGCGCACGATGTTTCAGGTTTCAAAGATACCGATAGGAATCCCAGATGACTGTAGCAGATGAAGAACCAACTAATAAGGGGAATTGGGGGTTGTTTAACATTCAGACGAAGCCAAAGGCACACAAATGCAATTAAAGGTACCCTCTTTGCGTTTCTTGGAGCCTAAGGTTTGTAGTTTACTAATGATTTGATCTTTTTCCTCTGATGGCCTTTTGGGATTGATATTTGAAATTGGCAGGATAGCTTCTTTGGATATTAGGTTCTTTATGTTAAATCCTGATAATTGTGTAGAAGACTTGATACCCGATTTGACTTGGTTAGTATCATTTGTTTGGGTGGTCCAATTAGTGCTGGGAAAACGGGCCGGCCCGTGACAGGCTCGGGCCTAAACGGGCCGGCCCGTTTAGGCCCGAGTCCAAATCCGTACCCTTTTAGGGCGGCCCGGCCCGTTTAAGTTAGACCCGCGGGCTTTTGGCCCGTTTTCCTTTTTTTTTCATTCCTTTTTTGTTTCTTAATCTCATAAAGACTAAAATATCTAATTTAAAACATAAATATTATTCAAGTTTAATAGAACACAAACACTAAAACTTAAGTCCAAACCATAATTAATGTTCATAACCAATTAAAAAAGTTCACAGCCATAATCAAACAAGCCTACAAGCTTCAAATGTCAGTAATAATATAACACCTGATTTGGATTTTGACGTATACATGCAAAAAAAGAAAAAAGAAAATCAAAGAAGAGAAGCTTCAAATAATGTCTGAATCAATGTGAGAGCATTTTTGATATGAGGGTTAGGTTAGGTTAACTCTACCTCTGACCAATGCTTACTGCCCAATGTCTTGTGCCCATTTAAAAAAAAAAAGTTAAACGGGCTTAAAAGGGCCGGCCCTCAGGGCTACAGGGCCGGCCCTTTTAGGCCCGCTTCCATTTTCAGCCTCCAAATCATAGGCCCGGCCCTTGACGGGCTCGAGCCTAAACGGGCCGGCCCGACGGGCTCGGCCCGAATTCCCGGCTCTAGGTCCAATATATTTCTTCACTAGTTAGCAGGTTTTATAGGTCAATATACCTTATCCAAGATGTATTTGTTCTACTAGTATTGGTGTGGAAGGCTAAGGGGGCAAGAGTAGGAGTTGATCCTAGCCCCAAAGACAGGGAACTTAATACCTTATAAAAAATTGGTTATGCTTGGTTGGGGGTTCCTGATTGTGGAAGGCTGTTAAAACATTTTATTGGCCAAATGTTTAAGGAAAGTGTATTAGATAGAGAACTTAGAATAATCAATTTGGCCCTGTTCAATAGAACTATATATGTTGTTCGCCAGTGGCTAAACATGTGCCTCGTCAATGTGATGATTATCACTGTTCATTATTGGATTAGACATGTGCCTGTTCTGTGTATATGGTATTATTGTCCTGCCTTGAGCTGGAGTTATGTTCCCTTTTCTTATTGTCTATTTGATTGTGTTTTTTCTAACAATATGTTGAATGTTGTTCTCCTTGAGTACATTTTTGTCCCAAGGAATTTGGTTAGGAACCTTTCTTGCAGAGGTGTTCCCATGGAAGCAGATTTGGTAGTCGAGTAAATTGTCAAAGCTTCAACAAAAGAGTCTTACCTGTTTGGTTGGGTATTACGACCTTCGTTCTAGTTGCGGGCTAACTTGTCCTATGATGTGGACGATGTATTAGTTCTAGTTTTATGGTCTTGTTGTATTAAAGAACTTTAAATCCTAGTTGTTTTACCTTGTCTGATATCGTAAGTAGTTTACTTTCCTGTTATATTAGTGTTAGTTTTTAATTCTACCCATGAGATTTTGTACCTCAATTGATTTCAATACTATTAGTTCCTGTGTTGGCAAAAAAAAATTCATATTATGGAAGCATTTAATATATTATCTTATGAAGTACTCTTCCGGTCTTTAATATAAAACATATTTACCTAATTTTATTAGATTAAAGAAGTTAGTTGAGTTTAATTAATATGAGATATATTTTCTAAAGCACATTAGCCATCTTTCACAATTCCCTTATTCTCTCACCTCTGTAATTATTATTGAGACAGCATCAATAAGGAAAAATTAGGAAATGATTGATAAATATAAAAAATGTGTCTTATATTTAGAACCAAGATCAATTCCTTAAATATGTCTTAGCCCTGAAGGAGTATGTAATTATTATCACATATATGCAAATAGTTTTATTTTTAGTCTAATCTTATTAGGAAAAAACTCTTTTTTTTTTTAATATTATCATTCGGTATCCGGTTTGAGATTTGTGACTGTCCTTTCTAACATAAGTGTCTTCTTTAAGACTCGAATTTGAGACTTAAAAGGATCTAGCGGGGCCTTACATTGCTATATCAACTCTATATTGGTAAAAAAAAAAAAAAAACTCTTTTGTTAATTTTGATCTCACACCTATCGTCGTTAATTGAGTTCTATATCATTTGCTGCATTTAGTGAATTGATAATGCTTTAAAATATAAATCAAATAAATAGTGTCTCCATAGATGGCAAATTAAAACAGCCAATGAAAATCTTGACAAGAACCCACAATATTCATTTAATTTTACATTTTTTTTCCTCTTCAATCTATTTTAATCATAAAGAATCTAATTTCCCGTAAAGAAGATTTAGAAATGAATAAAAGAGGAAGGTGGGGAAGAGAGAGAAAGAGAGATTGGTGAAAGAACATTTGGCAGCTAAGAGGCGCATTTTGTTTCCTTAACTACAAACACATCATTGGTAAATGCAAATAGCAAATGCTTTTTTAAAGTCATTGTGATTCTCATTTAATTGGTTGCTAATAAGGTTTCTTAGAGCTATGAATAATTATTTTCTATTTCTTATATCTACCATTTAAATTTGGAAAAATTCAAAATGAATACCCTTAACATTTGGAAAGCCTATGAAGGTGATCCCAATTTGCAAAATCTCACGTAAGTCCTTTGTACCAAAAGGAAATTTCAATATTGCCCTTCAGTTGAAAAAAAGCCACTCACCCGCTGTTAGCTAACAAAGCTTTGACGATCCGACCGGTGGCTAAGTATTTTTGTTTCAAAGCTCACTATTGAAAGGTAAAATGGATATTTACTAAAACCTGTTGTCATGCGCTAATCAAGTATACTTCCTCCAGTCCTAATTATAAGATAAAGTTGATTTTTTTGGAGAAATTAAGGAAGCTAATTAAATTATTTTAGAGTATTTTTATTTTTATTTTTTTTCTTCAAACTAATTAGTTTAACTAATAAATTAATATATAATCTAATGACACATAACATATGATATGATTAAGTAATTTATTCAGCTTCCTTAATATTTCTAAAAAAAGTTCAATTTATCTTATATTTAAGACCGGAGGTAATAGTAAATAGCTATAAAATGTAATAAATAGGTGATGAAGTGTAAAATGAATATTTCGTTGAACTTTTTGTTATTTGCTGATCAAGTGTAATAAATAACTAATGAACACATCACCAGCTAATTACTACACTTTATTAATAAACTTTGTCACAAAAAAAAAAAAAATTCCCAACTGGCCAGTGATAAAGCTCCAGTCAGCCCCTATGGGCAATAGGGAGTCACTGCCAACCAAGGTTGTTAAGGTGGCTTATTTTTTTAAGTGTAAGGAATGGTATTGTAAAAGCACAAACATTTTAAAATTTCATTTTGTAGGTTAGGATTACTGAAATTGTGTCACAGATTTGTCATTTTAATATTTTAAGGGTTTTTTTTCTAAATATTTTCCTTCAAATTTCTTAACTCGATCATCATTTGGGATATAGATTTTTTCATCGACAACTTCTGAGCAAGCAATGATGTAATGCGGGGGAATGACAGTTCAGTTCTATAGGGATATGAGACTTCTAAAAATATTATTAGGCTAATAGGCTCAAGATCAAGACTTTAATAATTTGTATTTTGGCCATCCAAGACTTTGATAATCGAAACATAAGCCTCCAAGGTTGAGTTTTCCACTTTACCTACCACAGCTGCTTCAATGATTGCCATCAAAAATTCATTCTCTTAAATTCAATTGCTTGTTATTGTGACATCCACTTCATTATCAAGTTATCCAACCCACTTCATTTGACTAATCGATGGGATAACCGTTTTTAATTAGAATATGATCCACTGCATTATTTTCTATAGTTTTTTAATAAAAATATAAGATAAAGACTTTTTAAAGTTTAAACAAAAAAGCTCTACACATTTTAGTTTGCTCTTGTGGGATCTTCTACGAATTATTCTACTAATCCTTAATATAAAATATAATTACTTAATTTGAAGAAATAAATGAAGTGAAATAAATTACTTAATTATAACATATACGACATGATCTCTCTAAAATGTTTTTGCACAATAATATATTATATATCAGTTTATAAGTAAGTTAAATAAATTAGTTTGAAAAAATATGATAAATTGATGACTTCTCATTTTTAATAGATTTGATGTATATTTTGATATATTTAGGAAGTTATCAATGCTCAATTAAAAGAGTTCTTTTGGATATTTTTTGAGATATTAATTGCGTGCATCATTTGTGAGATTTCAAATTAAAATAGAAATTTTTAAACTTAGAAATGAAGCAATAAAAAATAATAATTAGATGCTTTCTCAAATAAAAAAATCTAGTTTTTATTATTACAGTTATTATTATTATTACTACTACTACTACTATTATTATTATTATATTTTTTCCTCTTCTTTTTTATTGTCAGAAGCGGTGATTTTGGGAATAAAAACAAGGGAAACCTGAAGCGCAAGAAAGCCACGATTGTTTAAGAAGAGGAGGCAGCGGCATTTTGAAGAATCATCACCATCTTACGATCACCACCTTCTTCAAAAAAAAGAGCAGAAATGGAAGCTACTCAAGGAGAGAGAGAGAACGACATTCAGATTCTATTCTTCTTCACAAGGACGATGAGATGACTGTGGAGAAGAAAATAGACTAAAGTAGCTGCAGAACTAGTGGGGAGAGAGATAGAGCTCAGAAGACTCTATTGAGTGTTTATATCCTATTCATTTTTCTTTTTCACATGGATTCTGAATCTATTTTTGATATTGTTGGGATGAGATTGATTAAATCCATATGTGGCTAATTTTGTTTTTTGCAACTTAAAGAAACTATGAACTTGTAGGTGGGTTATGTAACACCCCGAATTTTAGGATTGGAGGCTTTAGAATAAGCCTAAATTAAGTGGACTACTAATCCCCAATTTAGTAGGAGCCCAAATTTATCCCCTAATGATTCCTTATATCTTTGGGGCATTAAAGAAAATAAAATGGTTAATTTTAAAGAAAGTAATTATGTTTTTGGTGAAATCGCCTATAAAGTAGTGAGCTTGTCATATGATTTTTAATGACCAAATGATGAGAAAAAATTATGAAATTTTATAGGATGAAAGTAAACATCTTAAGTTTTAATTTGATAGGTCATATGACTCAATTAGAGCTATATACAAAAAGATATGAATTTTTGAATTCAGTACAGAAAAATTGTGAAATTTCTGGAACAACATGTAAAGATTAAAATTCTGGGAATTTTCTGATTCCATTCAGCAAATGTCTATATTTTTCCTTGAAACTAGACTCAATAAGGGTTCTATAGGCTTTGGAATCACTCCAATTCGATTTTTCTAGAATTAATTATGATTTTTCAAAGTTTGGGCAGAAATCTACCAGAATTTTGTAAAAATCCGAAAATTGGGAAAATGAATTAGTTAAATTTCTGATATATTATTAAAAAATTTCATCTCCTTCCTCAAGCATAAACTGACGTGAAGTTCAACATTTAGAGAGAGGAGATGCAGAATTTTTAGAGAGAGAAAAGGGGAGGAAAAAACTTACAAAGGTAAGTGATTTCTTCGGTAAATTGGTTCCTAATACGTATAATTCCGTTTCTAAGCTTCCTTTTCATATGATTTAAGGTTTGGAAGCTCTAATTTGAATGTTGAGCACCTAGGGTTTCAGCCACTCTTGAGAAAAGCTAGTGAGAACTTGAGGTAACTTCCAAACTCTTGTATATTGACTATTCTGGCTGCTGTGGACAATTTAATCGGTGAAATTTCGCTGGATTGTCTTTTGTTTGAAAAATGGAAAATGGGTTTGTGGGGCTATTATGCTGCCCAAATTGGTACTAAATGGTAGTTGTAACCTAATGGAATAGTCAATAAAGTGGTTAGGAGTAGAAAGAAACGTGTTTACGGAGCCGAAACCGAAAAACCCCAATTTTTCCTAAATTCTTATAAGTTTCAGTCAGCTCTAGAAATGGGTTTTAGAGTTGGATTTTCAATGATTTGATGGCTCCATTGGATTCAGGAGGGAAAATTAGGTGGGGTTACAGTTGGGCACTTTTTCAAAAAAGGCCGAAAAAGCATAATTACGAAAACGCCCCTGAAACCCTTAAAGTAGGGCTGCCAAGGGTATTTTTGAAATTTGGCATTGAATTTGATAATTCCGAGTCCGGAAATGGATTCCTTGGGCGAAAATATGTCAGGATAGCTCATGTTAGAATTTCAAAAAAAGTACAGCCGGACTGGGTACGATGGGGCCGAGTCCCCGAGGGTATTTTAGTAATTTTTTAAGATAGACTCATATAACCCCCAGAAACACTATGAAAGTGTTTAAATAGTACATTTGACATTGTAGAATTGAATATGGAGCTCCGAGCTGTTTGCACATAGATCGAGGAACGCGTTTCGAGGCGGAAAAGGGTTAAGGTAGGAGACTTACCTTACTTGCATGTATTTGATATCTTTGCTTGTGTAATGATATATGTGATTGCTTTACTTGATTATGTAGAGCATATTTGAATAAATGAAGCTCTATTTTTGTTTTTGTTGTGGCCATAGTCTTGTTGTATGAAACATTGAGCATGCAGAAATGTCATTATGGGGCATACATCTAGATAAAGATAACATGTCATACACATAGCATCAATCATGCATGCATTATTGTATTTGTTTCCTATTAAGATTCTCTCGAATCTCATCCTCCCCTACCAACAATTTAGACAGGAGAAGACAAAAGATATGTTGAGAATAAAGAAGAAAACTACACGAGAGGATTGCAGTGGCGGAACAAAGTCAGGAATATGTCTCCGTTTCACTGGGATGAGTTTAGACACCCTAATAGTTTTGTGCGGCTACCTTAATCGTAAGTATCATGTACAAACCCCTATGGAGAATTTATGTAATCATGCACATATTATTAGTATAGTTATGCTATACCTGTGTTGCCTACCGAACTGCATATCGTTTTCCGTAAATACTCTGAAAAAGGTTGAAATTGAGATAAGGGCGTGACAGATTATACTTTGGTTTCACTTATTAATTATATTTTAATGTTAATTTTGGTTAATTAATCTTGCCTATTTCTTATCTACTTAGTGCCTGATCACCATTAAGTATGAAGTTGGAAAATTTAGATTAGCCTTGGGAGAGGGTTCTTGATTGGATCATAGGATTGAGTAATTGTGAGATTAAAATTTATTCTAATTTGTCAATAGAATATGAATATATTTATTGGACCCATATAATCATATTCGAATGAAATCAAATTATTATTTCCTTTTGGGTAACTATGTTAGAAATAACAATTTTAAATTGAGAAAGGGGTGTAAGTGATAGGGAGATATTTACATATACTAATACTCTAGATTAACAAAATTGATATTGAAAATAATTAATTAGTGAAAACAAGGTTTATGAAGTTAATAAGGGATTAGTGACCCTGGGTTGCTCATTTGATAATTGTGGTTGCTCGTTTGATAATTGTGGTAGTTCGTTTTAATTTGATTTTAATTTTCTTTTCACTCATTTGAATTTAGTTTGATTTGCTCAAATTAAACAAAAATATAAAATCAATACTCAACCAGGTTTAGGTACTAAGTCCTCATGGTAACAATATTTTACTCACTTTTTATTACTTGATATGACCTGTACACTTATAGAGTTTTAGGTTATAATTTTTTCCCTTTCATAGATATAAGAGATGAAATGAAAAAAAATAAAAAAAGTCTTATATTGAGGACCAAATTTTACCATCAAACTATGTTTTAAATTTAGGATAAGAGGAGTACGCTTCAAACCATATTGCAACAAGAGCTTTTTAAATTTAGGACAAGAGAAGTCACAATTACCTTTTTTTTGTAGACGTTTAGGTTGCGTTCTCTAATTTTAAAAAATAAACATATTAATTATTTAAATTTAAAATGAATATAAGTATTTTTTTAAAAAGTCATGTCCCTTTAAAATTGAAAAGTCAGCTTAATCTGTCAATATTCGCGTGTCATATTGGTTGGTTGAGAGGTACAGTTTTCTCACCTCATGTCACAAGTTCAAATAGACATGGGTAAAGCAAGAAAAGTCAACCTAATCTTTTAATGTAGTAAGTTGACAAAAAATCTCAAATTTGAGAATTTACTGGTTCTTTCACTTGTACACATACTTTTAAAGTTTTTAATATAAAACATATTTATATAATTTCATTAGATTAAAAAAAAATTAGTTAAGTTAATTATTATAACATATATTTTCTAAAACATCTTAATAATCTTCCTTAATTTTTTCATCACCTCTCCTTCTTAATTATTGTTGTGGAAACATCAATAGAGATAAATTAAAAAAATATTGATAAATATAAAAACTATGTCTTATATTTAAAACCATGATCAAGTGTATAAATATATCTTATATTAAATATAAGAGAAAGTATTATTAAGTCAAAAGTTGGCGTGAGACTTCTACACTTTTCCTTTAAAGTGACCCTTTAAGCTCTAAACTATAATTCAAGAAGAAAATATTTTGGAACACATTTTCTATTTTGCATTGTATTACGCGATCTCTTTCTTAGTTAATATAAGATTTAATTAAGTAATTGAATTTACCTAAAACAAAACCAAAATACTAGCTAGTGATTAAGTCAGCAAAACAAAGTTGCAATGCAGTGTAATCACAAAAACAATTTGTCCAAAAAAAAAAACAATAATTACAAGGAATTCCATAAAAAATATATAATATTGAACTCAACTATCCCATTAATCATCAGAACAACAATATTGGACCCAATAACAAAATTTCGTGATAAAAATATAATAACAAAAAAAATACAAAGCCAACTCCACAATTATATATATTAAAAATAAATATATAATTGTAGAGAATCAAACAAATAGTGAATATACTAGTCACAGACATTTAAAACGCAAATAATTTTCTTTAAAAAAATCATTGATGAAATTATTAAATGGATTCTTGCCTCTGCATCTTCATCTCCTGATAGAATCTCTCAATGAACCTCTCAGCCCTCTGATCAACCGACTCAGCTTCGTATTCTGAATGTAACGGCTCACACAAGTCTTCTTCTCCAACTCCAATGGCGGGAACCGACAGAGCTTCCTCAAGCTGGTTCTCTACAAATCCGCCATTAAAGCCCTTAACTTCATCTCGGAAATCACCCAAACACCGAACCAGAAACATCAGCGAGCACAAATCTCTGAACTCTCTGTTCTTGACGCGATCTTTTTTCCGACGGAATTGAATCAGGGGAGTGCTGGAAGGTGAGAACTGATACTCGCCATGGAAGCCATTGTTGTAATGCATGAGAAGCTTGAGTTCGCTACGTTTCTTGAATCTCTTGAGCAAAACGATGTTGGGAAGTATGGGTTTTCTGAGTTTGTGAGCGAACAGGGGAATCCTCAAGAGACTTGAGAATTTCTGGAAAAGGAGAGATTTTTTTCTGTGCATTTTGATTCAGATTACTGGGAACCGATCTCTGGGGGGGGGGGGCGAGAAACTGGGTGGTCATTTGAGAGAGAAAGCGAGGTTTTTAAGGGAAGAAAAAGTTGAAGTGAGAGAAGGAAGATGAGAATGGCCATGGCGGAGCCGATGAGCTGTAAAAGCTATGGTCGGTGGCGTTTTCTGATGGGAGTGAAGGGAATATACCAAACTAGCCGTTAGGCCCTTCCTTCCCTCTAAAACTTTCTAATTTGAATCTGCTTGCTTTTTATTCCCCACTTTCTTCAAAAAATTCTTTACCTTTGTGTCTCATCAAATACATCTTTTCATTTCTGTTGACTTCCTAGTTAAGGATGTAAATGTTTGTATATTTATATTTGTTTAATACTGATAATTAAGATGAGTATTTATATAATTTTAATCGCAATGAAAATTATTAATTATTAAATATATATTTGATTAAAATAAAAATAAAAATATTTTAAATTTGGAATAAATAAAATGTATAGTTTTTAAGACAGCAAAAACAAAAACAAAAAATCTCAAATAAAATGTTAAAAATTACTAAATACGGTAATAAAAAATTATATTATAATAAGATATTATGGTTTCATTTTGGTTTTATATATAGATGGGCTTATACTGATTGTCATAAGTATAATGTATGAGGGTGCCCGGTAGGTTAAGCATTCCCACAACACACAAACATGCAGACCTTTGAAAATAAGAGTATTCAACAACACAAATATTCCATCTAATCTTTAATATAAGACATATTTATAGTGTTAATCTTGATTCTAAATATAAGACATATTTTATATATTTATCAATATTTTTTTTTGTTTACCGCTATTGATGCTCCATCAACAATAATTAAGGAAGAAGGCGAATGAGGGAATGAAAGAAGACAACTAGGGTATTTTAGAAAATACTTATCATATTAACTAACTTATTTAATCTAATCAAATTAGGTAAATATATTGTATATTAATAATCAAAGGGGGTACCATTATTTAATTAACTATAAATGAAGTAATCTATTTAAAATTTTAATTTTAAAAGGTTAAGATGTATAATTAACGTAATTAGATCCATTATCTTGTGAATTGCACAAAATATGATTAACAACTTTTTTTTTTTTTACTTTAAATAAGTTGTTTTGTTACAATAGTAAAGTAAAGCCACAAAAGAGCGCCAACTCGCGGATTGTGTGTTGGCTCATAGTAGCTGTAGGCTTTTAACGGTTCAAGTTGAAAATACTCATATCCAAATGCCTGCACTATCAGGTTGCCCTGCCACTTCTTTATTTTCTTAGCCTTAAGCAAACCCTAATTAAGTAGTTGTCTCTTTTCTCTTGAAACGTGTTTGTTTGGAATTATAATTGAACACTTCAAAAGCATTTATTGAGATATATGATAAGCAAATTTTTCTTACATAAATACCTTATACACTATAAAATATAATTAAAAAGTTGCTTCTAAAAAATATAATCGTCATTTCAAACAATCTCAAACCGAAGCTTGTGTTCCCCTTGGTATATCTCTAAGAACACTCTTGATCTTTATCTTTTATCCTTATCCTTGGCACTTGAAGAAGACATCTTTTACTTTTATAATTTATATTGCCCTAAGTGCACTAAACTATTTTTTTTGTTCATATTTTCATTTTATTTTTATATTTTAAATCCTAAGACATTTTCATATATTGCACGAGGAAATAAATAGTTATTATGTTAAAGAATTGAAAAGGGGAAGGAAAAGAACGAGGGCATAAGAGGCGGTTGCGCGGACGCGAACAGTAGTAAGAGCAGTGGTTTGTTAATGTCGAAGTGGAAGACACAGACCATTGACCATTGTGTTGCGTCGGAAGGATGCCTACCGTAGGAACATGGGAATCCGCATGCAGTGGATTCCTTTCCCTCCAACCCATCCCTTTCTCTCTCTCCCCTCTTCTGTTGCTTCCACGCCTTCTTCAAGCAAGTCACCGTTATGGCCCTTTGCGTCATCCCCCACGTCATCCCTTTTATTTATAAGGTGCGTTTGTTTTGACGATTGGATAAGTAACTTATTTTTATTTAAATTTATAGAATTTTAAGATTGGAAAAAAGTTAGATTGGATAAAATGATGATTGTTTGGATTAGCAATTGGATAAGTAACTTAAAGTAATTTATGTAAAAATTAGGATGTTTGGTTTGATTTTTGCATAAGTGACTTTTGTATTAATTAAGATAAAAAAATTGAAAAAATTATGAAAAATGAAAAAATGAAGGGATAATTGTGAAAAAAGTCATCATTGGTAACTTAATTGTCAATTAGACCTGGGAAGATATCTACACACGGAGGGATTTTTTCACAATTTTCTCAAAAATTAACTTTGAAAATTTGGTAATGGTACAATTTTAATAAAATTATATCAAATTCTAATTTAAATTGATACGCTCCAAAAGTCTTTTCTACTATACACCTCAAGTTTAAATCTTATAAATTATATCAAACTCTAATTTAAATATTAAATCCTAACTTATATTTTCACATAGCTCAAAATCTAACAAAATAAACTGATTAAAATCTCAATAATACCTCCAATAATCCAAATAAATTATTTAAACTAAATTTAATGGGTAAAAACACTATTTAGAAACTAATTTATGACATGTTTATAAAAAAAATGATTATAAAATCATAAAATAACTAAATAATAAATCTAAACTAATTAACATTAATTATTAATTATTCTCTACATTTCTACAGTTATATACTAACAAAACTCAAAACTTGCTTAAACTCTTATCCCAAAGTATTCTCTAATTAGCAGAAGATTACTATCTAAAGAAAGAGAAAATTATTTAGAACATTTTTCATAAAAGAAGTTTTGTAATTAGAAGTGATTTTGAGTACCTCATTGATCCCTAAAAATATGAAAATACTCCTATCAATATTTTTTTATACACATACAGGCACATAAGCTCCAATAAACTTCATTTTGAGGCTTATGACTTTTTTCAACTTATGACTTTTTTCACCTTAAATCCAATCACTGAAACAAACACCCATTTTTTATCAAAACACTATTAAATCCAATTAAACACCGTTGAAGTCCGATTTCTCTTCAAAACGCGGAAACAAACACACAGATAATCAATCCTTCATGTCATTCACATTAATTATATTTTTTTCATCTTCTTTTTCCACAACATAATATAATATAAAATAAACATTAACTTCAATTAATATTTCTATAATATAAAATTTTAATATATATATATATATATATATATAACATATAAGAAATTTAAAAGGTCAAAATTTAAAATTATTAATTTGTGATTCTTTAAATAATAAATTCATTTTTTTAAGAAATGATAGTTATAAAATTATTTTTATTTTAAATTTTACCTATATTAAAGTAAAAATTCATTTAAAATGTAAAAATTAAGTTAAATTGAATTTAAACCGTCGAAAATCAATTTAATGGTATACATTGATGATAAGCAATAAGCACAAAATACCAGATTGATAGTCAGTCCAATCTCACCTGGTTCTTGGGAACACTCTCGTAAAAGTCATTTTTTTGGGTAAAAATTTCAAAGAGTTATGTGTAGCTCGATTGAACATAATTGAATGTCAAAATTGTTTATTTATCACCTCCTAATTATCATCCTTCAAT
Organism: Inga leiocalycina; assembly: GCA_963242795.1. NCBI lineage: Eukaryota > Viridiplantae > Streptophyta > Magnoliopsida > Fabales > Fabaceae > Inga > Inga leiocalycina. Next base: position 53,084,849 of record OY725330.1, on the reverse strand, counting down.
CCAGAAAAAAATATGCAGAGAAAGATTCATTCTTGTAATCTCATCCATTTTCACTCAAAATTAAAACAAAAACAAATACAAAAAATTCATTGTTACATTGACCATTAATTTCATTAATGGCGTTAATATGTCATTTAATATTCCTATGCTATGATTATTAATTATTAGTGGACTGAGAAATTAGGTGAAAAATTTTGATTTCACTACAAACAGACCGAGACTCTGTTGAAAAACATGAGATGAGACTTGAACATAAGGAAACAAAAACTCAACCATAATAAACATGTGTTTGGTATCACTTAATTTTTGTCAATAAGTTTTTATTAAACAAGCCGAGATAAAACTCATCTCACATACTTATCTCGTATACCGTTAATCACGATTTATAAGTACTTATTACTTTAAAAAAAATCATTCCAAACGAGCACTAAATTAGGTAACATGCTGAAAAAAGTACATTAGAATCTAGTCCCCCCTATTTGTTATCTATAGAGCAATGAGTTTATATTGTACAATACAAGTATGTAAAAGGGGTTTTACTATTTGTTTTCTTGAGAGCGATGTAAGTATATACAATAATTTTTATCTTAACTTATATAAAAATATTTTTTAAAAGCTAATCTAAACTATTCAAATAGCAAACCAATAAAATAAATGAATTGATGAAAACCAAAACAAAAATTAGCAAAAGCTAAGCCAAAAAAATTTTAAATGACAACAAAACCTCACATAAAAAGTTATTATACTGTAAAGAGTCCTATCTGCGGACAAAACCGAATTTTACCATTATTTGGTTTTAAAGAAAATTAGGGATATCATTAAGATCAACCTCAAAGATGCTTGTTAAAAGAAAGCCATTTTTATAAGGGTTAAAGTATATCTAGCACCCCGAATTATTTTTTGAGGTGCAATCAACACTCTAAAATATTTAAAGGTATAAATTTAACACCCCAAATGCATTAAAATTGGAGCAATCTCACTCCAATTTTAACAAACACTTAACGTCCGTCCAATTCATCCCACTCACCGGCCGCTCCACCTCGCATCCACGTCTCCCCCGTCCCACCATCGTTGATCTACCCTCAACCAGCCGAGCCAGCCTCTGCCTAAATATTGTTTTCCATCTTCTGAAATATTTCTTAAGCTTCAATGCTATTCAATTCAATGATGAATTTTTTTTCAAACACTACTCTTCCTGAACTACATGGTCTTCAGCGTTCCAATTATCAGTCTGAAGTTTGCTAACTCTTTCTTCCTTTCCGCTTTTTTTTTTTTGGAGTCAAAAAGCTTCAAAGGATTTTACCCAATCGTTATGTTTCAAATTATTTTTCTTGGAATTAAGCGATGAGGGTTCTAAATTTGTTGAGATAACCAGCAATTTTGTTCCATCTCTATCTACCGGAGATTTAGGAGTACGGTGTGAGTTGATATTTCTAGAGTGAGAGAGGAGAGCAATGGTGGTGGGACCGGGGGAGACGAGGACGTGAGGTGGAGGAAGGAGAGGGTTGCATTTGACGGACGTCAAGCATCTATCAAAATTGGGGTGAGATTACTCCAATTTAATAAATTGGGGATAAAACTGTACTTTTAAATATTTTAAGGTGTTAATTATATTTCAAAAAATAGTTCTTAATCTTTTTTATAAATAGAAGATTGATAGTTTAGTAGTGTGGTGCTATATACTACCTCCAGTTTAAAATTTAAGAACTAAATAATTAAATCACTGAATTTAAAAGGTTAGATAAAATTAATTAAAGACAATAAATAGGTAAAACTTATAACTTACTTTTTTAAAAAAATTTCTATTTATGAAGAAGGTGAGTGGAAAAAGATATGAGGCAAAATGGATCTTACATAAAAAAACCGCACACACTAACAAGTTGGGCTCTTATATTTCCACCCTAAGGGAGTATATCTTTCCCTTGCAAAAGATATCAGACTGTACGCCTATGTCATTTTCTTTTTGGGACCCGTCTTTTTTGAATTTATAGCACTGCTCTAATTATATTTATAAGTTTAAATTACTTAATTCTTATATATCATAGAGAGTTAGTCAACTTAATAAATATGTACTAATTTGATACATTTTTCTAATTATGTACTCATTTATGAATGAGTATTTCTTATCTTTTTCTTCTCTTTACCAAAAATTTATTACAATTAATAAGAGTAAAATTCTAATACTCTCATTTATTATCCTAAAAGTGAACTTATAATAAAATTTTTTATTCAACCCCATTACATTCTTGAAATGGTAGTGATAATTGCAATCATGATTGCCCCACTAAAAGAGGTGTTTAGTTGTTCTTTAGTTTTGTAATAGATTTTATCATGATAATGAAGATAACCCAAAATTTGATAATCCCAATTCATACCCAATATGAATATAGAGCAAACTTTTTGTTTTGCAATGAGAAAAAAAAATCAAGGAGTTAAATTTAAAGTTTACATTAATTTTTCTAAATTAAAAAAATACATATTGTGGTTGTTAATAAAAAAAATGTTAAAGTTATGTTTCATCCTTTTAAATCTGCATCAACTTTCAGTTTAATCCTTAAATTTCAAAAATGTATTTTTAGTCTTTTAATTTTTTTTATAAATTTAATCCTTTAATTTTAACATTGTTAGATTTATTAACGAAAAATGTTGCTTAGCTAATTTAAATAATACAAAACATGCTTAAATTTTAATTCTTTAATATAATATTTTATATTTTAAAATATTTAAAATATGATTTATAAACTTCATGAACTAAAATGATTTTTGATGTAAAAAACGTATAGTTTATCATAAAAGACGTAAGCTTTCTTCGGTTCTTAATATAAAATATATTTATCTAATTTATGTTGATTAAAAAAGTTAGTTAATATGACATGTATATTCTAAAATACTTTAACCCTCTTCTTTAATTATATTCTTTCCTTTCCTTCTTGATTATTGTTGAGGGAGCATCAATAAGAATAAATTAAAAAAATATTAACAAATATGAAAACTATGTCTTATATTTATGAACAATATCAACTTCTTAAATTTATCTTAGGAGGGAGTACTTGGAAAGTTCTTTTTGTTTTGAATAACCGAAACTATGAAACAATGAAAAGAATAATAGAGAGAGAGAGATGGAGGGAGGAAAGTGAGAGGATGAGAAAAATGTTTCTTATATTTGGATGTAAACGTAATTGACATGCCATTTATTTACGGCAAAAGTTTAAAATTTTAATATAATAAAAATCTAAAAATTTGATAATAATATGAGATATTTTGAGATAATGGAGATACTGAAAGATATGATGAGATAATGGATATTTATATAATATTATATTATAATATTTTTAATAACATTTAATTAGACTTAATATTTGAAGTGGAGTCAATATAATGACATGATGTGAGATATCGTTTTTATTTATAAAAGACAAATGATTCTGAGTAAAGTGAAGATTCAATTTTTATTAAATAATGTTAGGGGTTTAAAATTTGTAACCTAAAAAAATTATATTAAAAAATTATCTTTTTTTCATAGCTACATACGATGCGAGATCCAGTGTAAAACTAAATAAAAAGAATAAAGCATTTTTTTGCCTTAAAAAGAATAAAGCATTTACAATAGTTATAATGTTATATAATATATTCAGTATTATTATGGCTGAGAAGTTGTTTTGAAAAAAAGGGGTCAATATCACTTTTAGTCTTTGAAATTTCATTCAATTTTGGTTTTAGTCCCTTAAGTTTGAAATCAGCAGTTTTGGTCCTTCTAGTTTACTCCATTTATAACAGTTGGTCCCTAAAGTTTAAAAAAGACTTGGGGTTGCATTTGACAGTATTAATTTATCCTAAATGGAACTAACTCCGTTAGATTAGCTTATGTGAAAAATTTGATTTCTTTGCTACCACCCTTGCTCAAGTCCCCTTCTAAGTGTCCATTTTTGGATTAGCGATAACAGAAATGACTTTTTTGTAATTTGACATTTGTAAAAGTAAGATAGGATAAAAGTTATATTGTAAATGTGATACGTGTTTGGATTGGCGGTGGCAGAAACGACTTTTTTTTCTAACCTTAAACTTGTTTGGATTATTATTTGAAAAGCATATTTAGATGAAAAATGACTAAAAAGGGCATGAATCACACACACATGCACATATTATTTGTATATATTGTGATAATTGAAGTGAACAATTAAAATTAAAATTTGATAAAATACAAAAAGTTCAATTATTATTGAAAAAAAAGGAAAATAAATAAAGCACTTAATAAAAAATGAATAAAATTGTATTTAAATTAGAATGCATACATGAAGCGGATCATTATTGGATCATCTATTCCTAACAAGTTGGTCTCTGATTCTATCACAAACATGATTCATTTGTGTTGAAGAAGGGAGAGCTAAGAAAAGCACGATGATTGAACCATATTTTTATATAATATTTCATAATTAAATTGGGGTTTTTAATGCATTTTTTGGGACATTATTACATGATTAAGCACTAATATGAGTTAGGGACATTTGTATTGAATTAATTGTAAGCAGGGGCAAAATGGTCAAAATTTGTTAATTATTCATACAAATGATCTCTGAACTTTTGATACTACCTTGTGCTTAATCTTGCATTGTATGTGCTTAATAAGAAATTGGAAAATTTGGAGGGTCAAAATTAATATTTTAAGGACCGGAGAAAAGTACAAAAATGGCCCCTATAATTTATGAAAATTATAAGTGAATGAACAAAAGGGACAAGGGAAATTACAAAAAAGGACCCAAATGTTTTAGAAATTTTAGTTTACTACATATATTCAAAAATTTGCACTTTAATCCTTCCTCCAGAACTTTGAAGTTTGCAATTAAATCCCTAATTAAATCCTAATTTGACCAAAGCTTCTTTTTTCTTGGAACAGAGACTCGATAGTATTAGGGAGTGGAGACAGTTTCAGCACTGCGCAAGCACAAACCCTTCTTCCTCTTATCACCTCCATCATTGCCCTTTTTTATAGTCATTGGCGGCCTTCTCTGACCTCTCTTCTACCTCTATTTCCGATGAGCTTCATCTCCTAGAATCATATCTTCATTGGCGAACCAGGAAAATAGAGCAAAGCTTCATTCCAAGAGCTTCATTGCATTCATCGACGAAAGGCTAACGACCTCTCAACTTGGACCAACCCACGGACGGCGACCTCGACTTGCCACCTCCGACAACTCCTTCCACTCAACGTCTCACCGCACTGTTCACTCCATCTCCAAGCTACTGCACAACACACATTCTTAACTCACGGTCAAGCCCTTGCTCTCCGATGATATTGTGATGCAATTGGCGATGGTGTGGCAAGGAGGAAGATCATCAAGGTCTGATTCTAAGCTCTCTTGTCTCTCACCATAAAGTTGTAGTTGCATCAAAAAACACCTATTGTGGGCTTCTTCCAGAAGCCATGTTCGACGGAGAAGCCCAGTGAAGCTCACCGTCAACCCAAACGGCCTTCGTTCATTGCCACTGTCACTACAAAAAAAACGTGATTTAGTAGCGGTTAAAAATAGGTATTAGTAGCAGTTTTAACCGCTACAAACAAGGTTAGTAGTGGTTACTAGAACCGTTACTAAATCGTACGTTGCAAGCAGTTTTGTAGTGGTTATATAAAACCGCTGCTCAATCAAAAATAACCGCTACATCCTTTGTAGCGGTTCCACTTAACCGCTACAACACCCACATGGACGAAATTTTTTTCAGAAATATTTGTAGCGGTTATATATAAAAAATTGAAAATTTGAGAGCTAAAAAAAGACTTTTTTTTTTATTTTGTAGCGATTAACAAACTGCTACAAATATAAAAAATTGAAATTTTGTTGGCGAAAAAAAAATGACATTTTTTTATTTTGTAGCGGTTAATAAACCGCTACTAATTTTGAATTTCATGAAATTAGTAGCGGTTTTGGCAACCGCTACTAATTTCATGAAATTCAAAATTGGCGCCAAAAAATTTAATTTGAGTTGTAAAAAGACGCGTTATTTAGTAGCGGTTTAATAACCGCTACAAATATTTAAAATTTTTTTAAAAAATATACAATTATTTGTTTCTGTTTTTTCAATATTAAATTAAATAGTTTATTTTGTTATTATTTTATCTATTTCAATTAGCTTATTATTCAATAGTTTAACTTATTAATAAATAAAAAGGAAAAATGTAATTGAATTGGATTAGTATAAAATTTATATTAATAATATTATTAAGGATAGGTATGTAATAAGGAATTATTATGTTATCTAATATAATGTAATTGTGTATGAAAAATAGATGAAAATGAGATACAGTTATAGAAAGGAAAGAAGTATTCTAAAAAAAATTAAAAATCTTGTTGCCATATTTGATCGTATTATTCAGCTCCTCTACTCATACGAAAGAAGTTGTAAATGAGAGAAAATGAAAGAAAGGTAAGGTGAAAAGAAATTGGGGAGTGTTTGAAATGAGTTGTGGTAAGGGTATTTATAGGGATCCACGTACTATTTGTAGCGGTTAATGTAGCTGTTATTAGTTAGTAGCGGTTATTTGTATTTTTGTAGCGGTTTAATATTCATAGTGCTATTTATAGCGGTTAATGTATCCATTTTGTAGTGGTTATTCATTTAGTAGCGGTTAATTTTTTATTTGTAGCGGTTTAATAACCGCTACAAATATTATTTTAATTATTTTAAATTTTTTTTAAAATTTTTTTTTGCATTTTTTGTAAAGACAAAAGCATAATTTGAATTTGATCACTCATCGTCGCTATCCCTACAGAAATTTTGTAGAAAAATTATTGTTATTAATGTATTATTAAATTTAAAAAATTTAATTCAAATGACGTGGACTTAAAAAAACTCACCGCAGTAGAGGTAAATTGTCATCGCCTTCAGGGAAGTAGTTTTCAAAATCAGTTGGCTGAAATAGCTCACTCTCGTAGGCGATGTTATCGCCTTCACCCATGTCGTAAAGGTCTCTTGGCTTTAAATGAACGACCATGTGCCAATCCCTATGCCTCTCGTCCTCGACATAATAAACCTAATGTGCCTCTGAAGCTAGAATATACGGCTTATCATCTTGAGAAATACCAGTATGAATCGGCCGTGAGAAATTGACTGATGTGATCCCTAGGTCATCAGTTGTCAGTCCCCGAGAAGTAGTGGTATTTGCCCACAAATACTTGAACAGCGTCACGGTGAAACGGCCTTGATAATTAAGCTCGACCACATCAAGAAGCTTGCCATAGTAAGGGACGCCTTCGAACTACATGTTGGCGTCACTGTTGCTCGCATAACTCCTTGTCCTAAATGTGCCATAAACACCCGAATTCTGTGTTTGCAATCCTTGATCTCGTGAAACCATGCAAAACTTAAAACCATTGACATTGTATGCTGTAAACCGTTTTGCATGATCAAGAGGGCCGATTGCAAGAGCTCTGAAATCTTGTGAGTGTGGGTTGTGGTCATTTAGTATTCTGCGCGCAAACCAGCTCGGGAATTCTCTGTAGACCCTCCTATCAACTTCCGGGATATCTGTGTAAGGATCCTGAGTTGACGCTTCACATGCCTTCTGAATTCCCTGCAATTAATAATGTAAAGACGTTAGTGAAATGAAAGTGAGAAATGTAACGAAAGATATAGATCGAATAACATGTGAGTGTATAATTCTTACCGTATGAAAGGTTCAACTTGAGTGCAATTAATCAAGACATGTCTATGTGCTTGGAACTTCTCAGCTGCCATTAGTTTGAAGTTCTCAGTTGCTCCAACTGATTTACCAACACGAGGGATAAATTCTCCTGATGTCGGCGCAGGTTCAGGACAATCGTCAACACGAGGTGGGCGGTTGAAAGTCGTCTTAAGATCATCAAAGTACCTTGAGCAAAAAATATAGCACCTCATCCTCTATATAGCCTTCAGCTATAGAACCTTCTGGCCATACCCTATTCCTCACATAAGATTTTAATTTCCCAAGGAACCTACGAAGTACAGAAGAGAAAATTGATATAAAATGATGAAAAGGACGACTAGCAAACATTAAATACGGACAATAAATTAAAGCACATATTTAAAATGAGTACCTCTCAATCAGATACATCCAACAATATTGTACTGGTCCAGCGAGCTTTGTTTCATGAATGAAGTGGACTGTAAGGTGAACCATCACAGTAAAAAGGGACGGAGGAAAGATCATCTCCAAATAAAAAAGCGTAAGAATGATTTTTGACTGCAGCTGATCGAGCTCCTCAACGATCAAAACCTTAGAACACAACTTCCGAAAGAAAGAACAAAGTTACACCAAAACGATGGAAACATCGGGAGGAAGTGTACTCTTTATAGCCAAGGGAGTAACTGCTGCATAAGAACATGTGAGTCGTGACTCTTCAGGCCAGCAACCTTTCGAGCCTGTAAGTCGACACATCGAGAAATGTTGCTTGAATACCCATCAGGAACTTTTAATTTCTTCAATGTCGCGAGGAACACTTCCTTGTTCGGTTTTGTGAGGGTAAACTTTGCCGGTGGAAATCTGTCATGCTCATCTGGCCAAGCGTCTTCACGAACTCCCATCTCACCTAAATCTTTCCTCGCTTGAAGGTGATCTTTTGTCTTAGCGGGTTCGTTAAGCAGCGTATACAGCACATTGTCGCAAACATTTTTTTCAATGTGCATTACATCAAGATTGTGGCGAAGTAAATTAGATCTTCAATATGGAAGCGTGAAGAAAATACTTATCTTCTTCTACTGCTGAGGCGCCGAAGTCCTGCACGTCTTTTGGCGAGTTTGTGCTGAATCATCGCTTTTTCCAAACTTGAAGTCAACATGCTCAAGCTGCTGTAAGATATCTGTACCGGACAAAGTCTGAGGTAGTCTTCTTTTCTCTGGTTTTCCATTGAAGCGATTCCGTTGCAATATGAACTTATGCGTTCCATCGAGAAATCTCCGATGCCCCATAAAGCACCACTTTCGGCTGTGGAGAAGGCGCAATGCGTCAGAGTCAAAATTGCAAGCTAGACACGCCGACCCAGTATGCACATTCCAACCAGATAATGTGCCAAGGCCAGGAAAGTCACTAATCGTCCACATCAAGGCTGCACGTATGTTGAACAAAGTCTTGCTGTAAGCGTCGTACGTCTCCAAGCCGACATTTCACAAGTCAAGCAATTTCGCAATAAGCGGTTGGAGATACATATCGATGTCATTGCTCGATGCCTTTTGCTTGGAATGATCATAGACATAATGAAAGAGCTTTGTTTCATACACATCTAGGGGGTAAGTTGTAGGGAACTAAGACTACCAGCCAAATACTGTAACTTGTGCTAAAATTTCCGAAAGGATTGAAACCATCGGTCGCCAATGCAAGCCGAACATTTCTAGGGTCAGTCGCAAAATCTGGAAAGTCATTGTCAAACGTTTTCCAAGCAGCTGCATCCCGCGGATGTCTTAATTTACTGTCTTCATTTTTTCACCGGCATGCCACCTCATGTGCTCAGCAGTTTTAGATGACATAAATAATCTTTGTAGACGAGGTTTCAAAGGAAAGTACCTGAGAATCTTTGCAGATTTCTTCTTCTGCTTTTTCCCCTTCCGAATTGTCTTGTACCTCGATGTGTGACATCTCTTACACGTCTCCCTGCTGGAATCGTCTCCCCAATACAGTATACAATCATTTGGGCATGCATCAATCTTTTGATAATTCAACCCCAACTTGTTGATAATCTTCTTGGCCTCGTAGAACTTTGTGGGAATCTCGGCGTCGGAGAATGCATCTTGTAATAAGTCGAGCAACATCGACATTCCTTTATCTGTGATCCCACACAAGCACTTGATATGATACAATTTGATTAAGAAAGATAATTTAGAATATTTGCAATAACCTTGATATAAAGGATGATCTGCTTCATCCATCAAGCTGAAAAAATCCCGAGCTGCTTCATTCCCCATAAAAACCGGCTCAGAGCCGTGCACTTCTTCATTGAAGTTGTCGCCTTGAAATCCAAACGCATCACGCACATCATCATTCACAGGATCATCTTCATCTACTTGAATGCCTACTTGAGAACTTCGAGGAAGAGCATCGTCATATCTAATGCCGGCCTTCTCACCATGAACTGCCCAGAACGTATAGTCCTCAGGGAAAGGCTTCACAAACAAATGTTCCTTCACAACATTTCGTGCATGCTACTTCTTGAACTTGCATTTCCGATACGGACAGACAATCTTGCCATTATAGCTGGCGTGAGTGAATGCGAAATCCAAGAAACTGTTTAATCCGTACAAATATTCAGGAGAATTGCGTGGCAACCTAATCCATGATTTATCTATAGCTACAAGTGAGAGAGAAGAAAGTATAGAGAAGAAGATGAGTGAGAAGATAATGACGAATGCCAAGAACCTTATATTCTGAAATTCCAACGTTTATAATTTTGTAGCAGTTCTTAAACCACTACACCAACCGCTACAGTTATAAAATATTAGTAGCGGTTATATATACAAAACCGCTACTAATATTCAAGCCGTTACACATTGGTGGGAAATTCAAAATTTACTTGTTGAGTATTTGTAGCGGTTATATATATAAAACCGCTACTAATATTAAAGCTGTTGGACAACAAATTTAAAAATAATTTTTAATTTGTAGCGGTTATACATAACATAACCGCTATAAATATACACAAAGGCGGAAAATGTCAAAATTCAAATGATGAGTATTTATAGCGGTTATTATTTTAAAACCACTACTAACATATATATAGTTGTAGCGGTTTCACAAGAGAAACCGCTACAACTATATATATATATAGTTGTAGCGGTTATTATTGTAAAATCGCTACTAACTTATATATAGTTGTAGCGGTTTCACAATAAACCGCTACAACTATATATATACAGTTGTAGCGGTTATTATTGTAAAACCGCTACTAACTTATATATAGTTGTAGCGGTTTCACAAGAGAAACCGCTACAACCATATAAATACAGTTGTAGCGGTTTTATTTCAGAACCGCTACAAATATATATATTTGTAGCGGTTTTAGCTTAAAACCGCTACAAATATATATGCTTTATTTTTTTTAATTTAGAAATATAAATAATATTATTGCAATTAATTCATAAATTAAACAACGCGATCTAATAATATAAATATAATTATATTAAACACAATAAGAAAGTTCTGAAATAAAAACTCATATATATATATATATATTTACAAATGTTTTAACAAACAAAAATGTCCTAAACTAAGTAGCTGGGGGCTGATCATCTGGTGCTCCCTTAGGTGGGCCTCTCTCAGGTGCTGCTGGATCGGGCCGCTGCGCAGAGTGAACCGCACCATCCTCATCAGCAGAAGGAGGATGAGGAGTACTCAGGACAACGTAGCGAGGGACAGGGGGAACCTCTGGATGCTGCTTGTCCGGGAACAGGCGACTCCATGACCGCTTGAGCATGTTGTTCGCAATTTCACGCCACTGCGTCTGCTGAGAGTAGATCAAATCAACGTGCTGTTGCATTTGCTACATATGCTGCGCCATCTGCTGCTGCTGCTCCAAATCTGACCGCAGTTGGTCAATAGACTTGTCCCTCTGACGTCTGACCCCTCTAGAGCTGTCAGCCTCAGAGGCGACGCTCCTACCGTAGACCATGCTAGGTCTGGCGCCTATCCCCATCCCCCGCACACATCCGGGGTGCTTAGCCTGAGCCAGACCCGCCTTCAAAGGAGCCGTTAGGTCCACTGACCCCTGTGACTCCTCAGGCTGGGTCTGTCACAGTTCAGCCTGCGACTGCTGCATCCGCTCCTGCCATTTTATGAAACAATTACTGATTAGTATTTTTCATTATTAACTTGGTTTTATAAAAAATATAATAATAAAATTACTTACAATGGCCGCCTTTGCCTGATGAGAGGTCGCAGTCCCGTCACGGTGTTTGTGTGTGATGGCGTACAACGCCCCATAGTTCGTCTGACGGTTCTCCTGCTGTGCCTTCGTCTCCTGAAACAATTACAAAATTCAATTAGTATTATGAAATAATCAGCTAAAAGTAAGTGATATTTTGAAAAGTTACCAGCTCGCTATAGGTCACAGCAAAGGTCTTCGATCTTGTTGTGTGGTGGATCGTCTGCTGCGCCCGGATCTCGGTTCCTCTGAGAAAGCTCCTGTAAAAAAATATATTAAATGTATTATAATTTAAAATTAAATACAAATTAAATTGAAATTATAATTTAATATTTAACAATTACAAAATTATATATAAAAAATCTAATAAATACATTACCTGCGCCTCAGCGCTCCTCCTGAACTGAACGAAACTCGCCCAATCGTTCGGCGGCACGCCGTTCGGGACGCTCTGGATCAGCTGCTCCAGAGGCATCGTCTCGTCCTTATCCACCCTGGGGAAGAGACGATTCCTCCTGTTCCTCCAGGCATCACCCATCTTCACGAGGGCGTACCTCTTCCGGTTGGCCCGGACCGCAAACCGCAGCTGAAAAAAATTATTTAAATATCAATAATTACAAAAAACATAATTTAAAAAATATTAATTAAATATAATTAATTACAAAAAATATTAATTAAATAATTTTAATTACCTGAACCACCTTCTCCCAAGCCTGGTCCTTTGGCCCCCTCGAAACGTGCCTCCACGTCTTGAAGTGAAGGGGGAACCGCATCCAATTCGTACCCAGGTCGTTCAGGAAGCGGTTAAGCAGGTGACCCCCATTGTGGATTGGCTGGTCAGTGCCCTCATTCCACGGCACTATAACTCACAGGCTCCGGTCCAAGCTGTTCACACCGGCCACGTCTAGCCTCCTCATCGAAACGTTCCCCTGCTCGTCTGCACAGTTTACCACACGTTAGATAAATTGTAATTCAAAGTTAACATTTCTAATTTAAATAAATAATTTACTAAATTAAAAAATTAATTTATCTTGGACCTGCACCTCAAACCCAGTGGACTGTGAAGACGACCCTCGTGGGTTGTTCTGCTCCCGAGCATCCTCCTCATTGAGGAACTGCTCCATCTCCCTGAACCCAATCAGGATCTCAAACTCCTCCTCGTTGAGGAAGTTCTCAACGCTAATATCTGGCCACCAACCTCAGGCACCTCTGGTGCGGTCGTCGCCTGTGGGATCGTCTGCGGTGCCTGTGGTAGGGCCGACTCCTGTGGGGGGATAGGCTGAGATGCCGCGGTAGTCCTGCCTCCGCGCTGCCCCCTCCCTCTGCCCCCTGCCCGGCTGTTGCCACCCCATAAAATTGGTCTGGGGACCTCAGGGGCCTTCCCCTTATCCTGTTCTGAAGCCATATCAACTATAAAAAAAAAAATAGTCACATTATTATGCAAAAATCTAATAAAAATACAAATATAAATAAAATACGTGTTATATACGTACCTCAAGTGCAAATACTGAGCAAAAACTCCTATACAGACGTCTGAACGCTCAAATCTTGAAGAAATCACTCAGAGAAACCTCAGGAAACAAAATGAGCAAAAGGAGAAATAAGGGAGGCGGTGGCTTAAATAGGCCAGATTTTAGTAGCGGTTATTCAAATAACCGCTACTGTAACCATTACAAATAATTAAATTTGTAGCGGTTCTACAATAACCGCTACAAATGTTAACAACGTTTGAAATTCTGTAGCGGTTATTGCTCATAACCGTTACAAATGTGGAGACTCTTGAAATTCTGTAGCGATTATAGGGGCATAACCGCTACAAACTTGTGACCTTTGGTATTTTGTAGTTGTTCTGTTGCTATAATCGCTACACTGTTGGCGCGCCAACTAGCGAGAATATTGTAGCGGTTTCTGTGCATTAACTGCTACAAGTTTTAGCAGGAAATTCGCGCCAAATTTCTAGCGGTTTTGTGTACCCAACCGCTACAAAAAAAGCTTGCCGCTACAAATTTATAGCGGTTTAGGTAAAAACCGCTACAAATACTATAATTTGTAGCGGTTTAATATAACCGCTACAATTGCACCGCTACAAAATACCTTTTTTTTGTAGTGTGTGCTTTTTGGCATCGGCCACACCTTTTGGGTATGCCAACGTGAACCCAAACAGCCTCTAATTCGTGGTTGTGGCTTAAAAAGTAGTAGAGTACAAAAGATCGCAACCGATGCATTGAATACGGTGCCCTAACCTCTTCTAATTCATTTTACTTTTTTTTTAAAAAATATTAAATAGCCATCTTATAAGGTTTATATATATTTTCCACGTAAGCTTTCTAAATAGGCATGCCGCATAAGCTAATTTAATGGAGTTAGCGCCACATAGGATAAATTAACAACGTCAAATGTAGCCCCAAATTCTTTTCAAACTTCAAGGACCAACTGCTATAAACGGAGTAAATTTGAAGGATCATAACCATCGGTTTTAAACTTGAGAGACTAAAACCAAAATTGAGTGAAACTTCAAGGTGCTATTAACCAAAAAAAAAAATCTTGGATTGAGTTTAATAATATTCAAATTTAGCCTATTAATAGTGTAATAAAAAAAAGCGCTTGTCGTTGCTGACTTGCTGTCTTGATGTCTTCTCCGATAATGTGGTCATCGACATTATCATTTTCACCACCTCGGATCTCATAAACTCAATACAAAAGAGAGGCTCGGCTTCAAGTTTACACTGAGATTTGGGTTTTTCCTGAGATAGAATCAGTAATCAATATTAACACACATGTTAGGAGAAGTAAAAATTATTTATGCTCTAAACCTTAAAAGAAGAATCTCTTCATATCATGGAAAAAAGTTCACACTTCACACCCACGATTTCCTGAAAATATATATAAAATATACTCCCTCCTATTTTTAATATAAGATCTAATCAAGAAGTTAATTTTGATTTTAAATATAAGACTTATGTTCCATTTTTGTCAATGTTTTCTCGATTTATCCATATTGATCTTCCTCAACTATAATCAAGTAAAAGAGATATGGAAAAAATTTAAAAAAAATAATTATGATGTTTTAAGAAAAAACACGTCATACTATTAACTACCTTAACAAACTTCCTTAATCTAATTAAATTAGGTAAATATGTCTTATGTTGAGAATGAGAGAGAGTAAATGATAATGGATGTAAACTGAAAATTATATATTGAATAGGCATTTCACATAAATTTTTGGGAAAATGATAAAAAAAAAAGAACCTAAAAATATGAAAGGATAGAAGGAACCCCAATCTGCAAAATCCCTACAACATGTGACATCCCAAAGTAGGATTTTGAAATTCAAGCAAAAAGTAGAAAATGCTCTTTGTTGAAAGAAAAAAAAAAGGTCCCCAAAACCCGCGACGGAGTTCCAGTCACCGGTAGAAATAATTTTTTTGGCAAAGTGGTGGATGTGGGATTTGATCCCTCGCCACTTGCATGCCAAAAACGTTTGTGGCTGGCTACCAATGACATTCAATATGTTTGGTGCAAAAAATTATATACCTATTTCAAATACACTTGATTAGCTTACAACATGGCCTACTTTGAGTCTAGAAGGTTTAGGTTTATTGTCATGCCTTGCCTATTTTTATAAGGAACTCCTTCATATTCTTGTTACAAGCAATCTTCTCTTTTTTTGGGTTGATCCTTAATATAAACAATTTTTATCTTGTATCTCAAAATTTAAACTATTTTTTTTTATCCCTATTAAATACATATTTTTACATTAATTATCCCCCACTCATCACTAATTTTTTTTCATCCAGTCATTTATTATAAATTCTCTCTCATATTTTATACTCATTATTTCTTCTATATTTTTTTTTATAAATAGGAATATATTTAAAAGAAAAATAATATTTTTGACACATTTATTATTTATAACTAATCTTAACGGCCAATTGGTTTTAGGTAATCAATGAAAAAGTTACTTAAAAAAAGAAACAGGTGAGTATCATATCAAAATTAGGCAGCCCAAGCCACATGAAATCTAGCTTCATCGCTTTGTTCTTAGTTCCCATCACCTGTGTTCATACGCACGATGTCGCTGATTCCAAGCCTTCGTCGGAACTGGTCGCAGAACCAACGTCTTCAACCCCTTCTCCTCTCAACGTGTGGGATCCATTCCAGGACTTCGCCATCTCTGGCCCTCAATCCGACCCGACAAATAAGACATCGGCGTCCAAGGCGGAGTTGCCGGGGCTGAAGAAGGAAGAGGTGAAGGTGATTGAGAGGAGAGGGAGGACAAGAACGACATGGCACCTTATGTAGAGAGCAGTTGCCGCTTTTTGAGGCGGTTCAGGCTGCCGGAGAATGCCAAGGGGGAAGAAACTATTTTCACCTTGCCCTCATGAGGCGTTTAAAGAGTTTAGGATAGCAGACCTAATGAACACGTGGAGGTGGAACTTAGTGTCAATAGAAGGGTGGCTTACAGTGGCTAAACGTGTGGAGCAGGTGACGGCCAGCATGGAGAACGGTGTGCTGATAGTCACAGATCTCAAGGAGGAGGTGAAGAAGCCCGACGTTGAAGCCCATTCAGATCACCGGCTGAACGCAACCTCACCAGTGTGCTGAGGTTGGTGATGCATGAAGTTACCGTAGCTTGTATAAATTAAGAATATGGTATGGTTTTGTGCTACGCCTATTGCTATGTCTCTGTCTGGTTGTGGTGCGAGAGTCTGCTGAGTTCGTGAAATTTTCGATATAATCTCCTTTTTTTTGCCAATCTAGAAAGATATTATATCAAAATAAAATATTTATAAAATACCCCTCCAACCTTTAATATAAGATATTTGAAGAGTTAATTTTAATCCTAAATATAAGACATATTGTTTATATTTATCAATTTTTCCTAATTTATTTCTATTGATGTTCCCTCAATAATAATCAAAGAGGAAAGGTATTGAGGGAATTAAAGAATAAAATGAGTAGAATGTTTTAAAAAATATATATCATATTAATTAACTTAACTAGCACCAAATTAATTAAATATATTTTACATTAATAAACGGAGGTAGTACTAAATTTACCAAATGCTAGCTTTCATATGGTCAAGTAGATATCGAGGGATCAGGTGGGTGGGAGAATAACCCTTCCACTTTCTTTACCGTGGACTTCCCTCCATTTTGGGATTGGCTTCTCCCATATGCCCTTCCTCTCATTTATCCTCTTTTTCCTTTCGTCACCTTTCGATTAAACTTTCAGTGGTCTAGATTTAACCTGTTATAAATATATTTTTGAAATTTTACTTTAAAAAAATTTTAAAAATTTAAATTGCAAAAATTTGATATGAAGATCAGTAGATTTATTCTATTACATGATACCTTTTTGGGAAAAAAAACAAATAAATAACATTTGAATTTCAAAATCCCAAATCACTAATTTTTCAAAAACCTGAATTGTCAATTGTTATATTCTTTTTATCAATCCCATTATTTTTATTATCAATAAAACTAATTTAAGATTTTGAAATTCAAGTGATATTTATATACCTTTTTCTTTAGATTTTTCCTCATTTTTTGTTACAATTGTGAACAGTACGAATCAAATTTTAGCAATTTAAATTTATTTAAGTATTTTTTTAAGAAAAACTATAATAATATTTTTATAAAATGTTAAATCTGGACTATTAGAATTTTAATTCAATGGTGGTAAATGGAAAATGAGGGTGAATGAGGAGGAGGGTATGAGAAAGAAGTCAATCCCATTAAGCTGTGAATTGTTCATATATAATTTTAATAGTTTAAATTTATTTATATATTTTTTATAATGATATTTTTATAAAATACCAAAATTTGGACCACTGAATCTAAATTCAAGGGAGACGAAGGGGATATGAAGGAGTTAAAGGAAGAAAAGGGAGTGGAGATAATGCTTCCCTTTGCTTCTTTATCCTTATAATTAAATTAACCCTAAATGGTTGAGGTTTAATATCTTATAAAAAGTAAAAAGATATATAAAATATATTAATAAAAGCATAAAGATAATTAGTATTTAAACCAATTTTTTTGGCCAACATTTTTAAATCAAATTTAAATGACTTAAATCATCTATATACATTTTAATATTATATTAATATTTTTATATGATATTAAATCTCAATAATTTAAAATTGATCTAATGATAAAAATAAAAAAATAGAAGGAAATAGATTGTAAAGGAAGTAGAGATGTTTCCCTCCCCAGGTGGGTGCTCTCTACTTGGGAAAATTTCATACTTATATAATATCATTACATTAAAATATTTAAAAATCATTTTTAAAACTAACATTATAACCTACGTCCATAAAATTATCACTTGTATTTTTAAAAATATAATTTATCTCATATTATAAAAATATTTTAAACGCATAATTCAAAATATTATAAAAAACAATTTTGTGTAACATTTATAATTATTTAAAGTGAGTGTTTTCTCATATAAAATTATTACCTTTTGTTTTACGAACCCGCACTTCTAAATTTATTTTAGCAAAACAAGGATTTATTTCATCATCTTTTCCTTTATACCTGCCTTAAACAATCATAATAATCTATCAATGTAATCTTTAGTTTAAGAAAAATTTTTTTTTTTTGCCAACATAGTTTAAGATAAATTAAAGATTTGTTTTCCTTTAATTATTGACAGCCACTTCTCCGTTTCTTTGCCAAAATTGGGACCCTAGTCTTTAAGGGACTCAAATTCACTTAGTTCAATTGTACGGTTGAGATTGAGTCATGGCATTTAAGTCTAGATCATCGACGGTATAGTTTAACACCCTTACTCTCCTTGGCAAAAAAAAAAAAAAAACACCCTTGCTCTCAAACAACCGGAACACAAGGAAAATAAAATAAATAGGAGATGAGGGCACCTAGTACCTACGGCGCAATTTAGCATACAAGGTCGTATGACCCGAACGTTAAAACCGCCCTCTTCTTTTTTCCCTCACTCGTATATAAACTTGCGTTTCCCGGCGAACTTGAGAGGAAAATTAACAAAATCTTTCTCTCAAAGACCTCTTCTTTTTCCCTTTCGAATCATTCTCACGTTTCTTCCCACAAAATCTCCAGCTCCCCGAAGCCCTAATTCGGCTTTGCTTGATTGTTTTCTCTCTTTTGTTCTGAATACTCTCGCTCTGTTAAACTTTTCTGGTTTTGGTTTTTCACGGTAAATGGTGTTTGTGGGATTGGCGGAACTCAGAGGAAGAGTTTGAGCATGGCGATGGGTCCCGAAAGATCTAAGCATCTTCACAATTTCACATTGCCGTGTTTGAAGTGGGGGAATCAGAGGCACCTGAGGTGCATGAAAGTGACTTCAGACGGCGCCGCCTCATCGACCGGAGATCGGCGATCTCCAGGGATGAGGTTTGAGAACTCGGCGGTGACTCGGAAGAGGGAATTGGAGGCCGAGATGATGAAGAACCAGCAGTTTCTTCTTAGCGGCAGGGATTCTGAGAAGAGGATGAAAATTTCGAAATCAAGAATAGACGGCGGCGACGGAGGAGACGAGGGGATCGAGGCGGTGAGGGAGAAGATAATGTTTGATCTGAAGACTGCGGCGGATAAGATGAAGGATGCAATTTTTAGGAAGGAGGCCGGCGACGAGGAGGAGGAGGAGGAGGAGGAAGAGGAAAAAGAACAAGAGGAGCCTCCGGCGGCGACTGCTCCATCTTCTACGGCGGCTGCCGCGGCGGCGGAAGCCAGGCCGTGGAATCTGAGGACGAGGAGAGCTGCGTGCAAGGCTCCGATTGCCGACGGCAGTGGCAAGTGTTTGAAGATTGAGGAGAAGAGACTCAATCACTCACCGCCGAGGACTGAGAACATCGCTAACGGCGGGAAGTTGCCGCTGAAATTTAGAGCCTCACCGGAAAAGCCACAAAGGACCAAAATTTCAGTGCCTCTCTCGAAAAGGGAGGTTGAAGAAGATTTCATTGGATTGGTCGGTCACCGGCCACCGCGGAGGCCGAAGAAGAGACCCAGAAACGTTCAGAGGACTTTGGATGTAAGTAGATTTCTATATTTACAATCGCATTCCCGTTTCTGACTTTTTTAAATTCCAATTCTTAAGATTCCAATTCTGTGGCTAAAACACCCACCGACGCTTCAAAATTTGGAATCGTCACTACACTTTTACATTGCATTCGATTTCGTGATATATGGTTTTGCGTCAAATCTCCTGTTTCAGTATGGGTTGTTTGATGATTCTGGTTTTACTTCTCTCTCCTGTAACTTACTCTGTTTCATCTGAATCTTAAATTCCCATTAATTTTTTTTGCAGACCCTTTTCCCTGGTTTGTGGTTATCCGAAATTACACTTGATACCTACAAAGTTCCTGAAACTCCCGAGAATGGCAAGGTATTTCACTCTTCCATTTACTTCTTCCAATACTGATTGTCATTTGAGTCTTTCCAATAATTGTTTCTGATAGGAAAATGTTAGCTACAGTAATTTGGTGTGTTTTTCTTGAATTTGTGTATGAACTGACTCTTTAATGGGTTTCTTTGCAGAGGTAGCAGTGAATGGGATTGGCAGCCAAAAGTTTGGGAACTTGAAGAATGCTTTTTTGCTGTTGGTGGATGGATCGCTGGTAATTTGTGACAACAAGCTAATTCATGTGTAGGATACATCTCTCTGATTCAGGGATCTTGATGGATCTCTTTTATTTTTTTCTTCTTCTTCTCGGTAACAGCTGGTGTAAGCCTTGTTACTTCAAATGCTGATTTGTTTTTTTTGTTAAATAGTATAGTTCATTCGTTGTGTCTATAAGAATAATATTGTCTACTGAGAAATGACATCAATAATATGAAGATCTAGCCTTTTGATTCAGCTACATATTTATGGTACTCTTCAGTTTTATTAAGCCTGGTTCTTAAATGTCTTGAGACTTTCACTGCCTCATCACAGTTTGTTTGACTTGTTGGTTTATGATATTTGTTTCTAGTAACTACTCTGTATTCTGCGTTAACATTCTTGTTTTGCTCTAATCATCCTACCAAGGCATTGCACATACTTGTTTTGGAATAGTGATTTAAGCCTTCAAAAACATCTTGTCGCTTTTTAATTGTAATTTATACAAGTATCTGAGAAGAGTTTCATTTCAACTTGTGTGAACGTACTAATTATAAGCAGCTTCAAACAAACACGAAGTTGTCCATTTCAATAAGGAACAACAATGACCAAACACTTGAAATGTTAAGAATGTGTTTAGTTTTATGTTGAAAACTATCAAAACCACTCAACATTGCTAAGTGGTTTGCAACATGAAACCACACATGGATAGATGTGATTCTTATTCTTTCTATGACACTGTTCCATAGGTGTTCTTGTTAGTTGATCATGTAGCTACTACTTATCCATAGGCATATTTTCTTGTTTAGTTCTCTGTTCTAAATAGAACATGCGTGTGTTTGGATAAGCTTCAAAACACGGTTTCAAAAGTTCTTTTTTTGTAAATCGAGATAAAACCCCTCTCACATTCTTACCTTATAAATCGTAAAAGCTATTCTTCAAAAACTAATCCAAACACTATTAAGTTGAATGCGTTACATGATCTATGTTCTTCAATCATTTCACTTTTTCGATCAGTTAAAAATTTTCTCCATGTTACATCTATGTTTGTTTACTAGTGTGAAGTGCAGTGGAATCTAGGAGCCTCGTACATTGTTTACTGCATCTCGAATGTCTTAGTTGCATAGTGAGTGTCTTGGAATCATGAAATTGTGGTTTTACAAGTTATTTTTGTATAAATCGAGATAAAATTCTTCTCACATATTTAATTCATATATTATAAAAGTTATTATCCAAAAACTAATTCAAATACGTGGGGGCATATTGATTTTGAGTTTTTGACCCAAATATTGTTTTAGGGTCGGGTACTCACTTGGGGTCTGTATCCGTATAATAATAATAATGATATTGGGGTATCATTAATTGGTTATGGATCGACTTTAGTCCAAATTTCAAGCATCGTGTTTTGGATTTGTTTTTAATATTAACAGTAATAAGGTTCCATGGTGTGGAATTTGATAAATGAATTCTACTGTTTGTTACTAATAAAAAACTGTAAATCAACATATAGTTGGTATAGTGATATAAGATCTCACTAGATCCCTCTTAATTTTAAGTTAGAGTCCTAAATGATACACCTATAGCGAGGAGGCAGCCGCAAACTTTAAATCGGATACGGATGATAATATAAAAAAAAAATATAAATATCACAAATTTTGTAATCTATTATTAATATTTGAATATATCTTTTTTTTTTGATTCAAATGTTTATTTAGTTTATTTGGTTGACTATTCCTGGCCTAGATATGGGTGCCCCATTTGTTTATTTTTTTTGTTCGCATATATAAAAAAAAAAAAAAAACCTTTGTCCCCAGTTAAGTTATTGGTTGCATGATTAGTCCGTTGGGTTATTGGTATGAAAAATATTGTTAAACTAATGCTCTCCAGGCTACCTATTTCATTAACTTTTAATTTGACCTATGTTCATCATGTCAGCCTTATTTTTATTTGGCTGCGTATCAACTTTTCCTTTTTTTTTTTT
This sequence comes from Inga leiocalycina, assembly GCA_963242795.1. Taxonomy (NCBI): domain Eukaryota; kingdom Viridiplantae; phylum Streptophyta; class Magnoliopsida; order Fabales; family Fabaceae; genus Inga; species Inga leiocalycina. The sequence continues at coordinate 53,062,409 of OY725330.1, read as the reverse complement.
TGCTGTTTCTAATTCTATCCAGGAACGAGCTTTCTATGTTCAGATAAATTTATTATTATTTTTTTCAAAAATTTAAACTCTGAATTTTAATTTTTTATTGTTAATAATCATTTTTTCCATCATAAAATTATTTTCATTCCCTATTTTATTTTACTTTTAAAAAAATTAAAAAACATAATAAATATAAATACTTATAATTCGTGATTCACGGTATACGAAGTAAGTATGTGAGAAGAGTTTTTTCTCGGCTTGCGTAATAAGGGCTTATTTCTCAAATTTAAGCTCTTCCAAACACACCATGATCGATTATGCATAATCTTTTATATATATTTAAAAAAGAGAAAATCAATCAAAAGTTCCTATTTAAAAATTTTATTGATTAGAAAAGTATGATATATTTTTATACTTAAAAAATATCAGGCAAAGGGTGTCTCCAATTCCCTTCCCATTAACTTTCCCTTCACTTCTTATCTCATTCATTATCTCAACCCTTAATCAAAATATGAGATGTCTAGATTTAATGTTGTATAAAATAATTTTTAATTATTTATTTATTATAATTTTAAACATTCATTGATAAAATTTAGTAGTTTAAATTTATTTATTTATTTAATAATTTATTGTTTTATCAATACTTTTATAAAATTTGCAATAAGCATTCAAAATTCAATTTAAAGTGCGATATAAGAAGTGGATTTTTGCCCAAAAATATTGGTACTTGATCTCATATCTAAAAAGTATTCTAGCTAATAATATTTGTAAATAGAGATTTTCCAAGGATGGGTTATTTAAAAAAGAAAAAGAGTTTGTTGGTGTTGGTTGAAAGGGAAAGACAGAACAAAAAGGTAGGGGTGTCCAAATTATCCCGGTCCCGGTTGTCCGGTCCCGGTCCCGGAATTTTGATCCCGGGAATTTCCCGTCCCGGCCGGGATCGGGATCGGGAAAACCGGGACCGGGATCTAAGGGACCCGGGACCGGGACCGGGACCGGTCACATACCTTGTGATCCCGGTCCCGGTTTTTTATTTTTTTTTTTTAATTTTTTTCTTAAAAACTAAGTTATTGTTTTATTTTTGTATTTTTTATCCCATAATTTAAGTTATCATTTGATAAAATGTGTATCACATATTTAGTTGGAGTTAAATTATATATATTGTGATATTAATCCTACTATATAATATATAAAAATAATTATAAAAATGATGAAGGTGATCATAATAATAATAATAAAATGTTATTTTTCAATTCTAGATCAATTTATGTGATTATTATGGCATTATTAGATGTTAAATAATTACTTTAAACACTAAATTATAGAAAATTTAACTAAAATAATAATATTTTTTTAATTTAATTTTTTTTTTTAAAAAAACCGGGATTCCCGGTTTGATCCCGGTCCCGGCCGGGATTACCGGGACCGGGACCAAACCGGGACCGGGAGCGGGACCGGGATGCAATTTGCATCCCGGCCAAAAACCGGGACCGGGACCGGGAGTGGTAGATCCCGGTCCCGGTCCCGGTTTTGAACACCCCTACAAAAAGGCATATGGCAGAAGGAGTCTTAACTGGAGGCCAATCGTTTCTGTCATGTGCCATTTGAAATGTTGAAATTGAGATGAGAACCATGCCCAGATGTTATGGCGGCGCGTTCCCTAAACGCGCCTTCTTTAGGGAAAGTCATTTGGTCAATCTGTAGGATTTGGGATCGGCAAAGTTTGTGGGGCTCATTCCTTGGCGAAAGTTTCTTTTGTTGATTTCTTCTTCCATGGCCACTCTCAATTAATGCTTTCAGTACAATGTTACTGTTATATACTTGTTGGATTCTAATACAGTAATACTTCGCAAAGTTTAGTTGTCCTTCCTGGTTTCTTTTTATTTTTTTTTATTTTAATTTTTATAATATGCCTATTGGGTAGGATATATTTATTTTTTTACCAGTTAAATTTAAATTATTAAATAATAAGAATTTTCTAAAAAATTGTCACAAATCCTATAAATGTTAATTATAAACATAAATAATCAACTTATCTACTTTTAATAAAGGACAAAACTTATGTACGTATTTCTATTATTTATTATGTTAATTTCTCCAATCACATATAAATCATATATATTATTTTCTTTTTAATGTGGATTTATAGTTAAATGATGATATTTTAAAAATAGTACATATGATCATATGTACTGTGTAGTTAGAAAACTTAGCATTAGCCAATGAGGTTTGGCACAGTTTGTTAAGGTCTTACCACCTCGATTATAAGGGAGTGTGTTCGAACCCTTTGACTGATAGGGAGACCTCATTGGTAGGCGATCTCGTAAATCCCCTGTAAGCGCTCGAAGAGCCCTGGGGCCGTGTCCTAACCTTAATAGGGGACTGATACCAAACCTACCTAAACTTTTTCACTATCAAAAAAAAAGAAAAGAAAAAGAAAACTTAGCATTATTGCTAAGTATGGTCCTTTAATGCTAAGTATTGTCCTTTTATTGATAATCATGGTCCTCATGACTTGAGTTTCTAGGTCAAAGAGGGTCCAAGTTTGGTTATCGGTACTACCGCATGAATCAGCCTAAGTATGGTCCTTATTAAAATTCTATAAATTAATTAAAAATACTAGGCATATGGAATTTTTAAGGTTCTTTTAATCCCAAAATTATGTATCAGTTTTGTTTTCACAAAAAAAAAAAATCATAACAAAAAATATTTATATTCATCTATCAAAATTTTAAAATATATTATGATTTGAAAATGTGAGAGCGCAACTTTTTAAATTATTTATTTGATAAACATAAAACTTGAAAAAATGTTTGATTAATAAAATTATTATCATTCATGAGCAATTTTTTTTATCAACATTCATGTATTATTAAAGAACTTGATATAATAGATTTAAGAAATTTGATATAACTGTTATCCATATAAAAATCTTCAATTTTAAATATATTTTGTACCTAACATTTTTAAGATAAAAGATCATAACTGCGCGCGCCAATTCATAAGCGGGAGGATATCCAATAGGATACGTAAAAAGGTTATTTCTGTTGTTACTTGGAACGCAAACATCCCTCCGTAGGAGAGAGATTCGGTGATCTTGAAAAGTAATTAAGAAAAAAAAGTTAAATTATACAAAGTTCTCTTAATATTGGATCAGCTATAAATAGCTTTTAATGATAGACCTCCCAGATTAAAATAATAATCATAGTAATAGTAATAGTTGAAACCCCCAATTTTGAAGATTAATCCTCAACTATCAATTGTATATTCCATTAAGTTTTTTTTTTTTTGTGAAGTCCATCAAATTATAATTTGTATGCATATAATCCCTCAAAATTTGATTGATATGTAAATAATCTCCCTAAACTTTAAAAGCCCGTTTGGTTCAACTACATTGCATGCCTGCAATGATAATCATGATTGTATTACTAAGAGTAGAGTGTTTGGTTGCTCTTTAGCATGGTAATAGGGTTTATCATGGTAATAATGATTACCAAAAAATTGGTAATATTCATTCATACATCCCCCTATGAATCCTCATTACCATCTTATTGCATAGTTAAAAAAGTCTAATTTACCCTTTAGTTTCCAATATTTTTGTTTCACTTATCTCATTTCACTTGTGACATCACGCTATAACTGTTACTGCTACTACCTCCTCCTCCACCTCCTCCACCACCATCACCTCCACCCACCGCCGCCCACCCCTTGCCGTCACCACTACCTCCTCTTCCAGTGCCCTCGCCACCTCCACTACCTTCTTCACCACCGCCACCCTTCCATTACCACCACCACCACCTCCTCAGCCGCTGCCTCCCACCGCCACCACTACCTCCTCCTTTACTGCCGCCGACGTCACCCGCCCATTGCCACCACTACCACCTTCTCCTCCATTGTCGCCACAGCAGCCCACCGAAACCACTACCTCCTCCTTTGTCGCCACCATCACCTGTCCATAACCACCACTACTGCCTCTGCCGCCACCACTACCTCCTCCTCCACTGCCGCCGATGTCACCCGCCCACCTCCACCACCACCACTTCTTCCTCCGTCGCCACCGCCACCGGCCCATTGCCACCACCACTACCTCCTCCTTCGTCGTCACCCCTGCCCTAGCTGTAACCCCCTTCCAACCAAGATTGAGATTAAGTTCATAATATCGTGATTATATTGAATTAAAGACCATAAAACGATTTGGAACTTAACAAAGTAATCTTTTGCCCAAAACAGGATTTTCAAAAACTTTCATAAACCTATTCAACAATGGTTTCATATTCACATTACAAATACATAAATGACCTGTACAATTCGATTCAATTTATACATATCAGAGTGCAATGTAAATTCCCGACACCCTCGGGTTCCATTAATAAATAAAGGGTTTATACAAGGCATAATGCCCACAATCAAATTCCCTTAATTTGGGGATTACACAAAACTACATCATATATCCATTATACACAATTGTTTCCCAATGAAAAATCCAAAATACCAATTACAAATATGATAACCAAATTTTCCAAAATGAAACTCCTATCCGGAGCTCTAACCACTCTTCGTCACCTGCTTCCCCTTTGATCCTTCGGCCCTGTCTAAGATTGTTTTAGGAGAGTGAGATTCTAAGGAATCCCTATAGTGTCAAGTCATTCATAGTATGCATAACAATAAGGCATGAAAGCAAATCATAACTCACACATAGCAGCTACAACGGCAGTTACAGCGGCAAGGGCAGGTATGGCTTGCGTCACCCTTATGTTTGCTCACGCTGAAGTGCTCACGCTGTATTGTACCACAACACAGTTCACAACAATATATTTCACCACAGCTGTGATTCATATAAAACATTTCATACACAAGTCATACAAGCAAGATATATAACACATAGCCCATGGCTGGATTCACAACACGCCGCCCCACGGGTCGGATTCACTAAGATCCATGTCGATTATAATGGAAGTTCAATGGTCGAGCTAGAGATGACCAGCGTCAATCCCTAAACGGGTCACGCTGAAGTGCTCACGCTGTAATGGACCATGGCACATACAGTTCATAAAACTCAATGACAAGTCATGTATACTAAAACATCATACACAACATGATAGAAGAGTCACTACCTGATTCGTTCCATGCATACTCTGTCACAGGTCTCTCCCAAGCAGGGAAAATATCGAATCCTATAATCCACAATTAGGGACGAGGAGTTATTCTCTATTCCAAGACTCAATTGACTTCACAACACTTAGATTTGGTTATCATTTATGTCTTTTAGGTAGCTACTAAAAGCTCAAACATATGCCTAAAGGGTTGGAAAAACAACTATACCAAAAACCATATTCGGAAGTCCAGAATGTCATTTTTGGGGGTTGGCTGCGGCCAAAAACAGGTCCGAAGCATTTGGGCCACGGCCCAGAATCCGCTGGCCGCGGCCAATAAAAATTATGTTTTTTGGCTGAACTTCCAAAAATCGTAACTAATTCTAGAAAAATCGAAATGAGGTGATTCTAAAGCCAAATGAAAGATATTTAAGTTCTCTTTACTGGAAAAATATGGACCATTACTAGAAATTACCAAAAAATTCTAGAATTACACAAAACGCAACACCGCTCCAAAACAGAGTCCATTTTTAGTCCCAAACTTTGGCAAAGCATAACTCTTAGTTCACAAAACGAAATGACATGAATTATTTGTCCATTTTAAACCTTGGGATGTGAATTTTAAACCTGAAAAGTTTCAGCATTTCTTAATACCATTTGGTCATTCAAAAAGTTTGTACAAACTGACTGCTCAGAATAGAGTTCACACTTGACAGATTTCCAATTTTCTACCAAAATCTCCAATGACTCCAAAATCAATAACCAAACCTATTCTTATACAATTTCTCATGAGGAACACAATGAAAACCTCAAAATAACCAAAATCCCAACCTATCACCATGCCCTGTTTTGACCAGTACATAAAACCAAACACAAAGTTGCCAAACTTTACTTTTAAGCTTCAATTCAATTCTGTCATTCCAAAACACATTCTCCAGGCACTAATTCCATGACAACAACCATGCCAACAACAAAATGACCCTCATTTTTGAAATTCAAGGCAAAATTTCCAGAAAATCCAAACTCAACCAATGGCTACAAAACCTATATGAAAAGGTTTGTCTTACTTACTTCTACAACTTTCCCAAAAGTAGTTCCTTGGTTCTCCAAACTCCAAAATTCCTTGAGAGCTCAAACAACACCAAATGACAAATCTAAAACCATGAAATTGAAGCTCTCAACACAAGGAACAAGTTTATAGAAGAGAGTTTTTCCATTAGAAGCCATTAAGAGGGTCAAATATTCACATTTTACCAAGAACACTTCCTCTCTCTTGAAGCAACAATGAAGGACGAATGGAGAGAGAGAAAATGAGAGATGAGAGCTTGAAGAAGGAGTAAAATGATGATAAAATAAACCACTCCCATCCCTCTCATACATGTCAACCGAAAAGAGAAGAGAAAGAGAGAGAGGGAAAAATTATAAAATATTCCATTTGACTTTTCCAACCTCACTCTCTCTTCACCCACCAATGCCACTTGTCTCAATCACATTGGCCCTCATAAAGTAAGTAACTAATTAGTTACTCTAACCATTCTATTAGCCATTTAGTTATACATCTCATTTCTCTTAGTTTGCAATTAATTTCTCTATTAATCACTAACTAATTAACCGATAATTTTCCATTCTTCCACTGATTTTGGCACATTTACTTAAATTGCCACATAACATATAATTAAATTCTTTTTCTCTTCTTTATGCGCCAATTACCCCTATTTTAGCCCAAATAATTATTTCATCACATAATTATGCTAAAACACAGGGTGTTGGGCATTTCCAGTAATAATTAGGATCTCAAATCCATTTTGATTTACAAAATCATTCACAATAATTATCATTAGCCCTTAATAGAAATTTGGGGTGTTACACTAGCCACCGGCCCACCACCACCAGCTCCTCCTCTACCACCACCCCCGCCATTGCCGCTGTCACTACCTCCTCTTCCTCCATCCCTGCCACTGCTGGCTCTTAATTATTCTTTTTACAAAGATTATATTAAGGGTAAGATAGACTTTGTGCAATATATTAATTTTAAATAATTGTTAAAATATTAACTCATTGCACCTTGTTTAAAAATCAAACCAAACACTACCCCTGTAATTAATATCGCATTGCATTACCATTGCATTGCATTGTAAGGTGTAGTGAGATCAACCAAACGAGCCCTAAATTGCATGGCATAGGTAACAGACAAAATTAATCGTATAGGAGTTAACTGCAAACATAAAAGAGTTTAGGAGGGTTAACTGTGAAATTTTAAAAATTATAGAGGCTTTTTGTATATTATCCTTTGGGGATAACTTATAATTTAAGCTAAAAAGATTGATGAAATTTAATAAAAACAAAAATTAAGAAAATTGATGCTATCAGAAAATTAAGAAAATTGATGAACTTAAGTTCAATTCAAAATTATGGATAAATGTTGACGTGTGTGTGTATTTAAATGTTACTAAGTTATGAAATTTATTTGTATTATTTTAATCTGTGTAAAATATTTTTAATACATATAAAATTAGGAAAAACATATGACTTTTACTATCATTGGTTTGATGATAGTAAAATTGATAATTTCTAAATCGGCGGTTTCACTAGTTTTATCAATCGCTAAAGAAGGTTGAGTCAATATATATAGGGAAAATCACTTTGAGGTCCCAAGGACCATAAAAAATTATAAAAAAGTTTCATACCAAATTCCTTTATCAAAAAGGTCCATAGGAACTACATTGTAATTAATTCAAAATGTGAAATTACTTTGTTATCTCCATTAAATAAAAAAAGGAAAGGAACGTCATATGCGTATTTTGACAAGTTCTTATACCTATTTTGACAACTTCATGAACCTATTTTGATAAGTTGATTTTCCTCTCAGGAAAAGTTCTGAAATTTCACAAGTTAATGAACCAACTTTCATAAGTGCATATACGAATTTTGACAAATTGATTTTTCTTCCTAAAGAAGTTATGATTTTCCTAAATAGGCTCATGAAGCTGTCAGTATAGGTATACGAACTTGTCAAAATTCGCATATGCTGTTCCTTTCGTTTTTTATTCAATGGAGGCAATAAAATAATTGTACATTCTGAATTAATCACAATACAGCCCCTAAGGACCTTTTTTATAGGGGAATTTGGTTTGAAACTTTTTTATAATTTTTTATAGTACTTAAAACCTTACAGTGATTTTTCCACACACACACACACCACTTTCAATTCTTAATACAAGATATTGTGTGTGTGTGAAACCCTTGCTAGATCACCTTGGTTTGGTTGTACTTTCCAACAATTGTATACTTCAGCCCATTATTTAATATACAGCCTAAACGATGCTTAGTTCTGGTCACTTATGATGCATTAAGTGTCGGTGAAGCTTCTCTTACATGATTTTTGTAGCTATTTTCATCAATATATCATAACCAGAATTAATTGGTTATGTGTATATATATTTGATCATACAACTAGTTATTTTTAACAAAAAAATAAATTAAATTTATATCAATATCAACAACTAAATAGATGTGAAGAGAATCTAAACATATATTATTAACAGTTGTATCTCAATGAATAAAAGAAATTAATGATCCCTTTTAGGGCATTCTGATTATTTTTTATTAGTTTAAGGGATGAATGTGTCTCCGAAGGTTTTTCTTAGGAGCTTTTTTGTGTAACCAAATTTTTAATTAATTTTTCTTACTTTTTTACCTTATATTTTATTTTTGTTAAAATTTATATCCCCACCAACAAGCTATCGGTTAAGGTGGTAAGGGGCCTCACACCCATAAAGAGGAAAACATAAGTTCAAATTTTGAGAAGAGCATTTGTAGGGAGAGGTGAAAGCCCTTTGCCCCCTAAGTCTCAAGAGGGAAACCCTTGATCAAATAAAAACCAGTTATAACTCCAACTTCTTCAATTTTTTCCCTCCCCTCCTTTCCAAATCCCTCATACCAAATAGGCCCTTAGAAATAATGTTACTCGGAGTATTTTTGGAAGTCAGGGTTAATATCAAATATCACCCGCAACATTACATCTCCTTACTCTCGAATATATCGGCTTTGGGGCCTATTGCCCCTCATGGTTTTAAAAGGCTTCAAGGGTGAGAAGTGTCCACCTTTATAAGGCATCATTTGTTCCCCTCCATAAACGATATAAGACTTTCATCCTAGGTCATAATCCTCACTAGCACATCAAGCCAAACATGACTCTAATATTGCTTGTAACATTGCAGCGCTCCGCTCTCAAAATTTGTTCGCTTTAGAGTGTGCCTCTCTTACACACTTCTAACTTCTTACCATCAATCGGTAAATTTTGTATAGCACATTTGGCCCACATCAAAGATGTCTTAACATACAGAAATCTCAAACACCATTGAGTCTAGTGCATTAATTAATGATTATTTCTACACCTTAGAAAATAATCACTTCTCAATACACTATTAAAAACCACTTTTAATGCAATTATGAAATCATTGAGCTTCCTAAAATAACAAACTTCATCAACCCATTAGTGTAACATCGAAAGAGAGGAACCCCTACTATTGAGATGCTATCAAGCACTCGTGTGATTGTGGATTAACAATGTTTTAGGTTCCAGTACAATCCAATATCAATCAAATGACCAAACAATATCATGCGTAATAGAAAGAAATCAATGGAACCATAATGAAACACGTATAATACCATATATGTTGATCAGCATAAATCCTCATTACAAATCCAAATCACAAATATAATCAACTAAGTTATTCAAACAAAGTAACAAAGGTCCAACCACATAAAAATAATCTCCAACACAAGAAATCATAAATACAAAACCAAATAAATGGATTAAAATATAAAACTTCCCCTTGAAGCTTGGAAACTCATGCCATCTTCACTATCTTCAATAGTTGAAACTTCTAGCCACGCATAGCTTGAGAAACAGCACCAAAGAGGTTGAATTCCTTGGTCATGCCAGCTGGAGATAGAAGGAAATGAAGGGAAATTGGTGTAGAATGGAAGAAAGAGAAGAGAAGGAGGTTGGAAGTGAAGTGGATGAAGATGGAGAGGAAAGAAATGAAATAAAGTGAAGGAAGATGAAAGGATATAGGGTTCTAGCCAAAATTTATCTTAGGAAGTTGGGTCAAGTGAGAAAAACGAGTTAGGATTTGGATTTGGTGCCAAAGTGCACGTTTTCACTAAGTGCAGATTTCACACATTCGTTTTAGTGAACATGTCATTCGTTGAAGCGAATGACATAGAGGGCAGAGTCTCCAACAGAGTTGTTCGCTTTGGTTAACATATCATTCCCTGAAGCGAGTAACATAGAGAAACATTATTCAAAAAAGGTCAAATTCACTTCGGCTAACATCCTATTTGTCGAAACTTTTTCAGCATGTCAAACTTGCTGCCTTTGCTCCTTGTTTCAAGCCTTTACTCATCATTTCTTCTGATGACCTATAATAGAAATCCATGTAAAGAAGCATCAATTGTCCTAGAAATCAATAATTAATCATCAATTATGACAAATTTGCCTCTAATGAACACTAATACCATGCAAGCACACTTGGTCACAAATAACAACAAATCAATGCAATTATGGCTTGTATACATGTTAACTAACCTCCAAAATAGCATATAAAATGTATATAAATATTGAGTCTCTTCAATTCACTGCCTATGCCTGTCCCTAATCAATGTTGGGAAAATTGAGATCGAGAATTGGACAAAGGGATAAATCCATTACAGGTGGTTCAACCAATGGTTAAAAAGATACAGGGAATGGAGTTCTTATCTTCGCAACCAATCGATTATCTCCTTTTATTCTATTGAGTCGAATGGAGTATTCACTAAAAATCAAAACAAAAAAAAAATGTAAGAGGGGCTTAGATTTTTTCTTTTTTTGTTAACGTTAGAGGGGCTTAGATGAATAAACCCAAATAAATAAATAGGCTCAATTACGTACCTATCATATCTAGCATGGCTAGTAAAACCCGGGTCAAATGCCAGCCACCCTGCTTATTCATTCTATAGAAAGTAGGTAATAAATTTGTCTATAAAACAAGATTTATTATTTAATTGAACAAATTAGTGATTTAAATAATTGGTAACTCACTAAAAAATAATTAAATTTTAAATATGCATACTCTTATGTTGTAGGAGACCGCTTTCATTTTTCATCTACTAAAACCCTAAGGGGCTAAGTGCAATTATGCTTTCCAAGCATAGATATATGTTGAGATTGATTCCACAATATGCTTTCTTCATCTCTTTCTTTCTTTCTTTTGCCGTTGTCGTGGCTTTCGTTTACCTCTCCTTCCTCCTTTCACAAAGGTATAATTGGTTACAAAGTCCTCTCATATCTCACACGAACGAAATGACGTAGCTTTTCCAAACTTTTTTTTCTTATAAAAAAAAATGCTTCTTATTAAAAAAAGGTATGAGAGTGAAGCTTTTAGACTGCACTAGAACTTGCCGGGGCAAGTCCTGTGCGTGCTAGGTGCAGTCCTGGACATGCCAGGACTTGCCCGGATCCTACCCAAATGTGCCATGTAATCTTAATGGCATTGGGTTGAGCCCTGAGATGGACTTTATTTACAACCTTGGAGTTCAAATATTGGAAAGAACACCTTTTACTGAGGGAACTACGCAACTAATAGATGAAATTATGACTGCAGATATTATATGCAAATTTTTTTTTTTTAAAAGCCTTTTGTTTACCCAATAAGACGTAGCAGAGTTTCGGACTTGGATGGATCCTTGAGAAACCTAGGTATGTAAGAAAAGTGGCCCAATCCGTAATGAACAAATTTGGTCAGTACAATTTAAGCTTTGAGCTTGAAATTAATGGTGGGAATTAAGGTGTTTGGCCCACAACCCAATAATAAAATCCGACAAGACCCGACCTCCATGCCAGGCCCAGCCTAGTCAACAAATATTACTAATTTAATAATATTTCCACATTTCAAGTTGGAACAGCACGAAGCATACCGTTGTACCAAAAAAAAAAAACATGAAGCATACTACTATAGCCAACTGATGTTCAAATTTGAAGACGTGTTCAACTTTAGTATTTGACAATGTTTCAAACAAGATTGTCTCCAGTAGGAAGATACATATGCCTAGCAAAAAAACATGAAACATAAATATGCGCCAATAACATTTTAATGAAAATTAACACAAGCAAAACGAGATAGATGATTTTTCTTTTTTAACTGAGTTTTATCTATATGGATGGTTACTTTTCGCAATCTTATACATCGTTTTTTAGTGTTTAAAGATAAGTTTTATTTTTAAAGTCATTCATTACAGATATTGGGATTTTTAAGTTCTCAATCTAATTTTCTTAATTTAAATTGGTTCTCTCTCATCCTCTTCTATTTTTTTTAATAAATTTCTAATGATTTTTTTCTTGTTTGAATTTCGTTGTTTTAATTTTATATATCTATATGTTAATTATTTTAGAATATCAAATCTAAATCATTCTCATTCCATTTGAATAATTTAACAAACCAAGAGAAGAGGGAAGGAATAAAAATAAAAACAAATAAAAAGACGGCACATTAGATTACAACTAATTATAAGCCCACAGATAGAGAATACAAAACTTCAATATCCTAATGGACCATAATATAATTAAAGAAACAAAGAGATTTTACAAAAATTATAAACATAAGCAAGTACTGTAGATTAGCAAGCTATAAAAGTTGGAGGGCCATATTAATCATCATTGATTTATTTCTCAGCCTATTCTTTTTGACTGATTTCACTGGTCCCAAGCCGCACAAATGACACAACATATAATACATATATAACAAACAAAAGTTCTTGGATCCATGGACAATAAAAGGTTAATATTTATATGTTTTTTTTTAATGAAAGAAGTTGATGGGAAAGACACAAACAATAGAGATTGAAAAGACCAAAGAGAAGGGAGATAGAGATGTAATAATGAATAGAAAAAAAATTGAAGAAAGGAGGAGGGGAGATCATATGGGGCTTGTTTATCTGTCTCCCAAGCCCTAAGCATTGTGATGTGCAATATGCTTCTGCTATTTTTGTCCATTTCAATACCACCCCACCTTGTAGTTTTCACCTCCCAAAATTACAATCCCACCCTCACTTGCCTTTAATTTATTGGCACAAAAAAGTTTTTTTTTTAACAACCAACCCTTTTACACTAACTAAAACGAAATTAGAAAAACAAAAAAACAAATACTCAGTTTTTTTTTACCTTGGCTACTCACCACCACAACAAAGTCTTATCCTATTAGGTGGGGTAGGCTACATGAATAGTATGATGTCATTGTATTCTATCGAAAACCAAATCTTTAGATGTATTATTAATCAAAAAATCCCGCTCTATAACCTCACTGAGGGTGTGTTTAGTTTAGCGGAAGTTAAGTTATGTGAGATTTATTTAAATTAAGTTAGAGGAAGTTATAATTTTGTTTGGTTCAAGAAGAGAGGAGGGGAGGTTTGGTATCTTGTTTGGTTCAGAAAGGGAGATAAGAGGAGTTAATTATGAGTGAACAAAAATACCATTCTACATATTTCCATTCTTTTTTTTACAATGTATGTATTTCTTGTTATATCTTGGTTATTTCTTGTTTGGAGCTCTTAAATTGTCAGTAACAGACAATGCAAAGGACTCAGCAAGCCAGTCATACATGAGTAACTTGTTGGCTGATCAGTCCTTCTATCTTCTATCCTTTATACATAGTTTTTGTTCTAGAGATAATTAATCATCTGTTGAGCTATACAAAAATTGCTTATAATTTTTTTTTTCCAAAAAATTTGATTGCAAATATTCAAAAGCTGTCTAAGTTTTGTCTCAGTGTTTTTGGAGGAATAGTTTTGGCGGTTTTTCTTATATAAACTATAAACATAAAAGAGATATACAAGGCACCCTTGTTGGTTTTAATAACTACCTATCTCACATTGCGAAGCATTAATACATATTGTTGGTATTTTGTTATATTGCTTGCATTGTTGTTGGTCTCCTGATCGTTCTTTTAATAATCAGACTCAATAGAAGAATGAAGATAAGCCGCCAAATAAGGAGGAAAAGAAATAAAGTTGTGGGTCGTCTTGTCCATGTTAGGCTTTATATGTTGTTCTTTTGATAGATAAGTTTATTAGCATGTTGGATAGTGGTTCAAAATAGAGCACTATTTGGAACTGATGTTTAGTCTTATGGCCAAGTTGACAGATACCAAATGAAAAAAAAACATTTTTTTCCAATAGCCATGGAACATATATAAAGCAACACTTCTACATTGAAGAGATAATTATATATGTTGTACATCGACTTATATCATTACATAAAAAGTCCTATATATGATTACCCATATGGTTAGCAAGCTACACAAGTCCTATATTGGTAGTTCTTTCAAAATATCCATATGGTTAACAAGTGACTATCAAAAATCATTGCTCAATAAGCAAGATAGTGCAGCATCAGAAGTTTCCAAAGGGTTAGCAAACTATATTGCTAACATCAAAAGTCTACAAATAGTTAGCAAAGTAAATCACTTCAAGTCATTTATAATGTCCATAAGTAAGTCATTGCGGGCAAGGAGAGAACATTCAACAAATGTTCTTAGTAGGTCATCATCACCTATAAGAACTCTATAAATCTTGGTGACATTGATTATTGAGAAGCCATAATCTTGAATCAGTTTTTAGATTTTTTTTCCCCAGACAATTGATGAAGCTTTCTTGATGTTTCTTTAGCTATTTGAATTCTTTCTCTAGCTATTTCATTTGCTTCTTTCAATACTTCATTTCTAGTAATAATTCATATATGACATCCTTAAGCTCAACCAAGTCAAAATCTTTCGTTTTACTGGAATTCACTTTTTGCTTCTTTCTTGAGGTGAGTTCTCTTGAGTGGTGCTATTATCAAGAGCTTTAAAATTGTCTACATTTATATCATGTTGGGAACCAACATTATCAGTGTTGTTGGCTGCATCAAATAGGTCTGCCTCATTGAGTGTCTCACCAAGTGTACGAGTGCCCTCCCCTTAAGCTTTGTCATTACCATATAGAATTACCATTTTGTCATAGTTTGGGATAGGAACATTTTTTCCAATTTGCAGCTTGTGGCTTGGACCACAAAAGGCAAAAAGTGAATTATTATGAAAAGGAGAATAAAAGTGAATTATTATGAAACATCACAATTTAAAATAACTTTGCTTAACCAAGGAAGATTTCGTTATAACATAAAAAGTTTGACATTAACATATAGCATAAGAAATTTTACTAATGAAACAACAATTAATATGAATAATTAATGGATTATATATATGTATATAAATTTGTATGTAAATAAATTTGTTTGGAAAATACTAACCTCTATAAGTTGGTCCCAAACTTCATCCTCTGCCTCCCACGTATGTGATGTTACATTCCAACCAAACCTACTCAATCCCTTTTTAAAAACATCATAAACTTCAGAGAATTTTTTTTTAAAGTTTTCCACTTGTTCTTAATTTTGTTTTTGTCCATTTCAATATCAAGCAAGGCACTAATATCTTTCACAATATTATCATATGTTGTGCATGTGAATTGTCCATTAAGCTTGTTGCCTCATTTATATTATACCATGAAAGCATTAACAAGGCAGTCATCCATGGCTCTTGTTGAATTCAAACATTGCTTCTAATTGGTTGATTTTGGCGGCATACTATTACAAAAGTATTAAAAGTAAAGATCCAAACGTAAAACAACAATACATAAAGGTCCACACTTCAAATAACAATACTTAAAACACATGAACACTTAAACTTGAAATAAACTTGAAACAAGTTCATCATAGCATAAACTTCAAACAAATTAAGTCACATAACCACCACATCTTATTATCCTATTTTGGTAATCTAGCCACATCTCATTTGCTATAGTTTCCCTAATTAGTTGTCCCCTGGAAGCCTCATCATTGTCACCAAGTCGATCACGACTATTGACAGTAACTCAGATTGAGTTGCAAGTTCATGATCTACTTTTTCTATGAGATCCTAGTTAGGGTCAACGCCCATCAAATAGTTATGAAGAATGCAATATGCTCCAATGATAAATGTTTGAGCTTTTATGCCATTTGTAGGCTCAGATGAATTAGCTAAAATGTCAAATCTTTTTTTTAAAACACCAAAAGTTCTTTCAATCGCATTACGTAGCGATGAATGCCTCAAATTGAACAATTCTTTATAGTTTGGGGGGGATTTCTTTCTGAATATTTGTTCAAGATATAACAGACTTCTCTATAATGTGTAATCAATCCACTAGTTAGCATGAAGCCAGCATCCACAAGGTAATATTTACCTTCGGGAATTTTGAGGCTATCTTCTCATGCCAATCCATTTTTAATAATCCTAGAATCAGATTTTGTGCCTTCCTATCCAGTGAGCACATAAGTGAATTTTAAATCAAACGAGCAAGCTGCTAACACATTTTGTGTAGGGATGTCTTTCCTACCACGATATTGAGAAGCATCCTTAGTAGATACTTTCACACATATATGTGTTTCATCTATAGCACCAACACAAACTTTAAAAAAGGGGTAGAACCTATCATTTGCATGAATTTCAGGAGGGACTATTGTCCCATCAGGTTGTACAACAAACTTATCTCCTACTTCAATGATAGCTCTTAACACATTATGAAGATGATGACTAATTGTCTCACTAAATCGTTAAAAGAAGAAATTTACCACTCGATTTTTTTCTCTATGGGATAATATGTAAAGCATTTTGGCCACTTGTTCTTCCATAGTAGATCATCTTATGGCTTTTAACCCCCTCTCTTTCTAACAAAGCACATAATGTTAGGAAAGCTCTAGGAGTCATACGGATAATATTACGGCTCCATTCAATAGTACTTATTTGACTCATTATTTCTTCACGCACCCTTTCCCTTTTTGAACTCATTCTATAAGTTATTCTTCTTTATGGCTCCTCTGAATAACTAGGTAGATAAAGACACATGTGAGTAATGCTATAGCTTTTTAACCCAAATATATCCATCGACGACACAAGACTAAATTGTTTCGAAATGCTGACTCCATCTAATACACCAAGTCAACATGCACCCAATTAATACTAGACCACTTGAGACATATCAAGATCATAAAGTGGAAAATAAAGGACGCATATGTGTTGTTGCTTTTTTTTTCTGGTCTGCAACAAATACAAATGATACAGATTAAAAAAGGCAACATATATGCTGCTGTTTTTTCACACACAAACAAATGATATAGATTGAAAAGGGAAGCATATATGTCATTTTCAAAAACTCCCAGCCACTTACTTTGATTTGCATATTCTAGTTTGTCTTTTTCTCTTCTAGATTTTGCAGAGAAAAATTTTCCTAATTTGAAATCGGACAGAAAAACTATTAATTGCATAGCAATAAGGTTATCATAAGACAATAATTAATTGCATGCTGGAACAAAAACTATTGGAAAAAAAGATCAATTTGAAATCAGCCAGAAAAACATGAAGAACAAGATATTTATTCAGTTTTCCAAGAGAAACAAACATTGGGAAACAATTCACGCAACTTCAACTCTAACAATTGTATGATACACACACATATCCCTTTAATTTATGCTTGTACTCAAAACATAAGTTCAGATAGAGTTTCTTGGTTGTAAGGAGTTATCAACTCACTTTATGAAATACAATGAAGCTACACAATAGTTGCAATTCAAATCACTCTAATTCTAATTCAAAAGCTTGTCAGACTGATTCTAATTCAAGAGCTTGTCAGATTGTTGGAACATAGCACAAGTGTGAAAATTTAGGGAAAACAATACAAAAACTAAACTCTGATATATTTGACCATAACATTCCACTCTGGTCCTTATCAAGTAGTACCAGATGCATGCCTAGGTATCATCTACGAGTTATATATGCAGTAAAAAGCATGAATGCAACCCAAATTAGTAACTTCAAGCATGAATGCAACCCAAGTCACAACAGAATTCAGAAACACAGTAACTTCAAGCAGATTTACAGTAGATTTACAAGTCACAGTAGAACCCAAATCATGCTTTGGTTGAATTCAAATCAAGCAAAATAACTTCAAAACATAGTAAAAGCCACAGCAGAATCCAGAAAAGCTCAAACAAAATAGGGAATTTTTTTTTTTTAGAAAAATCATGACCGAAAATAAACCTAACTTGAATGAAGTAGCAACTGATAGAGCAGACCTTGGACGAGCAACCGACGGAGGCGGAGGTGGGGGCATCTGGAGGAAGGGCCTAAGACGACGTTGGAGGACGAGATCGTGAACGACTCGATGCGATTTACAAGACAAACAGACTCCCAGTGACTGTTGACAAGCATTCGATGGTGGTTGCAGAGGTAGGAGGCAGCGACAGCGGTTGGAGGAACAGCCAAAGACAATGCGCAACTGCCAAGCGCACAAACTAGACCAGGAAAAGGGGATTTTCGAGCGGGAAAAGCAGATGAAAGAATTGAATGCAGAAGGAAAATGGCTTTTAACACGTGAGGGCAACGGTAGAATATTGGAAAATTTCCATGGGCAATTTAGTCACAATTGAATACAAATATTCTCTCCCCTAGAAAAAACCCTAATTTTGGAGGGTTCACAATTTAGGTTAGGTGACCACTAGAAGACAAAAAAATCCTCCCTTTCCTCACCTTCCCTCCTTTCAACCAAACACCCATTTTTAATCTCCAACCCTCCCCCAACCTCACCTTACCTAATAAAACCTCCAACCAAACATAGCCTGAGTGTTTGTTGGTTGCAGCTTCTAGATTATTATGTAACTTAGTGGATCTTCTAACTCCTCTTAGTGCCGATATAAAGGCTAGCATGTTGATATCAATACCTGCAATGGTTTGGAGGAAGATTTGGAACCTTAAAACGGTACCCAGAGTCCAATAGTTTCTTTGGAGAGTACTTTGTAGGGTATTAGCCACGAACGATGCATTTTTCAAACGGCACAGATCCTCCACTAAATACTGCCCAATATGCGAGCAGGAAGAAGAAATATTTGAGCATCTTTCTTCTCCTATTCTTGGACTTGCTACATATGGCTTGGATGCGCTTTTGGGTTAAGAATCGTGAACCATGCTCAAGACAACTTTGTGATTTGGTGGCTAAGTATTACTAGTGGACATAAGGCTTTAGCTGAACATGAGCTCTCTTTAATATGCCTAATATTATGGAATATTTGGCAGCAGCGAAATAATCTAGTTTTCTCAATGATTACCCCGTGCCCTGCCAATGTGATTGACTTGGCTAATGCTACCAATAATGAATTCTGGGCGGTGTGTAATAAAACCAAAATGCAGGTATCCCGGAGCACATTTATGAGAAGATCACTTCTTGGCAATTCCATCCCATGGGGTTTTGTTGATAAGATTAAATCTCTTTCTACATTCATGGCTGAAGCCTCGCTCTAAAACGTGCCCTATTGATAAGGTTGTGTTTAAAATCGATTGTAAGTTTTTATTGAACAGTGTGGAGGCCAAACAACCTGATTTGTATGATTGGCAATGTAGAGGTGTTCTTTAAGACATCATTAACCTTCTAGCAACTAGAGTTGGGTATTCCTTATCATTTACTCCTCGATGGGGGAACAAAACAACTGATCATCTTGCAGCTAATGCTATTAAGGGGGTGAGTCCAATGGGGTGGGTTTCAGAACCATCACTCTCTTTGAAATCTTTCCTGACCTCAGATGCTAGGAAGGCTCAAATTGCTCTAAGAATGCCTTAGATTCAAAATCACGAATGGGAGTTGGATAATGTTGTTTCCGCTATTTTCTGTTGGCTTGCTTCTTCTTTTTTTATTTCTTTCCTTTGCTGTTACTAGTCTTATTTCATTAAGTTATGGGTGTGTATTCTGGTATTTGAATTAATAGAAGCTTTTGTTGATAAAAAAAACTCCTCTTAGTGCAACGCAAATCCTATTAAATACAACACCTACAAATAACAGAGTTGATCCGAGTTATGTTTGAGGATACTGTCCTTAAGAGCTATTCTGCAGCTACTTGCATATAAGAAGTGGCACTCCCTATTATTAAAGGAATCCTTCCTATAAAACAGGGCGAGCATAACTAGTGAAGATAATAATACTCATGAGGTATAGAAGCATGCCAAAGGAGGAAGAGAGGTGCTCAAAAATTTAAGAGCAAAAGCGTGTGTGAACCTCTTATAAACATCTCTTTATATAGGGCAAAGAATGAGAGGCGTTGGGCAGCTGAATAAAGCTTATAAGTGCCCATGAAATCTTTATAAAACCATTTAATAGCTATTAAATAAACATTTCTGAACGTTGGAATGCCGTAGGGTTTTAAAATGAATTTACTCTATGCCTTATAGAATAAACGTACTTTAAAACCATGAACCTTTAATGATAAAATATCAATGAAATAGTTCCCGAAATCATAAAGCCTGTCCAGATTTCTCATAAAACACAATCAATAAATGGCATCAAAATAATTAAAAAATTGTAAAGTATTTAATGGGAATATTTCACTAATTATATTAGTAACAAAAAGCATTTTTCAGCTTGCCATTTACTTAAAAAATAAAGCTAAATTTTTCAAAAGGTTTTTCATGAAAACTACCAACCCACTTTTAACTTCAGTATAGGGGAAATTGCATGATTTCCATAGGACTTGTCATTGTGCGAATTCACTCCTTCTCTTAACCCATTTAATAGTCCAAGATCACTTATTACTTAGACCCCCATAATCCCAAATAATGTGAGATTTGTTCCTTATGACACACTTACTCATTATTTCCAATAGTTTTCCCTTCGGTCCTTCTCGACTTCTTTTTAGAAGACTTTATACTACTTGATCAACCTTTTTCACCGGCGCATTTAATGACTTTTTTTGAATATATCAAAACCATCTTAAACGATTTTCTACTTTTTTTCTCCTTAATAGGTGCCACTTCAACTCATTCGCATATATGATCATTATGAATCTTTTTTTTTTTTTGTATAACCACATATCCATTTCAGCATAGTAAATATCATCTTCATCATTAATATAAGAGCCAGTTGGCTAATTTGGGGAGATTCTAAATGCTAAATAAATTATAACATATATTATATGATCTTTAGGAAATTACTTAATTATAGCAAATTAGTTTGGGAGAGAAGATAAATATAAATACTTTGAAATAGTTTATGTAGCTTTTTTAACCTTTTCAAAATATTGAACTAGCTTTTATATTAAAAACTGGTAGTATATCATAATCTCTCTTTTAATTATATGCGTGTGTGTTTATATGGAAAAAAGTGTGTTTATATAATACTAGTATTCATTAGAGCATTTTTGTGAAAGAAAAAAGCTAAAATAAAAAAAAATAGTATTCCCTTTTGTCCTTAATATAAAACATATTTAAAGAATTATTCTTGGTCATAAATATAAGACATATTTTTTATATTTATCAATATTTTTCTAATTTACTTATATTGATATTCCTTTAATAATAATTAAGGAGGAGGATGAATGAAAAATTAATGAAGACGACTATGATGTTTTAAAAATAACATGTCATATTAACTAACTTAGCTAACTTCTTTAATCTAATCAAATTAAGTAAATATATTTTATATTATGAATATAAGGGAGTAATAAAATTTATTTTATCTTATCGTAAAATTTTTTTTCCCATTATATACAATAAGAACGAGTTCTTTATAGAGAATTACATTTAAGATTGATGATGCTTATATGGAGAGAATTCTACTATATGTTTTTATTTTTTTTACAATAAGGCCATCTATTTAATTAAATTTAAATTAATCCAATCTTACCTTAATAAACGAAATGTTATGTTGGCTTTTGTAAGACGGCTGACGGCGGTATATATCTTAGAAATGAAAAATTCATAAGGATAATTTAGTTTTTAAAAAAATATCAGTCCATTTTCTCTGAATTTACAGGTATGATCACATGATAAGTACATGAACAGAATCATAAACAGCAGAGTTCACGAGGATTTGGTCATGAAAAAGATAAAATAATTTTAGAAAAAAACAATTAAAAATTAATAATAATATCACAGTTCAAACTATTTCTTCTTCTTCTTAACCTTGCCATTGCAGAACAGAGTGCCAAATCCGAAGAAACTCATAGAACCTTTAGGAATATATGCTTGTGGAAGATTCAAAACAGGACTAATTCGAACTCCATTACCAGAAGATCCACGATTTTTCTGTGAAAAATGTTTCTGAGACAACGAGCTATAGAAATAATATGTACTTGAACTTGAAGAAGACGAAGATGACGACGATCTTCTGCTCGAAACAGAGGATTGCTTCTGCAACCTCTGTTTCTCCCGTCGTGCTTCCTTCATCGAAATCTCTGTTTGTTTCGTTGGATTTAATGCCGAACCAGTCGAATTACTTCGTGATAGAAATTGTAGCGATCGAATCAAGCCTCTCTCACGCGTACTCGTATCGCAATTCAAACTGCTACTTCGCCTGAATTGCCATAAGGATTTAAACGAAACCTTAACTTCCTCTTCTTCTTCGTCGTCTTCTTCTTCGGTGTCTTCAGATAAGAACTCTTTGAGCATCTTCTTCCCGGAACATCCGGAGCTCGAAGAAGGCTGAGATTGAGACTGAGAACGAAGATGGGATGATCGGAGAGATTGATTTGTTTGAATTGGGGGATGGATAACACTGTGAAGTTGCAGGGGCACGATCTTGCCGTTGGAGAAAAGCTCGTCGGCGGAAGAGATTTTGTGAGAGAAACCACCGGCGACGCAGAAAACGAAGTCGGAGCCGGAGTCCAATAGACACAGGTCTGATTTCCGTTCACCGTGATCTTCATCGTCGGATTTCTTCAGATCATGGGAGAAGGAGATTCGAGGGCTGATTCCGGTACTGGGTGTGTCGGAGTACGCATCAATGGCCATCAAGAAAGTTAAGAATAAGATTGTTGAATGAAATCTCTTGGAATGGTTGAGAGAGAATGTGTGTTGTGGGAAATTAAGGGGATATGAAGTCGGAAATTTCAGCTTTTAGCTTTTGGGGACTGTGTTTGTGTTTGATTGCGGGAGAAGGTAGGAGCAGGTTCCATAAATGGAGGAGAGAAAAATGGCATTTGGGCTGGATTGGATTCTTTTCTTTTACTTGATCTCTTTCTATCTTATCATCTAAGCTATTAAAATTTGGATTGGTTATTAAACCGGTGGTGCTATTGGGTTAAGGGTCGGTGGGTCAGATCAGAGTCAAACCGAAGCTAAACTAGGATCAAACCGGTGAGAAATTGAAAATTTTAAATTTATAGTATGAAATTCTAAAGGAAAAATTTAATTTTTTTTTAAAATATGAACCCGAACTGAACCGGTTTATTGGCTGGTTCGTCGGTTTCCAGGCCTGATCAGCCGGTCCGCTCCGGGTTCAAGAACCTGGATCTTATTGATGAAGAAGGAGAGAGACAGAGAGAGAAATAGAGAATCTTTCTTCAAAGGCTTTCCTAACAACTTTTATCAATTATTTTCTAAAAATTACTTTTTTTTTATAGTCATGTAGTACATCAAAAGAATTTAGTTGTATATATTCCTCGTATAAGTGCTCGTTTGGAATAGCTTATTTTTAGGCAATAAGTGCTTATAAATCGTGATTCACGGTATACGAGATAAGTATGTGAAAGGAGTTTTATCTCGGCTTACGTAATAAGGATTTATTATCCAAAAATAAGTGATATCAAACACAGGCTAATATTTACATTATCTATTTCTCTTAATCTCTTGTCAAATGTGCAGCCAGCAGTGACTATGGCTGGTCTAATGTAAGCTGACATGTTTAACAAAATAAATTAGATTCAAGCCTTCTTTTTTTTCCCATGAAAAGCTGTATACGGTTAAAACCTCATAAAAGAGTTACAATCTAAGATAAAGAATACCAAAAAGACAGACTATCCTTCATTCCCTCATCAATCACCACCTCTCAATGGGGAGATGGTGATTGATCAGGGATACAAAAATTCCCTACAAGATTGTGGACTAACTTAGCTAAATTATCAGCTATAATAATTGTTTCTCTAGGTATATAATGGATTACAACATTCCAATTTCTATGCATTAGGTTCCTAGCTTCATCAATAATATCCTTAAAAGGATGGTTGATTGCGCATCCTCTATCAACTGCTTCAGTACAATTAGAGACTACTTTCACTTTCATGTAGCCATGATTCCAACATAAGTGAAGCCCATGAATAATACCAAGAACTTCTTCTATTGCCGGCGGGATTGACATCAACTTGCACATATATCCGCACAGTGTCACGCCCTTACCTTGTTTTAACCTTTTTCCAGAGTACTCGCGGAAAACAATATGCGGTTCGGTGGGCAACACAGGAATAACACGAATATACTGATAATAAGTGCATGATTACATAAGTTCCTTATAAGGATTCGTACATAATCATTACCATCAATGTAGCCACACATGGCTACTTGGGTATCTAAACCCATCCTAGTGAAACAGAGACATCATCTCGTCTTCATTCCACCACTGTAATCCCCTCATATGACTCTTGCATTATTTTCAGCATATCTTCTGTCTTCTCCTGTCTAAATTGTTGGTAGGGGAGGGTGAGATTCAAGAGAATCTCAGTAGGAAACAGATACCATAATACATACATGATAGATACTATGTGTATGACATGTTAGCTTTAACTAGATGTTTGCCCCATAATGACATTTCTGCATGCTCAATGTTTCATGTAACAAAACTATGGCCACAGCAAAACAGAAATAGAGCTTCATTTATTCAAATATGCTCTACACAATCAAGTACAGAAATCACATACATCACTACATAAGTAAAGATATCAAATACATGCAAGTAAGGTAAGTCTCCTACCTTAACCCTTTTCCGTCTTGAAACAAGTGCCTCGATCTATGTGCAAACAGCTCGGAGCTCCATATTCGATCCTACAATGTCAAATATACTATTTAGACACTTCTATAGAGTTTCTGGGGGTTAGATGAGTCTATCTTAAAAATTTACTAAAATACCACTGGGAACTCGGCCCAGCCTGGCCCCGTTGTACCCGGTCAAGCTGTACTTTTCCCAAAATTTTGACATGGGCTATTCTTACATATTTTCACCCAAGGTATCCATTTCCAGACTCGGAATTATCAAATTCAATGTCAAATTATAAAAATACCCTTGGTAGCCCTACTTTAAGGGTTTCAGGGGCGTTTTCATAATTATGCTTTTTCGACCTTTTCCAAAAAAGTGGCCAACTGTAACCCCACCTAATTTTCCCTCTTGAACTCAATGGAACTATCAAATCATTGAAAATCCAACTCTAAGGCCCATTTACAGCCCTGATCGAAATATATGGGTTTTCCGAGGAAAATCGGGGTTTTACAATTTCGACTCAGTAAACGCGTTCCTTTCTACTCATAACCACTTTATTGACTATTCCATTATATTACAACTACAATTTAGTATCAATTTGGGCAGCATAACACCTAGGTCAACCCATTTCCATAAATTGAAACAAAGGACAATCCGGCGAAATTTCATTGATTAAATTATCCACAGCAGTCAGAATAGTCAATATACAAAGGTTTGGAAGTTACCTCAAGCTCCCACTTGATTTTCCTTGACTTGGCTGAACCCTAGCTCACTTCAACAAGAAAATTTGTGCTTCCAACCCTTGAATTACATAAAAGAATAGCTTAGGAGTGGAGTTATACGCATTAGGAACCGATTTACCGAAGAAATCACTTACTTTTATAAGCTTTTTCCTCTCCTTTTCTCTCTCTAAAATTTCACACTTCTTCTCTCTATGTTCAGCTGGTTCACGTCAGGTTATGAGGAGGAAGGAGATGAGAATTATTTTATAATATTTTGGAATATTCCTTATTTATTTTCCCATTTTCGGATTTTTCAGAAAGTCTGGCAGATTTCTGCCCTAACTTTGAAAAATCATAACTAATTCTAAAAAAATCTAATTGGAGTGATTTCAAAGCCTATAGAACCCTTATTGAGTCTAGTTTCAAGGAAAAATATAGAATTTTTCTCGATGGAATCACAAAATTCCCAGAATTTCAATCTTTGCATACTGTTCCAGAAACTTCACAGTTTTTCTGTGCTGACTTCAAAAATTCATATCTTTTTGTATATAGCTTTAATTTAGTCATATGACCTATCAAATTAAAGCTTAGGATGTCTACTTTCACCCTGTAAAATTTCATAATTTTTCTCATCATTCGGTCATACAAAATCATATGACAAACTCACTGCCTCATAGGCGATTTCACCGTAAGCATAATTACTTTTTTCAAAATTAACCATTTTATTTTCTTTAATGCCCCAAAGATATAATGAACATTAGAGAATAGATTTGTGACATCTACTAAATCGGGGCTTAGTAGTCCACTCAATTTAGGCTTATTCCAAAACCTCCAATCCCAAAATTTGAGGTATTACACACAGCCACTCCCCTTGCATTCCTCTGATTACTCCTCCACAATCGCCTCTTCCTTCCAAAACATGTTGTATAGTTATATCCTCTTGTTCCTTCCTATTATTATCTAAATAAAAGTAGCATTTGGATAGAAGGGCATGGTCCCAAGAGGCTCTGAAGAAACTAGATTGTTCATGAGCAAGCTCTGCCATGTATCCTTCATCGAACAAATGATTACATCGAGAGACCCCTATGTCCCAACAAAGTAACTAAACAAAGTAGCCCATTTGATCTTCCTAGTGTCCTCATTCCCTTTTTCTTGCTTCAAATTCCATTTGATCCATTACTTACCACTAAGGCTATAAAAGGTAGCCCATTAGGATGGTTGGATCACCGAACCCTATCTCTCTTTTGCGTTGCAGCACTCTCATAGTAGGTGTATGATGTACTCATCTTGGTTTAAATCGAAAGGGTAGCTAGTAGCAGTGTTGATCCCTTTTTTTGCCCTAAATTGCATTGTGTGAGCTTTTCCATCTAGCCACATGAAGGATTCAACTTTCTCCGGTATCTTCCATTTCCAAAGTAGCTTCCAAAAGTTGTCATCTTGTTGATGAATACCTGCAAAAAGAAAATTATAGGCACATCTAACAAAAAAATGGCCATTAGTTGAGGGTGGCCAAATAAATTTATCTCTCTTCTCTCCTCACTGGGTGGGGGTGCACTCATGATGTGATTAACAATTTTGGTTTGTAACCAAAACACTAGTTTAAACCTATCCCAGTCTCCCTCGGGATTCATATCATCGATAACTTTCTCAATCTGGTCTACCATAAGTTCATATCCTGATAAAAGGTCGATCTAGGGGCAATTGACTTCAAACCAATTGTCCTTCCAAACACTAGTAGAGTGACCATCACCAATTTTGACTCGGGGTTCCTTCTTGAATTTTCCCTAGACAGCACAAATACTTCTCTATGTTAGGGAAGAACTCTTGCTTCTATGAATCCTCAGCATATGATTGTCTCCACACCTGTATTTTGTACGAAGGACTTTCACCCATAATGCTTCACAATTATTCAATAGATTTCAGCACAGTTTCATAATGAAAGCTTCATTTTGTTTCCCTAGACTCTTAATACCCAAACCTCTAATTTCCCTATTTTTGGATATAAGTTCCTAAGGAGCCAGCTGGACATTCCTTTGATCATCATTGTCTCCCCATAGAAAATGTGGACATTCCTTTGATCATCATTGCCCCCCATAGAAAATCTTTGCTATGACGTTCAAGCTCTTTGATCACTCCCTTATCTATTTCTCTCAAGTCAAGCCCATTTTAAAGTGTGCTTGTTTTAGTTCAAAAGGGAGTGTCATAGTTAATATATATGCACAATACTTTTAATTTTTTGTATTTATTTGATTTACTATTTGAGAATATGTTTTTATTTAAGGGTAAATGTACAGATATATGGATAAGCATTTACCCACTATACACCAAACACTATAAACTCTTCTCGAGTTGCTTAAGTACCTTAAAGAGTTTTTAAAATGGTGCAAAAATGCCGCGGCCGTTAAGTCAACTAATGTTGATTGTTTAAAATAATGTAAATCAAGAAAATAGTACAAAAATGCACTTGAAGTTTCTAAAATGGTGTAAAAATGCCACGATTGTTAAGTCAACTTACGATGATTGTTTAACAAACAATCTTCACATATGTGATGTCCCATGTTGACTGGGGATAAGAATGAAAGATACCTTATAAATATATTGATACTTCCCCTTCTCAACACGTTTGTTAACAAGCCAAAAAAGGGCAATGTTTAGAGTGGGATGGTGACGTATTACAAAAAATCACTTCATTGTTTTAGTAGGATATATAGAAGCAATTAAACTACTCCCTTCAGTCAATAATAAAAGTTGCTTTTATAATAATGACTTGATTCACAATATAAGTCATTTAGAGATAAATTAATGCTTCTTTATCAATTTTGGCCCTATAATTAACGTTTAAATACGATTCTTTGTATTATTATCTCTTCTTTAATACCTTATTTAATATGGGTAAAGTTGGAAATTCCTTTCAATTTAAGCTAAATTTAATGAGTTAACTACCACTTTTTGATTCTGGCAAATTAGTTAAAGTGACTTATATTATGGAGTGGATGGAGTATATATGAATGAATATGAATGTTATAGGGGTTTGTTTTCATTTTCAGCATACTTTTTTATTTCCACATCCTTGTAAGTTTATCATGTTTTTTGAGTTGGACCATGGGATCAATTTGGAAATTTCAAACTAAAACATCATCAATTATTAATCCGAGATACATATGATTGAAACTCATTTAAGTAGAAACTCACGTTTTCATGATTTTTTTGGCCAACCTCATTTTCCTGATTAAAGGACACAAGTATAAATGTTTTACAAAGGTATTTTATGTTGCCGCAAAAGTAACATGTTAATGGTTATAGAAATAAGACCAGCGTCATTAGCGTCATTAGGCATAGTGGTCACTGAAGTGCTCTTAAGTACTTCCTCCCCCGGGAACCTGGTCACATTGTAATAACAAAAAAAAAAAAAGAAACAAATTTGATGCATATATGATTAGAGGGCACGTTATGTTATAAGAACTCAAAAAATTATATAAAAAAGTTTTTAAAAAAAAACAGCCATCATTACGAATGAGCGTTAAGTTGTCATTTTCTATAAGAAAATTATCCTTTTTTTAAAGAAAGGTTATCAAAATCATTTTTGAGTTCGTAAACTTGACATGGAAATTTTTATTCCCATAATTATGTTTTCAACTTTTTAAAGAAAGATTCGCAAACCAGGTCTCATCCATACATAAAGGAATACCTTTGCCACCAAAAACAAATACATGGAATTATTGCCTTAATGATAGAAACAAAAGACAAAGTAAATATTCAAGACTCATGTCTTTTGAGTTAATTATTCCATGAAGATTAATATTATAATGTCAGATAATTTGCAGAAATAAAATAAGATTGCATGTGTTAACAATGGATCTGAATAACATGAACTTTTATAAAAACAAAAAATATTTTGAACTCATTTACATATATGATATATCCATCTAGATCTGAAGATAATTTCCTGCTGTCAATTATTTAAACTTATTTTATTAAGGGGATTTTGTACATTTTCCAACATATTGACGTTGTCATGAGTGGTGGTACTAACACCACGATGATAATTGATCGTCTTAGCATCATGTCCCATCCCATGTAGGGGTGGGCCCAATAGGGATAATTCCAAGGGAAAAGTACATCTAAAACACCAATATTTTTTCTAATTTAGTTTAAATATTTTTCGAAAAAATATAATCATTTCTTAAAAAAATCAAAACTACTACAAGTTGTTATTTGTGTCTTTTGAGAAAGTTACTTTTTAAATATTAAACAGTATGATTTTCATAAAATTTTTATTATTCTTTTAAATTAGATAGCAAGTATTTCTTTTAGTTTCTTTGGTAAAATTAGAACGTAGAAGCATCCTATGTCAATAATCAAATTTAATTTCCATTAATATACCAATTAAAAGCATATAGTACATCTCACCCAACTCATTGATAATAAGTTTTTGTTAAAAAAAAGTTCATAATAATTAGATGAAATGTGTTATATGAAATTTGAAAGTGTCAGCTGTTATGAGAAATACTTGCATACTTCATGAGTATTACATCATCTGAATTATGTTTAATGAAAACAAAATAACTAAGATCATTTTAGTTCTAGTTGGTTGATGATTTATCTGAGAAAATTCACATTTTTTAAGAAAAAAATTATTAATTTAGAAAAAAAAACTAAAATATAATGATCAACCAATATTTTTCTTAAAAACAAGAAAAATGTGAATTTTATCATATGAATCATCAGCCAACTAGGATTAAAATGATATAAGTTGTTTTGTTTTTTATTGGACAGGGTTAAAATGACATGGTACTCTTAGGGTCTGTTTGGTGTGAGGGATTTAGAGGGGAAGGGAGGGGAGGGAAAATTTTTATGAGTTGAATTTTAAAAGATTGAAGAAGTGGGGTAGTAAAATTTCAATAAAGAGAATATATAAGATAAAAGAGTAAGAAAAATTAATTAAAAATTTTTAACCCCATTTCTCTAATTTTGTTAAATTCAACTTAAAAAAATTTTCCCTCTGCCTACTTTCTCTCCCCTCCCCTCAGACCAAACAAGCCCTTAGAGCATGTGAGTATTTCTCAAACTGTTATATACTCTCTTTTACCGTTGTGATAGAAGGTTTCTATCTAATTCGTGTCAATAAAATTAGTTCAAATTAAAGTTCAAGTAATTTTTAATACTATTCTTAATTATATCAAACTCCGATATCATATTAATTTCTACCCTTCTCTCACTATCCTTGTTAAATATAAACACACACGCACATATATATATATGTAATGGTAATTGAAATTATCAAAGTGTCTCACAAAAAGGACAAAAAAAATACATTCTAGACGTTTTATAAAAGGGAAGGGATAGAGTAAGTGGATCTGCATTGATTAATTATGTGGCAGCTTATAAGTTTAAGCAATTAGTTTAATTATTGGTTAAGCTCAAAACATATTTGTTTTTGAGATCGAGAATGATAGAAAAATGACTCTGAAATTGTAAAATTTCAAAACAAATTTCTCATAAAATGAGTGGTGAATTGATGATTATCAAGTCTGGTTATTACTTTATCAATTCTTGATAACAATCTTGATTTAAAA
This sequence comes from Inga leiocalycina, assembly GCA_963242795.1. Lineage (NCBI taxonomy): Eukaryota > Viridiplantae > Streptophyta > Magnoliopsida > Fabales > Fabaceae > Inga > Inga leiocalycina. Next base: position 53,031,191 of record OY725330.1, on the reverse strand, counting down.
TTTTACAATTTTAAAATTCTTTTCTGTCATTTTTCCTTTATTTTTTATGACACTGTATGAATTATGATAGGTATAACATACAAGTGAGTCCATTTGAGCAAAAACCCAGCCTAGCTATAATTTTCTAGCAGTCATTTTCCTCCTTGTCACAAGCTTATTGAGTTAGTAGACTCGTGAGAGAGATAATTAGTTAATTAATTTTATTTCAAGGAAGTTATTGGCTGGATCATATCATATGCACGTAGATTAATTCGATTAGTAATCTATTAGATCTTTCTTTAATCTCATTCTCTACTGGAACTCTATGAAAAGCTAAGGAAGCCTTGTAGGTTGTGAATTTGCCCACTCTTTTAGTTTGATCCGGTTTATTCAAAGTCTTTTGTTTTATATATATATATATATATATATCTATCTTATATACTCTCTCCAGTTTTTCATATGAAACTTATTTACTTAATTGGATTAAATCATAGAAATTAGTTAAATAAGTTAATATGACATATTTTTTCTAAAACTCCTCAATCTATCCTTCTTAATTCTCTCCACCTCTCTCTTACTTGTTTTTTTGTTGATGGAGCATCAATATGAATAAATTAGAAAGATCTTGACGAATATGAAAAATAAGTCTTATATTTAGAACAAAGATCTACTTCCCAATTAGGTCATATATTAAGGATGGGATGCAATATGTATTGATATTAACCAATAATATATTACTCCCTCCGATTCTTAATATAAAACATATTTGGGAAGTTGATGAAAATCCTAAATCAAGACTTTTTTTTATATTTGTCGATATTTTTCTAATTTAACCCTATTGATGTTCCATCAACAATAATCAAGGAGGAGAGAGAATAAGGGAATTAAGAAAGATGATTAAGGTATTTTAGAAAATACATGTCATATTAATTAAATAACTTAACCATTTTTTCAATATAATCAAATTAGATAAATATGTTTTATATTAAAGACCAGGGAAAATAGATGGCAATTACAGTTTTAAGATTGCTTAGCCTAAGGTACGTATTATTTTTTTAAAAAATTTGGGCAGTTAGTTGTAGTTTTTCCCCAAGCTAAGCAAGTCCAAAACTAGTCCATGTTGGAGTGAAATAGATAAGTTATTGTAGGATGATAAAGCGCAGTCAAGAGGAGCATAGCCACGAACTTGGTGTACCTTTTTAGGCACAATTGCTAAGCATTGAGATATCTTAATATGATAATGTTTCCTCACAACCCAATAGGCCACAAGATCAACATTTTCAAACCTATAATATGTATTCGACATGTTCGGTATATATGAAGAGAAAATAAATTGAATAAAGAAAAGGAGAAGGAAACCATCTCTCTCCATCTACCAACTGTGTTTTCCATCATATATAAACTCAGTTGAGCACATCACTTTGCAAGTTGCTTTACATCAAAACAATCATTTTCTCATGGCCAAAATATATGAGAAAATGGATCCAATATGTAAAAAGGTAAAAAAAAATATAATGGTTTTCTAACAAAAAAACAAAAGTCATGGAAAAAGTTGGGGCAATTTTTTTGCCACAACAAAACATGAAAGAGTGAAAGATGATATTTTATCATTTTGAGCTTGGAAGCTACTGTCACTTTTGTTTTGGAATTGAAGGGGCTGGCAATAACAATGCATTTCGTTATAATAAGTGGGATCAAACTTGCAACCTTCTACTTATAGGACAATTTTAATTTCATGCCACTAAATTATAAGACTATTTGCTTACAATGATAGTTTTGACTCATTGAAATGCACTTTTCATTGTTACCAAAAACATGTTTTGGGAGCCATGTTAATGGTGATATTAGAGGAGCGGAGGCCCTTTGAAAATATGAAAGAGATGTCATCAGGTAATAATTAAATTAGGAAAATCACATCAAGATCATTGATAAGTTATGAGACTTTGCAAATATTATTTTTTTTTGGTGAGATCTTGGTCTGATTTTTCCAATTAAAATTGCCAATCAAAGGAATATGCTTGATTAGAATGACAATTGAAATATTCAAAAACAATTTTTTAATCATGATTTACAGTATACGAGGTAAGTATGTGAGAAAAGTATTATTTCAGTTTATATGAATGTGTTTATGATAAGGAACTCCAAACAAGCACTGTACCATCCCAAGAAGATTTTGGCTTGAACCTCTAGGCAACGTTTTCACAGGAAAGAGATGGGAGAGAGTCAACCACCAGTCCACCACATCATAGCAAGAGAACTTAAAGGCTATTACTGCTTGTAGATTCTACCAATGTCTTTTTCAAAATGAAAATTCTGCAGATCCATCTTTCCTTCTCAAACTGAGCATGAGTTAAGCGAGAACTCAACAAAGAGGTTACTCAGTTTTTCTGTAAGGCAAAGTAGTGACAACATAAAATAATTACTCAAGAAGTTATTCACTTCATGAAGTCAAAGAAGGATATAGAAAAGGGAGTGTTACCATCTAAGGTCAACTTAGAGAAGGCCTATGATTAACTAGGATGGGGTTTCAGGTACTATGTAACTGAAATCATAATTTCTCTCTCAGGCGTCAAAGAAGAGCTTATATGTAACTTGATTAATGTTTTGTTTGGAAAGTGTGTCGTTTTTTTTTTTTTGGACAAAGAAAGTGTGTCTTTTTAACTACTATGTAATGGTAAACCAAACTTTGAGTTCAAAGTTCAAAAATTTAAGAGGACTGAGATAACAAAATCCTATATCTCAATATCTTTTCAGTTTTCACTCTCAGTATGGAGAGACTAGGGCACATCATTGCAGATGAAGAAAATGGGAAGAGGTGGGCATTAATTAAGTTAAAAAAAAGAGGGACCTCTAATTAACCCGCATTTTCTTTGCAGACAACCTTGTTCTTTTTTGTGAAGCCTCTGGGTAGCAAATTGAAACAATGAACAAGTGCATCACTGAATTTTGCAGGGCCTCAAGCCAGAGAAGGAACAGAAATACGAACAAAATGTGTCGCTCAAGTAAGTAATTAACGTGCAATTTTCTGTGTCCTATGAATTGAACAACAAGTATAGGAGTGAGATCTAGGAAAGTACCTTGGAATACACCTCTTATCCGCAAAAGAGCAACCTGCGACAGTCTCTTTGGAGTATATGATAAAACAAGGAGAAGAATGTAACCTATAGGAAGTGGAAACATCTGACCTTAATTTGCAGGGAGAATTCCTCTTATCAAGGCAGTCATATCATCTACTTTTCAGCGGATAACAACAATGTTCATGCTAATGTGTCCTTCGTGGGCAATTTGAACTGTGCCCTTAGTGGGCATATCATCTACTTTGCCAAGCTACTAGATGCAGTGTATATGCTACTCCAGAAAAGAATACTTAGTGAGATTGGAAAAAAGAGAATAAAGGCCTGTTTGATTCTGTTTTTTGTATTTTATTTTCAAAACAGTTTTATAGAATTGTTTTTGAAAACAAATTTGAAAATTAAAAAAATATGTTTTGATAGGTATTTTTTTAAAAAAATTGTTTTTGAAATAACGTGTCAATAGTCGTTGCAGGTAGTGTGGTGTCGATAGTGATAGCTGGTGGCATTAAAAAAATAAAAAAAAACACCTGACAACTCTTTGTTTTTTTGTTTTTAAAAACAAATTTTTGTTTTTTTTTTGTTTTTTGCTTTTTAAAAAGTCCTCCAAACAAGTTTTTTTTTAAAAAAAAACTTTTTTCTGAAAACAAAATCAAATAAGCACCAAGGTTTGGGACAAATTTTAGCTGGGTGTCTGTGGCTGGCTATAGCCTATAAGTAACCATTTCTCTGGGTCTGAACTTATGCTGGCAAACGAGAAGTGGGCCGATAATTCGATACCTTGTTCATGCTCATAAGCCCAACAACTCCTGAATGCAGATCCTTTTTTAGGGTAGCCCACAAACAAATTTAGTTATCCCAAATCATTAGACTTTGGAAAGGAATATTCTGTCATGACTAGCAAATATATATATATATATATATATATATTATTCTTTCTGTTGCCCCTGTCTGTGATTTAACTTTCTGTTGCAGTGATGGCACTTTGAGTTCCATGGAACCGCCTCGTACAATGGTTGTCCTACATATACAAGGTTATGTACATATGTTTGTCTGTTTGCTAATTGTTTGTCACGATAGTGTTTGTCTTTAAAGTTTAACACTCATTGGCTGTGCATTCTGAGGTTGTTATTACTAACTAGGAAGCCAGCTTAGAGCATGTTTTGGGATCTCTTTTGGGGTATCCAAATTGTCTTCCTATTCCTAAAATGCCAATTTAGGCCTAAAATTATGTTGGGTTAATTTGCTCCAAATATTTTCAGATAGGAATTGTGGGTATTAGGAAGGTCAGAAGCTTTTTTTTTTTATTAATAATGCCCTGAAAGTATTAAAAAAGGAGTAAAGTCACTTTAATCGTTAAAAAACTAATGTTAACTGTAACATTTTTAATGGCTAGGGGTGATTTTGATGAGAAAAAACTTTTGGATACCCACGATTCCCATGCAAAAACTTTTAGGTAAAATTGAACCTTAACCCAACTATGTATGTGATGGCTTTTGTGTAAATAACATATGGGTCAAACAAATTTCTCTCAAACTATTTTTTTTTATTTTAATAAAAGTCTATCCAAATATATAATTGACTTTTATCCCAATTTCAATTTACAACAATTAATTACTTTCACAAAGTTAATCCAAAAATTAAAAATTGAGGTTGATGCAAGGACATGGCATGATGCTAAAGCTGATCACACATCTAGGGGATCTTAGTTATACAAGACTAAAGTAATAGTTTTATTACATTCTTGTCTGCTGCTTAGTCACTGTCTAAATTCTAATACCCTTAGTTAATTATCTTAATCTTTTTCTCTTCATTTTGTAATGATGTCAGATATGTTCTATTGATTTTTTGGCCTAACTTTTACTTTTTTAGGTTCCTTTTTCCAATGTTGCATCTATTAAACCTTCAATCTATAGATGGCGCACATTAATATTTTTTTATATAAGTATATACACACGAGAAGTTGTTGGCGTGATTCAAGGTTTCTGTTGTCCATACAGAAAGTACACAGAAATTATTTTAGCTGATGATAATGTGACTATTCTTGTCAATTAAGATGTTGGACTATACTATTTCCTTAATTAATTCGATTTGTCTCTAATTAGTGGTTTTCATCAACCGCCTTTCACTCAACACCAAAGTTCTTGTCGCGTTGATCAAAATTCATGGTCAAAAGTAGAGAAACTGAGGAACTCATCATCATTCCTATGACCATTAATTTTAACGTAACAGCTTTGATGCTACAATTAGGAGAGTCAAGTTGGTGAAATTTCGCAGACAAATTTGAACACCTGTACTGCCTTTGTGTCTTTGTTCATTGCATCATCACTTGTATACGTATAGTCCAAGTCAGAATGTAGATAATCTGAATGTTATCGAATTATTAATTGCTTTTGTTTCTTGCTATATTTCTCAGTTGTCTGTGTATGTGCTCTGTGTGTGTGTTATCCTTGTGTTACAGATACATGTCAAGTTTCTGCAATTTCTAGTAATCGAAATTTTCTGCCCCGTATGATATTTGATTTTTCTAGTTAAAATCAATAATAATTGAAATTTGTTGGTCAAATTTAATACTATATGTACTTAATATAATAGCTAGCTGACTAATTTGAGTAGATTAAGAAAATTAATTACTCACTCTAATCCTTAGTATAAGACTTATTTATTTAATTTGATTAGATTAATGAAGTTAGTTAGATTAGTTAATATATATGTATTTTCTAAAACACTCTAATCATCTTCCTTAATTCACTCATTCCCGTTCATCCTTGATTATTGTTAATGGAACATCAATAGAGATAAATTAGGAAAGATTGACAAAAATAGAAAATAGGTCTTATAATTATGATCAACACTTAGTTTATAGTATAAATTACACTACAAACTAGGTTCTATATTTAATATCAGAGGAGTATTTAATCATATACAATTGAAATTTTGTTGGTCACGGACGTTGAGATATGTGTGTGTGTGTGTACAACTTATTTTTGTTTTTATTATAAGAGTCCAATGTTTAATATGATATCTTTCGTCAAAACAATCTCCTCTGATAATTAATTAATGAATTTCATTGAAAGGTTTTAACCTTTTGAAAATATTGATTAATTTTTTTTATAAAGTTGATAATAGGTGCTTACAATAAGGACCTATAGGAGAAGGGAGGTTGACTCTAGCAAAAGGAGCTAATATCTCACAATATAAAGAACCAAATTTCAAATCTACGTAGAAGTAGTTACATTTAGTGCCTGGCAAGCCTCGACTATGATTGTCTCTCCAATAGAAAAATACACGTGCTTATAACAAAAAATAAGGACCAGGAGTAATAATACAGAATATGATACAATTACCGACATCCATATATAGTTTTTTGTTTCAAGTATATATATTTTTCATGAACTGTCAAGTATGTCAATTGAGTTTGAGCATGAGATTCCAGCCTAATGCACCTTTATTATGAATTAGTTTGTCACTAGCTAGGGCATATTACGAGTGAATCAAATTCCTTCAAAATCTTGTTATTTCTTTTCACATTCACTTGATTGAAAATAAAGATAAAGTATTTTCCAAGGATGATTCCTTATCATGAAAAGGTCATCTATATATCTTGTTTGCTTTTTCAAAATCCTCAGCAAAATCATACTTTTCAACACCTTGATGTATAACATTACAACAAAAATAACAAGAAAAACAAAGTCTTATCTTATTATATGGGGCTGGTTACATAGATTATACAACATCACTATGCTCTATCAATACTATTATTGATCAAGAGGCTGCGCTCAATAATTTTATTAAGTGTTCTCTTCAATCTCCCCTTAACCACTATTTTTTAGAGGACTTCATATTACTTGATTAACTTTCTCACAAGGACGCACTCAATGGCATTTCTTGATGTATAACATTATTAAAAGCAGATATATAAGGAGGAAGCATATGGAGAAAAGTCACTCCAATCCATATATATTCCTATATAATTATGAATATTGTTTTGTGAGAAATATTCTTATTGGGTTATCTAGTGGCTTGACAAAAGATATCATATTAAACATTGTTCTCCTTTAATTTTTTTGTCAAACATTAAACCAAAACCTTTTCCTTTAAGCATTTAGTGCGTGTTTGGAATAGCTTATTTTTGGGCAATAAGTGCTTATAATTCGTGATTCACGGTATACGAGGTAAGTATGTGAGAGGAGTTTTTTCTCGGCTTGCGTAATAAGGGCTTATTTCCTGTACAAAAAGCTCAGCCAAACATGCACTTACTAGTTTAGTTTAGGGTAAAGGTGCAAAAATAGTAATAATATTTTACACTTTGAGCATGTAGCAGAATTAACATTTGATGGGAGCAAAAGTAATAATAAACAATTTTTAAGGTATGTAGCTAAATTGAGAATATTATTAAGTTTGACTACATTAACCGTTATAAACAAGTGGAGAGAGAAAAATTTGACTAGACATGGTGACAAGATGATGTCTGAAAGTGATGTGTCAAACTTTGTAAGGTGTTGTGGCAGAAATAATTAAATTTAAAAAAGCCACACAATTGCCATGTCAAAGTTAAACTCTCCACCTAACCAGCAAATGGGTCCCACTTGATAAAAGTTACCTACAATTAACGGTCAATTTGGTCAAACTTAACGGTATTCTTAATTAAGCTACCTTAAAAATTGTTTGTTACTATTTTTGCACCCATCAAATATTAATTATGCTAAGTGCCCAAAATGTAAAACCTTATTACTAGTTTTACGCCTTTACCCTTTAGTTTAATATGGCTGAATTAGCCATTAAGTTGGGGGTGGTATCTCTCTTCCCTGGCAAGCAAAGTATAAAAGGCACTGCTTTCATTTCTTTCAATCAATATTCCTTTAAAAGCGTTTGGTGCCTTCACGCCCCATTTTTGTGTGTTTAAAGTTTGATTTGATTGAGGGTTGAAGGAAATGCATTATCAACTTATAACTTCTTTTTAGCAAGACAATATACACTATTACAGAAGGGGCTTTTAGTGTCTGTTTTTATATCCTTTAGACGACTGTTTATAGAGGGACATATATGTGAGTTTCATTGAAAGTTTTAAAATAGACGATCGTTTTAAAACAGTCATTGTATGTGACAACATACAACGACCGTTTTTGCAAAAACAGCCATTGTATCCCTCTATTTTTTTTAAAAAAAAAAACTTGTACAGAACTCAAGTTTTGGGATAGAAATTTCTATTGAACAACATTCAAACAAAATTTTCAACTTTTCGTTTCAAGAAGTAAACCCCAAATATAATTGCAATTCAACTTCCAAAAATGATAACAAAAAAATTAAATATAAAAAGGTAAGGAGAAAAACCTCAAGTGCTTTGCAAATACTCTCAAACTCAAGGAAATACTCAATCTTCTGGCAACCTCATTAACATCCAAGCAAATGTTGCTACTTTGCTAAAAGACTGGAAGTGCTAAAGATCCACGCATATTAAACTCTTGAGAATGGACTGAGCATGTTCTTGATTATCGGAATGAGGCCGAGGAGGAGAGGGTTCACGAGCACGCTAGCAGAGAGGAAGGCGAAGGTTGCGATTGGGTCGAAGAATAGCCTAAAGGTTGCGTCTGGGGTCGGAGAGGGGCCAAATGATGTGATTGGAGGTTAGACTAGGGCTCAGAGGTGGATCTGAGAAGGAGAAGCGCGACTAGTAAAAGAGATACAATTGGCATTAAAATCTGAGTCACTTTTAATGACTGTTTTTAAAAAACGGTCATTGAAAGTCACTTTCAACATCCTTTTTGAAAACAGTCGTTAAAAGTCTACATTTTCAACGACCGTTTTTCAAAAACGGTCGTTGAAAGTGACTTTTAACGACTGTTTTTAAAAAAACAGTCGTTAAAAGACAAGTCAAAATTTTAAAAATGCCACCGCCTCCTTTCAACTACTGTTTTTTAAAATCGGATGTTAATTAGTGACATTAAAAGTACTTTTTGTAGTAGTGATATATTATGAAAACCACGTGGGCCTATTAAATCAGATGTAGACGTGGGAATTAATTTATTTTAAACAAGGTTATTAAACCCGGGCCGACCACTAAATTGATCTGAGTAGTGGGTCAAGGGTCAGTAATTCAAATCGGAGTCAAACCGGAGCTAACTCGGGGCATAACCAGTGACTCAGTGAGGAAGTGAACTTAAATGATAATATTTTTTGAAATAGTTTTAGAATTTGATAATTTTTTAAAATCAAATAATAATATTTTGAGTGATTCTTTTTACATTAGAAAGTAGACATTTCAAGTTTCCCATATAATCCTAATTTATAATTTTTGAAAATATGTAGAATTATATATGAATTTTTGAAATAAAAAAAATCAAAATAAATATTAAACGGCCGGTTGACCTGGTCGGACTGGGACGATTTTAATAACCACGATTTTAAGTGATTTTGTATTGTATTAGCTAAATACTTCCTTGTGTCTTTATTAATTATAAGACATTTCTAACTAATTTACACGTATCAATAAAAACACTTAACATTATTTATTTTATTATAAAATTCATGTTTTTCCATTATGACCTTTATTAACCATACATCATATCAATTTCTATTATATCATTACCCTTATTAAATATGAGCACATATATGAAAAAAATATTTAGTAGAAGAGATTGGGATTAAAAAGTATGTGAGATGTATTTTGTTTTGTAAATCGTGAGAGCTTTCTCTTTTTAAGTTAATTGTGGTGTTTAGCAAAAAGACACTATCAAATGTGTTTTTAATTTTGATATGTCTTATTTTTCTTAAGAAAATCATTATTAAGTTATAAAATTTTTCCTTTATTATTCATATATCATCCTTAAACAATTTTGTTCATCATGTTCAAGTAATTATTAAAATAGTTTTAAATTTGTTCTCCTACAATTAAAACATAATTTTTGCAGCGCCGCAACAATTTTAATAATTTTCACTGTTGAGTCACATCTGAGGGACAATCATAATAATAGTTGTGCTTAACACAATCCGAATAATACTGATTTACCCATGATTAGAATCCTTGTGAAAAATGGAACACTCTAAATTTTATATTCATCAAATATATTATAATTATTTAATAAATTCAATAAAATGGTGAATATTCATGAATTTAGAATTTATGAATTTCATAAATGTTCAATTTCATGGGAAATTGGGCAAAAATAATTATGGAATTAATTTGGGTAATTTAAAAAGCCAAATATTAAGGTCCAAAAATGAAGGAATATTAGCAAGGAACGAAAAACCGGACCGGTCAATGAACCGATCGTGGTACAGGTTCAAGGGTTAATGGGTCAACCGGGGTCGGACTGGTGGTCGAATTGGTAATCAAACCGGCCATATTAAAATATTATAATTTAATTGACAATAAAACATTACATTAATTATTTAAACTTCATCGGTACTAAAAACATTAAAACAGAACACTAAGAACAGAACCACAACAACATAACATACGCCCTGCTGTTTTCAACCCAGAAATCACTGATCGACCAGAGTAAATTCGAAGAAGAAGAACGTGTTTTCAATGCTTGCCTGCTGTCGACGCTGTGGAGGTGAAGAAGACGAGCAACCGAGTCACGTTTCCGGCGATCAATCACGGAGAGGAGCAAGAACAAAGGAGAGTTTCAGATCATCGCGAACGCCAAAACCAGAAGCAAAAAAAATTTAGGTCCCTCGCCGCTCAATAGTTTCCGTTTTAGAATGCCTCGTTGTCGTCGCTCCCTCGCTCGCACTCGACAGTCGACGCTGCTGCGGCTTGCGGAAGTGCGGATCATCGATTTGATTTGGGGATATTTTGCTGGTCGGGTCGGGTCGGGTCGGGTTAAAAGATCCGCTCTAATGGCCCAAAACGACGTCGTTTTGGGCCTTTAAAAAATAAAAAAAAATTAACCGGCCAACCCGCCCAACTCGCCGGTTTTACCGGGTTTAGGCGGTTTTAACCGGTTCGACCCGGTTTTGACCGGGTCGCTCCTTCCCCCTCATAAACTTTCGACCGGACCGGACTGAGGACCGGTTGGCCGGTTTTCCGGTTCGACCGGCCGATCCGGTCCGGTGTTTTTTTCCTTGAATATTAGAGAAAATATTTGGTCCAAAAATAGATGAAAATTGACCAAAGAAAAATAAGAAAAGAAATTGGATTACAAAGGTAATGGCAAAATCGTAATTTTGCCAAAATAGCACAAAATAAATTATTTTCCAATTAATTGAAGTTAATTTCAATTAATTAAGGAAAATAAAGGTTAAAAATATATTTAGAATATTTTGGTCAATTTAATATGAATTTATAGAAAATTTGAGCAAAAAGTGCAATTTTGACTAAAATTGAGACTTTACGTGTATACGTAACTGGAACAAGTTGTGAAGCCAATTGAGACCATAGAGATGGACCCCTAGGTGTCTCCTACACATTGCAAAAAGAAGGAAATATTGGTTGGGCTTTATGTACATAGGGTTTATATACATAAACTTGATTTTGGAATTTTTGGAAATTCCATAAATCATTAAAAAAATCATATAATATAATAAAAACACTTTACCATCATCTTCCTCAGCTCATTTTCGTGCCCAACCAGATTTGAACTAGTGACAGAAAATGTGAAATTCTAGAGAGAGAAAGAGAAGAAAAACTTGCAAAAGGAAGTGATTTCTTCGGTAAATCGGTTCCTAATACGTATAATTCCGTTCCTAAGCTACTCTACTATGTTATTTAAGGTTTGGAAAGCTCAAATTTGGTGTTTAAAGGTTAGGGTTTTCAGCTAAGAGAAAGAAAAGCTAGTGGGAGCTTAAGGTAACTTCCAAACCTTCGTATATTAACCATTCTAGCTGTTGTGGACAATTTAATCGGTGAAATTTCGCCGGATTGCCATTGGTTTTAAATTTTGGAAATGTGACATTAGAAGGGTTATGTTGCTCAATTTTAGTTCAAATGGTAGTTATAACTCAATTAAATGGTTAATAAAGCGGTTAGGAGTATAAAGGAACGCGTTTACGGAGCCGAAATCGTAACACCCCGATTTCGGCCAGGGATGTTTGAGTGCCTTAGAGTTGGATTTTCAATTATTTGATGGTTCCATTGAGTTTAGGAGAGAAGATTAGGTGGGGTTACAGTTGGGCACTTTTTCAGAAAAGGCCGAGAAAGCATAATTACGGAAACGCCCCTAAAACCCTAAAAGTAAGGCTGCCAAGGGCAAATTCGTAATTTGACTTTGAATTTGGTAATTTTGAGTCTGGAAATGGATTCCTTGGATGAAAATACGTCAAGATAGCCCTAGTCAAAAATTTAGAAAAACGTGCCATCGGGCCAGGTACGACGGGACCGGAAAGGGGTTCCGGGGGCATTTTGGTAAATTTTCACTATAGGCTAATATAACTACAATAAACATTATGGAAGTGTCTAAAATGATACATGGATAGGTTATAACCTATTTCTTGTACATTTGGTATTTTAGGACCGAGTTAAGAACCTAAAGTTGGCACGTTCCACAATGCGAGCTTCTCGAGGTCAAAAAGGGTTGAGGTAAGGACTACCATCTCTCATATACTATGTGACTATTGTATGTTATGTGTTACTGTATTTTGTGATATGAATGCGTGCTAAAGGCACAGTACCTGGTTGTGGTTCGGTACCCAGCCAAGGTATATCAAAAATCCTAGACGTGGTCGGTGACTCGGCTGAGGTACATGTAGGGGTTCTAACTCGATGTTTGGCCCTGAAACTTGTGTACACATATGAATCGAATTGAACTTTCATTTTGTCTAATATGGTGCATTGCATATTTAATTTTCACATTTTATATATCGATAGCATGTTTTTACTATGATTCTTCGGAATCTCACCCCTTTTTCTAAATCAAAATGTATCAACGGGTGCCAGCGGTTCAAAAGGCAAGGACACAGTTAAGGTAAACTGATAGGCACGTTTTCTGAGATACAACCTGTGGTTATATTTAGCCTGTACTTGGAATATTTTAGGATATTCTGTACATATTTGTAATTATTAGTGAATTTTGCTTTGTTAATGTCTGTCTGTAAACAAATACTTGTTATCAGTATATATATATACTTTTCTGTAAGCCTGTGGACCTTAGTCTCTATTACTCTGTGAATATCAAAATGGAAACGGGTGTTGACAAAAAAAGTTAAACTTTTCTTAACACACAATTTTATTTACGAATTTTCAAATCATTGTTAGACCTCGATCGATATATCAATTTATATTTTGTCGCTGGAACGAATTCTAAATTCTGAAATAATTTTTCTCGGTGTTTATCTATAAAGGTTCGGATTCACAAAGATAGTCTAGCACATGCCGAGGTTCGATCTTCTTCTACCTTTTTTCACCAAAAGAGAACGAACAATCTGATCTGAAGTGACTATATAAGGTGCTTCATCGATCTCACTGACACAGATGAAATATATATATATATATATCACAATAATATTATATATTCTATATGCTGCTGAATTCTGGGCAGAAACAAGATAAAGACAGAGCAAAAGGATGATGCTGTAGACTTGTTAAGTGGCTGAAAGATTAGCACGTTCTCATAAATGATAAAAGCACAACTTTGAGCACATCCTTTGCTACAAGTTCAATGAGAATCTTTCAAATCCTAAGGCGATTTCTATATAGCTAGCTTATTAGCCACCATGTCATGTTTTCAAAGAAGGGTATCGATTATCGAAGTACGTATAAAGTGGGTCATCTCTGAATTGACTTCAATTATTGTACGATGTACAGTGAACAAGCTGAGAAATAACAAAAGAAGCCAAGCCTCCCTGCCATATATATATTCTCTTCTTCTCTTTCTTCACTACACTTGTACAAACACATGTATGTATTCACATTTGTGGTGTGCAGAGAAAATATACACATATTTATGTTATATCCCACCAATAGCTGAGACTAGTGGGCAAAAAGCAGATGAACTTTTGTTATTATATTATATTCAACTTTTTATAAGGACAATTTAGTGTAAGAGACTCTCATTAAGTGAGGTCTGAGCAGAGATATATATACACAATCTTACATTTTGCAAGTGAAGAGACTATTAAGCATGGCAGCATAATATATATTTCACCTATAGCATAGACTAATCTCTTAAGAGAAAAACGCAAATAGATTTTTGCTACCATGTAACCTTTAAAAAGGGTGACCTAAATGTACTCCACTTTACTTTCCCACAAACAAAGATATTGTTTTTAGAATTAAACTTGTAACTTTCCGATTACATAACAACAATCTAATATAACCTATCAATAGCAAAGACTAATCTTTTGAGGGTAAAAAGTAGATAGCCGACTTTTGCCACTATATATAATCCTTATAGCTTTGATTTTTTTCTGTATCATTTTATGTCTAGTCCCAAAGTAAGAGTTTTACGTTGGCATTAAGGGATGAAAACCATATTGGATTAACTAGTTAAAATGGCCGCAAAATGAGATTTAGGTGAGAAGAGAAAATTGTGTGGTGCAGGAAGTTGTGTCAGGTTGGTGACAGTTATCAAGACTTGGGAGGGGAAAAAAAAAGCAGAAATAGGATAAAAGAGGCGTGCTGAATGATTGGGAAGGGAGAGCGTGTGCGCTGTATTATTAAAGTTCACAAAAAGACAACAGCATTAAAATTTAAAGCAGTCACATATTATATAGGTTACACTACATAGAAATATAGAGCTAGGAGTCGTGTCAAATCAAGATGTTGTGTCAGAGTCACGATCATGCGTAGGTTATAGGGATTTTTTCTTCTTCTTCTTTGCTTTTACTTACTGGCTCTTGCAATGCAAGTGCACACTTGTGCAATTCAGCCGCTAATTATGCAAAAAAGCTGATGGAAATGATTTCTGATTTTCTCTTTGGATAGGATTTCACTGTTCCTTGGTCGCCTTTGCTGCCCCAACCCAAACTAATCACCTTCTTCGTCTAAAGAAGTCTCGTCATTTTCGGATCTCATCATCACTCACTTCCCATTATTTATAAGTGGATGAAACTAGCTAGCTCGTCTATCATTGCTGAATGAATGCCCTATCTCAAAGCTCCACTTATAATTTTGTTATTATACTCAGGATATGATGACTTTCATTTTTAAAGTTGATTAGGTTTTTTTTATTACTATTACTATTGCATTCTTTCACGTAATTAAAAATGTGTGGAACATTTGGTGATGAAGGAAGCTAGACTTTTTGATTTTTAGATGTACTAGTTGTTAATTTAGTAATGCTATTCACTTTATGTTTCTCCTTCCATATGTCGTCGTTGATCATATTCCTCAAACAATATGTATATCAAGTGTGGAAAATTAATTAAATCATGTCAACAAGCTGCAAAAACTCCCAATTACGCTCAAGGAGTGATTCGTATAAAATCTTTATATCCAAATTCTCATTATATGCCTAGTGAGTGAATCGTTTCGCGCATTTGTTTGCTTATCTTAAACATGATAAAAAATGACGAATCAATTTTGGACGATAATATATTTGATTTATTTTTCCGATGGAGCTAATAAGGGCTGGCACGGGGATTTCTTTTGAACAAGAGTAAAAGCTGCAATCAAATCACAATAAGTAATAACTTTGGAGCATTTCTAATTTTATCAAAGATTAAGACGTTCAAAATGATAAAAAAATTTAACTGCAATTTTTTTTAAAATCACCAGGTTTACAAGTGTTTTTTTAGTTAATATATACTATTAATTACCTCCCATCTTTCACTACTACAAAAAGAGGTTTTAACGTCCCTATTTTAGCACTTTTAACGTCCAAAAACTGGGGGGACGTCTATGTGGGGGGCGTAATATGTTTTAAGAAAAGACGTCCCAAATTGAGATTTGGGAGGTCTAAAGTGGAGGACTTTAGACGTCCCAAATTGAGATTTGGGACGTCTAAAGTCCCCCTGTGTAGGACTTTAGACGTCCCAAATCTCAATTTGGGACGTCTAAAGTCCTCCACTTTAGACCTCCCAAATCTCAATTTGGGACGTCTAAAGTCCCGCTATGTAGGACTTTAGACCTCCCAAATCTTAATTTGGGATGTCTAAAGTCATTTGAATTTCAAATTTCCTGTAGATGTTGAGGTCATCAATTACGAAAGCAAACACAAGTTCCAGATGAGAATCCTTTGTAATAGTTTTGTTGAACATAAATGCTAGCTTTCTCCATTTTCTTTTTGGCTTCGGAATTTCTTTTTTTAGCATCACCACACTTTCACCACTTTGCTAGCTTTGTTCAAACTTCTTTAAGTCAAACTTTAAAATTCAAAAAATCCATTTTTTACCCAGATGCACTGTACCAGATCTGATTGTGAAAAAAGAGAGGAACTTATATAATAATAATAATAAATATACAAGCATGTAAGATTTGAGAAGTGATGAGAGGAAGTTATAAAAAAAGAGAGAAAGTTACCGTCACAAATAGAGGCATCGAAGGGCATGATGAGAGGAGGGACGATGGCGAAAACACCGACGGAAAAAGCTATGCACAGAAGGGCATGATAAGAGGGGGGACGATGGTGAAAACACTGAAGGAAAAAGCTATTTGAATCTATAGAATGTGGGTTTTTCTCTGCAACTCTTAACAAAGAAATTGAAAACTGTTGTGGGAGCGAGAGAGAGAGAGAGAGAGAGGAAGGAAAGCTTCCCTTTATTTAATATAAGGCACGAGCGTCCTTTATACTCAATACAGATCGCGGGAAAATTTTTGAATTACTTTAGACGTCCCAAATGGAATTTGGGACGTCTAAAGTGTAACATTTTTTTTTTTTACACTTTAGATGTTCCAAATGGAATTTGGGACATCTAAAGTGTAAATATTTTTTTTTATTTTAGACATCACTTTAGATGTCCCAAATTGAATTTGGGATGTCTAAAGTACCACTTTAGACATCCCAAATAGAATTTGGGACATCTAAAGTGTAAAAAAAAAAAAAAAAATTTTTTTTTTTTTTACTTTAGACGTCCCAAATTAAATTTGGGACGTCTAAACTAACGTCTAAAGTAAAAAAAAACCATATTAATTTTTTTTTTTACACTTTAGATGTCCCAAATGGAATTTGGGACATCTAAAGTGTAAATTTTTTTTTTTTATTTGAGACATCACTTTAGATGTCCCAAATTGAATTTGGGATGTCTAAAGTACCACTTTAGACATCCCAAATGGCATTTGGGACATCTAAAGTGTAAAAAAATTTTTTTTTTTTTTTTACTTTAGACGTCCCAAATTCAATTTGGGACGTCTAAAGTGACGTCTAAGGTAAAAAAAAAATATTAAATTTTTTTTTTACACTTTAGATGTACATCTAAAGTGTAATTTGTTTTTTTATTTGAGACATCACTTTAGATGTCCCAAATTGAATTTGGGATGTCTAAAGTACCACTTTAGACATCCCAAATGGCATTTGGGACATCTAAAGTGTAAAAAAAAAATTTTTTTTTTTTTTTTTTTTTACTTTAGACGTCCCAAATTGAATTTGGGACGTCTAAAGTCCCCACTTTAGACGTCCCAAATTCAATTTGGGACGTCTAAAGTGACGTCTAAGGTAAAAAAAAATATTAAATTTTTCTTTTACACTTTAGATGTACATCTAAAGTGTAATTTTTTTTTTATTTTAGACATCACTTTAGATGTCCCAAATTGAATTTGGGATGTCTAAAGTACCACTTTAGACATCCCAAATGGCATTTGGGACATCTAAAGTGTAAAAAAAAAAATTTTTTTTTTTTTTTTTTTACATTAGACGTCCCAAATTGAATTTGGGACGTCTAAAGTGACGTCTAAGGTAAAAAAAAATATTAAATTTTTTTTTTACATTTTAGATGTACATCTAAAGTGTAATTTTTTTTTATTTTAGACATCACTTTAGATGTCCCAAATTGAATTTGGGATGTCTAAAGTACCACTTTAGACATCCCAAATGGAATTTGGGACATCTAAAGTGTAAAAAAAGAATTTTTTTTTTTTTTTTTACTTTAGACGTAGTGACGTCTAAGGTAAAAAAAATATATTAAATTTTTTTTTTACACTTTAGATGTACATCTAAAGTGTACATTTTTTTTTTTTATTTTAGACATCACTTTAGATGTCCCAAATTGAATTTGGGATGTCTAAAGTACCACTTTAGACATCCCAAATGGAATTTGGGACATCTAAAGTGTAAAAAAAAAAAAAAATTTTTTTTTTTTTTTACTTTAGACGTCCCAAATTCAATTTGGGACGTCTAAAGTGAAGTCTAAAGTAAAAAAAAAAATATTAAGTTTTTTTTTTTAAACTTTAGACGTCCCAAATTGAATTTGGGACGTCTAAAGCTACCAAGTTTCCACACATAATTACAAAAATGCCACCGCCTATGTTTTAGACGTCCCAATTTTAAAAAGGGACGTCTTTTAGGGTAGTAGTATCTATATTCTGTAGTAGTGTTTAGTATAGGAGCCCGGTTGACTTATTTTTTGAGTAATTAAAGAAACTATACAACTGACATTATAATATTTATATTAATTGTTTTTTCTAAATTAATTTTTTTAACTTATAAATTAATATAAAATTTAATGATATATAACATATATTATAATTAAATAATTTTTTTTTAAAAAAAATGGAATACACTGAAGGGTGATATGCATTGAATAGGGACTTGGGGAGTGACGAGGACAGTTGTAAGGCAGCAAATGAATTGACCATCCCTCAATAAATGTTGGGAATCAAAGGGGCCTCAAAATCTACAGTAGCAAATGAAAGATGTGTAACTGTTCACTTCACATGCGTGGACCAATTTATTTGGGTGCTCTTTGATTCTTTGATTTCTTTCTTTCGTTGGTAAAAGATGTTGGTGAAGCCCTTTCCAATGTTCTGTTCAACATCTCCTTCCCTTTCCCTCCATCCCTTCAACTAATTAACTGCGCATCGCTTCTCCCCCATTTATAAGAGGAGAAATACTTATATGTTTTTTGGCCAAAAGAAAAGAAAAGAAATACTTATATGTTTTTTGGCCAAAAAAAAAGTAAAGAAATACTTATATGTTTTAGTTGTATCACGTCATTTGATTCTGTTAAATAAAAATACAATAATTCAGATTATTTTAATTTTAGTTGGCTGATGGCTCATATCAAAAACTTCAAATTTTATCTTTTTTTTATGAATAAAACATCTCAATTTGAAAAAAAAAGAAACACTTAAACAAAATGATCCACCAATCTTTTTCTTAAAAATAAAATAAAATTTGAATTTTTCATATGAGTTATCAGCCAATTAAGATTAAAATCATCTGATTCGTTATGTTTTTATTAGATAAAGTTCAGATAACGTGATACTCTTAGAGTATGTAAGTATTTCTCTTAAAAGATATTACTGCAATTATGAACCTGGAGGATGAAATTGATGGTTTATATTTACAAGTTTTTATACATGTAATATATATTTGCGCGCGCGCATGTAAATAGATTTGGGGTCTCTAATGTGTCCCCATCTAATACCCTTTATAATACCCCAACTTCTCAAGTGTTTTTGGGGAAAATTTTAGTTAATTCTCATGAAAGTAATTTTATTTTAGTCAATCCAAAAAGTTCTGAAACTTCACCGTACTTCCTTATACCAAAATTGAATTTAAGTTGTGGGTGAAAAGATAATGATATCTTTATTTTATTTTTTGATTCGCCTTATTTGCATTGTGAATGTCTTTATTTGTCTTGTGAATTCATTTATTTATCTTATGAATAACCAAAATGATTTTAGTTCCTTGGGTTGTTTTGAATCCATTTATTTATCTTGTAAATGTCTTTATTTGTCTCATGAATGCATTATTTGTCATGTAAATGCCCTTATTTATCTTATAAATGTTCTTATTAAAAAATAAAGTAAGGGCATCATTGCTTTTTCACCCACAAAACTGAATTTCATTTTGGTCCAAAGGGATGCGGTGAACTTTCAGAATTTTTTTGGAATTTCACTGAAATAAAATTGCTTCCATGGGGCATACTAAAATTTTCCTATGTTTCTTTTTTTTCTTTTTAATCAATTGATTCTATATAAAATAAGTGACATTTTGTTATCTTACATTCTTACTGTAATGAAGTGGTGTATTTTTTAATTTTTTACGATTTCCTTAAAAAAAAATCAAAACTTCATAATTTTACAACATAAGAGTTAGGCACTGATTATTAGAGGTCCCAAGCCCCCTGCAAAACGGGTTGCTTTTGCTGCGTTCAAGGGGATGTGCTCATCGGATCAGGCCTTCATAATTTGTTAACCAATGGGGATTGAATTTAATGAAAGGAGTTAGTCTCTTAAAGCAGAGCGAATCAAACGTCAAATCCCTGTTGAAAGGTGTACCTAATTTTTGAACTCAATAATGCCTTAAACATAATTATAGATTCGTACATTGCTATTTTGTTCATTAAAAAAGTGTAATGTTTCTCTTCCATTGTGTTCTTATTTATTAGATGCAAACCTATGAGTTATTTTTTTTTTCATCATTTACTGTCATCGCCTATTATTTATGCTAAATTTGGCAAATCAAAGTTATCATATTCTTATATTTAGCGCTGTATTTTCAGAATAAAAATGTAGTAGAGGCAGTAATACAAATTAGTAAATAAGAGTCTTTTCTTTTTCTTTTTGGCCATCAAACGATTACAAGAGTCTTAATTCAAAAATATATAAAGAAATAAGGCAACAAAATCTCAACTGAAAGACTATATATATATATATATATATCTATCATGTAACAGGATTAAAGTTTTCAATAAAATCAAATAAAAGTGAAAAAGAGCCCACCTATAAAATGCACCCTCAATTAACTAAGACACGTCATCTACTAATTAATCACACCTAAACTGAACATATCTCATAACGTCAATCCTTAACACCTATGGCAGGATAATAATCTATTAAGTAGAGAATTAAGCCTATCAAGGAGACAATTAATTAAGTCTCTCTGACTCTAATTATGCAGAAAATAAAAGTCTTGTTTTCTTTCCTTTCAGGCATCCCAATATTAAAATCAACATTGAGACGCTTTTTTCCCTTCTCCATCATTTTCAGTTCTTCATCACTGTCACATATCATCCAAGTTCCACAAGGAATATTCTCCCATGCTGCTTAACACCCATTGGTCACTTTCTGAACTCTGACAATTATAATCAAACTGGGGAATCCCATAATTATTACCCTCAGTTCTTGAAGAAAATGGCTCCAAGTTTAGGCCTTCCATGCCATAACTGTGATCTTGAACTGGATTGTTGAACCAAACATTGTTGTTGTTGTAGTTCTCCAACACTTGAGGAAGAGCAATACTCGTCGGGTTCTCTGATATCTCAAACTGTTCTTCTAATTGCAGGGAACAATGATCTGGGAAATTAAGATTATAATTGTTGTTGTTGATGGTGGTGGTGGTGGTGCTTGTTTGATTTGCTGCAATATCTACGAATTCTCCTTGGGGAGGAGACAGGGAAGGGACATTATTAATTGCAGAATTCTCAGAGTTCATGTTGATGACAGAGGAAGAGGAAGATGATGAAGATGAAGAGTTTTGTTCCATCTTTTGTAACAACCTAGGCATCCAGAAACATCGGACAGCATCGATGAATCTGTCACTACCAGATTCAATATTAAGCTGACGTGCCTGTTTCTGAACTCTTGTCCTCCAATAATTCTTGATCTCATTGTCTGTTCTTCCTGGCAGATGCTGAGCAATTTTCGACCACCTATGACCACAAAATCCATGTACATATTCATTCTAGTTAATTATTCATGACGAACATGACAAAATTTTTATGTTGTTGATGATCAATTCTCTGAATTTGATCATAATTACCTGTTGCCCCATTTGGAATGGAGCTCAAGGATCAAAAGTTGCTCTTGTGGAGTTAGATTCCCTCTCTTGATGTCTGGTTTCAAGTAGTTGAGCCATCTCAATCTGCAACTCTTTCCTGTTCTCTTCAATCCTAACGCAAAACCATTCATCAATACTATATTAGGAATTTGCAGAAGAGAAAAACACAGAACATAGATAAACTTATCTTCTCTGATGTCAAAGATCAAAGAATATTACTACCTCTGGTACTTAATATATTTAAAATAGGATTTCACTTGTAGTACAATTTAGACTATAAATGAGATTTTATATTAAGTACCGACCGGAGGTAGTTTTATGTATGTACCTGCAGTTTTGGCTAACATGTTCCAACGACCTTCGCCATGAAGAGCGATACAGTGTATGAGTAAACTGTCTTCTTTCAGAGTCCAAGGTCCTCTTCTGAACTCAGCTTCTTCTTCATTAGACCCTATCTCTGGTTTTGTAGCTGTGGAAGACATGGCTGAGTAATGATATAAGAACACTGTAACACAAGTTGCTTGCTCTGTTACTAGAGAGAGAGAGAGAAATAATGGAAGAGAAGGTGAGATTCTGTAAGGGATGTAAAGGGTTTATATAAGGAAGAGATTTTGGAATTGAGGCTTCATATATAATGCCCACGGAATTTTGTTTGAGCGATTATGGGTATGGTGGTAGTTTTACTGTACAACATGCTACATGTAAGCTCATACAAGTACCTAAGTTTTGATTATACCCTTGTGAACTGGGTCCCATAAATTATTCATTTTTTGAATCGGTTTTTTCTCATTGACAATTAAGCTAGGAGGGATCTAGACAAAAGGGCTAAAAGAATAATGAAGAGTAGAGCTTGTTAACAAAGGAATTTTGTGTTTAGAGTTTGATGAAGGTGTTAAAGTTTTCTTGGGCTAATTAGTGACACGTAATCAACTAACAATTTTTTGACTTTACTGTTCAAACGAGAAGTATAGGGACAGGATATGACTGTGGGAAGTGAATAACAATCTTGAGCAGAAGTGGATTATTGTCATTATTGTTATTATTATTAAATAATGAATGGAAGAGAGTGAATTGGTCATAAAGCTTTAATTGATGGAGGATTTTGACCATATTATGTGATCAAGGACAAGTCTCAAACAATAAGCACATTGATATGTATATCTTGGATCCATCTCATCTCATGCCCTTGGTAATTTTTGTTTTATTAAAAAAAAAGAGAAAATTACTATGAGGTCATAAAATATTGTAATTACTAAAAAAATTTATTAACAAGTAAGTAGCACCTGCTATTATTTCCTATATTGAAACTTATCATTCTATGCTACTCACTAATTATAAGATTTTTTGAAGAATTAAATTTTTTTATTGGGACCTCAATGATTTTCCCTAAAAAAAAAGTTAACTAAATTGGAAGTCCATAGCTCACTAAGTTAGAATTGTCTCATGAAAGAATTCACAAAGGAACTAAGAAAGCTCTATCCATTAGTTTTTATTTATTTTATATAGTTACAAGATTGGGTCAAATTTAAATATTATCGGGTTCAATTTGAGGTAGCTATTTTTTTTTGGTATTCACTTTGTATTAACACAAGTTCAAACTTAAGACGTAATATTTAAATAGCAAAATCCTTTTTCTTCATGACTAATGGTTCCATCCATTAGTTTTTAATGAAATGTTTGTGACTTATTTTAAAAAATGTCATTGTCTCATTTCTTCTTACCTTTAATGATGATTTTTTCATCTCCAATCTTTCCCAATCAGTCATGCTCCTATCAAACAAAGCAGGGTAATTATGAAAAGTTGTCAAATTTTAGACATTTAATCAATTTTAACTAACTTCTTTAATCTTATGAATATAATTAACATAGTTAACATAGCTTATCAATAAAAAGGATTGGGGGAATAAAATCCACAATTATAAAAGTAGTCTTGCTTTGTTTTCATTAAAAACTAGAAACATCGCCTGGATAATTTATGAGGGTGTTCTAATTTTCTTGCACAGCTGTGTAAAAAATAATTGATTAATTGTTCTATGAAGACTTTTCGTGTACTTGGCCCATCACATCTTCTCCATTATTCACGGCTACCAAACTCATGTTAAAAACAAAATTACAATCAAATCATATGCTTTAGAAAAGTAGGTAGCATCCATACTTAAGTAAATATTTATTTATTTATTTTTGTTGAAAGAAACTTACAAAAGAAAAGTCATGCAAGCATAAATCTATCATCATGAAAGACTAACAATGATTCAAAGCAGAATTTAATTTTCTTTCCAGGTTATTTGGGGGGGGGGGAACTGTTTATATTCTAAACTAATGTCCCACATAAGAAACGTATTTGACTGAACAAATTATGTAATTGAAAAGTATTGATTTAGCTTGTCACGCCCTTATTTTATTTTTACTTTTACCAGAGTATTCGTAGAAAATGATATGCGGTTCGATAGGCAACACAGAAATAGCATAACTATACTGATAATATGTGCATGATTACATAAATTCCCCATAGGGGTTCGTACATGATCATAACCATCAATGTAGCCCCACAGGGCTATTGGGGTATCTAAACCCGTCCCAGTGGAACGGAGACATCTTCTCATCTTCGTTCCACCATTGCAATCCTCTCATATGGTTCTCTGCATTGTTCTCAGCATATCTTCTGTCTTCTCCTGTCTAAATTGTTGGTAGGGGAGGGTGAGATTCGAGAGAATCTCAGTAGGAAACAGATACCATAATGCATGCATGATTGATGCTATGTGTATGACATGTTAGCTTTATCTAGATGTATGCCCCATAATGACATTTATGCATGCTCAATGTTTCATACATCAAGACTATGGCCACAGCGAAAACAGAAACAGAGCTTCATTTATTCAAATATGCTCTACACAATCAAGTAAAGCAATCACATACATCATTACACAAGCAAAGATATCAAATACATGCAAGTAAGGTAAGTCCCCTACCTCCAGTCTTTTCTCCTCGATTTGCGTGCCTCGATCTACGTGCAAACAGCTTGGGGCTCCATTTTCGATCCTATAATGTCAAATGTACTATTTAAGCACTTCCATAGTGTTTCTAGGGGGTTATATGAGCTTATTATGAAAATTTACTAAAATACCCCCAGGGACCCGGCCCGGCCCCTCTGTACCCGATCCGGCTGTACTTTTCCCGAAATTTTGACATGGGCTATTCTTATAAATTTTCACCCAAGGAATCCATTTCCGGACTCGGAATTATCAAATTCAATGTCAAATTACGAAATTGCCCTTGATAGCCCTACTTTTAGGGTTTTAGGGGCATTTCCGTAATTATGTTTTCTTGGCCTTTTCTGAAAAAGTGCCCAACTGTAACCCCACCTATTTTCACCCACTAAATCTAATGGAATCATCAAATCATTGAAAATCCAACTCGAAGACCCATTTACAATGCTGGCCGAAATATATAGGTTTTAAGGGAAAAATCGGGGTTTTTCGGTTTCGGCTGCATAAACGCGTTCTTTTCTACTCCTAACCACTTTATTGACTATCCCATTAGGTTAAAACTACCATTTAGTATCAATTTGGGCAGTATAACCCCTAGGGAAACCCATTTTCCATTTTTACACACAAAGACAATCCGGCGAAATTTCATCGATTAAATTGTCTATAGCAGCCAGAATAGTCAATATGCAAGAGTTTGGAAGTTACCTCAAACTCCCACTAGCTTTTCCTTCTTGTGGCTGAAAACCCTAACTTCAAAACACCATGAATCTTGCTTCAAATACCTCAAACAACATAGAAGAGAAGCTTAGGAGAAGGATTATACACGTTAGGTACGAATTCACCGAAGAAATCGACCTATCTTGTGAGATTTCTCCTTCCTCCTCTCTATTTTTCTCTCAACTCCTCTCTCTATTTTCTGCATAAAGCACGTCAGTTTTGGTGCTGGGGGAAGAAGAAGAAGATTTTAATAATATGACCCCATTTAATTAACTAATTTTCCCAATTTCGGATTTTTACAAACTTTTGGTAGATTTCTGCTCAAACTTTGAAAAATCATAACTAATTCTAGAAATATCAAAATGAGGTGATTCCAAAGCCTATAGAACCCTTATTGAGTCTAGTTTCAAGGAAAAATATAGAATTTTGCTTTATGGAATCACAAAATTTCCAGAATTTCAATCTTTGCATATTGTTCCAGAAATTTCACAGTTTTTCTGTGCTGACTTCAAAAGTTCATATCTTTTTGTGTATAGCTCTAATTGAGTCATACGACCTATCAAATTAAAGCTTAGGATGTCTACTTTCATCTTGTAAAATTTCATAATTTTTTCTCATCATTTGTTCATTCAAAATCATATGACAAACTCACTGCCTCATAGGCGATTTCACCGTAAGCATAATCACTTTCTTCAAAATTAGCCATTTTATTTTCTTTAATGCCCCAAAGATATAAGGAACATTAGAGAATATATTTGGGACATCTACTAAATCGGGGCTTAGTAGTCCACTCTATTTAGGCTTGTTCCCAAGCCTCCAATCCCAAATTTTGGGGTATTACATAACTGATTATGGAAATTAAATACAAGGTATATATGCTTAGATTGGCGGCAAAAGGAAGCTTTTGATAACTAACAATTCAATATAAGTAAGCAGTGACATATTAAATGGGAAAGATAGACTAATGGACTTTAAAACACAGTCATTAACTAAATCTCAACCTAAGTTGAGAAAAAAAATTGGAGGCATAACTAATAGCGGAAGCTTTTTTCCCAAAAAAAAAAACATAATATATATATTTATGCTTATTTAATTATAGGGTTAAGGTGCAAATTTATCAATGAAGTTTTGTCCAAGAAGCGTCTGACACAAATATCTTTTAGAATGGGCAAAAATACCAATGAACAATTAAAAGAGGCAAAAATAACAATGAACAATTAAAATACCAATAAACAATTAAAAATGGGCAAAAATACCAATGTATAATATATATTTATGTTTAATTAATGAATTTGAATTACAATTAACAAATTTTTGTGAGTCACACATTAGTTATTTGAGATATAAGTATGTATTCTGTTTGTTGGTTTATTAAAATAACTTAAACCAATTTGATAAGATTTTTCTTAATATTATACACCTAATTTTTCTCTCTCTATTTTATCGTTATCTATATGACTCTTTTTGATATATTCTAATATTCACAGCATATATTATTTTGAATATATAATCAAGAATAGGTTGAGGGCTTGAATGATTGTTATGGAATAAGAATAATTTTGACATATGTTCCTTGAAGAAAAGTTGAGGGAAAAAGAATAGAAGAAAGAGTCAATAATTAAAGAAAGAGAGGGCATGGGATATGGCATTATTAGACTCGTGATGAGAACGTCACTTCCTAAAAAAGAAGGAAGTGGTTTGGTATAAAAGGAATGCAAGTCCAATCAATAGAGGAGACCATAATTTTGATGGGAAAAGCAAATCACTTTCTAATCCATTCAACATTAATTAAATTTTACGTTAATATATTTGTTTAATACGTAGAATTTTATTATCATATTTAATTATTATTGAGAAAGTATCAATATAGATAGTTTAGTGGGAAATGTAAATATAATAAATATGTCTTGTATTTTAAGGAGAATATCATTTAGATCTCAACCAAAGAAAATTATCTTAACAAGTCCCATAACTTGTCAACGATAACCTTTCTGATATTATTTTATTTTTTGTTGGAACCTCAATGATAAACCAACTTCTAAACTAAATATTCTAGTTAAAAATAGGAAATTAAAATATTTAAAATTTCTTGGATTTGTAGTCCAAATGTCAATATGGATAAGTAGCTACTTCCCATAACCTATCCCTCAATATTGTGAATTGAGATCAATCCAAAAACTCACATTGTAACATATAATCATACTACTGTTAAAGATTAAAAAATAAATAAATCTCAACCAATAGTATTAGTTTTTTATTTTTAATTAGAGCATTTTAGTCTTCTAAACCTATTCACTTTAACTATAGGATTTATCGGAAAGTCCATACTGAGATAGATCGAACCAAACATAACCACAAAGGATAGCAAAGCTTTGTGATCCTGAGTCCTAAGTAACTTAATCTGCTTAGTCTAGACTCAAATAAATCCTCCAATTGAAGTGACATAGATTTAGGAATAATTACCTTCATTTGTTGATTTTCCATGAGTTGGTAAAGACATACATGGACAATTTCAAGAGCTTCAAGCTCTAGTGTCTTTCATGCTTCATGGTGTTGGAGTGGTATTATGAAGGGGAAGAAATTTTCTTGTTAACAATTTGGGATGGAAGATTGGAAGTGGAGCCTCTATCAGTGTATGGAAAGACAAGTGGGTTCCTGGATTGCCTGGTGCTGTCTTGAGTAGTAAATCGGGTATGAATATCAATGTTGATATGAAGGTGCAGGAATTGATTATGGGAAACATCTGGGATTTAAGTACTATTGAAAAATGTATCACTTAGGTGAAAAAGATGGAAATTTTAAAAATTCAGTTATGTGAAGGAAGAACTGATGATTGTGTTTTCTGGTTACCTTGCAGGGACGATATGTATTTTGTTAAGTCAGGATACATGGTGACAATGGAGCGATCAAGGAAGAAGCAAAAGAGAGGGCCAGAGAGTTCCTTTCAAGTACCAAGCTGCTTCTGGAAGCAGGTATGGAGTTTATCTATCCTTGAAAAAAATCAAACACTTCTTATAGAGAATTGTAATGGGAGTTGTTCCCACAAAGGAGGCACTTTTAAGAAAAAGTGTAGTAAATCCCTTATCTGTCCTATATGTTTGAATGAGGTAGAAAATATTGATCACCTTTTATTCTTCTGCCACTGGGCTCAAGGCTGTTGGTTTGGTAGTAACTTGGGTATGAAAAATCTCTAAATCCGTGTTTAAGAGTATGATGCACTAGTTTTTGGAAAATCTTGGTGAAAATAATAGGCTGGATGATAAAGGAAAAGCTGCTATAGCTATTCTTTGTTGAAATATCTGGAAGGGCCGATGTGCCTGGATCTTCAATAGGAAAGGGAAGGATATAGATAGAGTGATTTTTTTTGTCATAGAGTTTATTAAATGAATGTTTTGAGGCTAAATATCTGAATTTGGCTTCAAAGTTTACTGTAGGGGGAAATAGAGTTAATGTACTGCAATGGTTTGCTCCAGCACCTGGGATAATTAAAATCAATACTGATGGCGCTTTCATTAGTGCTTTAGATACTACTGGTACTGGTGTTATTTGCAGGAATAATAATGGAGATATGATTGGTGGTATGGGATGTAAAGTGGTGGCCTCCTCTACATTTATGTCTGAGTGTTTGGCACTTAAGGAAGGGATAGTAGCTGTGACTAGGTTGGGATTCGTGAACTCTATTATCGAGACTGATTGTGAAGAGTTGCTTCTGTTAATGACTGATAAGAAGCAGGGGATATGTGATTGGCAGTACTTGGACTTGGTTCAGGAATTATTGGATTTGAAGAAGTCAGCAAGTGGTTTGTTGTTTGCCTTGGTGAAAAGACAGGGTAATAAAGCTGTAAATTATTTGGTAGCAATTGGTGCTAAGGAGATGTGTCCTAAGGGATGGCTTGTTGAAGCATCATTTTCTTTGAAGGAAATTTTGCTTGCTGATGTTTCAGGTCTGAGTAACCTAATCAGGGTTTGTAGGATGGTTCAAAGGAGAAGAGCGATATTGGCTAATAATCCTTGTTACTGATATGCCACACTTTAAATTTTTTGGTAGTTCTTTATTGCTTTATAGTTTTGATATTGTAATTTTTAGGATTTTGGCGAGTTTTTCTGTGAGTTAGGTTGTATGTTGTAGGATTTTCTGAAAGTTTTATTTGGTTTCGGCTATTGGTGTTTGTAATTCTTATTTTTTTGTGATTAATAAAATTGACTGTTCGGCAAAAAAAAAAAAAAAGTTTTAGTGTCTTCCATATATAGTGACTTTACATATATTAGTTTTTTTTTTAATCCATGGCCATCATTGAACCCTGCATTTCCCATCTTCTTAGGCATATTCTACTATAGCCAAACATGTAAACTCGAGCACAAAGAAATTAAAGATATATTTTAAGATGGATCCACACATTCTTTAATATCTCATAATCACGAAAGATATGAAGAATGTTTTACTCATTTTCACACTCAAAATGACACTCATCACTATTCACTATCTCTCTTTTATTTTAAAGTAATTTGCTGATAGTTTCTCATGAAAAATTGGTCAATAAGAAGAATTCAACTTTCTGAGATGCCAAATTTCCGAGCCTAAGTTGAAATAAGTGCAAAGTGCTTCTTTCCATCCTCAAATTTTAAATTCTATCTTAATTTATTGTTGTACATAATCTTCATTTTAGCAAAGCAAGTAATTACTAATTTTTTTTCATTTAAAAAATTATATGAAAATTTTTAAAAAGAACTTGAAACATTTCAAATGCAAACGACCATTCCAACATAATAATAAAATCAAAGTATAAATTATTTCTCCCCCTGAAGGTCAAAATATTATTTCTCCACCTAAAATTTTTGTATCAATGTATAATTAAAAAAGAGGCCCAGTTGAGAGAAGCAGCGGATGGGCAGTCATTGGGCATTAACCCGAGACAATGAAAATATTAAAAAAAAAAAAAACTAAAACGGGGCGTTTAAAGGAATTGACACCAGCCGTTTCCTTCCGATCTTCTCAGTCTGAGCTTCTCGCCGACGGGACCACCTGCGGGCGGCGTTTCAGGCAGACTCCGGCTATCCGGCGCTCATGTTCACTCTCTCTTTATCTCAGGTTTTTCTGTTCGATACAATTTTATTTTTTAGATGTACACTGTCAACGCTTTGGTGTGATAATGGACTACCTGTGCACTTACCTACTTCCTCTAGATTTCGGCTTATTCGAGATGCAAATGTTACATATTTCGCAGAATTAACTAATCCTATGGTTTTATTTGATCACTTCAATTTATCTGCCGTTATAGCTCCTTCTGCTTTAAAGTTGGAAGTAATACTCCAGACTTGTTGCTCACTTAAAAAGAAATTTGGAACGCATTTCAGTGGACGCATGAAAGTGGTGGTGTTTAAGTGTTAATCATAGGAAACTAATATAAGAGAATTGGAGCAAATGGGCACATCAGCCATGAATAAGGAAAAATTGAATGATGGTAAATGCAATAAGCGTAGCATGATTGAACGGTGGAAGCAAAGGGAGTTGTTCCTTCTTATAGCTTATGCGTTTGTTTTCTATGTCATCATCATCCGCCGGTCTCTTCAACTTTCTAATGGTATATCTCTTCGACCATATATGAGTTAGTTTTTTTTTTGGCTCTATTCCCCGCTTTCCTTCATTTTGTAGTATCTTCTGCTAAATTGGTGGGCAATGTGCTGTGGTTTTTTAATGTCATAGATTACTACAAACGGATCTATGGTTTACGTCCAGGATGGCTCACACCTCATCCCCTCAATGTATGATGTCTGTAGCTTGTTATCTTTAAAATTTTTTACTGTCATCTATTGAAACCATTGCTGCTTTTGCATAAGATCTACTGCTCAATTTATTCAATCATTTTTTTGTTCGAGAAGGTTGGTCAATGATGCTGCTTTACTGGCGTTATTTCTGTCTTTGTACTTCTATACTGTTATTCTATCTATCTTTAGCTATTGTTAGTGGTTAGAACTGATTCTGACACTCTCCTTATTTTACCTTATACTTGACTGAGTGGACATAATTGGTAAACTAATGTTACCTTTTCCCCTTGTGGACTGGTTATAGAAGACAATTGTGACGTGCTTAAACGCCTGATTCCCTCTCTCTCACCAGTAAGAATGAGGAAGCTCAGGCCTTTTATCATATCTCAGGTTTTAAAAAACGGTGTGGCGAGATCGATTTTCCAGCTAGGTAGAACGACTTTTTGTTCTTGATTTGAGGATGGGGGAGGGGTTGCTTGGGAACAATGGTTCAAGGGAATATTTTTTTCCCTTATCTGAGAAAATAAAACTGTTTGGCTGAATGTCCAAGATGAATATAAATGACTGAACTGCCTTGTAGTAAACTCACTAACATATGAAACTGACGTATTATAAAACTGACTTCAAACTATGAATATGATAATTTTATCTGTAACCATTTCTGATCTTAGCTTAGGTTTGCTGGCATACCTTGCATTTTGACGCCTTCTAAACACACATCACCACTTAAAATGAAGAGGATGAACTTAATTTTTATTACATTAACATAAAGTTAGGTTTTTAATATATTTCTGTATGAACAAGTGCATCCCATGGTTCTCTGAGAAGGTAATTTAAACCTTACTGGATCAATATGAGTATTTAAACCTGTTTAACATGTCCCTTGCCATTCTCTCTTTTCCATGTTCCTAATCCTACCCATGGGCAGTGAGAGTTGGATATCTATGCCAGGCATCTAACTTATCATGCTTGGCAAGTTTTGTTTTTGTTTTTCTTGGTTTGTACTTAATGATTGTACAGGGTTTTGTACATCTGTCATGAATGTTGGTTGCATAAAATCATACTTTATGGCATTTTCTTTGGCTTGTCAATTACCCTCAGTGTTCTTTTTTGTATAAAGGATGTCTCAGATGCCCAATGGAGGAACTTTCGAGGAAATATACCTGTTCTTACTGTTGTCTTTGGCATTTTCACTCTTCTGGCAAAATTGATGAGATCATTCTTTAGTTTAAAAGTGAGGGGAACGTCCGCTGTCTGGCTTTTGTTTTCTTTGATATACCTATCATACCTGCATGGAGCATGGTAGGGTTTATTTAAATTATCATGCATTTATTTTTCTTTCTCCCACTACTGACATTATTTACCTTCTGCACTTTTAACATTTTGTCTTTTTTTCTCTACAGCATAATTTTTGTCCTATCAATAGCCACAGTTCATTTTCTTCTGGTAAAGGTGGGTGTAAAGGACAAATGAACAAATATTACTTTAGTATTAGAAGAACCTTGTATTATTGTTTTGTTTAATTTTGTACTTCATCATGGTAATATATTATATGAAGTATAGTTTCCGTGACTGGAGATTTTCTCCTTAGGCTGCTTTATCTTCTGTAGAATGCGATATTTAGAAATTATAAGGAAATCCTTGTGGGATATTGTGAGGTGTTAGTGACCGTCCTTTGTTTGGATTTTTTTTGTGAGATTTGTTGTTTGGATTTAAACGTATAAGTTTCTTTGTGTAATCGTACTTCTTACTGCACAGGAAGGTACAATTTTAGGAGCCTAACACTTAACAGTCAGTTAGTGCTTCTTGAAGAAATCTTAACTTTATTGGCGTTCCCAAATGAAGAACATGGATTTCTTTTCAGCTGAGCATTGTATTGTGACATTTATTTACCATATTCAGTAATTCTTCTCTGTTCACGTATACTAAACTCATGTTACTGCAGATATTTGCTCAGAAGAAGTATTTTACGCTCATAGTTTGGAGTTATAACTTATTTTTCCTCCTTTGCAATCGTGTTTATGAAGGATATTCATTCTCTACATTTGGGTGAGAGAGTAAGATATATTATGCTGATCTGTTGTTTGCAATTTATCAGTTATTCCTTCTTAAAATGATCCATTTGCACTCCAGGAAACAATTGGCATTTTTGGACAACTACAGAGGCACTTTTAGATGGCACATTTGCTTCAACTTTGGTATTTGTCTTCTTCATTGTTTCTTTATGTTAATATAGTATCTTTATCTCAGAACTTTCTATTAATGTGTGGTTATTAATTTATCATATATCTTTCAATTGTTATTCTATCACATCATGAGAATTGGAACTTACTATGTTATCGGCATACACTTGAAATTTTTCAAGTCAAATCTCTTTTAACTCTAAAAGAGTATCAAGTTACATTATTTGATAATCACTTGTAGGCTAATAACATGTTTTAGGTATGAAATGGGGCTCAAAACCCAAAAAGGTAAAAAAAAAAAAACACTAATACATTCCCTTTGGAACATAATTCTCCATACAATCAGACTAACATCAGATGGCACACTTCCCATTCGTGCATGGCAAGAGAAACCTCTGCTAATGTCAACATTTAAAAATTGAACAGGCTTATGTTAGCTTTCTAATTTACATACGTATTACATCAAGAAGAAAATATTTATTTGATATATATAGTTTTATTGCTAAGTTAGTTATGTATGGCAGTTGTTCTGCGCATGATAAGCTTTGGATTGGATTATCACTGGTTAAATCAAGAGTCTCATATTGATCAGGAGGTAATAGATTCTTTCTGAATATGATACTTTTTCGTTTCTTCAGAGTAATTTGGTTGGATATGTTACATATATATGCTATTTCTACAATCACTTCTGTGATCTTCTGAGGTTGTAGTGATGGCCATTTAGAAATATCAAGGGCATATACTACTGTAAAATTTTCAGTATAGAGTAACTTTTGGTGTCATCTTGTAGGCATACATTCTCTTTAGCCGCTTATACTATAAATTTTCCTATTATATAGAGAACAACGTATTAAATTCCCTGTAAGGAGTGAAGAGTGAGAGAGAGGATGCTTTGGAAAGTCTTGATATTCTGGGAGGCATTTGTTACATATATTTATTGTTGGAAAAGGATTTTATAGTTTGAGATACAACCAACATGTACCTCTTCTCTGATTTTACAGCAGAAATCTTTTTCTGTATAAATTTAAGGCTTTGTTCTGTTGGTTATTGATGTGATTCTCAAAAAATAGTTTTGCTGATGTGTTTGTTTATGGATTATAGAAGCATTGTCAACGTTGCCATATTTGTAAATCAGGAAAACCTTGCTACCAGATTTTACAGGTAGATCAGCTTGCTAGTTGATCAAGACATAAGTGATTTTTATAATAGTTGCCAAATTCCGCTTTATGCTTTCACTTTAGATTACTTTTATATAATCATTCCTTCTGTTAGACATATGATCTTATTCTTCCTTGTTCAATACTTTGGTTACAATACCAGGAGAGAAGTTTGCAGACTGACAAGTTCAGATATACCACATACCTTTGTTATCTGCTATATGCACCACTTTACATTGCAGGTCCAATAGTTAGCTTCAATGCTTTTGCCTCTCAGGTTTGTGACCAAGTTCCTTTTTTAATATAACCTTGTTCTGGTTGTTTGGTTATTTAAAAATCAAGGAATAGATGTTAACCATAAATGTTTTTAAAACTACAATCCGATTGCTGGGTTATTTATAGCCTGATGTGTTCTTAATGTCTCATTCTCATGTGTCTCAACTTGCTGTCAATAGTTTTGTATGATTGTTTAATTATATGTTTTGTCAATGATTCTTGTTCTCTTCTTGCAGCTAGATGCTCCCCAGAGTAGTAATTTAAACGGAAATGTGATATGCTATGGTTTCCGTTGGGTATTGAGTCTTCTTCTTATGGAGTTAATGACACATTTATTTTATTATAATGCCTTTGCTAGCAGGTCAGTTCCTTAAAACTCAGCAAAATAAGGGATCATATTTAATGTTGCTTATTGGGTATACTGAATTCTTTTTCCCCCCTTTTAATTGATAAGTGGTTTGTGGAAGCACTTGTCTCCTATGGATGTATTCATCATTGGATATGGGGTAAGTGACTATTCTTTTGGATTATAATATGAAAACACGTACCATACAAGTCAAGCAATGTTTACTTTTTGTGTTGTTTCTCTGTCCGTTTTGCTTAATTTCTGAAACAGGTTGAATGTTAATTGCATATATATAAAAGTAGAGAGCGGGAACAAATTAGTTACACATTTTCCGTGATCAGAAGGAGAATTTTCTTTGGATTCACACAATTTGTGAGAGGTTTATTCACATAACCCACCATATGACTTAATAATAATTACCATATCCAGATTGGGCCTGTAATGATGATGAAAAAGTCAAACACAATTTTCAGTTGATGTTTAGCTCATTTGGCAAGATCTTAACTGTGCCTAATGATTAGATTACTTCTGCTATTATGACATTACCCTATCTAGGTGTTGCAGTTTATTAGTTTTTTCATTATTGTCATACATTCACCACCATTATGACTGTGTCTTAGGTTGTATTAGATTAAGTTTAAAAGTTCAAGTTTTGGTTAAGATTGAAGACCTCTGATGGTTTGATTACGTTCAATATGCTACCTCCACTCCTGTTTATAAAGATGTTTAACAACTTTCACAAAGATTAGGAAAAATAGTTAAAATTAGTTACTCTCGTTAAATATGTCCTTATTTTCAATCATTTTCCAAAATTACCCTTCCGCAAGAATTATGCCAAGGATGTTCAATCATAAAGTAGAACAAATAGAAATATATATAGTTTGATTGCCAAACTTCAGGTTTTCTCTACTGTAATTTTACCATTCAAGAATAATATTTTTGTATGTTAATGGGCTAACTTTTGAAAAATAACAAGTTATCCCAACTCATGTCTTGTATGAAATATGATTAGAAGGAAACAGGCTGATAATGTGCTTAGCTAGGATCCTTGTGATCGAGATCTTTCTGTAATGCTTATTATCTTACTGGAACAATTTTATAAATGCTAGAAGTTGATTTGTTTCTCATGTCTCTCCTACTGTCTTGCTCTGTTAGAGCATTAGTTGTCCTTGTTTTCTGTGTCTTCATTTTATCATGGAATCAGCAGAGGGCTTTATCATTAATTTGTTTCAGGTCTTAAACTTCATGTGGCTAAAATTCTTACTGATCTGGCGCTATTTCCGGTTCTGGTCGCTGGTATGTTTCCTGCTGTAACTTTTAAGCATGTGGCTTGAATATTGACTATAATTTTTTATAGATATTACTTTTGGAACCATGCCTTGTAGATAAATGGCATTGAGGTTCCAGAGAATATGCCAAAGTGTATCAATAATTGCCACAGTTTGGAGGGCTTTTGGAAAAATTGGCATGCTTCCTTTAACAAGTGGCTTGTGAGGTGCAACTGACTCCTTTGCTTCGATTTTCTACTTCTTCTCCCTCATGATGGCTTGAACTGATTGGAAGTGCAGGTACATGTACATTCCTCTTGGGGGGTCTCAAAAGAAGCTACTCAATGTATGGGTCATATTCACATTTGTTGCCGTCTGGCATGATTTGGAGTGGTACTCTCTCTTGGTCGTTTGTATCCATTCCATAGATAGAAACGGATATTGTTTGACTTTATAGCTTATGTTTGATAACTCTCATTGTCCTTAGGAAGCTTCTTTCATGGGCTTGGTTGACATGTTTATTCTTTATCCCTGAGTTGGTGCTGAAGTCAGCAGCAAAGGCATTTCAGGTCATGCAACATCTTTCTGTGCCTTTCTATCTTTAATTGATTTGAGTTATTATCAATGTTAAGTTATTATCATGGGCTTGGTTGGCATGTTTATTCTTTAATTGATTTATGAAATGATTATTAAGAAATGTTTTACTTTTTTAGGAATGGTGCTGTACTTCTATCTAAAACAAGAGATGACAACTTTGCTTCACTGACACACACACACAAAAATTATGACTAACCTTTAGTTGGGCTGATCAAGGCCATAACACATGCACCTTCTTTCATTATTTTATTAGTAGCTGCGGATAGGGTAAAATTTGTCTAGACGATAGTGATGAAACTCCAAATGTAATTTTTTTTTTAAACGGATGGATATATGGGGTGTTACCAAATAGTAAAATTTGACGTTGTGTTGTCATTGAAACCTCCCTCCCTCTGGCCTTTTCTTTTCAATGAATATGTAAGCATCTCAGCAATGTCCATTTTTTCAAATAATAAATATTAGTTCAAAGTCATAATTCCTTGCTTTCTAACTTTTGGTGATTATGGTTATGATTATCAGGCTGAAAGTGGTTTTGGGGAATATTTATTTCGTGAGTTCAGTGCTGTTGCTGGTGCTGTTACAATTACTTGTCTCATGGTTTGTCCTTTATCAAACCTGGAAGCTATAGTATATATGGATATCATATTTCTTCCTTATGCTATGTGCCGTCTTTATGAACTATATTGCATTTTGTAGTGTGCATGTGATGTCTTTTCTCAAATAAGGTATTAAAAGAAGTGTCATCAGAAGTAATTGAAAATGTCATGAAAAAGTAACGCAGTGTAACTTTGTTGTATTGTGATTATGCTTTTTCATTGGTATTTTCATCAAATCGAAGTTAGTTCTGAACTACTAGGACCATAACAAATTGTTTGCCATCATCAATAATCACATTGTGATTATTGGTATTTTCATTGGTATTTTCATCAAATTGTGATGTCTTTTCTCAAATAAGGTATTAAAAGAAGTGTCATCAGAAGTAATTGAAAATGTCATGAAAAAGTAACGCAGTGTAACTTTGTTGTATTGTGATTATGCTTTTTCATTGGTATTTTCATCAAATCGAAGTTAGTTCTGAACTACTAGGACCATAACAAATTGTTTGCCATCATCAATAATCACATTGTGATTATTGGTATTTTCATTGGTATTTTCATCAAATTGTGATGTCTTTTCTCAAATAAGGTATTAAAAGAAGTGTCATCAGAAGTAATTGAAAATGTCATGAAAAAGTAACGCAGTGTAACTTTGTTGTATTGTGATTATGCTTTTTCATTGGTATTTTCATCAAATCGAAGTTAGTTCTGAACTACTAGGACCATAACAAATTGCTTGCCATCATCAATAATCAAAATGACGGAGAATCCGGGGATCCTAGCTGTATGTTATCTCTAGAATAACATTCGTTTAGCAATATTGTGTAACATCTTATTTAAGATCATCATTGACTTATATCAGAAGCGCGTTCAATTTGTGTCTTTTTAGGAGGACTGTTTTGTGCTTGGAAGCTGTGGATAAAAATGCTAGAAATTTTAGCCGATATCTCTCTTAAACAGTTTCTTTTTTTGCGTTTTTGGAGTAAGACTCAAGTTTTGTTTTGACAGGTGGCAAATCTGGTTGGCTTTGTTATTGGACCTGGAGGCATCAACTGGTTGCTTTCTTCTTTCATTCAAAAAGAAGGTACTACCTCAGTATCCTTACCCTTGAACTCCAATGCTGTTGTATAGGATCAGTAACTCATTGTAATTTCCACCTCACAGGACTGCCAGTTCTTGGTGGCTTACTTCTGTCGTTTTACGTGGGAACGAAGGTATGGTTTATTCAGCATTTAACTTGATAAGCAGTCCACATTTTCCAATTCAGCATTTAATAATATTTCACCGAAATATTTGCAGCTTATGTTCCACATAGCTGAAGCAAAGCAAAGGTCTCCCTGAACTGGTACATGTGTTGTCTATTTTGCTTGATCCCATTCTGTAAATTCTATGTTCTTATGTTGTGCTAGAAGTTATACCATTGTATTGCTCTCAGCCTCGGGTTATTCTAGCCGAAGGAGGGACGAATCGACATCACAGATTTCTCTAGGCGATGTTATTAAACTGCTCTTGATTTTTCATGGCAAAACCAAAATCAAAGACAAAGGAAAAAGAACAAGTAAATCTGATTAGAAATGGATTATGAGTAAATGGTTCAGGATTAAGCATTTTACCCACCAGTTTTTTCTTGACAGAAAAGTGCATACTCTTGATTGCTTTTGATAATTGCATTTTGCTTCATTTGTTTTGCCAGATTAATGTCAAGTGTCATGTTTGCCTGTTTATTTGCTTTAAGATGTCAAGCAAAAAAAAAAAACAAAGAAAAAGGATAAAATAAAAAAAGAAACCCATTTAGTTGCCCCATTGTGCATTGTTGTGTCTTGTGTGTTCTCTGTTTTTTTTTTTTTTTTGCCAACAGTTCTGTCGTGTATTCAAGTCTCGTAAGTTTAGACTTTATCCAAGACAAAAAAGAAATTAAATAAATACACGGTCCAGAGATTACATATAGTGAGAACACCAACAGCAGTGTTACGATAATAAGATAGGAAGTGAGTGTACGGGATCGGTTCCGGGTTAGCAAAGCTCAAGCAATAGATTAGGCTACAAGAGCCTAACTTGATTGGCACACCAGACCACTAGAACATAAGCCAAAAAAGGGGGGCCGGGGGGGAGGGGGGGAAGATGAGAAGAGAGAGCGGAAGAGCATTCAATTTCTCCGAGGTGGGGAATAATGTTGGTGGAGGCTTCTATTTCTCCTTCTTATCCACCAAGCTGCATCTATCTTATATATAGAAAGCTTGTAGAAACTTTGCTACTAACTAACGGCATCCATTGAAATATTGTTACTAAGGGAATTAGCATTAACGGTGTTAATTAACGTTTTCCTTAAGTAAGGCTAAACAAAATTGACCACTATTAATAATAAAAGTGACCAAAATGAATGTTGCAAAGAGTCATAATATGGCAATTAAAGGTTTGAGAGAAGTACAGAGGTATTATATTAGTCACACCCTTTCAAATTCCCCTAAATAGTAGAGTGCCATCTTTTAAAAGTCAATTAAATGCTAATTATGAATCGTTCGGAAAACAAATAGATACGTGAATATTAACCATAAATAATAAATGAAGAAGTGAAACAAATGCATTTGATTCTCAACTATACATCTTTTATATGCTTTTGTAAATTATAAATATTAACCTATATGTCAATGTGAAGCTAAGAAAATAGATTTTGCATCAAGAAAAGAGGACTATGTTGGTTGTAAGAAGAATGAATTGCCTGTTCGACAAAATTTTTGTGGTTTGAAATGACTAGAGGCTTGAATCTAGCTTATTGATTCATTTTGAAACACCACATACAAATTCCATTTTTCTTTACTTCCTTTATTATTATTTTTATTTTTATGACGGGCCATTTTTACCATGTGATTGTGTCTTTTGATCAAATGTGCAAATTCAGTTTAATTAATTTTTAAGCTTCCAATCTCATAATATTAACACCCATATGTAGGCAAAATGTAAGCAATGTCAAAAGGAATAAAATGAAATTTAAAGACAACATTCAATAGCCATTAAACATTTACTTCTGAGGAATATAAAGAGATTAGTCATTCATACATTATTAATTAGAATATGAACTACCATTAAACAATTATCTCTTGGTAATCTCATAATATGAACAACCATTTGTGGGCAATAATGTACGGAACATGAAAAGGAATGAATGAAATTTAGATACAACATTTATCAACCATTAGACATTCATGTGACCATATTAGGATCCACACAAATTTAGACTTACAAAATTGTCACGAAGAACACACTCAGTCATGTGCTATATCTAGAGAGCCAAATATCATTATATGTTGGAAAGGACACAAAAAAAGTTCAAACCGTTGAATCCTTCAGTTGATAAACTTTCTTTGTCTTCTATAAGTGGTTTCAAACGATAACTTTGTATTATTAACTACATTCCTCAAAATCTCTTTTGTGATTGTGAGATTTAAAACAATAACTAGTTCATTTCTCACAAACATGTTTGAAAAAAACAACTAATAATAGCTCTCTTTTGAGAAGAGTATGCCAAAAAGATTTTAATAAGACATGGTCTCTCACATAGGGTCGGCATAACATTTATTAGCTTATAGTGTAATGTCACATTGAACACAATATGAAAAATGTTAAAAAAAAAACTCCATTAATAAAAATAAACACAATAAACTTCAATTGCTACATCAAAACACAAACTTTGCACTGTCATTGTTCTTACTTCCATCCCCATAATAGAATAAATACTTCACACGCTTCGTTATAGATATGTACATCAAATAATCAAATGATAAACTAATAAGGACAAAAGGATAAATATAATCCCCTTACTCAAACTAAATATAATAATCTTATATTAGGCCAACACAAGACATACATTTATTTAATCTTCGAAAAAATTCAAAACTTTTACCAAAAAAATATAAACTTATGCGTGATAGCATAAGTACCTTATAATAAATGGCATAATTCTCCAAAACCAAATCTTGAATATATTATCAAATAATGCACATCAGTCCTTGCAACACTCCGGGGAGAATACCTAATTAATTCTAATAATAACTCATTGATTGAATTTCTCAATTAAGAGGCTCTTCTAGCAAATCAATATTAATGTTGATTTGTTTGACTA
Organism: Inga leiocalycina; assembly: GCA_963242795.1. NCBI lineage: Eukaryota > Viridiplantae > Streptophyta > Magnoliopsida > Fabales > Fabaceae > Inga > Inga leiocalycina. The sequence goes on along the minus strand of OY725330.1, from coordinate 52,989,307 downwards.
ATTATATATAAGTGTGATTCCATCAACAGTTAATAATTGCTGACACAATCCCTTCTTCATTTGATTCGGGTCTTTCCTAAATAAATAGTCCGGCTCATCAAGGGCGAACTCGAATTCAAAATCCAATAAGATGAACTGAAAAACTTGAGGAAACAAGACAAGATAATCATCTTAACAACAATGAAAGAAAAATCATAAAGTAAAGCCAATAATCATAAGTTTAGGCATTAGGTGCATCGTTTCATCTTTTCCAAAACGCGTGCGGTAGAATACTAAAACGGTGCTGTTTTTGAGTAGTATTAGTCGTTTGGTGTTTTATTAAATAAATCAAATTCTCGAGAGAGAAAAGTGTGGGATAAAAAATATAACGCTCATATATCATATTCGCCTGCCATTTTCTCTCTAATTTTATGTAAAAACACCATTTATATTTGCTTTACGTGATTGTTCAATGTAACAATAGGTTGAAGAATAATTAATTGAGACACTTAAAAGAGTCACCCTTATTGAAAAAGTTTTATTAGTGTGTGTGTACGATGTACTTACCCATGTGGTAGGGCCTCACACCTGACCTACAAAGATAGGGTTTGTTACTATATTTATATCCCTATTTCTTCTCTATTGGACAAGAGGATGAGGATTCACTCTTCAAAACACTGAATTTATTCATAAATTTCCATATTTAAAATTGATGTGTATCCCTATTATTTTATAAGAAATCTGCACCTGCCAACTTGAAAGATGGTACTCCCTTCATACTTTTAATAAACTATCTTTAAGAAGTTTTTGGGGATTTTATTTATAAGATGTTTTGTAAAATCTAGACAATAATTCATTTTTTTTTTTCCAAAAAATGTTCTTCAGAAAGGGTGCTTTAAATTTTAATTAAGAGAGACAAAAGCGCTTATATATAATGAAGGGTATTTATCGAAAGATAAAATTTTGAAGATGTCAATTAATTTTCTTGATTTATATAAAGCAGATAGATTTTTCTTATAAAATATAACTGAGAATATAATTTCACAAATGATAGGCAAGGATGGGAACAGCGTGGTTTCAATTTAATAACTCAAATTATGGGATCATATTGCTTCTTGTTTCAACAAATTTAGATTTTTTTGAAAATGAACAAACCTCCCTGTTTCAACTTTCAAGTCAAAGATCAGAGCATAGCCTCATATATACCCATCCCCTTAAAAGGTTAGGGAAAATATATATTTTAAGAATCTGAATCTTAAAAAAGTGAAGTTACACAGAATCTTAGGTTATTCAAGATTATATTCTAAGAAAATTATATTATAGTTTTTTGAATTTACACTCTTTCAAAATTTAATATGTGCGGTAAACGGGCAGTAATAATAATAAATATTTTGTAAAGTCTCTAACCTAAATTTCCTTAAAATTTATATGAATTCATGGCATGATTTTTACTAAAGATTACTTGAAGGATGATAAACATAAATTTTTACAATTTTCTTAGTGTATAAACTTGTTTTGGGATAATATGATAGGGATAGATGTTGCTCATTTATTCTCCTCTCAGGGATGGAGAACCAGAAAATTAGGAAGAATAGCTTTCCATAAACAGAAAGTTCCCCTCAACATTGCTTACAATTTTGTTAGTACTTAGGATGACTCTAATTATGGAGTTCATTTTAGGCCATATATAATTACTTATTACTAATTTGTCTAATAAAAAAACTTAGTTCCATTTGCTTAGATCTATCAGGTAGTCCAATTCTTTGATCAAATCTTGCCCTGAGGATTTTTCTTAATAATAAAAATTCACGTGGATGAAATTTGAAAATTTTGTTAGGCCATTATTATTAATAAAAAGTAAACATATAAAGATTTGGTTGGAGAATTGAACCTGAATGATATAAGTAAATGGATTTAAATTTTATCTAATTATTAAATATATTGGTGTAATGACATGAATTTTAAGCGGTTTATTTATTACGGAAAAATTGTCCATAAATACCTCATTGGAATTTTATTTGTTAAATAAGACCTTATGTTTAAATAATCTTCCCCGTATGTAAAAGATTTTTCATTGTGTTCAAACAATCTTCCCTATATGTAAAAGATATTTCCTTATGTTTAAATAATCTTTCCCATGTATAAAAAATCTTTCCTTAAATACTTACAAATCTCATTTGACAAATAAATTTTCAATAAGGTCTTTAGGAATAATTTTCCCATCTAGTACTATGCATATTTTTTTTTTGTCAAAATAGTACTATGCATATTGGGGGAAAAGCAAATAATAAAATTGTCAAGAAAGGACACATATATGTATAGTTGACAATAACCTCTTCATCATTAGCAGTGTCATTTCAAAGGCGAGAGGTATAATATGAATCTAGTCATCTTGAATCATGTTCTCTTGTAGGTCCACTTTGAAATGATACATAAACTAATATATCAGGATATTTTATCTCATATATATATATATATATTCATATTTTTTATAAAAAATGATATATATCTTAGCTTACTTATGAATCTAAATTATATTAATTAAAAAAAGGTGAATGAAAAGGAGTGGGTGTGCTTTTATTTATGAAGACCATCCTTTGTGTCCCTATATGCCCACCAAATTAGATTGCTTTTGTGGGGATATTCATATAGTAGAAGTGAAGAAGGGTCATGATGAGCAAAAAGCAGAAAAATTCCTCGTCCAGTATTCAAGAATTCATGGCTTTCTTCAATAATATTGATTCCTTCTCAGATCAAAACCTAAATCTCCCTCTCCTCCACACCAATAATATTAATCCACAGCCTCTTCACTCTTCAATCTCTCCTAATCATTATATTCATCAACATTCACAGACCTTTCTGGATTCTTCTGTACCTTCTTCTTCTGCTGACAATAACAAGGTTAAGAACTGTTATATATATATATATCATCTACTTTCTGTTCTTTGTTTCTCTCTCTCTCTCTCTCTCTCTTCCCAAATTGTTCTTTGTTTCTCATGTTTATGTTTTCCCCCTAATAATTTGTTCCCATGTTTCTGCAGAGCCTGCAGGTTTTGAGCAAAAGGAAGAGGAACAGTAAAAGACTTGAAGTTGAAGAAGAGAAACCAAAAGACGTCATCCAAGTAAGAGCCAAAAGAGGCCAAGCAACTGATAGCCACAGTTTAGCTGAAAGGGTAAGCCTTCAAATATTCAATCAAGGAAATCAAAGGAATCTATCTATTCAAGAAATTAATATAAGTTTTTTTTTAATTATTTTATTTTATTTTTGCTGTTGCCTTTTGCTAGGTGAGAAGAGAGAAAATCAACGAGAAGCTACGATGTTTGCAAGAACTAGTTCCAGGGTGCTACAAGGTATACATACATACATACATACATATAGAGAGAGAGAGAATCTTAGTATTCTTTATACGAAGTAATAACTCGATCATGCTATTATATTCTTGAGAACTTGCAGGCGATGGGTATGGCAGTAATGTTGGATGTGATCATAGATTATATTCAATCTCTGCAAAAACAGATTGAGGTGAGAATATATATATATATATATATATATCAGAATATGGTCTCTCTTATTATAAGGTAGAGAAGAGGATTTGATCCAAACATATTGAACTAAAAGATATTAATTTGCCTTCATTCTCAGTTTCTTTCGATGAAGCTTACAGCAGCAACCATGCATTATGATTTCCACACTTCTGAGTTCATCAATAATGTCCCCGAAACCTTCCAGGTACCCATACTACTATAATTATAGCTAAATTTCAGGTAATTAATTAATCTCTAAAGTTATTGATGAGGTTAATGAAACTTCTTGTGTGTTGCAGAGGAATAATACGAGTACTTGGGAAGTCCAAGAGATGATGGAGACGATGGGAGAGGAAGGTCATTTCAATCCAACATGGCCACCACATTAATATCTTGTACTTGATGACATATCGTACTTGTGAGATATATATATATATATATATGCGCATAAATGTGAAAATGAAACTACGAATGAGAAATAAATGGTGAAAGCGTAGTTGCAGGCTTTTTCTTTGTTAATCATGTTCGTCCTGATCTGTACTGTAATTTTCACATCAAGGCTTGGTGGTCAAAATGGTGGCTACATAATTGGGAAACAAATATATAATGATATGATCCTTTTAACTAGAAACTCTTCCAAAATGGTATAGTATCTTTGTCACTGTTATTTGGGATTCTGATCTTCCTCGAAATTGTTTAGTGTGATTGTAATATGTAATCTATATATGGATCTGCTGACGTATTAATGTATTATCCAATCATTAATATATATTTGACTCTGATGATCGAATATCAGATACTAGCTAGCCTATTTTAATTTCCAATTGAGTGGAACAAATTACCTCATGGAGTATTACTATATATGAATATATTGATTTTTTTATGTTAGCAGGCTTTTTAGTTGGATGCATCCATCAGAATTGGTGGGTGAATGATGATGGCAGTATTTGCAAAGACCTTTTCAATACTCAAACACAGCTATAATTTAAAAAAGTTTATATATATATATACTTACCAAGATATGTTTATAAATTATTCATAGATGAGGTTTTCATATATTTATTGCAGAAGTCACTCATCCTTTCTATCTTTAATATAAAAACTATTTGATTAATTTAGATAAATTAAAAAAATAAAATATATTAGTTAATTTGAATAAATATGTATAATATATATTGGTTTATCTAACATATATTAGATTATATATTAATTTATAAATTAAATAAGTTAATAACATGAATTGAGATATTATATTTTGAACCAAATTCCACCCTCAACTAACAGGAGGTGGTGTGTATGTGTAAGATCTCATCATCTATACCATTCTTCATCATAGATGTACTCTTGCCTTTTTTTCTCTCTCTCTTTTACATTAAGAGGTACCAAATTATTCTTTTCCTCATGAATCTCTCTGAAAAGTTTTTGTTGTATTTATCTTTCTTCTTCTTTTTTTCCTAACTAACAAGATAGATTGTCTGATACGAGAATTGAGGCAATCCCTTTCATCGGTCTCGCAAATTAATGAACGCTGGTCCACAAAAGAAGGGGGGCCAATGCATGCAAAGCTATCTAACTTCCTAGAAAGAATCGTGTGTGTGTGTGTGGGTGGATTGATCCCTTTCTCATGCATTACCCTGACAGCGACAACATGTGAGTTTGACAACCTTTGAAAACGATACCTCCACTTTCTATAATGTCGGTCACCGTAACCCTGGCCTGGCCTGGCCTCCACGAACAAGTTCAAAACTTTAAACCATACATAATGCATATATATACATATATTCATTCACTTTTTTAATTAGTTGAAAGTTACAGCACACATGAGTTTGAAGTGTGTATAGTATTGAACAAGGATTTAGTAACAAATCGGGTTTATGATTACAGGCAATAAAAGTCTATTATATATCAGCTACTATATCTGTTTGAAATTTGTAACATCCCAAATTTTATTCATAAAAAATATATTGTAATTATTTGAATAATTCAATATAATGGTGAATATTCATGAATTCGGATCTTGTAAATTTTGAAACATTCATATTCATAAGGAAATGGCCAATTTAATTCAAAAATTGAATTAGATTACAAAGGTGATAGCAAAACTATAATTTTGCCAATTTAGCCCAAGATTAATTATTTTCCAATTAATTGGAGTTAATTTCAATTAATCAAGGAAAATAAAGGAAAATGTATAAATTGAATATTCTTAGTGGAATAAATTGAGATTTGTGGAATAAAGTAAAAGCTCTTTTATTGGTGGATATTTAGGAGAAGGGAAATATTTACTTGGAAGATAAATATGCCAAGTGGCATCATCTAAAGCCAAGAGATTAAATTATAATGGCTAAAGTTGGAGCACATGTTTAAATTGCAATAAAATATATTGTGTTGACCAAAGGAATGAGATAATTGTAGAAAACCCAATTGTTAATTGAAGGGAATTGGTTCAATTACAATGAGACTTATTATACAAGTTTGGAGTAAATAAGCACAAGTTGGAAGTGGATAAGGCCAAGTACACAAATGATAACAAGGGATGGCATAAAGTGGAGGGAGTATGGCCTAAAGCAAGTCATCATGAAGGGAGGTATGGTGCAAGGAAAGGTGTTGAAATCTCAACCATTGATGAGATCAAGGGTTAAGATGAAATATGAAGAGAAGAGGTGAGATATTTTATGAAGCCCATGCTTCATCTTTCTTGCTCATTCTCACATCCAAACAACAAAGATAGATAGAGAGAGAGAGCTTGGGAAAATCTAGAGAGAAGGAGGAGAAATCTTAAGGTAAGACCTTGTGGATCCAAATTTTAAGGCTTCCAATTTGTATAATCTCCTCTCTAATCTCTTCTTCTTCATGAAACACTATGTTTAGCAAGCAAATCTTGAGCTCAAAGAGAAAGAGAAAGGAGGACCTCTAGAGAAAGGAAAAGAACTCAAGAAGGTAACTTCACAAATCCTAAGATTATGTTAGATGTGGTTGTTGTTGATGATTATGGTTGGATTTGGTTATTTTGTTAAGTTTGTAAATTTGGAAAGTCCAAATCCTAAGGGGTTATGCTGCCCAAATTTCTTTGAATCATGGTTAAGAAGTGTTTAAGTGAGTTGATCAAGGATTAGAAGTGGAAAAGTACAAGTTTTAGAAGCTAAAACACAAAACTCCATTTTTCCAATTTTTGACCAATATTTCGGCCAGACCAGATCTGGTAGTAGGAGATGGATTTTCATGAAATAAATGGTTCCATTGGACTCAGTGGGCAAAAATAGGTGGGGTTACAGTTGGACACTTTTTCGGTAGAGGCCAAAAAAGCATAATTACGAAAACGCCACTGAAATCACTAAATAGGGGCTGTAAGGGTATTTTTGTAATTTGACCGTGAATTTGGCTATTTCGAGCCCGGAAATGGATTCCTTAGGCAAAAATAAGTTAGAATAGCCTTAGTCAAAATTTTAGAAAAATATGCCATTGGGCCGGGTACGGTGGGGCCGGGCCGGGTTCCCGGGGCCATTTTTATAAATTTTCACTATAGACTAATATAAACACAATAAACACTATGGAAGAGTATAAAATGATACTTGGATAGGTTATGACATATTTTTGGTACATTTAATATTTTAGGACCGATTTGGAGGTCGGATACGACACGTTCTTCGAGACACATTTAAAATGGGATATTAAAGCTTTGAGGTAGGGACATTATACTTCATACACTATGCCATAAGTTATGTGATTGTGTGGATGCCATTGTTTTGTAAATGCACTTTATGAATTAACATGAATTGCCTAGAGAGAGGTTGTTAGTGTCAATGTGCACTTACACTGGGAGTTGGCAGAAGTCCAACCGGTGTAGATTGTGGGGCTGGGCCCTACTCATGTATACATGACGATGATGTGTTTATATTGTTCATTAATTTGTGCATACCTTGGCGCATGTCATATTTACTTTTCGCATTTTCTATGAACGATATTATGTTTCTACGGAGATTCTTCGGAATCTCACCCTATTTTTAAACAAATACCTCAGCGGGTACCAGTGGGCCAAAGGGCAAAGACATTGACATCGGAAAGTGAGCAGCGCGTGTCTCGAGGCGGGGTCAAGAACGTGGGCATAATTAGTCTATTTTGTGATATTTTGGATAATTTGTAAATATTAAAACTTCCGCTGTATTTTCTGTTTCCGTCGGCGAACAATATCCGGATTGTAAACGAACGACGTTGGGATCGTAAACGAATATTTCTATCAGTATAATTGTACTTTTCTGTATGCCCATTGAATTCCGTCTTTATTACTCTTCGATTATCGAAATGGAAACGGGTGTTGACAAAATTTATATGAATTAATGAAACAGTAAGTTTTGGTTTTGTTCAATCTATAACATACATAGGTTTAAACAAAACAGATATTGGAAACATATTGACTCTTGCTGCTACTTCCCCTGTGCTGAATTCAAATATGGATATGTAAATTTTTAGTTTAAATTATCGAATATTTTTATCTTTTATTTTTTGATTCATTTTTCATCGTCATATCATATATATATTAATTATTTTGCACCAAATAAAATAATTTTATCTTTCAAATTTTAGGTCATCAATAATGACTTATCAGGACGACATGACATGTAGAGCACGTACGTATAGATGACAGATTAGAACAAAATGATGAGGATGTGTCTTGCTAGCTAGTAATTAAGATGGGACTCAAAATCATATAGTCCACTCAATTTATTTCCAAAAGTCTACTTAGATATGATCCTTTATATATATAGTAGTGATGGTGACATCTGAATTACCAAACGAGAAATTGAAAAGGTGGGATCGATGATGAAAGGGCAAATACATTGCATTATTAATAATCAAATATTTGGACGCATCAATGATCTATGTTACAGACAAGTTGATTAATTAAAAGGGACACTTCAGAGTGTGACACGTCCAACAAGGGAAAAAACAATGAACTACAAGTGATGGGATGGCAACAGTAAGGAGATCAGATTCTAGCCCTACCCGTTCAAGAAAAAAAAAACTCGAGTTATTAAATTGTTGAACCACGCTACATGTGATCATTCCAAGGTATTAAAATTCGGATCGGGCATTGAATCGATCGGGGTATTAGGTTAAGGGTCAGTGGGTCAAACCGGGGCTAAATCGGAGCTAAACCGGTGAGAAATTGAAAATTTTAGACTTATAGTATGAAATTCTAAAAGAAAAATGTAAAATTTTTTTTTTTAAATGTCAACCCGGACCGGACCGGGAACCGGACCAGTTTATCGGACGGTTCGCCGGTTTCCGGGCCGGACCGGCCGATCCGGTCCGGGTTCAGCAACCATGGATCATTCTATATATAGAAAGTTTTGAAAATCTACTTAATTTTGACATGATTATGATCAGATTAGGTCGTATATAATTTTAGTTTTAATTTTCAAAGTTATATTTAATTTAGCTTTTGAGGAACTTCTATTAAATACCTTCGTCACCAATAATTTGATACTCTATCTGATTCTTAATATAAGACATATTTATCTAATTTAATTAAGTTAAAGAAGTTAGTTAAATTAATTAATATAGCATTTATCGTATAAAACACTCTAATCATCTTCCTTAATTCCCTCATTCTTTCTCTTCCTTGATTTTGATGTAGCATCAATATGAGTAAATTAGGAAAAGACTGATAAATATAAAAACTATGTCTTAAAACCAAAATCAATTCCCAAATATGTTTTACAGTAAGAAACGGGGAGTACAATATTTTGGTATTAGTTGAATGATTTGCAAGTAAATACTTGTCTTTCTTGTAATGAGTCATGCTCTTTGTTCGATTATATTAACTATTTATATTCTCATATTTCAAGTAGGCTGCTTGCAATCACATTGAAAGGAATGGGAGTATTTCACATCAGTTCGTTAATTAATTATATCATTTGGTGTATGATTTGGAGATAACCAATTAACTATATATGATCGAGTGGATAAAATGTTTGTTGTGGGAAACAGAGCTAGGAATATAGATTACAAACGAGAGCAACATAGCAGGCGATATCACGACGTTGATTATACTTAGAAGGTTGCAAAATGAAGAAATATATACTTACATACTTGAGTGTCACATTATCTCATCTAAACTCTATTCAATGAAAATATAACTTATATCATTTTAATTTTACTTGACTGATGTTGTATATGAAAAATTTACATTTTAATTTGTTTTTAGGAAAAATAAACCTCTTAATTTGGAGAGACTAAAACAAACTGGTCAACCAATTTTTTTCTAAAAAACAAAACAAAATTTAAATTTTTTCATATAAGTCATCAACCAATTAGGATTATAATAATCTGAATTATTATGTTTTCATAGAATAGAGTTCAACGTAAAAACCTGCATGCTACATGGAAAAGTGAACTAAAGAGGGGGAGGGAAGTAGGCTGGATGGTGAGTTTAAAGAGAGATGGGGAGGGAGTAGTGATACTGGAAAAGAGAGAAAATGAAATTTTACAAGTCACACCAGTCTCTTTATCTTCCTCTCTTTTCTTTTATTTCTCTCCCTCCCTTTCTTTAGAAAACAACTTTCCTCCTTTTGCCTAAAAAAGAGAGGGTCCTTTGTTAAATCTGGGTCATTGGATCAAGATCTTAACGATTCAGATTTGATTAGATCCAACGGCCCAAATTTAATAAAAGACCCCCCTTTTCCTAAGAAGAAAAGGAGTAAAGCTAGTTCCCTTTCTTTGTGTGGCACTTCCCCTTCTGCTTCACACAATCACACACACTCACTTTCTATCACATGAGCAAAAGTAAACTTGTTTTTGCAGTGAACTAATTTGCTTTTTAATTGAAAAAGTAATCATCAAATGGTGAAACTCATTCTTAGGGTGATGAATTGACGTTTAAATTTAAACTCTTTCTTAAGGTGATGAATTTTGGATGCAACATATTGGTAAAAAAATGTCAAATTGCCTCTAGTGGGTTGTATATGACTTGATCGATGTGGACAAGTTGATGGTGGATAGATCAATGGCTTCACCAATAAATTGGGATTCTTAACTAGCAAGGAAGTTGGGGATGTTACATGGTTTAAATAACAAACATATGACTTTTATTCCCAGTACTTTCCTTCAATTATCGATTTAGTCATCCATTTAGAGGGGGTTTTTTTTTCTCTCTCTGTTTTTTTTTTTTGCCTAAGCATAGATATCTTCTTATTGAAAATAATTTTATTTGAAGTATTGTTGGGTACTAAATATGAACATATCTTCTAATAGAGATTCAAATATTAATTTATCAAATTGTGAGAAGCTAGCATTTTTTGTTAGACTCAACCTTTTTTTATCGTTATCAAGTTATATTAAACATGATTTTAGAGGAACAAATAATTTAAGGGGATCATATTTCTTAAGCCCAATCCATAGAAGTCTGACAATTTGGCCCAATCAACCCAATGAACTTTTCAGCCCATCATCTTGCACAGCTCATGGGTTATGAACTAATGGCTATGCCACCCAAGCCTGTGTGTTGTGTCTTGATTATCACATATTTAATATGTGTTTGTTGGTAGTAATCGGACTTAAATAGTGATAAATCGAGATTGAATAGTGATCTGGATCCATATGGATGTTTGTTTCAGTGATTGGATTTAAGGTGAAAAAATTCATAAGTTGGAAAAAGTCATAAGCCTCAAAATGAAGCTTATTGGAGCTTATGTGCCTGTGTTGTGTATAAAAAAAATATTGATAGGAGTATTTTTATATTTTTGGAGATCAATAAGGTACTCAAAATCACTTCTAATCACAAAATTTCTTTTATGTAAAATGTTCTAAATAATTTTCTATTTCTTTAGATAGTAATCTTCTGCTAATTAGATAATACTTTGAGATAAGAGTTTAGGCAAGTTTTGGGTTTTGTTAATATATAACTATAGAAATATAGAGAATAATTAATAATTAATTTTAATCGATTTAGATTTATTATTTAGTTGTTTTATGATTTTATAATCAATTTTTTTTATAAACATTTCATAAATTAATTTCTATATAGTGTTTTTACCCATTAAATTTAATTTAAATAATTTATTTGGATTATTGGAGGTATTATTGATGTTTTAATCGGTTTATTTTGTTAGATTTTGAGTTATGTGAAAATATGAGTTATGATTTAATATTTAAATTGGAGTTTGATATAATTTATAAAATTTAAATTTGAGGTGCACAATAGAAAAGACTTTTGGAGTGTACTAATTTAAATTAGAGTTTGATATAATTTTATTTAAAATTGTACCATTGCCAAATTTTCAAATTTAATTTTGAGAAAATTGTGAAAAAATCCCTTCGTGTGTATATATCTTCCCAGGTTTCATTTGACAATTAATTTGCCGCTTTTTTCACAATTATCCTTTCATTTTTTCATTTTTCATAATATTTTCAATGTTTTTTCTTTTAATTAATATAAAAGTCACTTATGCAAAAGTCAAACCAAACATCATTCACTTTTACATAAGTTACTTATTCAATCGCTAATCCAAACACTCATCATTTTACCTAATCTAACTTTTTTCCAATCTTAAGATTCCATAAATTTAAGTAAAAATAAGTTACTTATCCAATCGCCAAAACAAACACACCCTATATCGATGGCCTAATTTTAAAGGTGAAAAGTTTAGTAAGGGCCACGGGGGGAGCCCATTCTTCAAAGTTATAGCAGCTAACTGAGCAAAATTAATTATTTAATTAAAAGAGAAAAATATATAGATAATAAATTAAAAATTGAGGATGGTAAAAGAATTGGATTTAAAACCCCAATCCGCATTATACATATACTATCTCTGATCCCTAATATAAAACTCTTAGAGAGCTGTTGGTGGCCAAGCAGCTTGTGATGGAGTAATCAAAGACCATCAAGATAATTGGAGTCGTGGATTTCAACAGAAGTTAGGATATAATTTCCTAACTACTGCGGAAATCCATGCAATAAATAGAGGACTCCGGCTATGCATGCATATGGGACTCACTAGGATCAAAATTTTCACAGATTCACTACAGGCTATTCAGCTTCTATCGGTAGATTGTGGAACCAATCACCCTTTACATGATGTCATTATAGATACTAGATCCTTTATTTATAGAGATTGGGATATAGAAATCTCCCATACCTACAGGGAAAATCTCAGATGTACTGACTTTTTAGAAGAAAATGCACACACAAGCATTCAAGAATACACAAAGATAGAGTTAGCGCCTAGGGAATGCACCCATCTTTTTGCACTAGAGTGTGCCCAGTCACCTGCAAGATTCTGTATGTACTACCTATTCATAGGTTTTCGTAATCCTCAAGCTTTGCTTGCCTTTGTATTCAAAAAAAAAAAACTCCTAGACCCTATTATAAGAGCGAGTTAAGAGGTCGGATTTTATTTTAAATATAAGACCTTAATCTACTTTATTAATTATATTTATCATTTTTTTAAATTGTCTTTATTGATTACACATGTTAAATGAGTTTACATTTAGGAGTAATTTATTATTTTAAAAAAGTTAACGTATACAATATAATATGCTCTCTCTAATCGTTTTTATAAGGAACAACTACCAAAATCACGTGGTTAAAAAATGTTAATTAAAAATAATAAATATGTAACTTATGTAGTTTTTTCCCCAATTATATCCTTATTTAATTTAGAAAAGTATACATGAGAGATAGTTGATGTCAATTTATTATAATTAGAGAGATAATAAATGACATATATTTGATGAGGATAAAAAAATTATTTTAAAATTTCAAATAAATAAGATTTATTCTTTATATTTAGAATCACCCTATAGTATCCCTTGTGGTAGGAAAAGGGGGAAAAAAAAAAGGAAGAAGAAGAAGAAGAAGGACGCTCGTTCAACTAATTTTCTTAGCTGCCAGCCTGCCAACACACCTTTTGTGTCCAAACTTTGGGTATGTTTGGTTGAGCGATTCGATTGCTTATAAGTTGCTTTTTAATAGTGATTTACGGTATACGAAGTAAGTATGTGAGAGGAGTTGTGTCTCGATTTACGTAAAAAACAACTTATAAGTTTTTATAAGTTGAAACAAACATGCTTTTTTTCTTTTGGCCAACCTTTTGTGTCCAAACAAAACCAATAAAGAGAGAAAAACGAAAATCCCACACAGTGCCGGTATGGTAGTTGCATCTGCATGGGTTGTAACGCCTCGAATTTTCGAAGGAAATCCCTAATTCCTTTTGGGTGTTACAGCCATTTTCATTCCCTTCCACTATGCTAGCTACTACGATGATGCCTTCTCTGATCTTCAGTCCTACCTCATTTCATCTCCACCACCCATCACCTTCTGTTCAGATTATCAGCCGGCCTTTCAAGCCGCCGCCGGCTCTCCGATCAGTTATCCCGGTGAGGAGCTTCGCTTCCCCACCAAGTTTTGATTTCAAGGCTGGGAAAGGGTAATTGCGATTTCCACTGACATGGACTACTCTTTATTCTGTGCCATTGACTTCCTTGCATATCTGTTTGATAGGGTGGAATTAGAAATTGAAGCTAGGAACTTGGGGGCAAAATGCTTCTATTGGATGAAATAAAAACTTCCTTTCGATGAAAACCAAACTTTCCTGGTAGTGTCGGTGTTAAGAACGTGAAATTGAAGCTTATCTGTTTGCCATTGATGGCCTGCGGCTAAATTGTATCTAATCCTCTTGGCTTACCCTTGTATATGCAATTTTGCATCCCGGGAGGGTTTCTGACGTTTGATAGAGCGGGATTTGCGGGATTATGTCAATTTCTATCGGTGACCACCTGGAAAATAAAATCATCGCACCATGTACATGTATATAGGATATAGGGTTAAGGTGCGAATTTATTTTGAAAGTTTTCACTGAGTATGTTACTCTGGAAGTTTTTTTCAAGTTGAATATTGCTCTAAAAGTGTTATTGAGCAGCTCCTTAACGTTACAATTTTAATGGTCAATGTTAGGTTTTTTAATGGTACATGGCATTAATATGTTTTGAAACTTTCAAGGCAATATTGAACTTGAAAAAGCTTTTAGGGTAACATTGCTCTTTAGCGAAAACTTCTAAGACAAATTTGTACATTAACCCTATATATATCTTTGGAATATTTGTTCCCACGTTCTTGACTTGAACTAAAAAAGAAATTTTGATGAAGTTAGGGATACTTTTGAAACTCTAGGTGGACACTGGACTGCATCGTGGTCCGTGCATTTATTAGCATTTTGCGTTTGTTCATTAAAGTTGATTGAAATGGAATTCACTCAATCTTTGGATCTCGCATTATTTTCTTCTCACAAGCTTGTGGTCATACGTATTCTCTAATATTCTATTCAGGCTTTGCTCATACACTTGCCTGTAATTTTGCAGAATGAGTGGGTTCTTTGATGTTGAATTTAAAGTCCGTGATTATGAACTGGACCAATATGGAGTGGTCAACAATGCAGTTTTTGCAAGTTATTGCCAACATAGTGAGATTTCATGAGCTTTTATGTATTTCATTTCGTAGCACACTGAACTGCTTCTCTTACTGAATTATTACCGTTTAACATGAGTTATACCTGGAAATACTTTATATTTGATTCACTACTTTACTAGAAAAGTAAAACAAACAATATATCTTAATTTTTGAAGATCATGGTGCTGTCTGTGTGGTTGTTGATAACATATTGCATTGCCAAAGGCTATGCATGATTTTCTTATTATTTACAGTTCTAGATTCATTCTGAATTGTGCTGATAAAAACTGTAAATCTTACTTCTTAGCTTACACCCGTAAATTGATTGCTTTTCTATCAATTTGCTGATTAGGTCGCCATGAACTCTTAGAAAGCATTGGTATTAGTGCTGATGCTGTGGCCCGTAGCGGTGAAGCATTGGCACTGTCAGAGTTGTCATTCAAATACCTTGCTCCTCTAAGAGTAAGCCTTTAATACTCTGTTTCAACTTTTTGGTCATCACTTGTTCTATGTACTAATATTTGATTTCATTCTAAGAACGTGCAACCAGAGTGGAGAAAAATTTGTTGTGAGGGTTAGAATTTCGGGTTCTTCAGCTGCTCGATTGTACTTTGATCATTTCATCTTTAAGCTGCCAAGCCTAGAGGTTCATCTCTGTCACTCGTCCTTTAATCTTTCTCCACATTATTGATAGTTTCTCTTGATATTTTTCTGAATTTGATGGCAGCCTGTTTTGGAAGCCAAGTGTACTGCTGTGTGGCTTGACAAAAATTACCGTCCTGTTCGTATTCCAGCAGAGATGAAGTCTAAATTTGTGCAGTTTATTCGAAACGAGGACTCTTAAATTAATTCTGCTTCCAAAAAGAATATTAATGACAGCAGCTTTTTTACTATGAGAATATTGGGTAGAGAATGAGATGCTCTCTGATACAAGTCCAGTATACCAATTTCAAAGAATATAAAATATCCAAGATACAAAGTACAAACCAAAGATATCTGAATTATTTTAGGTTTTGATTTATTGATGCATATGTATGAAGTTTGCCAGTGCCAATCCATGGATTGAGAGAGAAATTTGAAGAGAACAAGAAATGTGCTTTTCCTTTTTCAATTATGTGTCTGTTTTTCTAAATTCTCAAGTCCTCATCAGTCGTCATAGTATTATAAACAATGGTGGAAGAATTAGAGTTTTTAAGTGTTCTAGGTGATCCTTGTACACTGTTCTGGTTATTCTGTCATGAGACCCAAGATGACTGAAGTGAAGAAGGCAGAAGTTGCAGTTTAGAAATTTGAACCTGTAATGATCAAACTCAAAAGAGGTGCTTTTTAGCTGTTGATTAATATAAGTATTTGATGTTTTAAAGTGATCGTGTTCCCCACCAGAAGAACAAATACAACAGACCTTGCTTCTGATTCTTATCAAGGCTTGAGGCTTGTTTAGTTTATATATATATATATATATATGAATGAATCTTCATTTTGTGGCTTCCATGGCTATATATGCAGGCAACTTCTCATGGTTTATCGCTTCTCCTAGTTCTACCATGATATTTGGTTGTGACCTACTTGCATTTCTTCAGTTATTTCCCCCTAAAACCTTTTTCAGTTAAAAAGTAGGGTAAAGGTGCATCCAACACCTTGATATATTTTTGAAGGTACAATCAGCACTCTAAAGTATGTTTGCACCCTAAAATATTTTTAAAGGTGCAATCAGCACCCTAATATATTAAAAATAGAGTAATTACACACATTCACTAACAGAATATTAACTCTATTTGCTAACACAATCTTTTCTTTCCTCTTTTATCGATCTTCAGCATGTCCATCCCTTCCTTTAGTATTTAAGGGTATAATATTACCCCTAATGTATTAAAAATAGAACAATTACACCATTTCACTAACAAAATATTAATTCTGTTTGCTAACACAATCTTTCTTTTTCTCTTTCATCGATCTTCAACA
Organism: Inga leiocalycina; assembly: GCA_963242795.1. Taxonomy (NCBI): domain Eukaryota; kingdom Viridiplantae; phylum Streptophyta; class Magnoliopsida; order Fabales; family Fabaceae; genus Inga; species Inga leiocalycina. Next base: position 52,972,395 of record OY725330.1, on the reverse strand, counting down.
TGTTCATTCCTTCTTTTAATATTTAAGGGTATAATTTTACTTCTAATATATTAAAAATAGAGCAATTGCACCCCTTCACTAACAGAATATTAACTCAAGGTTTGGGGTTTATCCTTCCCATCCTAGTTCCCCTATCATTGTGATGAAAGTGTTTGGCTTTGGTCTTGTTGAATCTTGAAACCCAAATAAAAGAAGAAGACAAGTCAAAATCAGAGGAGACTTTTATTCATAGTAAATTATCAGTTTCAATCACAGATATAGAAATATATTAAATTGTATTAAATTCTGTAAGTTAATGGGTGTAATTGCCCAATTTTTAATACATTAAGGTATTGTTGCACCTCCAAAAATAGTTTAAGGTGCTGATTGCACCCTTAAATACTTTAGGGTGATTATTACACCTCCAAAAATAGTTTAGGGTACAAATTGTACCTCCAAATTTAGATCGGGATACTGGATGCACCTTTCTTCTAAAAAGTATACAAAATTCAGTGACAAGTTTGAAAAGTATACAAAAAAGAATCTGCATCTATAGATTCCTTTCCTCTTCTGTGGCTTAGAGCAGGACTGTTTTGGCTTCATTGTGGAAGGGATCTTGTAGACATTAACGAGCCTTATCTGGGCATCCTTTGGATTGGCATGATAATATTATTTATCAAGATATTAAGTTTTTGTTACAAAACTTTTCAAGTGTTTCATCTTCCCATGGTCTCCTCTCCCTCTTTGATAATCTTCTAAGCAATGTTCTTTGTCCTTTTAATATGGACACTGATCCGGGCTTCTGTCATTAAAGCAATCAATTAAACTAGGTCCTAAAGTATTATATAGTTTAGGGTCAACCTAAGTCATTCTCCCCAAGAGCAAGCTATGAGTTTTCTTTAGGATTAATTTTCAAGTGACAAAAAATGTAATGGAATGAACCTAAACGCTAGAATACAAGACACTACTACCTAAATACAATTAGAGTTAACTAAATGTACTAATGCAGTTGATTCTAAAATCTATATGAGAATGAGACTAATTCATATGAATTTAAATGCAATTTTTGGGGGGGTTTTTATGAAAGTGGAATTGAAATCCTAAACAAAGACTAATGAAGAAGCGAGACAAACAACAAGAGTTTGATTTAGTTATGATGATAAAGGGGACAACTTATGGTTCACATAGATTTAACTTTCTTAGTCATTCAATTTATTAGACCAAAGGGAGGTCGATGAAAAATTGGGATTAATACACCTAATTGAGACACGAGAAACATTTAAGCTCAATAGCACTTATTCCACTAGAAAACTCATAATGAAATAAGTGGTAACTAATTAAATTCATTAAAAACTAATCATAATAGTTTAAGCTAGTTTTGGAAATCATGTTTAAAATTGCCTAATTAAACAATTCGAAAATTAATCACCCTAATTAAACAATCAAGAGATTAAACCCAAATTAAAAATTAAATTAATAATGAAAAACCAATTACTAATCTAATTGACAATCAAAGGGTTTGCAAAAAAAAATCTCAACAATTATTTAAGAACAAATCAAATTTAAAATATCAATTCAATCTAAATCAATAATAAGCCTATAATCTAAAACTAGATTGTCCTCAAATAGGACAACCCAAAATCATTTAAAATTAAATAATCTCAAGTCTTAAAATAAATTGATAAAAGGAAAGACACTTCTTTATGATCTTCAAATATAAACTCATAAACTCTAATTTTCATCATACTCCTTCCAAATTACCTCCCAAAAGAATTTAAGTTACCATGAAAATTCTCTCTCCACGCTTCAAACAAGTCATGGCATCTTCCAAGGAATTTGAGAATTAAATGATATAATGCTTGTACCCTTGTTCTGCGTGAATGGGAAGGAAAATAAAGGCAATAGAATTGATGATTGTGGGGCCCGTGAGTGAATAGAGAAGAGGATGGGAATGAGAATCGATGATAATTGATGATGGTCAGGAGATGGGTGAATCCATCCGAATGAGAGAGCTTCGAGGAGCCAAATTTGTATCCGTCTGTATACGTCTTCCGCCTCGTCCTTCTCTGCGAGTGCCTCATTTGATACGGCAGCGGTTAGGTCAATTAATGGGAGCAAGAGAATATATTTGGAATTCAATCTTAAACCCAATAAAATTTAATTATTAGATTCTATTCTAGTTTTTTAAAAAAATTATGTTCTTTAGGATTTTTTAATCTATTTTTTTATTATGTAAGAATTAAATAAAATTGTGATTTATTATATATTTAAAAATATTATCTAATAACAAGATAGTAATCAGAATATTAATAATTTAAATTCAATCAATTCAGATTTATATTATTTCTCAAAAATTGATTAACTATCTAAATATTATCTAATAAATTCAAATTACCGTAAAATAATTCCTAAAATAAATGAATAAAGTTAGATAAAATATATTAAATTTGAGATTAAAATCGACTGACTCGAAGGATACGAAACACCAAGAACTGTTTGATAATTCACCGCTTTTGAGGCAGCTGAACTTCTTAATTGAACTTCCCAGCATAATTTAGGCGATAGATATGAATTATTGTCAAAATTCATATCCAAAAAATGTAATAAGAGAACAAGAATGTTTGCTACTAAGAAACAAAGTGGCACTTAAAAAGTTGTCGTGGCATTGAATCACGACAGGAAACTAACGAGTAAAGACACGGGAACAAGGTCGGAGTAGATGGGCATGCATTTATTGAATCAGAGAGGAAACTAAGAATAGTAGATGCGAGAACCATATCTCATCCTACTCTGTGTGGTGAGAAACTGAGAGAGAGAGAGAGAGAGATGGAAGAAGGAGGGAGAGATAAGACGAAGGTGATGATTGGTATTGATGAGAGTGAATGCAGCAGGTACGCTTTGGAATGGGCTCTGCAAAATCTCTCTCATACACTTTCTGGTTCTGAGCTCATCATCTTCTCTGCTCAACCCATTGACCATTTTGGTTATGCTTATGCTTCCACCTTCGGTGCTGCCCGTACATACTTCTCTCTACTTCAATTTACAAATACAAACATCACCATTATTCAGAAATTTAGATTCATTTTAGAGCCTTCTTTCTTCCTTTTTTTTGCCTTTGTTTTGCAGCTCCCCAGTTGATACAGTCCTTGCGGGGTAACCAAGAGAACCTCACTTTAGCTTTGTTGCAGAAAGTTAAGCAAATCTGTGCTCAACATGGGGTATGCTTGGAGCTTGTCACCTCTTTTTTTAAAAACATGATTGTGTCATGATTCTCACATCGAGAGGGTTACCTTAAAAGGGGCCTAATAAAGCCTTGGATTCCTTAACTTCAACAGCTAGCTGGCTTTTGGTGTGTAATTCTCCTAAAGACTTGTTCTAGTTACAATATTGTCATAAGTCTCACATCTAGAGGGTTACCCTGAATGAAGGCCTTTATTAGACTTTAGGTTCTCTAACTCCAACTGCTAACTTTTGAAGTGTGGTTCTTTTAAAGATATGTGCTCGTTACATGTTGGTTTCCACTTTCCACCATTTGTAGGTTGTAGACTTCATATTTGGACTGTCAGAAAAAGAAAAATAGTTATTGTGCAATTGATTGTTGTGGATGCTTAATTAATTTCTCCAAGAATGATGTTCAATGCGTGGGTGTCAAGGTATATTTAGGGAGTAACATTCAACTCATGAACTGTGTTGAATATGCCTTTTAATAAAGAAGAGCAAAACCATCTGTGTGCAGTGTATATGAGCACAGGATCTCACATGTCTTGTTTTTGCAGATTGATGCAGAGACACTCACTGAAACTGGGAATCCTAAAGAAGTAATATGTGAAGCAGTGGAGAAACTAAAGGTCCAATTACTTGTGCTTGGCAGCCATGGCCGTGGAGCCCTCCAGAGGTTCTCTCATTTCGTTTTTTGTCAATCAATCGCATAGTTAACTACGTTTATAGTAATTTATGCACAAAGAGAACTTAAATTTAGAGAAATTCTTCTAACATTCTTCAGGTTGCTACTAAAAACGTTGATGAGGATGCATCATATCTTCAATGAGTATTATATGCTTAAATCTTCTGCCTATGAAACATTGTTGTGGCTAATATGATTCAACTTGAGCCTTTATTCCCATGTAGGAAGCTAGTTACTCCTCCGGTCGCCAATAAAAGATATATTTGATGAGTTGATATTGGCCCTAAATATAATACATAATTTTCATATTCGTCAATCTTTTCCTAATTTAACCCTATTGATGCTCCTTCAACAATAATCAAGGAGAAGAGGGAATGAGGGGATTAAGGGAGATGATTAGGGTGTTTTAGAAAATATACGTCATATTAATTAACTCAACTAACTTTCTTAATCTAATCAAATTAGATAAATATGTTTTATATTAAGGACTTGAGGAGTATTATTCTATCTTAAGGTGCAAAATAATGAAGATGATAAATTGTTGGAACAGGGCGTTTCTGGGAAGTGTTAGCAGCTATTGTGTTCAGCATGCCAAGTGTCCTGTCCTCGTTGTGAAGAACAAAGCTTCATGAAGGAGTGAGTGTGACTACTTTGTATCAAATGCTTTCTTTATGAATCAGACGGGGAAAATTGTGCAGACCTTGCTTGTGCATATTGTACTTAATTAACCCTAGTGTGAATTAATTCTTTCTGATAAACTGTTTGTATGTACAAGTCAGCTTTTAACTCAAATGCACTTGTTGTTCGGTGAAACGGTGGCAGTGGCAGACACAAACAATGGAGTTGGTGTGGTGGAGTCGTTAGCTTTTCCTTTTTTACTAATTAAGTTGCTTTTGACTAATTAATTGCACCTCCTTTTGTTGTGGCTTCATTATGGTGTTTATTTTCATGATTATGTTTTCTCCCTAATTAGTATAAATAGGAGGGTCTCTGGCTTGTAAGGTATTCAGATTTGAAATGAGAAACAGAGTGTATGGTTTCTGAACCATTTGGGTACCAGAGCCTGGTTCCAGAGGGAGAGAAAACGAGAGAGTGAGGAATAGGGTGAGAAAGAAAACGTTGAAGAGACAGGGTGTGCAAATTCCATCCTTCCCGACGTTTTCTTCAAAATCTGACCTTGCCATCGTGTTCTGAAGGTCCCAAAACCCGGGACAAGCTTTGCTCACCTCTGTGAACAGCCTCCACGCGCTCTCACGTGCCACGCCGGAGGACAACGCGCCGTCAACAGATAGCACGCTCCGGCCACACGCCGTCTGAGGTTGAAGACGACCACGTCATCAACCACATCATCCGACACGTCCAGTCATAACCAGGTGGCCCATTCATTGACTGCCACATGTCCTTACTGCCACGTCATCATCACCGTCAGCACCTGCCACATCGTTCGACCAGTCATCGGCCACGTCAGCCAGATCAGTTGAGTTAGCGCCAGCTCAACCAATAGTTGACTGCCACGTGTCCATATTGCCACGTCAGCAAAATGGTCAGCCAGAATATTTGTTAAAATTACATTTTGTGCCCTAAATTCTGCCAAAATTAAATTGAGGCCACTGAATTTTCAGAAATTAGATTTTGACCTCTATATTCTGTCGAAATTATATTTGAGACCCCTGAACTTCCTGAAATTATATTTTGAACCCCTATATTCTGTCGAAATTACATTTTAGACCCTTGAACTTCCTGAAATTACATTTTGATCCCTAGATTCTGCCAAAATTACATTTTAGACCCTTGAACTTCCTGAAATTACATTGAGCCCCCAGATTCTGCCAAAATTACATTTCAGACCCCTGAAATTACATTTTGACCCCCATATTCTGCCAAAATTTCATTTCAGACCCCTGAAATTACATTTTGACCCCCAAATTCTGCCAAAATTACTTTTCAGACCTCCTGAACTTCCTAAAATTACATTTTGACCCTAAAATTCTGCCAAAATTACATTGTTGCCCAAATTTCCTGTTTTTTACCCCGGAATTGACCATAGACACAAATCCTTCCCCTACCCTTCTATCTTATACCTAACAACTGCATACTTAAGTCATAACCTGTCAAACAAACTACAAAATGCCTCCAAGATGCAGGAATAGACACGAGATTGAGATGGAGGAGATGAGACGCCGGATTCAAGAACTAGAGGCCACTATAGCAGAACAGCAAGCCTTGCTCGAAACTCGTAGAGACCACTCAAAAGATGATTTGAATAGCCATAGTTCGTCATCCTCTGACTACCGTCATCGTCCTCGACAACAGCCATTCCGCCTTAATGACATTAAGGTAGACATCCCTGAATTCGAGGGAAGACTCTAACCGGACGAATTCGTTGACTGGCTATAAACAGTTGAACGAGTCTTTGAGTACAAAGAGATTCCAGATGAGTAGAAAGTTAAAATTGTCGCCATCAAACTGAAGAAACATGCCTCCATATGGTGGGAGAATCTCAAAAGAAGGCGTGAAAGAGAAGGAAAGAGCAAGATATGAATGTGGGACAAGATGCGACGCGAGCTCTCACGTAAGTTTCTTCCTGAAAATTATTATCAAGATAATTTTCTTCAATTACATAATCTCAGCCAAAAGACTATGTCTGTAGAGGAATATACCAGGGAATTTGAAAAACTTATGATGAAATGTGATATACAAGAAAGGGAGGAGCAAACAATAGCTCGTTATCTCGGAGGGTTAAATACGAACATCTCTCATCTAGTACAACTCCAGCAATACTGGACTTTAGACGACGTCATTCATTTAGCCATTCGTATCAAGAAGCAGTTGCCTAGAAGGCCTCCGTACCAACCGTCTTCCTTAACCAGAATTCCTTTTGATGGGCGTAAGCCACAAATGCATCATCCTAGCTCTTCAAGCACGCCTCCACCTAAGGCTACTAGGGAATTCAGCTCCAAAGCACCTAAATGCTTCAAATACCAAGGGTTCGGTCATATCACTTCTAACTGCCCTAACCGCAGAGTTGTCACCATTATTGAAGGGGAAGCTTCTGCAGTATTTGAAGAAGAAAGGGAGCCTATGCCTGAAACAGAACCAATATTTGATGAGGAGCTAGTATTTGATGAGGAAGTTACTCCTGCTGATCACGATGAATCACTTGTGATTAGGAGAAGCCTGCATACAACAACTGTGAAAGAGGAGCCTTGGCTACGTCACAACATTTTTCATACTCGCTGCACTACTCAAGGTAAAGTCTGTGACGTCATCATTGACAATGGAAGTTATGAAAATGTAGTTTCCAACTATATGGTAGAAAAGTTGCATCTATAGACTCACAACCATCCGTGTCCTTACAAGCTCCAATGGCTTAACTAGGATAGCGAGGTAAGAGTTTCAAAACAATGCCTTATTACTTTTTCTATTGGTAAAAGGTATCATGATGAAGTTTGGTGTGATGTTGTTCCCATGGATGCCTGTCATCTTCTTTTGGGGAGACCTTGGCAATATGATCGACATGTTTTGTATGATGGTCACGCAAACACATATTCCTTCCAGAAGGATGGCGTGAAGATCCAGCTCGCTCCTTTTCCACATGATAAACACAATAAAGGCAAAAATGAATCCAAACCATTAGTGTCTTTAGTTGAGAAGGTGACCAAAATAGAAAACCAAGTAATGGGTTTTCTTCTCTTGCTTGAGGCAAATAACGGAACTGACATTCCACCTGAAGTACAGCCATTATTAGATGAGTTTCCTGATGTAATTCCAAATGAAATGCTGCCAGAATTACCACCCATGCGAGACATTCAACATGCTATGGATTTCATTCCAGGAGTAGTAATTCCTAACCGACTAACTTACAGAATGAGTCCTCGAGAAAATGCTGAAGTTTAAAGCCAAATTGAAGAATTGCTGAAAAAGGGATTAATCCGAGAAAGTGTCAGCCATTGTGCCGTACCTGTACTCCTAGTCCCCAAGAAAGATGGAAGTTGGAGAATGTGCATAGATTGCCATGCAGTCAACAATATCACAATTAAGTATTGGTTTCCGATACCCAGACTTGATGACATGCTCGACCAATTATATGGCTCTACTACTTTCTCTAAGATTGACCTTCGTAGTGGATACCATCAAATCCGAATTTGCCCTGGAGATCAATGGAAGACAGCTTTCAAAACTAGAGATGGGTTGTATGAATAGAATATTATGCCATTTGGGTTGACAAATGCTCCTAGTATATTTATGCGCTTGATGAATCAGGTCCTTCGCCCTTTCATTGGCAAGTTTGTTGTTGTTTACTTTGACGACATTCTTATCTACAGTAAAAGCCTAACAGACCATTTGGAGCATTTACGACAAGTGTTGCAAGTTCTTCGAGAGCAAAAACTTTATGCTAATTTGAAGAAGTGTACTTTCTTGACAAATGAAGTCATTTTTCTGGGCTATATTATCACTGCAGAGGGTGTACGGGTTGGTCTAAGCAAAATTGAAGCCATTAATAGTTGGACAACATAGCAATCTATCCAAGAAGTCAGAAGTTTCCACGGATTAGCTTCCTTCTATAGCCGATTCATTCGAAACTTCAGTTCCATTGCCACACCCCTCACGGATTGCATCAAGGGAGACAAGTTCCAATGGACAGAGAAAGCTCAGAAAAGTTTTGAAGAACTGAAGAAACGCTTGACAGAAACTCTTGTGCTAGCCCTTCCTAATTTTGACCAAGTGTTTGAGGTCAGTTGTGACGCCTCTAACACTGGAATTTGTGTCGTCCTGAGTCAAGAAGACCATCCAATTGCTTTCTTCAGTGAGAAGCTTAATAATGCTAAGCTCAAATATTCTACCTATGATAAGGAATTTTATGCCATTGTTCATGCTCTACAACATTGGAGTCATTATCTCCTAAATAAAAAGTTCATACTCTTTTATGATCATGAAGCCCTCAAGTATCTAAACTCTTAGCAAAAGATCAGTCGTAAGCATACGCATTGGAGTGAAATCTTACAGTCTTATCCGTTTTTGATAAAACATAAGGCTGGAATTTTAAACTTAGTAGTTGATGCTCTTAGCCGCCGTCATGCATTACTATCAACAATTCAAGCCAAAGTTGTTGGGTTTGAATGCGTCAAGGAGTTGTACCAGGATGACCCGGATTTTCGTGGAATGTGGGAGGCGACTGCAGGTCAACCTTTCCACCAATATTACAGACACGATGAGTTTTTATTTCGAGGTAAAACCCTGTGCATCCCACAATGTTCTTTGTGAGAGGCAATAATTTAGGAAGCTCACGATAAAGGTTTAGCTGGTCATTTCGGTAGAGATAAAACAGTTGCTCTAGTCAAAGAGAATTTCTATTGGCCAAGACTTGAATGAGATATCAACAGGCACATACAGAGATGCAGAATATGTCATTTGGCCAAAACCAAAGGTCAAAATACGGGATTATACATGCCTTTACCCGTCCCAGAAGCACTATGGGAAGATGTAAGCATGGATTTTGTGCTGGGATTACCACGAACTCAGAGGCAGAAAGATTCTATCATGGTGGTTGTGGATCGATTTTCATATTCTCATACGATACAAGTGCCTTCAATGAGTCTAGTTTGTGTTGGCACAGGGCTGTTATACAAAATATGAGCTGATGCCTTTAAGATTTGGTTGCTGGCAGAGCGCAATGAATATGTGGCTTCTATTTTGTAGTATCAATGTGTCATACGATTTGATCTTTGAAATGTAAGCAATCTGAATCTGTTAAGTATACTGGTTTGCTAATCTTAAGGAATCAAAGACAGACAGTCAAGTTAAGCACGGGAATAGTAATAGTATATACGTATAACATGCATACGTATACAGGAAACCCTTGCTAGAAATTTTTCATTTCATAGGAATGTAATAGATTACAGCAAAATAACATGATGTTTCAGCTGAAAATACGATTTAATGTGGCTGCCAAACGAACTCCTCCTTGAGCCAACCTCAGATTCACTGTTGGCAAACGAGATGAGAAGTAATAATCTGCAGAGTTTTAAGATTTCATGGAAGGGTCAAAGAAAGAAAGGGGAAGCAACTTTTTGAACATTCAAAACCTCTCATGGCTTACCTCCAAGTACTGAATTTTCAGAGACATCCTTGTATGCCCATTCGCATGCTGCTTTGATTCCTTCAGATGCATATCTTAACAGAAAAAACAATGAGACATTAAAATCAAAATAGATAGAGATATTAATGGATCAAGTCTTGTTGAACGTACATGTTTGGGCATGTGGTCTTGCTACCATCACAGTTCTCCCAGTCTCCTACTTGATCAGACCATTCCTTCTGTTCAAGGGGGGAAAAAGCTTGGTTAGCATCAAACTTTCTTGTTTTCTGTTTTTTTTATTTGAGTGACATAACAGCAAAATCCACTGCAAAAATACCGTAATATTCTGTTGAATTGCATCAATAAAGCCGTCGATGTTAGAGTCGTAGAATCTTTGTTCTGCTGTCTCTATTATGTTATCATCCCAAACCTATATGGCATCATTCAATTGGTGCAAGGTATTATTAATTATAAGTTCATATGAGTAAAACCACGTAACTATAAACTCTATTCTTCAGTATCACTTATGTAACTGTTAATGAACTACTAAGAAATGAACTGACATGGTGAAGATTAGTCTTCCTGGTGAACCAGTGAACATCAATTGTGTTGCCACCCCTGTCTGAAGTAAAGCCCACATGGAGAGGCTGCAAATTATGCATGATAATCAGATTGCTGCCAATTCAGATATAAGGATATGGCTGATGATCAGTTCAGAGATCTCGTTTTGTCGATATATATATAGATAATACCTGATGTATATCTCCCATGAAATGAGAAAGGAATAGAAGTGCCTGGGTGAGGTTATCTGATGCAATGATACAGAAATTAGGTTAGCCAATAGGAAAAAAAATTGCAAAGACTTGGAGGTGTTTAAATTCAAGTTCATTGATATGATATAATAGTTTAAATTCAGAGTTTGAATCAGAGGTCACATTTTGAATCAGAATTGCTGCCATAGCTGAGGAGCTGGCTGGTGTAATTGTTAATGGCTCCTGCAACACATCTTCCCTTGAGTCCATCCTCATCCTTGCAATCCCCTGAATGAATGGTCATAAGGCAATTGGTCAATACTATCACTACACCAGAGTATAATCAAATACTCTTACTCAAATGAAAAACCCAGAAATATCAATCATTAACAGAGTTGCCAAAAGGTCTTTTTGAAAGATTTGGTCAAAACTCAAAAGCTATGGCTGTGTCTAAGAAATGTCATGAACATAGAAAGTACTACCTCCCTCCTATGGTCCTTAACATAAGAGCTATACATCTAATTTGTAGGTATTAAGGAAATTAGTTAGGTTTGTTATTTGAAACAAATTTATATTGATTTTTCTAAAATACCCTTCTTAATCATGAGTATTAGAACTAACCTTTGACGAAAATTCCCTTGCATGCCTTGAAGGGGGTTATAAATTTGGGAGACAAATTGGATTAAGTTCTTATGTTTAGAACTATAATAAATGTATGGTTTCAGAGTACAAGAGAAGAAGAAATAGCAAAAGGATCTTACTGTTGTACTGGTAACTGCAAAGGTCATCAGGAGTATCAATGTAATGCAAGGCAGATGACCAGGGAAATATGAACTTAACATGATCTGCCCATGAACACACACTCCCCAAATCATTTCCTGCAGATTTCGGCAGCAGCTTCTTCACGGCGGCCGCCGCCGCCTTGTTCAGCCGAGGCTGTTCAAAAACAGTAGGAGACAAATCAAGAACCCCAGAAACAGAACACAAGATATCGAACAAGTTTGATTTTGAGACAGAGAATTAGGTAGGTACATACCTGAGCGATCTTACAGACAATGGCGTGGCCATCTTCTCCCCAGGCTATGGTGGTGCCTGGAAATAGAAGCACCAGTAGTGAGACTGTGGCCACCAAGTGGATTCTGCAGAACTTCATAGTCTGTGATTCTCTTGAAATTCAAGCAGAGGTCAACAATTATCTCTGTGAGATTTTATAGGATAATAATGATTAAGACCAACAAAGCAAACAGGGGGAGCGTGTGTGAATTGTGTGAGCGAGAAAATATCGTTGTTATGCTTTTAGTGAGCTGTATATATAACGTTCAGAGGCAAATCAATGGTATGGGCTGATATGATATCACAATCTGTTCACATTGAAAGCTTAGCTAATGACCATAATAACCCTCATAGAATATAGTAATACATTCAGTCTCGTTGCGAAGCTCGCAAATTAATTGACTCTCTGAATTTATTATTTTTATTTTTCTAACTTATAAAATTATGTGGAATTGTTATTAAACTCATATTAGTTTTAAATTTAATTAAATTTATGAGTTTATACAAAAATTTTATTGTTTTCATATTTCTGACTTATAAATGGTGTGAACTCACTTTTAAACCAATATTAACTTTTTTCTATTTTATCCTGCTTAGTAGTTTTATATATAAATTTTATATAATTTTTTTTGTTGAGTATAATAAATTATAAATATTAATAGATTTAATTTTAATTATTCGGATTTAAAATATATTGAAATCAATTTTTTTTATTTTTATATTAAAAAAAAAAGATAAAATGAGTCATAAAAGAAAAGAAATTAATATTGATATGGATTTGAACTTTGAAGTATTAATTACTTGATTCTTAGGAGCAAATTTTGAGGGAATACATTCAATTGGATTCTTTTAATGCTAGAAATGTCTTTGAATTTGAAATGCGACAGATGAAAGCCATCATGCAATGCAAATTAATGGCCTTTGACAAAAAACAAGGCTATACATAATATAAGGTGTTTTTAGAAGAACAATTTGTTTTAAAATGTAAGTCACATGTAAGATAATTAATACTCATTTTTTAGTTTGTCCTTGTAATAAATAATTAATACTCATTTCTAATTTTGCTCACTAATCTAAATGGAGAGAAAATGAAGAAAGTGATCAATGGAGACAATCTTCTTCCAATTTTCCAACACATTTTCTAGTAAGGGTAAAAGTGGAAATAATTTTTAATTTGTGACATATTTTATAAGTTAACTGTCATTTTGTTTTTTGTGAATTAGTTAAATTATCCTATATTTTAGATCAAAGAAGTAAATATAATCCTCTGGTGTAATGGTATTTATTTTTTGTTATTATTATCACTTTGGTTACATTATTACGGGTGCATAACTCATTTTGTATATAACAAACATGTTATGCATAACTCATAAATAATACGCCTTTGTATTCTATTATAATGCTTATCTCTAGCTATCTCTTTGCTCAATTTTTTTTACACTTTGAATTTTAAATTGTTCATATAAAGCTTATTCAAAGTCAATATATTTTCAGTAAAATAAATAAATAAACCTGTCAAATTATTATTCATTTCACATATTGCGTGAAAAAAAATCTGTAACCCATAAAGGTTAGTTCAATTGATAAGGAATTGACTCAACCTATAAAATGGTGGATTTTAAATCATGACCCAATTAACCTAGGGCTTGTTTGGTCGGAGGGGAGTGGAGGGAAAGTGGACGGAGGGAAAATTTTTTTAAGTTGAATTTAAAAAAATTAGAGAAGTGGAGTTAAAAATTTTTAATTAATTTTTCTTACTCTTTTATCTTATATATTTTCTTTATTAAAATTTTATTATCCCACTTTTTCAATCTTTTATAATGCAATTCATAAAAATTTTTCCTCCCCTCCCCTCCAAATCCCTCACACCAAACAGACCCCTAAACTTTTCAACGTCATGAAAAAAGTGTTGTCTAAAAAGAGGGGGGAATGGTGATTATCTTATAGTGGGTAAGAAGAAAATATTTAGTTATGTCTCTAGTTGCGGCGCTTGAGGAGGCATCTCTACAGCTAAGTGAAGTTGGGGTGAAAAAATAGAGGTGAAAGTCTCCTACGTATCTGTGTGGATTGGGCGGCTTGCCAACCAGGAGCCCACAGGGACAGGCCTCCAGTGGATCATGAGTTAGGGGCCCTGCTCTTGAATTGGGTTAAGCCTGAACCCCTTCCTAAAATTTTTGTATCAAAAAAAGAAGAAGAAAATATTTGGGAAAATTGCATTTAGGTACCAACACGAGAAAATATGACAAAATGATTAATTGAAATATCAAAATTACATTTAAATCTTGTAGGATTTTTTTATAATAAATATCAATTACATTGACAAGTCCATGGCATCCATTAACAAATTCATGGGTGTTTACACTGACAAGCCCATGAGCATCCATTGACAATTGCAATTTATTACAAAAAAAATTCACAAAACTTAAATACAATTTTAAAATTTCAAGGGACCATTTTATCATATTTTCTTAAATATTTTGGGGCAGCAATTTCTATTACTCCATTACTAAGCGGTTAAAATAGTAAATTAATAAAATGTTTACAACAATTAAGAATGTATCTGGGTAGAAAATGATCACTGAATAGATTATTCACATATTAAAAATACTTTGTGTCACAAATTATTCTCCTTCGCCTTGCAAAAACTGCTAGAAAAGGACACCATCGTGAATAAAATTATACGGTACGCATTTCCTATATAGTCGTTGTTTGTAACAGAACATAAGACTAAATTAAAATACCAATCATTCCAAGTGAGAAAGAAACGCAAACAATACTTAAAGCATATTCCTAAATGGATTCATCAAATGCTTGAGGAATATTCCTAAATGGATTAACATACTATAATTCTTTTTTTAGTATATACCAAGACATTAAATTTAGATTCTCGATGACATAAATAAATTTCCAGAATATAATCAATCTTTATTGTTTTCGGTCCACAAAAAAATTGACTGTTCACAACGGAATTACTCTAACTGGGTTGGCCATGGAGTTCAAAAGTATACCATTAATAGCATAACTAACGCGATTATAGATTATTGATATTTAGATAAGATGATAATCACAGCAGAAACAAAACCTTGCTAACTAGATGGGAGATAAGATGATAATTATTTTAAGTGTGTGTTTGGGATAGCGATAGGAAAAATGACTTGTTATGATTCTGACTTATTAAAAATGACTTAATAGAAAAGTCAGTTTTTGTAATGTGATTTATGTTTGGATGAACGATTTATTTTTGGATAATAAGTGCTTAGAAATCGTGATTTACGGTATACGAGGTAAGTATGTGAGAAGAGTTTTATCTCGACTTACATAATAAGTGATTTAATAGAAAAGCTGTTAATGAGAAGCTTATTTAATAAGTAGCTTATTCTACCCATGATGCAATTAAAATAAGCTGAACCAAATACTGTAAAAACGCAACACATTTTTATTTGGGCTTATTACCCAAAAACGGGCTTATTTCTGCCTAATAAGCTGAACCAAACACACCCAACAGTTTTTTTTAAAAAAAATCAATCAATCAAAAGAGTCTGGGTTGTGATTGAAGTTTAAACCCAATCCCATTTCATTTTTAAATTATTGTTGAGGCCCAAATAAAATTGTTTTGTCTAAGCTAGGCCCGCATCATAAATCACTTTAAGCCCAGTTTCGGTCCGTTGAAGGCTTTGGTTTGGATGGTATTACTTGTTTTTGGCAAAAATATACATTTAATTCTTTAATTTCACGCAATGTTTCATTTTGAAATCTTAACTTTATAAGGTGTTTATTGAGTTTTTTAGCCTTAACTTCATTAACAAAAAATACTAATATTGAAATTTTAAATGTTAAAAAAAAAAACAAACCTTTTCAAATATTGATTTAAGTATAATTTTCAAAATAACAGTGATCGTTACAAAAAAAAAATTCATCATTTGTGATTCATGATATTAGATATAAAGGAAAATCATGCTTTTAAAGGATAAGAGACTAAACTAAAATTTTGTATAAAGTCATAGGACCAAATGTATATGTATGCCAATTTTTTTTTAAAGCTAAATTACACAAATCTCTTTCAAACTTTGAGTTACATGCAAACTTTTTTTGTCTCTGAATTATAAACAAATGACCCTCTCAACCTCTAAAACTTAAGAATCGAAGGAACCCAATTAAATTTTAACTCTATACAGATAAAGTGATAAACCCCAATCACCAATTATATACCTCTTAAATTATTTTTGTGTAAATATAATCCCGTCAAACTTTGCGTTATAGTTGTAGAAGCTCCTTAAATTTTAAAATATGTGCAAATAAGTAGTGAACAAAGTTACTGGTAAGGAAATTATCTACATAAATATAATAGTTTTCGCATTGCCGATTGTAATTTCATTCTTTAATGAAATTTCCCCCTTTATCCAAAACACACACTAGTTTAGTTTGGGGGATTGTAAAGTTTTAAATCACATAATTAAGAAAGTTATCTACAAATAACATAAAAAACCAGAAGAATTATATTTATATAATTCTGCTGCTTTGTTTTTAATAAAGCACACGACGGCAAGAAATCATACAACAGAGATCAAAGGATTGGCACGTAGCCTAATGCTCACAAGTCAAGACTCCAAAAGGTTGTCACACTTCAAACTTCAAAGGAGGTTCTAGCATGTCTTTTTAGATGTAGATGTTGCTTTACTATTGAGTAATAGAGGTAATGATAAGCAAATAAGCAATGAGTTGTATCATAAATTGAAATGATATTGGGTTTTCCCCAAATCTACAAGGTCTTTTAGCCATCAATTTTTTCCCCTTTCAATAATAAGATAATGTCAATATTGATTTCCTTTCCTTTTCAATGCTTAATTGATTCTTCACTTCTTCTTACGAGAAATTCTTACATGAACCAGTTGCACTACATGATCTGTGCATTACCCAATAAAATTACACCACATCAATCTCATTGAATACTACGTGTTTAATTTCTCTTATCTTTCCTTATTTATGTCATTTGAAAATGTCTCTCAAACCTGAGAAATTCTTGTTGAACTTGATTTGCCACGTCATTTGTGGTCTGACCAGTTAAAATACAATAACTTAGCTAACATTAATTCTAGTTGGCTGCTCATGTATTTCATATTTATATGTTTCTTAAAAAAATCACTTAATTAAGATTTCACGAGTAATGAAAAAGTGAATCTTGTGAAATCTTTTAATTTTATTAATATGCCAGCTAATATTTAGGAAGTGCCAAATTAGCTCATGAGTTGTTGTAATATCCCGATTTGTGATTAGGACTGATAACTCTGATAATCATTGAGATTTGTGTAATTAAGCACTTTTGAGTTAATGTAATGTGAATTTTGGGAATAAATACATGTGGTATTTAAGATCAAGGGTTGTGATTCATTGTTAATGGGTCGGGATCCTACGCTTTGCGATTGTGTGAGCTCCTAGAGAGAGTGCTTGAGATGTGTACATGTGGCATTGTGGTAGTGGTTGGATGAGGCCACAAGAAGACAAGACCTCACTTTTTCCTCCCTTCTCTCTCTCATTTTCGGTTGAGTATGTGTGACAAGGGGAGGAAGTGACATCTCATCATCATCTCTTCCCTCTACCATATTCTCTCTCCTCTCCTCCATTGTTTCCGGCGATCAAAGGAAGAAGGAAGAAGAAAGGTGAGATTTTGATGCTTTGTTTGATCTCTAATGCCCTAAACCTCTTCTGTAATATTGTGTGTCTCATTGAGAACTACATTGTGGTAATTTCAGAATCTTGAAATAGTATTGATTTGTGATTTGGTCGAAATTGGGAGTTGGAGAAACAAGATTCTGGATTGAGCAAAGGGAAGAGGTAGGCATTTAGAGCATTTTGATATATTGTTTATGAGTTTTGGCTAGGTTTGGTAAAATCTGGAATTTTGCCCTAAATATGCCTATTTTTGGAGATATGAAGTTCATTGTGATTTATGATTGGAAATGATGTATTATGGAGTTATTTGAGCATTGAATATGATCTGGAATGTTGGAATGAGTTTGGATAATGTGTACCTTAGAGACCTTAGTGGTTGATTGTGGTCAAAGTGGTTTTTGGGGTGTTTGTGGAGTTGCCATTGTGTTCCCTAGTTAGTGCTTAGGGTGTATGAGCATTGTGGGGAGTTTGGGAACCTTTGGGCATGATTTTGACCATCTGGTGTTTTCTGGTTTTCTGCAATTCTGGGTCTCGGATGAGCATCACTCGAGCAGAGGAAGAACGTGCTCGAGTGATGGGAGAGTTTTCCCTTTGTGCTTCGAGTTGCCTGGGTTTTCTATGAACACTGCTCGAGCACATCGCTTTGTGCTCGAGTGAGGCTGTGCTTCTGGTGCGAGTTGTGCTTGCGGGTTCTCACTCGCGAGTAAGGTGCTCGAGAGTGCCTTCTCACTCGCGGGTGTGAGGTGTGTGCTCGCGGGTGTGCTCGCGGGTGAGAGGGGTGTGCTCGAGGGATCCTGGTCTTGGAGAGCATTGTGTGTGCTCTCGGGTCCTCACTTTCTGAGTTTCTCTCGCGGGTACTCGAGTGAGGCATTTAGCCTTGTGCTCGAGTGAGGATTTGTGCTCGAGTGAGCCAGTTCCTGCAAGTGTCTTTGTGCTCTCGGGTGCTCACTCGCGGTCTCACTCGCACTTGTGCTCGAGTGATGTCCGTACTTGTGCTCGAGTGAGAGCATCTGTGCTCGAGTGAGATGACCAAAAATCTGTGTTTTTGCCTTCGAGTAAGGGGTCTTTTGGGTAGGTTCTTCCAACCCTTTAGGCATATGTTTAGGCCTATTTTAGTCACCTAAAGAGTCCTAAACGATAACCAACTTAGAGTATTGTTGAAAGATGATTATGGAAAAGAAATTGATCAAGTGTCCCTAATTTGAATAGGATTTGACATCTGTCGAACGCGTGAGCCCACTGTGCCAAAGATTATCAGGAAAGATTCAGGTAGCGACCTCTCTCTTATACTTTATGTAAATGTATTGTATGTTTGCCTATCATGCATTGTGTGCTGTTGCTGCTTCGAGATGCATTGAGATACGTTGTGGAGCTTTGTGTACTGTGGAGCATTGTGCCTTGTGATGCATTGTGTCTGGAGATGCTTAGTGATACATTGTGCTTTGAGATGCTTTGTGGTGCTTTGTGCTTTGAGTTGCTGCTACATAGTGTTCACCGCGAAAGCGGGCGTTGTGCATAGTGATTACCGCGCGAGCGGGCATAGTGTTTGCAGCGAAAGCTGTCATTGTGATTACCGCGTAAGCGGGCATAGTGCATTGTGATACAGCCGTGAGTGCTGTCGTCTGTGGCGCGAGCTATGGATCATTGTGTTGCGGATGATGTTGGTGAACATGATACATTACATGCTTTGTGTTTATATATCGTATGAGTGAGTTGTTGCTCTGGGATTCTTTAGAATCTCATTCCTCCATATGACTAATCTTTTCAGATAGGGCAAGTGGCTCGAAGGAGAAGCGACCAACCCGGAGTGGTTAGGACCTCTTAGGGACAACCAGGATTTTGGGATAGTTGGTTATCCTTACTTTGGATTGGGATTGCCAAGTGTACATAGATGTAAATAATTATTTTGATTGTGTAATCCCCTTTATGGGAAAACAACTAAACCCATGATATATATGTAGTAACCCGGGGTTTGCCGGGATTTTGGTTTCCGCACTTTGATATTTATTATGTACTCTGATTTCTCAAGTAGTTATATCCGCACGTGAATGTGAGACCAAGAATATATATATGTTTTGAAAAGATTTTGAAATACCCCATCTCTTGGATGTGGGATCATAAATTGTGATTTTGTTTTATTGGTCTCTATTTCACTTAAATTTCGTAATTCGGATGTAATTACGGTGAGGGGGTTACATTTTTGGTATCAGAGCCGGTGGTTCCTGGCAAGGGTAGAGTTTGCTGGGATAGCTCCCATAGTGCAATCTTAGTGATAATCGAAACCCATCTGTGAATACGTGACGTATGCATATATCTGTTTGATTATGTGGATATATGTACTTTGTAGAGTTATGTGGATACTATGATTGTTGGATTAATGGGGTGAGTTCTTTGTAGAATGAAAAGAACAACAAAAGGTCGCCCCAGAGGACAACAAGAAAATCCCGATGTGGAGTTGGTCAATGACAATCCACCGGATCCTATGCAAGAGTTAATGGGCTTGATAAAGGATCAGAGGGATATGATTACGGAGCTTAGAGAAGAGCTCAGAGCTGAGAAAGCCAAGAACAATGAGGGTAGAGGCCAGTCTACTCAAGAAGGAACTCGAGGGGAAACCCGAGAGGAGACTAGACGGGAAGATACTGTTGAAGGGTCGGCACGATCGCTTGAATCGCCTCCTCATGCGGAAGTAGATCCAAGGCCGCATGGAAAGTCGGTCAGGGAGGAACGAGACCTTGAGTATTGGGTCTCCAAATTCTGCAAACAACTACCTCCGGCATTTAAAGGGAAGTTTGATCCTCAGGCGGCTGAAGATTGGCTACACCATCTTGAGAAGATTTTCGAAGTCTTAGTGTGTCCCTCCGAAGTGAAAGCCAAGTTGGCGGTGTACAAGCTTGAAGGCGATGCCGATCGTTGGTGGCGTAATATTGCCTTGGCACTGCGTTTAAAGAATGAGCCATTGACCTGGGAGGTGTTCCAACAACACTTCAACGAGAAATATTTTCCTAAGTCAGTGAGGCTTGAGAAAGAAACCGAATTTCTGAATATCAAGCAAGGGGACGCGGAGTCTTTCGATGAATATTTGTCCCGGTTTACCCGCCTATCCCGATATTCTTCTTATCTTCAGAAAATGGATGATGAGGAGTTGAGTTCGGACATGTTAATTCGGGGTTTAAGGCGTGATATGAGAAAGAGACTAGCCACCCATCAGTTTTCCAAATTCAACAAGGCCGTTGAAGAATGTCGGATCACTGAGAGCAATCTTAGAGAGTTATATCCGGCTAAGGCTGGTGGTAGTCATAGTGAGTCTAGTAAGGGCGGTGCTTCTCAGAAGCGGAAGGGCTCAGGATCATCCTCTTCATTTAGAGGGGGTAGTAAGAAGCCTTATCAATCTTGGAGTCGTGATCAGCAGAGAACTCCTAGTGTATGGACATGTCCTCGTTGCAACCAGCCACATCATGGCAAGACGTGTGATGGTCGGGTGATTTGCTTCAATTGTAAGCAAGTGGGGCATACATCTGTTGAGTGCAAACAGTCACGACCAGAGCAGAGACAGAGGACTCAGGGCCGAGTATTTGCTATGACTCATGAGGAAGCCCGGAAATCCCCAGAGCTGATACAAGGTAAAGTCCTTATCTATGGCATTGAGTTACAAGCGTTATTTGATTCGGGTGCAAGTCACTCTTTTATTGCTTATGCTTGTGTAGAGCGTCTGGGAGTGAATGTGCATAGGTTGCCATTCGATTTGATTGTGTCTACACCGATGGGTGTTAAGGCTGTGACCACGGAAGCCTGCTTAAATTGTGTTATAACCGTAGACGGTTATGAGTCTGTGATAGATTTGATCTGTTTACCGCTCTGCCAGTTAGAAGTCATCTTGGGTTTTGATTGGTTGAGAGCGAATAATGTGTTGTTAGATTGTGGGAACAGAAGGATAGTGTATCCTGTTTCTCAGAGCATTGAGGGCGAAAATGCCGGTTTGAATTTTCTTTCGACAGCTAAGGCTGAGAAGTATTTGCAAAAGGGTTGTCAGGGGTATATGGTTTTCTTTTCTATACAAGGAGAAACCAGTGAAACTTTGAGTAATATACCCATAGTGGATGGATTCCCTGAGGTTTTTCCAGATGATCTAAATGGATTACCTCCGGAAAGGGAAGTTCAATTTCCGATTGACATTGTGCCTGGAGCGGGTTCGATATCCAAAGCCCCATATCGTATGGCTCCAAATGAAATGGCTGAGTTGAAAAAGCAGATTGAGGATTTGCTTGAGAAAGGGTTTATTAGACCCAGTGTGTCGCCTTGGGGTGCTCCAGTTTTGTTTGTGAAAAAGAAAGACGGGAGTCTTCGGTTGTGCATCGACTATAGAGAGTTGAATAAGGTTACCATCAAGAATAAGTACCCTCTCCCGAGAATTGATGACCTATTAGATCAACTATCTGGTTCATGTGTGTTTTCGAAAATCGATCTAAGGTCGGGGTATCATCAGCTGCGTGTGAAAGCGGAAGATGTTCCGAAGACTGCTTTCCGGACCAGATATGGTCATTATGAGTTCTTAGTGATGCCATTTGGGTTAACTAATGCGCCTGCGGTTTTCATGGATTACATGAACCGTATCTTTCGTCAATATCTGGATCAGTTCGTCGTGGTATTCATCGACGATATTTTGATATACTCT
Source organism: Inga leiocalycina (assembly GCA_963242795.1). Lineage (NCBI taxonomy): Eukaryota > Viridiplantae > Streptophyta > Magnoliopsida > Fabales > Fabaceae > Inga > Inga leiocalycina. The sequence goes on along the minus strand of OY725330.1, from coordinate 52,950,283 downwards.
AAGAGTAGAGAAGAGCATGAGCATCATTTGAGAATTGTGTTGAATACATTGCGTGAAAAACAACTCTATGCTAAATTGAGTAAGTGCGAGTTTTGGCTATCGGAAGTGAGATTCCTAGGCCATGTTATCTCGCAAGGTGGGGTCGCTGTGGATCCTAGTAAAGTGGAAGCAGTACTGAACTGGAAGAGGCCAGAATCCGTGGCTGAAATACGCAATTTTCTGGGTCTTGCTGGTTATTATCGGAGATTCATTCAGAATTTCTCCCGTATTGCGTTGCCGATGACCAAGCTCACGAGAAAAGATCAGCCATTTGTATGGGATGAACATTGTGATAATTGCTTTGTGGAGCTGAAACAGAGGTTGACTACGGCACCTGTGTTGATTTTGCCCGATCCCAGTTTGACATATGTTGTGTATTCTGATGCCAGTGGGCAGGGATTAGGGTGTGTCCTTATGCAGCAGGGACGTGTGGTGGCCTATGCCTCTCGACAGCTCAAACCTCATGAATTGAACTATCCCACGCATGATCTAGAGCTTGCGGCCATAGTGTTTGCATTGAAGATTTGGCGTCATTACCTGTATGGTGTGACTGTGGAACTGTACTGCGACCACAAGAGTCTCAAATATCTGTATGATCAGAAAGAATTGAATATGAGACAACGACGCTGGATGGAATTGCTTAAGGACTACAACCTGGAAATAAAATATCATCCGGGTAAGGCAAATGTAGTCGCTGATGCTCTTAGTCGAAAAACTGTAGTTGTGGCGGCTATGATGATACACGAGGGGAAGTTGATTGCTGATTTTCGTGATATGAATCTGTCGAACCAGATCATCTGTGCCAACTATAATGTTTCCCAAGGGGAAAGTGATTTGAGAGCTGAGATTGAAGAAGCTCAGAGGCAAGATGACTGGATTCAGCGTAATCTAGCCAGAATAGAGCGTGGTGAAGCTCAGGGCTATGATGTGTCGCCTAGTGGATTGGTTCGTTATCAGAAGAGAATTTGTATTCCACTTAAGGCGGAGTTGAGACAGAAGATCTTAGATGAGGCGCATAAGAGCCAATATACTCTTCATCCTGGTATGACCAAAATGTACCATAACTTGAAATCTGAGTATTGGTGGCAGGGTATGAAGAGTGATGTGACGAAATATGTGGCGAGGTGTCTCACATGTCAGAAAGTAAAGATTGAGCACCAAAGACCGCCTGGATTGTTGCAGAGTCCTGAAATTCCGGAATGGAAATGGGAAAGTGTGACCATGGATCTTGTTGTGGGATTGCCCAAGATCAGGAATTATGATGCGATCTGGGTCATTGTGGACCGGTTAACGAAGTCGGCGCACTTCCTACCGATCAAGGCTAGTTACTCTCCGGACAAGCTAGCAGAGATTTATGTTCGTGAAATTGTGAAGCTCCATGGCATACCGAGGAATATCATCTCTGATCGAGATCCTCGTTTCACTTCGAGATTCTGGAAGGCGTTGCATGAGGCACTGGGTACTCAGTTGAGATTCAGTACAGCCTATCATCCTCAGACAGACGGTCAGTCAGAGAGGACTATTCAAACCTTAGAGGATATGTTGCGGGCATGTGTTCTTGACTTCAAAGGGAGTTGGGACTGTTTTCTTCCACTTGCGGAGTTTGCCTATAACAATAGCTATCATGCGAGCATTCAGATGGCGCCGTATGAAGCGTTGTATGGGAGAAAATGCCAATCGCCATTGTGTTGGAATGAGTTGTCCGAGAGGAAACTCTATGGGCCGGATCTTGTGGATCAAACCTCAGCCCAGATTCGAATCATTCGTAAGAGGCTTCTTGCAGCTCAGAGTCGGCAGAAGAGTTATGCAGACAAGAGGAGAAGGCCTCTAGAGTTTGAAGTTGGTGATCATGTATTTATGAGAATATCACCTGTCACCGGTATTGGGCGAGCTATAAAGCGAAAGAAGTTGAGCCCGAGATACATAGGTCCTTTTGAGATCCTTGATAGGATTGGGCCTGTTGCTTATCGTATAGCCCTACCTCCGAGCTTGAGCAGACTCCATGATGTGTTTCATGTTTCTCAATTGAAGAAGTACCAACCGGATCCATCTCATGTCGTTGAGTATGAGAATGTGGAGTTGCGAGATAACTTCACGTATGCGGTGGAGCCAGAGCAAATTATTGAACGAGAAGAACGTCGGCTCAGACACCGGAGTATTCCTTATGTGAAAGTGATCTGGAAGGGAATGACTCAGCGGGAAGCAACTTGGGAAACGGAAGAAGATATGCGAAGGCGATATCCGGAGTTTATGGCTCAAGGGGAGTAGAAATTTCGAGGACGAAATTTATTTGACAGGGGGAGAATTGTAATATCCCGATTTGTGATTAGGACTGATAACTCTGATAATCATTGAGATTTGTGTAATTAAGCACTTTTGAGTTAATGTAATGTGAATTTTGGGAATAAATACATGTGGTATTTAAGATCAAGGGTTGTGATTCATTGTTAATGGGTCGGGATCCTACGCTTTGCGATTGTGTGAGCTCCTAGAGAGAGTGCTTGAGATGTGTACATGTGGCATTGTGGTAGTGGTTGGATGAGGCCACAAGAAGACAAGACCTCACTTTTTCCTCCCTTCTCTCTCTCATTTTCGGTTGAGTATGTGTGACAAGGGGAGGAAGTGACATCTCATCATCATCTCTTCCCTCTACCATATTCTCTCTCCTCTCCTCCATTGTTTCCGGCGATCAAAGGAAGAAGGAAGAAGAAAGGTGAGATTTTGATGCTTTGTTTGATCTCTAATGCCCTAAACCTCTTCTGTAATATTGTGTGTCTCATTGAGAACTACATTGTGGTAATTTCAGAATCTTGAAATAGTATTGATTTGTGATTTGGTCGAAATTGGGAGTTGGAGAAACAAGATTCTGGATTGAGCAAAGGGAAGAGGTAGGCATTTAGAGCATTTTGATATATTGTTTATGAGTTTTGGCTAGGTTTGGTAAAATCTGGAATTTTGCCCTAAATATGCCTATTTTTGGAGATATGAAGTTCATTGTGATTTATGATTGGAAATGATGTATTATGGAGTTATTTGAGCATTGAATATGATCTGGAATGTTGGAATGAGTTTGGATAATGTGTACCTTAGAGACCTTAGTGGTTGATTGTGGTCAAAGTGGTTTTTGGGGTGTTTGTGGAGTTGCCATTGTGTTCCCTAGTTAGTGCTTAGGGTGTATGAGCATTGTGGGGAGTTTGGGAACCTTTGGGCATGATTTTGACCATCTGGTGTTTTCTGGTTTTCTGCAATTCTGGGTCTCGGATGAGCATCACTCGAGCAGAGGAAGAACGTGCTCGAGTGATGGGAGAGTTTTCCCTTTGTGCTTCGAGTTGCCTGGGTTTTCTATGAACACTGCTCGAGCACATCGCTTTGTGCTCGAGTGAGGCTGTGCTTCTGGTGCGAGTTGTGCTTGCGGGTTCTCACTCGCGAGTAAGGTGCTCGAGAGTGCCTTCTCACTCGCGGGTGTGAGGTGTGTGCTCGCGGGTGTGCTCGCGGGTGAGAGGGGTGTGCTCGAGGGATCCTGGTCTTGGAGAGCATTGTGTGTGCTCTCGGGTCCTCACTTTCTGAGTTTCTCTCGCGGGTACTCGAGTGAGGCATTTAGCCTTGTGCTCGAGTGAGGATTTGTGCTCGAGTGAGCCAGTTCCTGCAAGTGTCTTTGTGCTCTCGGGTGCTCACTCGCGGTCTCACTCGCACTTGTGCTCGAGTGATGTCCGTACTTGTGCTCGAGTGAGAGCATCTGTGCTCGAGTGAGATGACCAAAAATCTGTGTTTTTGCCTTCGAGTAAGGGGTCTTTTGGGTAGGTTCTTCCAACCCTTTAGGCATATGTTTAGGCCTATTTTAGTCACCTAAAGAGTCCTAAACGATAACCAACTTAGAGTATTGTTGAAAGATGATTATGGAAAAGAAATTGATCAAGTGTCCCTAATTTGAATAGGATTTGACATCTGTCGAACGCGTGAGCCCACTGTGCCAAAGATTATCAGGAAAGATTCAGGTAGCGACCTCTCTCTTATACTTTATGTAAATGTATTGTATGTTTGCCTATCATGCATTGTGTGCTGTTGCTGCTTCGAGATGCATTGAGATACGTTGTGGAGCTTTGTGTACTGTGGAGCATTGTGCCTTGTGATGCATTGTGTCTGGAGATGCTTAGTGATACATTGTGCTTTGAGATGCTTTGTGGTGCTTTGTGCTTTGAGTTGCTGCTACATAGTGTTCACCGCGAAAGCGGGCGTTGTGCATAGTGATTACCGCGCGAGCGGGCATAGTGTTTGCAGCGAAAGCTGTCATTGTGATTACCGCGTAAGCGGGCATAGTGCATTGTGATACAGCCGTGAGTGCTGTCGTCTGTGGCGCGAGCTATGGATCATTGTGTTGCGGATGATGTTGGTGAACATGATACATTACATGCTTTGTGTTTATATATCGTATGAGTGAGTTGTTGCTCTGGGATTCTTTAGAATCTCATTCCTCCATATGACTAATCTTTTCAGATAGGGCAAGTGGCTCGAAGGAGAAGCGACCAACCCGGAGTGGTTAGGACCTCTTAGGGACAACCAGGATTTTGGGATAGTTGGTTATCCTTACTTTGGATTGGGATTGCCAAGTGTACATAGATGTAAATAATTATTTTGATTGTGTAATCCCCTTTATGGGAAAACAACTAAACCCATGATATATATGTAGTAACCCGGGGTTTGCCGGGATTTTGGTTTCCGCACTTTGATATTTATTATGTACTCTGATTTCTCAAGTAGTTATATCCGCACGTGAATGTGAGACCAAGAATATATATATGTTTTGAAAAGATTTTGAAATACCCCATCTCTTGGATGTGGGATCATAAATTGTGATTTTGTTTTATTGGTCTCTATTTCACTTAAATTTCGTAATTCGGATGTAATTACGGTGAGGGGGTTACAGTTGTCATATTTTAACTAATTAGACCACAAATGATACGGCAAACTAAGTTCATATAAGAATTTCTCAACATCCAATCTCCCCTCTCTCTTTCACATAGGATTTAATGAGATCGATGTGGTGTGATTTTATTGGATAGCATAGATGATGTGGTATACCTGGTTCATATAAGAATTTCTCTCTTCTCACATGAGTTATATGGACTCTATTGCCTTCACTTACAATGGTGGATGTTCAGTTATCACATAATCAGCTTAGTCCCCTCTTTAAGTTTATAAAATGTATTTTTGGTATTCTAATCTTAATATTGTTAGACTGATGTAACAAAAAATTCTTTCTCAACAAATTCAAATGATATTCTGCAATTAGATGCTGTCAAAGCATGTTTATAATCATTTATATTATTTTAAAATTAAATTAAAATTGTAGAGTAAGCATAGTTATTTTAATCCTTTGATATAATTATTTTATATTCTAAAATTGAAATAAATATATGGATCAATAAGTTTTTTTTTTAATAATAACAAAGGTTTATTTTCAAAGTTTAGAGGGCAAATGGTTTTCACCTCTCACAACAAGTGCACTTTCCAAAATTCGAACTTGTGTTCTCTTCTCCCAATAAATTTATTTTAGTTGTGGTTGTTTAACATAATTATTTTATATATTTTAAATTGAATTAAACATGTAGATCAAAAATTTTATTTTAATTTTAATCCTTTAATATAATATCTTTATATTTTAATAAACCTACTGATTCGCATGTTTATTTTAATTTTGTATTATAAAAATATAGTATGTTTGCCAACATTGAATTGTAAAATTATCATACAAATTTGATGACTCTTAATTTTCTGTTAAACGTGACTAAAAGTGTTAAGATTAAGAGATTAAAAATATGCTTTACCAATTTAAGAGACTATATTGAGACTTGATATAAATTTATAAGACTACACATATTCTTTAGCCATTAACATAATTTTTCTAGCCATTAACCATATTATATTTTGCATTTGCAACTTTTGAAGAAGGCGAATGATGTTACATATAGCTGCAGACAAATACTGAATTTCCAAGTTTATGATGAGGAAATTAATCAAGAAGGCCTAAATCTTGGCAAAAATGCCTTTTCTTCTTTGTCAAATCTGTGTGTGTGTGTGTGTGTGTTTTTTTTTTTTTCCTTTTTTGCCTTCTTTGTCAAAACTTGCTAGGTCTTGTGCCCGCAAATGCTAGTTGTATCATTTGACTGCTTCACTGTCCTTAATGGGGAAGCAAGCATATCAATTAGGCAATAAGCCTATAATTATGACTCACTTGGCATGAAACATTGGCTATATATGGCACATGTTAAGTCAGTGAAATCAAACCGTAAGCACTGACCACGGAACACTGTAATCTTATTAATGAACAAAAAATTATTTACATAAGAGTAAAGTCAGGTCATCACAACACATGATCATATATTTATATCTATCGAGTACACAATCCTTCCTAATATCATAATACAATAACTACAAATATTATACAATTACATTTTACCAAAATACCCGCAATTCTAATACTCCCCCTCAAGTTGAGAATTAAACAAATCCCTAGTTCCTAACTTGCATAGAAACTTTCTTTGTACATTTCCTCCCACAGCCTTTGAAAAGATATCATCTTGTTGGTCTTGTGGTCGTATGTACTTTAAATCGATAACCTTCTGTTGCCATTTTTCTTGAAACAAAGTGACAATCTATTTCAGTGTGCTTTGTACATTCATGAAATACGGGGTTGACAGCAATATAAATGGCTGCACTACTATCACAAAATCCATCTACCGGAACAACATGTTCAACCCCCAGGTCTTTCAACAGTCCACACTATTTCAAACACGGCCATGCTAACAGCCCAATATTCAGCTTTGGTGGAAGACTTTGAGACAGAGCTCTGCTTCTTACTCTTCCACATGATTGATGACCCACACCAAGCTTGAGAAGATATCCGGTTACTGATCTCCGAGTTATAGCACATAATGCCTAATCGGAACCACAAAAGCATTCTAACTAGAGTGAACCCTCAGAACTGATCAGTATCCCCAAACCAGGGCTTCCTTTAAGATATCATACCACCTTGAGTCCCGCTGTCATATGCACTTTTGTTGGTAATTGCATGAACTGAGTCAAATTCTGCACAGCAAAACATATATCAGCCCTTGTCATTGTTAAATACAATAACTTACCTACAAGTCTTCAATATCTATCAGGGTTTGAAAGCAAAATATTAGGCTTGTCTTTCCCTTCTCGATTAGGCAGCAACTTCAAATTTTGTGCCATAGGCACACTTGTGCGTTTACACCCACTCAGCCCTATTTCAGATAAAAGATCAAGAGTATATTTTCTTTGAGACAAAATAGTGCCTTTACTAGACATTGCAACTTCTATTCCTAAGAAATATTTCATTATACCAAGATCCTTAATTTTAAAATGACTGTTCAGGAATTGCTTTGCTTCTGCAATCCCTTGCTCTGAACTTCCTGTCACAAGCAAATCATCAACATACACCAAAATAAGCACAACATTGTTAGCCCTATTAGAGATAAATAACAAATAGTCATGTTTACTTTGTTTAAAACCTCCTTTTAACAATGCCTCAATCAATTTTTGATTCCATTGCCTTGAGGCTTGTTTGAGACCATAGAGAGACTTATTTAGTTTACATACTAAATGCTCCCCCTTACAAAGAAATCCTTGAGGGAGTTGCATGTACACTTCTTAATCAAGGTCACCTTGCAAGAAGGAATTATATACATCCATTTGATATAAAGCTCAATTATTCAAGGCTGCTAACTTTAAAACAGTCCTTATGGTAATCATCTTCACCACAGGAGAGAAAGTTACATGATAATCTATCCCCTCTTTTTGGCTATATCCTTTAGCAACCAACCGTGCTTTATATTTATCTACACTACCATCAGATTTGAACTTTACGTAATAAACCCATTTGTGCCCTATGGGTTTCTTAACTTTAGGCAAAGGAACTAATTCCCATGTCTTATTTGTCTCTAAGGCATGCCTTTCAGCCTGCATAGCTTCAATCCATATCGGGTTCTTTACTGCTTCTTCATAAGATGATAGTTCTGCAATATTATCTATAGAACAAAGAAAACACAAATGTTGAGCAGAGACATGTGTATAATCTAAACAGTTAGTAATTGGATACAAGCACTTCTGATGTTTACTTTGTTCATGTTCAAACAATAGCAAAGAACACACGTAATCATTTGCCCATATCGGAGGTCATCTCTCTCTTGTAGACCTGACCATTGGCTGTTCATGTTGTTGTTCTAATTTCTGTTCTATTTCATTATGATACATCGTTTGAGATAAATCATTGCTGGAATTAGTAATACTATTCACAGTCTGTTTACTAGTGGAACTTATTGCAGAATCAAGTAGATCATACCAAAACATGTCCATGAGTTTCTTATTTACTCCCCCTGGACTAGAAGGTACAAGCAACCAACATTTGGCCTCCAGAGTCAAATCAGCCCTAGCCAGATATTGCTTATTGTTGTTAGGAGCAAACCAGGTGTCTTCACCGCCAATAACCAACTCTGCAGCTATATGAGTGTAAGGGAAGTCAGCTTTGCCATCTTTCAACATTTCGTACATGCAATTCTCAGCAACAACGACCGGCAAGTCATAAAATTCCCTGATATCATCTGGGCCAATAAATAGCTGCTTGTCTCTTAGCCTGACACACTCGTTGTAGTAAGCAGCATGGAGGTAGTATTGGAGAACAAAGAAGGCATTTCCTTCCTTCCGTTTGCCCAAAAATTCGCTCAACCCATATGCCTTGGCTTGGTTGTAAAACTTGTAGTTCGAAGTTCTGGCAAATTCCCTCTCACGAAGAAATTCTCTTGCATTAATCTTCCGCTCAACATATTGAACTGTATCTTTCATGGGATTATGGGTTCTGATCTTGCGCTTCTTGCTGGGTGCCATGATCTATAAACAAAAAGCAAGAAAACACATGCACAAACAATACTCATCAACAATGAAATTAAGCAAAAAGAAACAATCCTGACTGACACATCCTAAAAGAAAAGAAAGATACCCCTAAACTTGAATTCTAGCTAAACCAAGACTAACGACTGTGATTCCAAACCTAATCCTATCCTTACTGCCTCTTAGCACTACAAATGAGCTCAAATAAGCTGTCTAACCAGTTTAACAACATGATGGCTAATGTTGGTGCAATGGGCTTAAGCAAAGTCAGTGCTGAAATTCTTGAATATGTAACCAGTTCAACAACATGATGTTCAAAACTTTGAAGTAATATCAAATCACTCAAAGAATTTCATAACCTATTCGCTTGAGTCAAGCTCAAAGTACAACTCATGTAGCCAATCATATTTGAAAGCATTTGAAACTCCTTTCTCAAGCACAAAGGTTTCAAAACTTAATTACGTGCTTAAGTTCTCAGTTTAGCAAAACATGTGCATAATCATGCTATCACAGTGAGAAAACGTGTTACACTAGGGCACCCTTGTGTGAAGTAATGTGTCAGTATGCAACTTTATAGATTATTCTGAAATCCTTTGGAAGAGGGTCAGGACTGGTCCTTTTCAAATAAGAACTACTCTGCCAATCCCATCTCAGAATGCAAAATAAATATTCTTTTTTCCATTTAAAGCCAGCACCCAAAAGATTTCATATCAATTCGTAGAAGAACAATTGATAGTGTTTAATCCAACAACTATCTTAAGAACATGATCAAAGAGGCATCCAGAATGAAACAGGGATTGTAACAAGCAACCAAGATTAGTGCTATCTGCTATTCCCAAAGAACATTTGGTATTGCAGTTCTAAGTTCTAAACTTGGAAACACTTCCTAAATAATTTGCACATGTTGGCTTATCAGAAAAGTTATGAAAACGATTCCTAATTGACCAAATAGGCCTTGCAAGTGAAAGCAATTTGAAAATGAGTCATAACCAAAGGAGAGCAGCACTTTCGACTTACAGAGACAGAGGTCTCAAATCCATTCACATATCAGTATAGCAAACATGTACAATTATGCTAGGAAATTTTCATAAAGAACTAGTTTTCAACTCAAACCTTATGAGCTTAGGCTGAAGTTTAACATGCCCTTTGAAATTTAGACCATTCCATAATAAAATCATTTCATACAAAATCAAATCAGCAGCTCATAGATTCAGAACTTCAAAACTCAGTAGCATGTGACAATATGGAACAAATGCCTAAATAAATCAGCAATTTCAGGATCTATTTTTAGCCACTAATCCTCAAATCACATTCTAAGTTCAAGCCTAACTCTTATCAGTCCTTATAACATATTTGGAGTGACTTTCCAGCACCACTTAACTTAAGCGGATAATCAAGACAGCATTGCCAAAGATGAACACTTCGAAAATGTACACTTTTATAGAGAATTTATCATGTTTAAATCAGGTAGGTTAATCTTGAAGTTCTGAAAACTTGGGATTTGGATGAAATGTGATTTCCAAAGATTCTGCAGCTCTAAGTTTCACAATTGAAATTTTGCCATAGCAACCACAAGTTTCGGCACTACAAGAGCTTGTTCAGTTCTTATGATAAGCAACACATAGACAGAGTCACTAGGAAACTGATCCCAAACCACAATGCAAGGCCATTAGTAACCTTCCTAACACACAAGCTATTAACAACTCTCACATATTAATAGGCGAATCAGAGCAAAGCAACAACACAGTGGCTATATTCACAGACAAATGATGCTAATCCTCAAATCAACCATACAGTTCAACCTCAAATTCTATCGTCATTCTACATACCCAAAACCCAAAATGAAAATGAAATTGCAACACACATTACCTCCTCTACCGAGTAAACAGAGATGAAGTTGACAGAACCGAAAGGAGAGTGAAATGGTGACGGCACAATCAGAGGAAATGGCTTTCGGTCACCTCCGTACGAACTCCAATCAGCAAGACAAAGTTTTAAGTGACAGTGAGATGGCCGGTGGTGAAAATGAGAGAGAGATGGAGAAGGGGATCAATTTTTGGCTATGACGGAAAGGGAACGACTTGAGGACGAGAGAGAGCAAGTAGAAAACAGAGGCAACGGAGAGGGAAGTGGCGACGTCTCAAGGAAAGAGGTGAAGAATGTGATGGTGGGAATCTATGGTGATCTCGACGATGAAGAATGAAGGCGGTGTTGGTGGGGACTAGAGCTAGTGACGGAGACGGAGGTTTTGCAAGGGACGATGATGATGAAGAATTTCCTATGTGAAAGGAGGAAGCTTTTGGTGGAGCTTGGGGTTGAAGAAGAAGCGATGGTGATTGCGAAATGGAAATCGGTGGTGAAGCAAGCAAAGGAAGGGTGTGACGGCGACGGGAATGGTGAAGACGGTGTTGAGTCCGGCGACAAAAGAAAGAAGGTGACAGTGGTGGCGACTTTATGGCTTGTTTGGTTTAAAGGGAGGGGATGTAAGGAAAAGATAGAGGATCATCTTATTTAGTTTGATTGGATAGAAAGAAAGAGAAGGTTTTTTAATGATCATTTGTTTGGTTTAAGAGGGGAGAAGATGGTAGATAAGATCTGATTTATCATTTTACCTTTAAATATTAATTTATATATATTTTTATATAAATAATTTAAATTAATTTACACCTCAATATAAATTATATAATTTTATCATTATTGAAGTGAAGCTCACCAAATGTAACCTGACAAGATCTAGTTATGCTCCCACTCTTACACTATCATGAATAACATATAAGATATAAAATTCCAAACAATACAATGCCTACAGGATTTCACAAGTAATTCATAGCATACAATTGCAGACAATGAAAAAGACAAAATGAAAGGAAGGAAGGAAGGACGGAAGGAAATGCAAGGGAAAAATGATAAATTCCCCCTTCCGGCCAATAATATTGCCAACCTTCTGAACAGGAACCAACATTCTGAATACATTCTCTCCAAGCCACTGTTTTATTTCAGTCCCTTTTGAATCTAAGTCATGTTCCTGCTTCTGAGAATCAAAACTCTCAGGTATATCTTCTACATCATGATGTTCATCAATATGCTTTTGTGGAGATTCAGAATTTTTGGGCAAATCTCCAGCATCAACTCCATCCAAATGATTGTCTAGAGGATTGCGTTTTTCGAATTTCACGGGAAAGACTCAGATTGTAGAATGAAGAAGTGATATTTTTATTTTGGACCTAGGGTATAATTGGAATTATGAAAAGACTATGGGGGTAAAATGGTCCCAAATTTTTGGCTCCCTTCAAAACCTCCCAATTTAGAGGGAACCAATTTGAGGGAGTGGGAGGGATTTGAGGCCCCGTTTTTTGGGCCCCTCCCCTCCTACTTTTTATATCAAACAAGGGGAGGGGCTCATTTTTCTTCCCCTCCCCTCCAACCAAACAAGGCCTTAGGGTTCGTCGGCCAGAGAGAATATTGAAGGTGGGGCTTCTGATTTTGAAGAAAATGAGGGGTGAAGTTAGACGGCGATGAAGTATGAAAAATTTAGGATTAGAGGTAGGGAGGGAAATTACAGTTGGGATTAGGGATTTGAATTAATGGGATGAATGTGGACCTAATGGTGGGCCCAGTTCAAAGGGTAGAGTGGGAATGAAATGGAAAAATAAAGGGCAAAAAAGGGAGATAACCTCTAGTATTTTTTGATTTTTTTAATATTATATTTATTTATTTTATATTATATATATATTTATATATTTTTTGCGAAAATCCCTTTAAAAGACAGTTCAATTACTTAAATTATAAATTAGGTCATTGAATTCAACATATCCTAAATCAAGTCATATGACCTAAAATAAAATTTTAAAATTCGATAGTCTAACTTGAATACCCTTTGATTCGCTTTTTTAATAACCGTCTCTTTCTTCCCATCCACCATTTTCGATCCTTCAAAGTTTGCTCGCTGATCGCAATTACTTCTCACCCTCTTCCTCCTCCTCCTTGCACCTCTACAACGACCATCTATACTACTCTTTATCATCCCTCTCTTGCTTTGCTATGCTCTTATAGAATCCTTTCATTCAACATGTTGTCTATAATAAATCAAAAAAAGTAAAAACGGTTTGGCCCAAATGAGTTTTATCTGTTGGCAAGAGGCGAAAATTTATTTTCTTATCCAAATGAATTTAATTCCTCCAATGGTTTTTCACTAAAGGTAGATTATCAAGTCAAACACCTATATCAATGAAATATTCTGGGCATAGCAATTTCGCTAAGCCCAAAAAGAGTGAAAGAGAATTTGTAGCAATGGTAGATTAAAACCCTGAAAATATCATTTTAGTAAAAGATTGCTGCTTGCTATGCATCGAACAAATAAATTATTAGTCGACAAAAAGGCTCTTGAGAAGAGTACAAGTTATGACAGAGAATCGAGAAGCGGAAGAAATTGTTAGCATATAGAGGCGTGAGGAAGAGAAGGATGAGATGCGAAGAGATCAGGAAGCAAATGGTGGATGGAAAGAAAGAGGTAGTGATCCAAAGAGATAATCAGAACAAGGGTACTAAAGTAAACTTATCGAATTTTGAAATTCCATTTTAGTTCATTTGACTTGATTTAGGATATGTTGAATTTAATCACTCAATTTAAAAATTGAGGAATTGAACTGTCTTTTAAAAGGATTTTCCCTATTTTTTTAATTTCTCCTTATATATACATGTATGTACGTGTTTGTACGTATATATTTACTATTATTTGTATTTATTAATTATTGTTTTTTAAAGTAATTACATAGGCGCAAGAAGAGAAACACAGAGATATATCAGCTTTGACATATACCTTGTGTGCCGAAGCCATTAACATAGAGAGCAAAACCTCTTGAAAGGGAGAATGGGCTTCGGCCAAAACCATGCGTGCCGAAGCTGATGACATAGAGAAGGCTTACTCATGCAAGGGAAATTAGCTTTAGCCAACACCTTGTATGCTGAAGCTTATAACACAGAGAGCAAAACCTCTAAATGAGGCAAATGTGCTTCAGCCAACAACTTGTTTGCCGAAGAACATGACACAGAGAGCAAGTTACTTCAGAAGCACACCAGATTGGCTGAAGCACACAACTTTTTAGCTGAAGCCAATTATTGACAAATCCAAACAGCAGAATAAACATCATCACCACTCCTAAAACTCATCCAAACACTATCCAACAAGTATCATGTATCCATTCAAACACTAAAATAAGCTCAGCACATCAACATCCAATACAACACCAAAAATGTATCATAAACATGAGGGTAATGATAACATTTACTAGCATTACTTAACTTTCAACACATTAAATACTACTACCACAAGTTCATGTCATCCATAATTCAAAAGAGAGTTAGCATCAACCACATTCTTAAGGTAGCCTCAGTACTACCCAAAATTGACCAATAATCATATATGCACTCTAAAATCTTATATATAAGCTCATGGTCAAGTGAAGTTCCTTGAAATGCATTTTCTATATCCTTCCAACAACTTCATGCTTTTTCTTAGAAAATCTCTCTTTGCATTAGCTTTGCTCATTCTTCATTGGGTACCTTTCCTTCCTACAAAACACAAAGATCAAACATAAACACTACTAAAAACACACAAAAAACACTAAAAATGACAAGATTGAGTTTAGAACTTGGGTTGCCTCCCAAGAAGTGCTTGGTTTATAGTCTTTAGCCAGACTCTTCATGTTGGTGACTCTTCATTAGATAGGTGGATAATGGACACAAGCCTATCCACATCTCCTACCTAATAATGTTTCAACCGTTGACCATTGGCTTTGAATTGCTCACCATCTTGGCCTTCCAACTCCACAACACCCTTGTCAAAGACTTGAACTAGAGTAAAAGGTCTAGACCATCTCAACTTCAACTTTCCCAAAAAAATCTTCAACTTAGAATTGTATAGAAGCACTTGTTGACCACACTCAAAAGACTTGGAGACAATCTTCTTGTCATGCCATTGCTTGGTTTTCTCCTTGTAAAGCTTTGAACTCTCATAAACATGAAAACAAAATTCTTCAAGCTCATTAAGATGTAAGAATCTCTTTTCACCTACTTCTTTCTCATCAAAATTCAACTTTTTGATAGCCCAATATGCATTGTGTTCTAACTCCATATGAAGATGACAAGCTTTCCCAAAAACTAACCGGTAGGGAGACATACCGATAGGTATCTTTTAAATGATATGATAGGCCCATAGTGCATCATCTAACTTCATGGACTAATCCCTTCGAGTGACACCCACAGTTTTCTCAAGGATTTTCTTGATTTCTCTATTAGAAATTTCAGCTTGATTTTAGGGATGGTAGGCTAAAGCAACCTTATGTTTCACTCCATACTTCTTCAAAAGAGATTTAAATTGATAATTGCAAAAGTGGGTGCCTCTATCACTAATAATAGCCCCTGGAGCACCAAAGCGAGTGAAAATGTGCTTTTTCATGAATCTGACCACTGCTTTAGCATCATTTGTTGGGAAAGCAATGGCCTCAACCCATTTAGACACATAATCAACAGCTACAAGAATGTATTGATTGTTGAATGATTTAGGAAAAGATTCCATAAAGTTAATCTCCCATACATCAAATAATTCCACTTCCAATATAATGTTAAGTGGCATTTCATTTTTCCTAGAGATATTATCAACCCTTTGACGTTGGTCACAAGATAGAGCAAATTTATAAGAGTCCTTAAACAAGGATAGCCTAAAAAATCTAGATTGTAAGACTTTCGCAACAGTCTTGTTACCACCAAAGTGGCCTCCATATTTAGAGGAATGGTAACACTTCAATACATCTTGTTGTTTACTTTCTGGAACACATCTTTGAATCAACTGATTACCCCAATAGTGAAATAGGAAGAGTTCTTCCCAATGATAGAACTTGACATCATGTATAAACTTCTTCCGTTGGTGATAGCTCAAGTCCTCAGAAGTAATTCCACTCACAAGGTAATTTACTATGTTGGCATACCAAGGAGTTTCAGAATGACTCAGTAAAAAGAGTTGCTCGTCTGGAAAAGTTTCATGAATAGGTTGATCTCCATCATGTTAAGCTTTAGCACTCAACCTAGACAAATGGTCAGTAACTTGATTTTCAGAGCCCTTTCTATCAACAATCTCAAGAACAAATTCTTGTAATAGCAAAGCCCATCGAATCAACCTTACTTTAGAGTCCTTCTTATTAAAGAGGTACCTTAGTGCAAAATGATCAGTATGAACAACCACCTTGGCACCAATCAAGTAAGGTCGAAACTTGGCAAATGCATACACTACGGCCAAAAGCTCTTTCTCAATGGTAGTGTAGTTTTCTTATGCATCATCGAGTATATTTCTGGTATAATAAATAGGATGGAAGACTTTATCCTTTTTCTGCCCAAGTACAGCTCCTATGGCATAATTGCTAGCATCACACATCACTATAAAGAGGAAATTCCAATCCGGATGACTTTATCTCTTTCAATCAAAAGCACAAATTTTGAAATCATGAAAGTTGTGCTTTGTTTTTTCTAGAGGATTTGAATTTTGAAGAGAGAAGTGGAATAGATTATCCTTCCCTGCCTCCCAAAGCACTTAGCGGAGAAGCTGCTTGATTATAATTCTCTCATTGCATCCATACATAATATGCAATATGGTTGTTTTTATTTTTTTTAGATTATATTATTATGATTATTAGTGTAGTTTCCTCAACATAGAAAAAAAGTAGTATGATTACTAGTGTAGTTTCCTCAACATAGAAAAAAAGTAGTATGATTACTAGTGTAGTTTCTCGGCTCTCAAAAATAAACAAATTATGAGTATAAGGACTAATGTATAGTATCTATAATCGATGAAACTATAAGAACCCAATAAAAACAAAAAAGAAACTTGTTTTGTTGGCTAATTTTAAATATTAAGTTGCTTTTTTAGCCACAAGAAGTTGAGGAAATTGCTTATATCATAACCTCATATTAGTTCCCTAAAGAAAAATTGTTGGATTAAATTGTTGAAAAAAAAAACTTGTTTTGTTAGCTCATTTTAAATATTAGCTTGCTTTTTTAGCCATAAGAAGATGAGGAAATTACTTACATCATAACCTCACACTACTACAAAATATGGATTTAACGACGCCATCCTTATGGCACTTCTTCAAACAAGCGTCGGAGGAGACTTCTTATTTTTTTTAAAAAAATACATGTGATAGCTACGACGCTTTAGTAGGAAAGCACCATAGTTGCTTAATACTTTGTATGGAGCTTCCTAAGAAAGCACCATACAAGGGGTTATTTTTTAAAAAAAATTAATCCCTTTACTACTATTAAAAAAATGTGTGGCAGCTATGAAATAATAGAAATTCCGTAAGTGTCAAAGCTCCATTACTATGATAAGATGTTTTCTTGAGAAAGTTTATCTATACTAAAAAAAAAATTAAATTTAAGAATCGGTTTAGAGGTCAAAACCTAGAAATAAATCATCCCTATTAAAAAATATTTCAATTTTTTTAATAAAAATCATTGGACAACGCTTCCCAGGGAAGTGCCGGCTAAGAAGTGGTCTTAAATGGCACTTGGAAATCAAGCGCCATCCAAGGCTTAGCCTTGGATGACTATTGAGCCTTGGACAACGATTGATTTCCAAGCGCTGTCCAAGGCACTCAAAGTAATTCAAGGCACCTGATGGTCCCTTGAATATAGTCTTGGACGTTTGACCAATATATATATATATAGCCTTGGACGACGCTTGAAAATCAAGCGCCGTCCAAGGCGCTCAAACTACTTCAAGGAACTATCAGGTGCCTTGAATTGAAATATCAACGCACCACATGGTGCCTTGATAATATTCAAGTCACTTGTGGTGCCTTGGACGGCACTTGGAAATCAAGTGGCATTAAAGGCTCAGTTTTGGACTGCCTTACTAATCAAGCACCGTCTAAGACTTTTTTTAAGAAAAAGAAAATTGGCCATCATTTTTTTAAATTGAGAAGCTTCGACGTTTTGACAAAAAGTGTCGTAGCTTCTCCCACCTTGTAATTTAATTTCCATAACCTGTTGTTTTCGTTTTCATTTTCATCTTTCCACATTCTCTCTAGCTTCCCCATTTCTCATAACTCCGTTGTTGTAGAAAGCTTCCTCTCCCATGTGTTTTTTTTCTTGTCTTGGCCACCTTCAAAAGCTCCCTAGCTTGTAAGTGTTTTCTTTTTTCAACATTTGGTTCACGTTTTCTTTTAGTTAAAATCTGTCAAGAATCTTATAAGTGTGCTCATAATTTTTTTTTCAGGTATTTATTTGAAGTATCAACTCTATCTTCTTGAACTTCTTATACATTGTAAGTTTTTTAATTTTTGAGTTTATAAATATAATAATACTTAGTTTAATCCTATATAGAAATAACGTGTGTAGCTCAAGTTTAAGCAACTTAAATACTGGAGTTCTTTTATGCTTGATACATGAAGATGCAATATTGCAAAAGATACGTGCTATGTTATTTCATTTTGTTGTGGCTTGTATTATAAAGTGTTGTGGATTTTGGATTGTAAATGGAAGTTTTCATTAGGGAAATAAAATAATCATGAAAAATTATTTTTTTAAATAAAAAACTTCCTACGGGGAAGCGCCATAGGAAGTTATATTTTTTTAAAAATAATAATAATCAAACTATAGCGCTTCCATATATTCAAGAAGCACCGTAGTTTGTTTTAATGACGCTGAAAGCTACGGCGCTTCCCAAGCATCATAGTATTCTTTCAATTAAGCGCCACAGCTTGTGTTTTTTGTAGTTGTGTCATATTAGTTCCCTAAAGAAAAATTGTTGGATTAAATTTTTGATATTGTCCTGAATTGCCTTAGTTAGTTTGTTTTGTTTGAATTAAGCTAAAATGGTTTGTTATTGAAATTTTGGGATGTCTTACTTTTAAGGGGAAATGCTGCTGAATTCTTTTTTTTTAAAAAAAAGAATGAAAAAAGGCAATCCCATCGTTGACAATTGTTCTAAACTTGAGTGTTATTAGGTGGTAATAAAATGGATCATAGTTGGATGAATGCTTTAAGAACTAGTGAAGAATATGAGAATGAGGTTAAAGAGTTTATTGAATTTGCTAGAATGAATGCTTCAACAAAAAATGGGATGTATTTTTGTACTTGTGTCGATTTTTTAAATGAGAGTCAACGAGATGTTGATGTTATAAGGGATTACCTACTTTGTGATGGAATAAATCTTTGATACGCAAGGTGGATATGGCATGGTAAGGAAGTAACTGATTGTCTGTTGCACAAAAAGAAAACTGTGGATGACATAGATGAAGATAGAATGGAGAATATGATTCACAATATTAAGGTTGAATCCTTTATGCAATTGCATGAATATGACAGCCTGTGGAGTGATGCAGAGACACCATTGTACTCTAGGAGTAAGTACATATAGCGGACAGGAATATTATATTTGGTTAACTTAAAGGCAACTTGTGGGTTGATTGATAGTAGTTTCATATTGCTGTTTAAATTATTGTGTGATATGTTTCCAGACGATAATATCCTTCCAAATTGCATGCACGAGGCTAAGAAAATCCTGTCTATGATGGGTATGGAGTATACAAAGATACATGTTTGCCCTAATGACTGAGTACTTTGTAAAAAGGAGTATGAAGGTCTTAATGAATGTTCTAAGTGTAAAATTTCATGATATAAAGTGAAGAAAGATGGTGGTTATGGTGATGGGACAACTAAAATGCAACCTTTTAAAGGTTTTGTGGTATCATCCAATAATATCGCGTTTTAAGTGTTTGTTTGCGAATGCAACAAAAGTGAAGAAGTTGAGATGACATTCTGATTAGAGAATATCTAATGGAAAATATCTTTGGCACCTAGCTGACTCTCCACAGTGGAAGAAAATAGATGAAATATTCCCTCAATTTGGTAGCAAGCTGAGAAAACTTCTGCTTGAGTTTTGCAAAAATGGCATTAATCCGTATAGAACTCTTACTAATATACATAGTATGTGGCCGGTTCTCCTTATAATATACAAATTGCCTACTCGGCTATGTATGAAACACTATGTGATGCTTTCTATGATGATTTATAGACCAAAATAGCCTGGGAATAATATCGATGTCTACTTGGTGCCTTTGATTGAGGCCTTGATGAAGTTATGGGAGGAAGGCATAGATATGTTTGATGTGTATAAGAAGGAGTCTTTCAAGCTATATGTAATGAATTTCACCACAATAAATGAATTCTTTGCATTTGGAAACTTGTCAGGGTACAGTGTGGAAGGGCATAAAGCATGTTTAATACATGAAGCAGACACATACTTACATCTACTTAAGCATGGAAAAAAATGGTCTACCTTGGTCACAGGAGGTTTCTTCATCGATTCCACCCGTATCGTAGCTTACGAAAGCGTTTTAACAGCTTATAGGAGTATGGAATAGCTCCAAAGGCATTAATTGGAGAGGAAGTTTAAAGTTGGGTGGAACATATCAATATCACCTTCGGTAAGAATCAGAGGACTGTGGGTGAGAAGAACATATAGAAGAAGAGATCAATTTTCTTTGATATTTCATATTGGCATAGTCTTGATGTGAGACACATTATTTATGTGATACATGTGGAGAAAAATGTTTGTGATAGTCTTGTCAGTACACTGCTGCCTATACCAGGGAAGACTAAGGATAGAATTGGTGTGAGACTAGACCTTACTGATATAGGAATAAGAGAATGGTTATATCTACAACTAAGAGATGATGGTAAGAGGGCACACATAGAGCTAGCAGCGCATACACTATCAAAATCGAAGAAAAGAAGTTTGTGTGGGTGTTTGCATGAAATTAAGGTGCCATAAGTGTATTCTTCTAATGTCATAAGGTATGTCTCAATGGACGATTTGAAGTTAGTAGGAATGAAGACCCATGATTATTATTTGTTGATGCAACAACTATTACCAGTAGCTATTAGAGGTATCATGAAAGATGAAGTGCGAGCCATTATAACAAGATTGTGTGTTTCCTTTAATGCTATCTGTAGCAAAGTTATTGACATTGAAAAGTTGGATTAACTGGAAAATGAGGGTTATATTATTTTGTCCCAACTAGAGATACATTTTCCTCTTTCATTTTTCAATATAATGATGCATTTGATAGTTCATTTGGTAAGGAAGGTAAGGCTCTATGGTCCAGTTTACCTGAGGTGGATGTACCTTTTTGAGCGATACATGAAGATCTTAAAAGAGTATTCTAAAAATCCTTATCGACCTAAAGCCTCAATAGTTAAAAGCTATGTAGTTGAAGAGGCTATAGAGTTTTGTGAAGATTATCTATCAGGGAAGAAGAAACAATCTCGGCATGAAGAAGGGAGAAGAAAGGGAACACAAGGACTAAAAGTGAAGAATATTCCTCGTGGAGAGGTGTTGCAAGCACACTTGTATATTCTAAATAATATGGAAGCAGTTCAACCCTACATAGACGAACACAAATTCTCCAAGGAAAAATGACATGCAGATTCCTATTGAGCAAAACAAGACATTCATAGAGTGGTTTGAGGAAAAGGTTTTGCATGAGACCGGTGTGTCTGAGACAATCAAGTGGCTAGCTTGAGGGCCTTTGTTTCAAGTTTTTACTTGAACCGGTTATGATATAAATAGGTCTTCTTTCTATACAAAAGACCAAGATGATAGAAGTACCATGCAAAATAGTAGGGTGATGGTAGAAGCTGAAGCTATGCACTTTTCTAGTTTGAAAGATAAAAACCTCATATTAGCATTTAAGGCCTATTATGGAGTTATAGAAGAAATATGAGAGATTAATTACAACAAGTTTAAAGTTGCTTTATTCAAATAAGTGGGTTAGCAATAATGCTGTGGTAATGGATCAACAATTTGGATTTATCTCAGTTGATCTTTGAAGAGTTGGTTATAAAGATGAGCCTTTCATTCTAGCAAGCCAGGTGAAACATGTGTTTTATGTCACAGATCCTGCGAATAAAAAAATGTCCATTGTACTTCATAGTAAAAAATAGAAGTATGGTGATCCGAACTTCAACCTTGACGACACACCACCTTGCACAACAAACCTACCTAGAACAAGTGAAGTAAAATTGGTAGATGATGAAGAAATGATCATGGTGAAGGAATATGAGAAACAATATAGAGTAAGATATTAACTTAGAAAATAGCATTGTATGCTTTTTGTTTTAATCCTAGTTAGTTTATTCATTTAATTGCTATTTATTTACCTATATGACAATGATTATTGTGTTAACAGGAATATGGACAACTCTAGTGACTCACAAAGTGTTGGGGATGATAAAGTGGCTAGAGATGAACCTATTGCGAGAAGCTTTAAAGGTTGTATAAATATGGGAGCATTGATTGCACGTCATCAACACAACAAGAGAAGCTGTATGTGGACTTTGATGCCAATATGAATCCAGTTGGTCCTGAGGAAGACCATTTCATTAGCTATTTAGGCTATTTGGGTTGAAGCAAAGTTTGCATTATCTATGATAATTGGAAGTTTGTTCCACCAAAATGAAAGACATGATTTAACAGCAACTATTGATATATAAGTTTTGATACATCTGCATTTATAGCTTTATTCCTATTGCTTCAAATATAATTATCTTATATTTTAACTTACAGCAAATATACGATGGCCCAAACACCAAGGTGATGTACAAGCACTGGATGGGGAGGTTCATCTATGATGGAAAGATTTCAAGAACAAGATTACAAAAAGGTACATTCGAGGGGAACTGAGGGGTCAGGATCCATGTCAAGAGTATTCGTATTTGTCTCTAGAGGATTGGAGGTTGTTTGTGGCATCACAGGAAGATCCTCACTTTTTATTAATTTTCTTTCATCATAGTATAAAACTTTTTATTTGAATATACTTGACATCATGGATTCAATTTTCGTTGTTTTCCTTTCATAGGAAGTAAGTGCACAGAGGCAAACAGAAAATAAGTATCAGCATTACATGTCTTGTGATGGTTACCTGAAACTTAAGCGGAGGATGATGGAAGAAGAGTTGGAAAAAATGAAGGAAGCAACTGAATTAGATCCTAGCATTGTTGTCCAGGCCTTGGCTTCTCCTTTACATCACCATAAATGAAAAGCAGGGATGATTAAGGGTGGGAAGTACATAAATTAGGCTGTTGCTGAGGTTGCTGCAAGGATTGTAAGTAGTTAAAGCATAAGTACATAAATTTTTTCATATTAAGAGTGCTTACTTTTCATTTACGATAAATTGTATGTTACAGGATGAACTGGAAGATTATAGTAGCCAAGGTTTGTTCACTCTAAGTGGACGGATGGATATCTTGTCAACAGCAATTGGGAAGGCAGATCACTCTGGTGGTGTTCGAGGGGAGCCAAGGGCAGTTAGTGTCGTTAAGTATTTTGGACGAGCCTCACATTATTAGTTACAAGCTAAACCCAATAGGGAGCTTGTGGCCAAGATTTTTGAGGAAGTCGAACAATAACTCGAGGTCAAACTTCGTGACAAGCTCTAAGAAGAGCTGTTGCTAGAGCTACGTCTTAAAATGACAAAGATGATTGAATCAAAGATGGCAAGTGATGAGGGTAAAACTTAGGAATCCCCAGCCTTCCCGAGCACCAAAGGAAGTTACAACCCACTGGAGGAACCACTTTGTGACCCTTCTCCCACTCCAGCATCGGGAGGACCTTCCACCCTCTATTTGGATGCCCCATTACTGTGTGTTGTTGCCGATGCTTTCGTTCACACACAAGCTATCACCTACTATCATAAGCAAATTCCACAGCATTTATGTAGGGTGTGTAACCTCCTCACGGTAATCACATCCGAATTTCGACATTTAAGTGAAATAGTGACCAATAAAATGAAATCAACAATTTATAATCCCTCAACTCGAGATGAGATATTTCAAAATCAATTCAAAACGTAATAATTCCGGGTCTCACATTCACATACGGATGTAACTACTTGAGAAATCAAATCACATAAGAAATATCAGAGTGCGGAAACTGAAATCCCGGCAAACCCCGGGTTACTCTATATATCGAATGGGTTTACTATTTTCCAAATGGGGATTACAAATCAAAAATTCACTATGAACAATTTATATACAGTAATCCCAGCTCTACAATGGATAACCAACAAATCCCAAAATCCTGAATGTCCCTAAGAGTTTTTAACCACTCCGGATTGGTTACTTCTCCTTCGAGCCACTTGCCCTGTCTGAAAAGGTTAGTCATATGGAAAGAGTGAGATTCTAAAGAATCCCAGTAGCAACAAGTCACTCATACAATATATAAACATAAAGCATGTATGTTCATCAAGTTCAGCAGCTTCACAATGATCTCTGGCTCGCGCCACATACGACAGCACTCACGGCTGTAATCACAATGAACACTATGCCAGCTTTCGCTGTAATCACTATGCACAACGCCCGCTTTTGCGGTGAACACTATGTAGCAGCAACACAAAGCACAAAGCACCACAAAGCATCTCAAAGCACAATGTATCACTAACTCCACAAGGTATCTCAATGCACAAGGTAAAACAAAGCAGTAGCCGCAGCATCCACACAATGAATAACAGACAAACATATAATACATTTACACAAAGTATAAGAGAGGAGTCACTACCTGAATCTTTCCTGACAATCTTTGGCACAGTGGGCTTACGCGTTCGGCAGATATCAAATCCTATACCAAATTAGGGACAATTGATTAATCTCTCTTCCAATTACTTATTTCCATAATACACTAAGTTGGTTATCATTTAGGACTCTTAAGAGGCCACAAATGCCTCTAATAAAAGCCCTAAAAGGTTGGGAAACAATAGGTTGAATGCCACTTTTCGAAAACACAAAGTGCTGGAACACAGGGGTTGGCTGCGGCCAGCCCTTCCTTGGGCCGCGGCCAAAATATGGTCAGAAGGCCGCTGGCCACGGCCAGCCACTCATGGGCCGCGGCCAGAATCAGGCCAGAAAGGTTTGGGCCGCGGCCAAGCAATTTCCTGACTCTTGGCTAAACTTCGAAAAACCATAACTAATTGTAAAAAAATCAAAACGGAGTGATTCCAAAGCCAAATGAAAGGTATATAAGTCCTCTTTCAAGGAAAAATATAGCCCATCACTGGAAATCACTACACAAATACAGAATCACCAAAAACTAAACACTACTCCAAAACAGAGTTCTGTTTCAGTCCCAAAGTTTTGGACAACCATATCTCATAGAATACTAAACGAAATGACACAAAATATATGTTCATTTTGAAGCTTGGGATGTGAACTTTAAGGCTGGAAAGTTTCATAATTTTCCGAAACCATTTGGTCATTCAAAACTTTCGTGTAAACTGATTGCCCAAAACAGAGCTCACACAAGACATATTTCCAACTTTCTACCAAAGTGTTCAATGACTCTAAAATCAATAATCAAGCTTATTCCCATACAATTTTCCATAAAGGACACAATAGCAACCTCTAAAACATCCCACAACCAATCTAACCACAATCAAACACTATGGTCTCTATGATTCACACAATGTCTAAATTCCAATCAACACAATTCCAAACTTCAAAACTATCTCCAATACTCAAATATCATCATAATGAACCATTTCCAACATCAAACACAATGAAACTCATATATTCAAAAATGGACATAAGCTAGGGCAATTTTCCAGATTTTTATACTTATCCAAAAATCACAAATAATATATCAAAATGCTCAAAATGCCTACCTCTTCTCTTTGCCAAATTCAGAATCTTGATTCTCACACTTTCATATTTCTCCAACTCACAAATCAACACCTTTCAAGATTCTACAACCACCACAATGTAGCTCTCAATGAGATACACAACTTTAGTGAAGAGGTTTTGAGCAAAGGAGGATCACAACTCACCAAGATTCAAGCTTTCCTTTTCTCTTTCCCAAGCTTGAGCGCCAGAAAATGGAGGAAGAAGAGAGAGAAAATGGTGAGATGGAAGAGATGATGATGAAATGAAACTTTCCTTCCCTTGCACACACACACACACTCCACCAATCAAGAGAGAGAGAAAAGAGAGGAAAAGTAGTATTTTGCCCTCCAGTGTCTCATCCAAAGGCCTCTACTATGCCACATGTCACCATCTCATCCACTTCCACTATGAGCTCACATAGACACAATGTATAGGATTCCGACCCATGAATAATGAATCTCAACCCTTGATCTCAAATACCACACACATTCATCTCAAATTTACATCACATTAATTCCAAAAGTGTATAATTACACAATTTTATAATCAATCTCAATGCCATTAGCCCTTAATCGAAAATCAGGGTGTTACAGGGTGACTATGACATGTGTTCGAGAGGGGGAAGAAGGTACAATTGTCCTTGTTCCTGATAAAGAGGTTCCATAATAGGTCAAACGATTGGATCTTTCATCCTTTGGCCTTAAAATCTTATTAGCATAGTGGCAACACCTCCAATGGTAGGAACTACCTTACTATTACTTGAGATCTGTTGGCATCCTACTAACAATCTATTTTTTTATGTTCTAAAAGGATGAGCAAGATGCGGGAAAATGCCCTTCTTAGTATGACTACAACACCTCTATAAAGGCATTCACCAGATTGACTTGCATATGCCTCTAGGGATTATGGGTCTAACATTGGAGTACCCCTTTATGATTGACAGGAAAGATCTCAAGGATTTCATTAAGTTGGAGGAAATAGATCTATGATGGGTTAAATTTGCAATTCAGTATGTTTTTTCCATTTTTTCCTTCAATTAATGTAGTGGTTTTTTGGTTTCATATATCAATAATTCATTCATTATTTTAATTCTATTATAGCTCTTTCCACCGCATATGCATCGACATGGAAAGATATGATTTATATGGATTCTTATGTCATGCAAATATGACAAGGGATACTAATACTTTGGAAGCAAGGATGAGCTATGCATGTTAAAAATGGGACAGACCAAATTTCGTTGTTATTTAGTACCAACTATTTATGGGTACGCATTTTAATTTTGTCTATTTAAGATTTTTAATAAATAATTGCTTTGTCATCTAACTTCATTTTAATCTGTATATGTTGTTATAGTTACCATTGAAGTTTGTGTATTCTCTGTCCTCGCTTCAACACAATCTATTGGTTTGATTCCTTGAGTAAAAAGCCAGACAAAGAAACAAAATGCATCTTCAACACTTAAGTTATTTTGTTTGTATTTTATTGATTCTTGACTTAAATGAATAGCTTTCTAATTTCTGTTGATTTTCATTTTAATGATAGTGCGACCCAAACATATAGAATCCTTGGCAGGTCTTGTGAGGGTAAAGTTCTTAGAAACCCAAAGTGGTTTTATTCGAAAGTAAATAGTTCCAATTCAAGTTCTTTCATTGAGGATCGTTTTATATATGCCTTTATTGATTTTAACCATTAGGTTTTGATTTATAGTGCCCTCAAAAACCTGACAACACTGAATGCGGATATTATGTTATACTTTATATGTATAACATCATTCATAGTGGAATTAAAAGCGATTTTGAACAGGTAATCGCTTCTTCATTCTCAAATGATAATATTTTTGGTGTTGCAATCGAATTGCTAATTAGTTCATTCACTTGATTCATTTTATCTAAGTTATTTTCTAATTTGCAGATTTTTGATGATGAAGATGCTTACTTATATGAAGATATTAATTTGATTAGAGACCTTTTTTATGGACATCTTCTTTAACATATAGATTAGTAAAGTTTTATTTATAGTAGTTAGTAGTTGTGTAATAGACAACTTTTTGACATTGTGTGGTTGTTATTCTACATAGTATTAGGTTGTATGAATTTTTATTGTACATAGTATTAGGTTGTAGGAGTTAACAATTTAATTAGCTAGTGCTGGATGTTTCCTTACCATTTGTAAGGGACATTATGGTTTATGAATCATTCTTCAATCCAGTTTTAATTTGCTGGGCAGTAAAGAATATAAATAATCATTTTTTTAAAAAAATAAAATCTTTTAATGTCTGTAAATAAAAAAGGACGCCTAAAGTGTCTACATTAACACTTTAGATGTCCCTTTTTAAAAAGGGACGTGTAAAGTGCAGACTTTAGATGTCCTTTTATTTACAAATGTTATTGTCATAATTTATTATGTCGCTCACATAGGCGTCACTCTGTTTTCAAATGTTAAAAGGGCTAAAAAATGGACATTAAAGGTGTCTTTCTGCAGTAGTGATAACATTTAAGAGTGAAGGAGATTCTGTAAAATTTAAAATGCCTCCAATTAATGGTGGTAGCAATCATTTAAAACGATTGACTATTTGTTGTGTATTCTTCCCCTTTGGTGATTTGGATAACAAGGAATGTGAATCTTGTATAATTAGCTTAATGATCATAAATTATACAAAGGCAAACAACTCTGCACTACAAGCAAGATTCACTGACTTCATTTCAAGAAGCAATGAATAAGGAAATTATATCAAATCTAGAATCTGACGACCAAGTGGAGTTCATGGTAAAGAAAACAACTATCTACTTGATATATAATGAGTCATTTGATGAATAGATGAGCCTTCATCATCTGAAGCTACAAATCCACCGACACCAAACACAAATGTGAGAAAGGCAATGAAAATTTGAAACTTGGACACTTTCTTCCATTTTTTGTTGCAACACTTTTTATGAAGTCAATAACCCGGCTACAATTTAGAAAGAGCACTCCACATTCTATGGTCTAGCTGCCATAATATAATTTAGTAAATTCCTTGGCCTGTTTTCATCTGCCACTTCCAGGGCCAAGGATAATAGATAGGGAAAGATAGGCCTATTTTAGCACAATGTTAATTTCTTTTTTTCTGTTGTAACATTCCATTTCTCGTGTCTTTTCCAGGAATGGTCCAGTTCAACTCAACTTACTCATACGTTATATAAAATACTACTTTTCCTGTCCCTATTTACTTTCTTTTTTTCCCCTTGTAAAAAATTATTTTTTCCTTCTCAGTTTTGCCCTCCATTTTCAGTATAGAAAAACCATTTATACTTGTGTACCAAAAGTCATTGGATTCACACCAACAACATTTACTAAAAATCGTAGTTGAAGCTTACCATCACATGCATTTCAATTTAGCCGCAAAAAGTAAAAAACATCGATTACTCTAAATATGAAACATAGGAAACAGAATTTGTCCACCTCCCTTTTTCTCATACTCCAAAGGCTTAGACCACATTCATGGCCCAATACATATTTCATATCAAGCCATACTCCCACTGGCCCATTCCACTCAAGATCTGTATACCTTATCCTCAGCGCTTAGCAGTTGAAGAGGGAATCGGATTTTGAACACCCCTGATTTATTTTCTACAGGCTTTTTGTACCCAAAAAAAAATTTAACATATGCGTCTTTTTAATCAAATCAGTCCTTAATTTCCTAGATAGCACGTGAGAAATAAATGCGAATCTAGCACCCAATACTTCGGGTTTGTTTGGTTGGAGGTTTTATTAAGTTATGTCAGGTTGAAGTGGGGTTGGAGATTAAAAATAGGTGTTTGGTTGGAAGGAGGTTAGGTTAGGTTAGGTGTGAGATGTTTTTTTTTGTCTTCTAGTGATCACCTAACCTAAGCTATGAACCCTCCAAAATTGGGTTTTTTTCTAGGGATGAAAATATTTGTGTTCAATTGTGACTAAATTGCCCATAACAATTTTCCAATATTCCACCGTTACCCTCACGTGTTAAAAGTCATTTTCCTTTTACATTCAGTTCTTTCATGAGTTGTTCGTTCCTCTTCCCCATTCCATCCCCTTCTCTCTCCTCCAACAACCTCCCATGTTCGTCATCAGACTATGCAGTCTTCTTCTGCGTCTCCTTCGCCTTTAGTTTCGAATGATTATAATAAGCAATTCCCAAAAAGGTAAGTCCATACCCAAACAAATTGAGGGACATCACAATGTCTTTAATAACCGACCACAAAAAAGCAATAAGAAGCTAGTCCTTCATCACGCCGGCCACATTCTTTGTCAAAGCTGAGGTCTACAAACAGGGATATTTTTTAAAAGTAATCATATATTTTTATTTATATATTTATTGTTTGTAATTAATTTAAATCTATTTTTTTTTATTATAACTCATCTTTTTATGTATTATAAAAAGAAAAGAATATGTAAAAGAAATGTATATCATTGTTAGAATAATTATTTTATAAATAATAATTTTAAAAATAATTATTATTAACGAATACATTGTGAAAGAAGTGTATGTAATTGTTAGAATAATTATTTTATAAATAATAATTTTACAAATAATTATTATTAATGAACACATTATTAAAAAAGAAAGAAAATATGTAGAAGGGCATTTTTGTCCACTCATAATTAATTCACCTAACCTAACCTCCTGAACCAAATAAGATACCAAACCTCACTTGCCCTCTTCTTGAACCAAACAACATTATAACATACCCTAACCTAACTTAAATAAATCTCACTTAACCTAACCTCCGTTGAAACAAACAAAGCCAATAACAGAAAAAATTAATAAAAAAAAAAAAGCTTTTAAAACACTTTCATAAGCTTGCTTCATCTACAGCAAAACGTTCTCGTTATAACATGGGTGTGGTTTTTTTTCCTCTATCAGGAAAAAAGAGGAACAGAAAAAAAAAATCTCCATCTTAAAGACTGTTTATTAAACAAAAAATCTAGTCCATAATATTGAGCCAAAAGAATGATATTTTCAGCCTGATTCGTTATATTTACAAAAATAAATACATATAATACATTTGAAAAAGAGAAAAAGAAAAGAAAAGAAAAGCAGGATGTGAATATAATAATAAGATATGGACTTCACAAGAACACATAAAGCATTCAAATGCAAAAATAAATACATTAATCGTGAAAAAATAAAAAAAATAAATCAAATGGATGAAAAACTTTACAGAAAGCGCTACTTTTTAAGAAAAAATGGCATAAATATCAAATGAAAGAAAGTTAATCATTTTAAGTAACCATGATTTTTTTATATGGCTATCTGACTCAGTTATATTTGAGTATTACTGAGTCTAATTGGGAATAACTCTTCTAAAGGTGTTGTCTGCATTCAAACGGACTTAAACTTGAGACCTTATATTTAAATAGCAAAAGTTTCTTCCACAGGGATCAACACAAGTTGGTAACCATAAATTTATAAAATGATAGAGAAGAACCCAAGTTCAAACAAATATGGGGACGAAAAATCCTTATATAGTCTAAACATAGCTCAGTTGCAAATGACAAAAATAATTTGTAAATTAAATCTCGGAAGCTTGGTTGCAAATATAGGAAGATGAGGTGCCAACAAGTTATAAAATTGAAGTTAGATGTGCTCTTTATCTTTAAATTTTCACCATGTAATGTCGTACCATTTTTATACTCCATGATAATAATAATGATTGTATTAGTTTGCATCAATTTCATAGTAAGTTCAAATTAATTAAGGTTGTCAATTTAGAAGATACTCAAGTCAATGTTCTGTAAGTTTGTTTAGTTTTTTTTTAGTGATAAGTCTGTTTAGTTATACTTTGAAAGCATTTGCATGAACAAGATCTATGTTGAAGGAGTTGGAGAGCCTTTGTGTGCATGAAGAGCAAACTCAAGATCATAATGCTTCTATAATCAATTCTAATGACTCCCATAATTTGTCCTCAACCACATCCACCAAAGTTTGGTTTTCGTGGAGAACGCTTTATTTTCCTGTAATACTAATAATTGCAGAGTTTATTTTACCAAAAAAACAATTGAAGGGTTTAGATTGCGGAAAAAATGCTGTAGGTGGCATTTTAATCTCTGTAATGCATCTTATAATAGAACCTTTTGAATAAATAAGAATACTGCAAGTGAAGACCCAGACAAAGATATTTGCTCTTTATATAATGTCAAATCAAACTCTGTTTAATTACCTCTGTTTTTTATTATAACGAAACAGAGATAATAGTCATACCAGCCAAACAAGATAATGGCTCTGCCTCATTACATTCTAATCAATACAGTTAGTACTATTCGTCAGATACATGTTTTTTTTTTTTTTGGCCCAAGTCAGATACATGTTAACAACATTTATTAATAGCACTCAATAGTAAATGCTTTTGTGTGATCTATTCGGTAGTACAAAGTTAGGGATCTAAGAGAAGAAATTAAACAAAAAAGTGAACACCATTTGTATAATAAAAAACATTACTGTGAAAGCAAACTCAATTGACAAATATAACATTATCCACATAAAGATGTTCTTGGGGGCATTCAATACATGACTTTGTTGCTAACATCATCATCATATACCAATAGATAGTTGTATTTTTCACTCGAAATTCACGTGCAAAAGTGGCTATGACATCCACTCTATTACGATGCACTAAATTAGAAATTATATTTTATCAATTATCTTCATCCTTTCAAGTAATTGTTACATCTTTCTGGTAAAGTTTAATGGTAGCCTTTGTATGGTTTAATACTAAGACACCAATAGGATATACAATTATCATAGTGTCTTGAGGAGGCAAAAAGATTATGCATAGAATCAATTCTTTCAAGCTTTTGCCCATAATTTGAGGAACTTAAAAAAATATCGAAGATCCTTCACCTTTATAACTTTGCCAATGAGAAAAATTGTCTTCTGGAAGAGAATTACCTCCAAACTTTCTTTCATTGGCCTCGGGAGATGTGCCTATTAGTTCCCCACATCTACTCTATGTATTTAGAGCCGCTAGCTCCTGCTGAGACAGTTTTGTTTATAAAAAGGGGTGAGATTTCAAGGAATCCCAGAGCAACATATAATCAAACATATAAAATGCGAGAATTAATATGCAATGTGTAATATCCCAATTTTTGATTAAGGACTAATCATGATTATTGTGGATAATTATGAATTTAATTGAAATTATTATGTGTTTTATGGCAATATTAATTAATATGTCATAATTAGTGAAAAATTGGAAGAATGGGAATATTGGTCATAAATTGGTAATTAATGGGGAAATTAATTACTAACCAAGAGGAAATGATGTGTGAAATTAATTGGCTAATTGAGAGATTAAAGAAGCTAATTGGTGACTTATTTGGTGAGAACTAATAGCATTGTGACATGTGGCAAAAGAGGGTGTGGGTGTGAAGGTCAAATTGATAAAAAAATTATTTCTCTCTCCTCCCTCTCCTCTCTTATTCGGCTGACATGGGGAAGCATGATCATCATTTCATCTCTTTACTCCATCTCTCTCTCTCTCTCATTTTCTCTCTCTTGGTTCGGCCATTGTTGCTTAAGAAGGAGGAAGAAGAGCTTGTGATTAAGGTAATCAAATGACCTCCATTGCTCAAACATCATTCATTAATGTTGTTCCATAAGTGATAAGCTTCATTTTGATAATTGTAGCATGTCTATTGGGTGTGGTTTGTGATCACACGAAAATCTGGTTGTTGGAGAATCAAAGAGTGTTTTTGGAGAAGTTGAAGAGGTATGTGAAACCAATCTATCTATCTAAGTTTCATGCCATTTGAAATAGTTTATAATTTCTGGAGATTTTGGCTTGAATCCGAAAATGAGAGCCACTGTTCATTTGGTATGTTTTTGGCATGAGAATGGTATCTTGGAATGAGTTTAGGATAGATAGATTGATTGGTGATTGAAATGTGATGTTTGGATGAGATTGGTATATTGTTGATTTAGTTGCCCAAAACCTAAAGCATGATAATGGAGTAGAATTTTGATCATTCTGATGATCCCATTGAGTTTATTGAGTGTTTTTCTATGGGAATGGCTTTAGATAAAGTTTTGTGTCCATAGGGATCAATTGGGCAAGTGTTACGAAGTTTGGTCTATTTTTGTGTTTTCTGGTTCTGATAGAATCACTCGAGTGATTCGGGATTCACTCGAGTGAGGGATGATGATCACTCGGATAGGGTTAAATAATGCTTGAGTGCTGTGCGTATCTTCTGTTTCTCTTCAGTTTTTTTGTTGTTCTTTCTGGAAAATCCAATAGTGCATAGTCTCACTCGTGAGTGAGGGATGAATATCACTCGAGTGAGCCTCCTTGTGCTCAAGTGACTAGTGTATTTGGCACCAAGGACTTGCCTCTCGGGTTGACACTCGCACTTATGGTGCAAGAGTGTGCCTTCTCACTCGTGGGTATGGGGTATCCGCTCGAGTGGGCTGTGTTGTGCTTGAGTGCAGTGAGCCATTTGGGCTACTGCCATTTCTCTTGTGTTCTTAGGTTCTCACTTTCTGGACTTCACTCTCAGGTGCTCGAGTGAGGCATTTGGCTTTCACTCGGGTGAGGTCCAATGTGCTCGAGTGATCCTGTCTCTGAAAAAATGCTTTGTGCTCTCGGATATGCACTCGCTATCTCTCACTCTTTGGTGCCGAAGTGCAGACCGTACCATCACTCGAGTGAGGTTTCCTTCACTCGAGTATCCGTACAATCTCACTCGAGTAAGGCCATCTTCACTCGAGTGCCTCAGTAGAAAATGTCAGTTTGTGTTTTCAAAAAGGGGATCTTTGGGATAGTTCTTCCAACCCCTTAGGGCTATGGTTAGAGGTATTCTTGAGTACTAAAAGAGCAATAATGATAACTAATTAAGTGTTATGAAGATATTAAGAATTGGAATAAAGAAATAACTCTTCGTCCCTAATTATGATTCTAGGATACGATATTTGCCTGACGCGGGAGAGACTGGTGCCAAGGAATGCCCGGAAGGATTTAAGTAGTGACTTTCTCTCATGTTGTGTATGATACCTGGTATGCATTTTTATCATTGTGAATGTGTTATCGGCCATAGGGCATTACAGTGCGAGTAGTTCAGTGTGAGCCGTCGTAGGGGGCAATGCTCATGATACCTACCCCGGCCGTTGTAAATGCTCTGTAAGTGTCGAGGCTGCGTTATGGAGTCGTGGATTCCTATTTGAATATCCAGCCCGTGGGGCTGTATGTTGTGAAATATTTTATATGGGTCACAGCTGTGGTGATATATGCGATATGTCCATTTGGATGTGCAATACAGCAAGCAGTTCAGCGTGAGCCATCGTAGGGGGGCGATGCCCATAATACCTACCCCGACCGTTGCAATTGTTGTTGGGATTGTTGTGTGTTGTATGGATGATTTACTTTCATGCTTTGATGTTGTGCATATTATGAGTGATTTGTTACTACATGGATTCTTTAGAATCTCACTCTCCCAAAATTAAACATTTTAGACAGGACTGAAGGATCTAAAGGCAAGAGGGTAACGAAGAACGGGTAGAGCTCCGTGTTGGGAGTTCCTTTTTGGTTAATGGTTATCATTGTATATACATTTGGATATTTTTGGTAGAAACAATTGTGTACATTGGATTTTGTGTAATCCCCCAAGTAAAGGGTATGACTTGTAGGCTTTGTGCCTTTGTGTAAACCCTTATATAATGAATGGAACCCGAGTGAGTCGGGAGTTTACTTTGCACTCTGATATTTGTAAATGAAATCCACCTATACAGGCCATATTTGTTTAGTATTGTGAATATGAGACCATTGTGAATCAGTCTTTGAAAATTTTTTTTGAAAATCTGATTTTGGGCAAAAGATTACCTTAATAAGTCCAAATTTGAAATATGGTCTCTAATTCCACATTAATTACGTTTTTAAGAACTTAATCTCGATCTAAGGTGGGAAAGGGGTTACACAATGCACCATATAATGTAAAATGAAAATTCATAACAATACATGTGTGTACACAAAGCTTAAGGCCAAATGCTGTTTGGATCCCCCACGTGTACCTCAGCTAGGCCCCAAACCACAATCAAGTAATGTACCCTAGGCATACCTTAGCTGGGTACCTAACCACAGCTAGGTAACATACTTCAAGCACCGTGTTCTTATCACAAAATAAAGTAACATACAACATATCAACAATCACAAGTGTATGAGAGATTATAATTACTACCTTAACCCTTTTCCACCTTAAAACGTGTGCCTCGTAAAGCGTGCAAACGACTAGGCTCTCAACTTGGTCCTATAATGTCAAATATACAAGAATTAGGTTAAAACTCATTCATGTACTATTTTAGGCACTTCCAATATGTTCTTGGTGGTTATGAGTTTATTATGAAAATTTACCAAAATGCCCCAAGGACTCGATCCGATCATACTTTTTTCAAAATTTTGACCTAGGCTATTCTGACATATTTTTGCCTAAAAAATTCATTTACAACCTCAGAATTATCAAATTCATTGCCAAAAGACAAGAATGCCCTTGGCAACCCTTATTTCAAGGTTTCAAGGGCGTTTTGGTAATTATGTTTTTTAAGGCTTTTCTGGAAAAGTGATCAACTGTAACCCCACCTAATTTTCCCTCCTAAATGTAATGGAATCATTATAACATAAAAATCTGACTCTAAACCCCTAAACTAAAGCTAGCCAAAACCCTTAGGGTTCTTCGGGACAAGTTGGGGTTTTCCAATTCTGATTCTGCAGACTTGCTCCTTTCTACCCCTAACCACTTTATTAACTATTTAATTATATTAAAACCACCATTTAGACTCAATTTGGGCAGTATAACGTTTAGAACACAACTTTTCCCAAATTTACAATTAGAGCCAATCTGAAAGAATTTCGCCGATTAACTTACTCACAGCAGTAAGAATAATCAATATTTGAATTTTAGGAAGTTACCTTTTCTTCTTCTGGCTTTCTCTTATGTTGCCGAAACCCTAACTCCCAAGAACTCAAAAAATTACTTCAAATATCCTAAATAATATAAAAGAGAAGTTTAGGAGAAGGATTATTCACATTAGGAATGAATTCACCGAAGAAATCGAACTACCTCGTGAGATTTTCTTCTCCTTTTCTCTCCAGAATTTCACACAACTCTCTCTCTCTCTCGGCTATTAATGGCGTCAGAAATGGCTGAAGAAGGATGAGAAATGTGCCTTTTATCATATATTATATCATATTTTAATTATTTACTTAATTTCCAAAAAGTCCAAACTTTGAATTTTCATGTAATAATTTCTATCATCTTCCAATTGTGTCATAAACTCAATTACCTTGTAACTAACATTTCCCTCACCTTGCTGCATGTAAGAGACACCTAGGGGTCCTTCCTTTTGGTCTCAATTGGCTTTGAAACTTGTTCAAGTTTTGTGTACTCTTTATGTCACAATTTTGGGTCAAATTTGCATTTTTGCTCTAATTTTCCATAAATTCATATTTATTTGAACAAAATACTCTAAATATATATTTCTTCTTTATTTTTCTTAATTAATTGAAATTAACTTCAATTAATTAGAAAATAATTAATTTGGTACTTGTTTTGCAAAATTACAAGTTTGTCATTACATTTCTCTTCATTTTCAGATTTCTAGCAGATTTTCTAACCAAACTTTAAAAAATCATAACTAAATTTGTAGATATCGTATTAGAGTGATTCCAAAGGCTATAAAACCTTTATTAAGTCTAGATTCAAGGAAAAATATAACCCTTTTTCACTTGAAAGCACAAGATTCCCAAAATTAAATTCTTTAAATGTTGTTCCAGAAAATCAACAGTTTTTTTGTACTAAATTCAAAAGTTCATAACTTTTTGTATATAGCTCTAACTGATTCATATAGCCTATCAAATTAAAGCTTAGGATGTTTACTTTCATTTTGAAAAATTTCATAATTTTTTGTCATCATTTGTTCATTCAAAACCACTTGACAACTCACTGCCTCATAGATAATTTCACTGGAAGCACTATTCACCTTTCTATTTCCAATATTTAATTCCCATGGGCATGAATATTCACCATTGTATTGAATATCTTACATATTTACAATACATTCTTGGTGAATAAAATTTAGGGCGTTACATTCTTATGGAGAGTCTGAGAGGCAGTCGGATTTGGGTAAGGTTTTGACAAGGAAAATAATGTCCTCTGTTTGTGAAATTTGGTAAATATTTAGTACACATCCTAAGCATTTAAAATGAGTCCTATAACATTTTAATTGGATGTCTAGAACTAAAATTATGATTTTTGCAATTTTGGACAGAAAACTAGGAAAATCCTATTTTCCATATTTTAGGTAGTAAGCAATTATACAACTTTTATGAGGTTATTGTCATAATATGTCATTGTGATTATTTTCCCTTTAAAATAGACTTACAAAGCTTTAAATTAAGTACTAGAACACAAAAACTGGATGTGCCTATTGTAAGTTATAAATTTTCAAAATTTGTGTAGGAAAACTGAAATATCCAACAAGCTAGAATTGGGGAGTTATGTCCATCATTTAATGCTAGATGTTATTTTTATTTTGTATAGGATTAAAAGAACTTTAAATAGGAACTTAAACCAGCTCATTTTGAGTCCCCTAGCTTAAATTATGATTTTTGAAATTTCCTTAAAAATTAGGGGCATATTATGCTTAAGTCTGAAAATTGCCACATTTTGAAGAAATAGTAATTAGTAATAGGTTTGAGATCTAGTCTTGGGATAAGTTTGAAGGGGCTGACTTAATTGAATTGAATGGTTAATTACATAGAAAAATAGGCATTCAATATGCCTTAAGTAGATACACAATAAGTATAAAAGATTATCAGAGATAACCAACTATTTCAAATAAAAGGATAAGAGTTATGAGAGGGTCAAGAAGAACATAATTTTAATCATGTTATGAGAGGGTTAAGATTACAATGAGAAATGACCCATGTCTATATAGATTTTAGAATTATAGAATTTGATATCTGCCTAAACTCAAAGAGAAAGCAAATTGGAAAGGATTTAGGTGAAGGTAAATTACCCGAAAGGTCAAGTAGTAACTCTTTCTCTCATATATTATGTAAATGTTTTACATGTTTGTTTATACCATCAATTATATTTGTTTCATGAATATGTTGGTTTGAATGTTGCACTGTATGTCCCGATGTGCATTTACATGGAGTGTGTCCCTAGGCTGTAAGCCTAATATGTAATCTATGTGGTTATTAGACTGTGTGTCTTGAGGCTATAAGTCCCAATGTGTAGTTTGCATATGGTGTGTCTTTAGGCTGTAAGACATGATATGCAATCTTTGTGGTTATTGGATTGTGTGTTATGAGGCTGTAAGTCTCAATGTGCATTTTGCATTGGGTGTATCCTTAGACTGTAAGACCTGATATGTGTAATATCCCAAATTTTAGAACTGGAGGCTTTGGAATAAGCCTAAATTAAGCGGACTGCTAAGCCTCAGTTTAGTAGGTGTCTTAAACTTGTTCCCTAACGTTTCTTATATCTGTGAGGTATTAAAGGGAATAAAATGGTAGATTAAAGAGTAGGGGAAATTTGGTGAAATTAAAGAGTGTAATGCCCTAAATTTTAAGTAAGGGCTAATCATGACTATTGTGGATAATTATGAATTTAATTGGCATTATTATGTGTTTTATGGAAGTATAAATTAATATGTCATAATTGGTGGAAAAATTGGAACAATGGAATTTTGGCCATAAGTTGGTAATTAAGGGAGAAATTAATTACTAGCTAAGAGGAAAAATGAGAAGTGTGATTAAATGGCTAATGGAGTGGTTAGAGTAACTAATTAGTTATTTATTTGAGCAAAGCCAATGAGGGTATGACATGTGACAAGATTGTGTGTGAAGAGAGATGTGGAAAAAGGTCAAAAATGAGATATTTTAAACATTTTTTCTCTCTCCTCCCTCCCTCCTTTTCGCTGACAAGTATGGGCTAGAGGGAGTATCATGATTTCTTCTTCTTCCTCACACAGTCATCCCTCTCATCTCTCTCTGGTGCCATTGTTGCAGAAAAAGGGGAAGGAAAAGCTTGTGATTTAGGTAAGCAAATGGCCTCTATTGCTCAAACTCACTTCATTAATGTTGATCCTTGGAGTGAGAGCTTCATTTTGATGTTTATAGTGTGCCTATTGGTGTTGATTTGTGCCCACACAAAATTTTGGAGGTTGGTGAATCAAGGAATCTCTTTGGCAAAGTGAAAGAGGTAAGTGAGACTAATCTATCTATCTAAGTTTTATGCCAAATGGTTTAGTTTGAAATTTCTGAAAATTTTGGCCTTTAATCCAAAAATGATGACCACTGGGCTTTTGGCATGTTTTGGTATAGTAATGGTATATTGGGAATGTATATGGATAGATAGATTGATTTAGGATTGAAATGATATTTTAGTGATTTTGAGAAATTGGTGTTTAATGTTGCCAAAAACCAAAGCATGATAATGGAGTAAGATTTTGATAATTCTGATAGTCCCATTGGATTCCTTGGATGTTTCTGTGTGGGAGTAGCTTTGGTAGAAGTTTTGGGTCCATTTGGATCAATTGGGGAAGTATTAGGAAATGTGGTCAGTTTTACTACGTTTTCTGGTTTCTGATAAAATCACTCGAGTGATCTAGGGTTCACTCGAGTGAGGGATGAATATCACTCGGGTGAGGTTGGGTTCCATTCAAGTGAATCAGTGAAATTCTTCATTTTCCCTTCAGTTTCTACATTGCACTTCTATGAAAAAGGCAAGAGTGATGACTCACCTGCGAGTGTGGTGGGTTCTTACTCAAGAGAGCTTCCTCTTACTCGAGTGCTGGTGTATTTGACACCTAGAACTTGCCTCTCGGGTTGTCACTCACGATTAAATGTAAGAGTGTCTCTCAACACTCGCGAGAATTCAGTCTCTACCCAAGTGAGAAGTTTCATGCTCGAGTGCTTCTTCCCTGTGAAATTTCCATTTGCTCTCAGGTTTTCACTTCCTGGACTTCACACTCTAGAGCTCGAGTGAAGCATTTAGCGATCACTTGAGTGAGGTCTTGTGTGCTCGAATGTCTCTATCTCTGAAAAGTTCTTGTGCTCTCAGGTGCTCACTCACTATCCTTCACTCTCAGATACCCAAGTACAGACTGTACCATCACTCGAGTAAGGCTGTCTTCACTTGAGTGTCAGTGCCCTATCACTAGAGTGAGGCCATCTTCACTCGAGTGAAACAGCGAAAAATATCAGTGTTAGTGCTTCCAACCATTTAGGGCTTTTATTAGAGGTGTTTGTAGCATACTAAAAGAGCAATAATAATAACCAAACTAAGTATTAAGAAGTCATTGAGAATTGGAATAGAGAATTGACACTTCGTCTCTAATTATGAATATAGGATTTGACATTTGCCCTACTCGGGAGAAACCGGCGGCAGGACATGCCCGGAAGGATCAAGGTAGTAACTCTTCTCTCATGTTGTGTATGATACTTGGTATGCATATTTATCATTGTGAATGTGCATCGGCCATAGGGCATTACAGCATGAGCAGTTCAGCATAAGCCATCGTAGGGGGGCAATGCTCATGATACCTCCCCGACCGTTGTATCTGTCGTTGTAAGTGCCAAGGCTATGTTATGGAATCATGGATTCCTGTTTGAGTATCCAGTCCATGGGGCTACGTGTTGTGAAATGTTTTATATAGATCACAGCTGTGGTGATATATGTGATATGTTCATGTGGATGTGCAATACAGCAAGCAGTTCAGAGTGAGCCCTCGTAAGGGGGCAATGCCCATGATACCTACCCCAGCCGTTGCAACTATTGTTTTGATTGCTATGTGTTGTATAAATGATTTACTTTCATGCTTTGATGTTGTGCATATTATGAGTGATTTGTTACTACGGAGATTCTTTAGAATCTTACTCTCTCAAAAACAACGTTTAGATAGGGCTAAAGAATCCAAAGGAAAGCGGGCGACGAAGAGTGGATAGAGCTCCTGGCTAGGAGTTTATTTTGGAAAATTGGTTATCATTTTATAAATCAATTGGATAGTATTTGTGTAATCCCCTTATTATAGGAAACTCTATAGGTAATTATTTCTTGTAGACCCCTTATTAATCAATGGAACTCGAGTGTGTTGGGAATTTATGCTGTACTCTTATATGTATTAA
Organism: Inga leiocalycina; assembly: GCA_963242795.1. NCBI lineage: Eukaryota > Viridiplantae > Streptophyta > Magnoliopsida > Fabales > Fabaceae > Inga > Inga leiocalycina. The sequence continues at coordinate 52,908,491 of OY725330.1, read as the reverse complement.
TGAAATCAACTTGTAGAGGCCATTTATGTTTGAAATGTGAGTATGAGATCATTGTGGAACATATGTTGTAAAAGTTTTTGAAAACCCTGATTTTGTGAAGTCTAAATTTTTATAAATCTCAAATCATACATGGTCTCTAATTTAAACTTAATTATGTTTTTACGTACTAATCTCGGCCTATGTCGTGAAGGGGGTTACAAAGAGTATGGAAATTTTGTATATAAAAATGGAATTAACTATTGGGTTTTCTAGAAATCCCAATATTGAGATCCAAAGTAGAGGAATATAAGAAAATAATATTTGGCCAATACTAATGTTAATTATGGTAATGGGATATTAGAAATTAAAGGTAAACAATGTTTTCAGTGAAATCGCTTATGAGGCAGTAAGCTTGTCATGTGATTCTGTAAAATCAAATGATGAGCAAAAATTATAATATTTTACAGGATGAAACTAGACATCCTAAGATTTAATTTGATGGGTCATATGAATCGATTAGAACTATATACAAAAAGTTATGAATTTTTGAAGTTTACCCCAGCGAAATTGATTATTTTCTAGAACATCATGCAAAGATTGAAAATATGGGAATTTTGTGCTTCTAGTTAGCAAAAGGCTATATTTTTCCTTGAAACTAGACTTAATAAGGGTTTTATAGCCTTTGGAGTCACTTCAATTCAATTTTTCTAGATTAGTTATGAGTTTTCAAAGTTTGGACAGAAATCTACTAAAATTTTGTAAAAATCCGAAATTGTTGGAAATTAAATTAATAATTAAATATCATATGATATTATAATATAAACATCATCTTCCTCTATCTTCAGGCCAAACTGACGCACAAAGTTGAACATAGAGAGAGGAAGTGTGAAATTTTAGAGAGACAGAAAAGGGCAGGGAAAAGCTTACAAGAGTAAGTGATTTCTACAATAAATCAGTTCCTAATGCGTATAACTCTATTCCTAAGCTTCCTTTTCATATGATTTAAGGTTTGGAGGCTCAAATTTGGATGTTTAGCACCTAGGGTTTTCAGCCAAGTCAAGGAAAAGCAAGTGGGAGCTTGAGGTAACTTCCAAACCTTTATATATTGATTATTCTAGCTGTTATAGGCAATTTAATCGGTAAAATTTTGCCGAATTGCCGTTGGTTTTAAGTTTTGGAAATGGGTTGGCCTAGGGGTTATGCTGCCCAAATTGGTACTAGATGATAGTTGTAACCTAATGGAATAGTCAATAAAGTAGTTAGGAGTATAAAGGAACGCGTTTACATAGCCGAAATCGCAAAACCCCAATTTTCCCCTGAAAACCCATATATTTTGGCCAGGGCTGTACATGGGCCTTAGAGTTGGATTTTCAATAATTTGATGGTTCCATTGAGTTCAGGAATGAAAATTAGGTAGGGTTATAGTTGGTTACTTTTATGGAAAACGCCGAAAAAGCATAATCATGAAAACGCCCCTGAAACCCTTAAAGTGGGGCTGCCAAGGGTAATTTTGTCATTTGACATTGAATTTGATAATTATGAGTCTGAAAATGGATTTCTTGGGTGAAAATATGTGAGAATAGCCCATGTCAAAATTTTGGGAAAAGTACAATCGGACAAAGTACGCCGGGCCGGGCCCCCGGAGGCATTTTGGTAAATTTTCATAATAGGCTCATATTACCACCAGAAACACTATGGAAGTGTCTAAATGGTATATTTGAAATTGTAGAATCGAGTAGAAAGCCGAGCTGCGACACGCTTTACTAAGCACACATTTCAAGGCGGAAAAGGGTTAAAGTAGGGAACTTACCTTACTTGCATGTATTTGATATCTTTGCTTGTGTAGTGATGTATGTGATTGCTTTACTTGATTGTGTAGAGCATATTTAAATAAATGAAGCTTTGTTTCTATTTTGTTGTGGCCATAGTTTTGTTACATGAAACATTGAGCATTCAAAAATGTCATTATGGGGCATGCATCTAGATAAAGCTAACATATCATACACATAGCATCTTGTTAGGATCGGCAGGCACAGCGGAAGAATTTTAAAATTTTATCGATCCTAATCGAGGATCTATCAACGGCGTTTAAATCGAGTTAGAAAGAACTCATACCTTTTTTTTCACTTAGGGTTTTCACGATCTCTAAGAGCCAACACATTAGGTTTGCTCCCTCTACCGGTATCCACATGAATGCTCTCCAACAGAGACTGCGTGCTAATGCCTCCAATGTTTTTAGAGTTTCCCTTGCGGCTCTAAATTCTCATGCGCGTATGAGTATATCTGCTCTATCAAGTTTATAACCTTTGAGGGTTATATTCAAATTTCAAAATTAATCATCATTAATTTTGAAATTAATCAATAATTAATTATCTTGATGAGCTAATTAAATAAATTCAGTTTAAATTAAATATGTCCAATAGTTTTAATTTAACCTATTTATTTAATCCAAATAAAGAGCCAATAGATTTAATTTATCTTTATAAATTAAATCTGAGATACTATATCTCTATCATGTTAGTTATTAAATTCAATATATCTTAATAAATTAAATTTAAATTTAAATTTAAAACTAACATAATATAATAATATCATATATATATATATAATATATGTATTTCAAAAATATATATCTATATAATATTATTAACGAATTTTATATTATATATATATATATATATATAATTCGTCCACCTTAAATTAAACATTATCTCGTGTTGGGCCATTCTTGTGTGCGACCCTGTAAGCCCCTATGAAGTTGGTAGTGGGCCAATAACTGTACTAACCCAAAAGTCGCAAGCGGCCTCTAGCAAGACATTACGACTACCCAATTCATATGAGGATCGTTATCACGATACAACCTGTCATACAACCATGTCACGTTCCTTTTGTCACACGATATATCGATCAAGGATAAGGCATGGATAATGTCATCCTCTTGTTCCTGACCATTACTTTCTCAATTCCTGAGTAGCCTGACAATAGAAATGAAAACTCCTTTCCATTGTAGTATGACCATACATTTCTCAGACTCACTCATCAAGGGGCCCCGTAATATCTCTCTACTAATGTGAGGGACAAATTCTATCTTGATTGTTCATATTCCTCTGCATGAAAAACCACCAAGCCCAATCATAGCCTTTATCATCACGCGATCAAAAGTGACTTTTGACTAGTTTAAAGCTTAGCAACTCTCATATAGGAATCCATGATGACCTCAAGTCTAAGGGCATTGTGACGTGGTTATACATGACAAAAACTTATGACTTGATCCATGTAGCTTTCTCATAGTGGGTCGGTCCAGCACCTTGTGCTCTTACAGTGCCTAAGACTTTGATTCGTATCTATATATCTTATCAAAGTCATACTGGTCTTGTTTCATCTCTGCTCCTACATAGATGACCGACCAGGGACATTTTAGGACAATCTTCATGAATTATCCAAGAATACAATTATCACAGTGAACATGCAAATAATATGATAACCGAATGGAGAAATTTCATTAAAATAATAATGTTCAAAGTACAATGATCGGCCCTTAGGGCACAATTTCCAACACATCTATCATGTATGATTATGGTATCTAGATAAAGCTAACATATCATACACATAGCATCTATCATGTATGGAATATGGTATCTATTTCCTACTAAGATTCTCATGAATCTCTCCCTCCCCCACCAACAATTTAGATAGGTGTATACGGAAGGTATGCCGACAACAAAGAAGAGCACCCATAAGAGGAATGCAATGGGGAAATGAAGATGGGAAGGTGTCCGAGTTTCATGAAAATGGGTCTAGACACCCTGGTACCCCTGCGTGGCTACATCATTTGTAATTATTAGCTATCAATATATCAGTATATTTATGTTATGCTTGTGTTGCCCAATTAACCACGTATTAATATTCCGCTGCAAGTTAAAATAAGTAAGGGTGTGACAATATGCAATCCGTGTGGTTATTGGATTGTGTGTTTTGAGGCTGTAAGTCCCGATGTGCATTTTGCATAGGGTGTATCCTTGGGCTGTAAGACCTGATATGCAAGCTGTGTTGTATTGAACTATGTGTCCCATGATTGTTGAGTATAATGATTGTGCTACATAGTGATTGCTGAATGCTTGTTTGATGGTTTGTTTTGCATGCTTAATGAACTTGGATATATTATGATGGTCTGTTGTTACTATTGAGATTCTCATGAATGTTGCCCATTTCCATTAAATGACATACACCTAAGGCAAGCAGCTCGAAGGGCAAGGGAGTAATTATCATCAATAATTGAGAAGGTGGCGAGGCAAGATTAGTTTATTTTGTTGGTTACCTGTATAATCTATTTAATTATACACAGGATTTTTGAGTAGCCTAACATGGCTACAATTTTGTATATACGTATCTACTTACAAACATAGATGTAAATAGTGATAATAGTACACATAATAGTATTATCAACATGCATATTAGGGGTAGCATTAATACTATGCTTAAATAACGAAATGGTGATAGGTACTTGCACGATTTAAGCCCATAACTTAACAAACAGTAGACTTAGGTGAGAGCAGAGCATAACTCTAATAATATCAAATCAAGTTGAAGGATTGATAAGTTAAAATGAAGAGTTTGAATCACTGATTAATTGTTTTAAAAAATTTTAAATTTCTTAGAAAAGCCTATTCATTTACAGGTTCAAACCCTGATATTGGATTAAGTTTTTAACTATTTTCAAAGTAATTTACTTCCCATGATCAAATTTGGCTTAGTAGTTTGAAATCATTATGTAATAACTCATTTGACTAGTAATAAGGTAAGGTGTCAAAACAGTAGTCATGACACACACAATATTTGCCTTTATTCTAACTTGTCCTGCCTAAAGTAGATCCACAGAGTTTGATATCGGGGCTCTATTAAGTTGCAAACTAATCTAGAAAAAAAATGGTATAATAAAAGGGTGAGTCCACTAATTTAGTGAGGTATAAGTAATAAAGTGCGCAGAGGGGAAGCAAAGGGTGTACAAGAGCTTTTCCAAATATTTTTGAGAAAGGGAAATTTGGATAAAACCAAAATCAAATAATTTCATATACCACAAAGCATAAGACATTGACTACACACACAGATATATATATATATATATATATATATATATATATATATATATATATATCTGTGTGTGTGTATGCCAATACACTATATACAGTATAATTCTTAGTGGGGAATAATCGTCCCATAATATATAACTTATACACCTCATATATATATATATATATATATATATATATAGCATAGATTCCCTCAACTTATAATAGATACTTCCCAAGAGAAGATTTTCCTTTTTAAAAAAGAATAAATCAACTTATTTATTTTCAAAAGAAATCAGAAGGTTTCAAAATCAAATTAACTAAAAAGAGAGATTGAACAAAAGTAAATAATTGTTGGAAACAAGTAATTTCTTTCCATAACAAAATAAATCAATTTAATATCCTGTTTCATTAAAAAAAAAAAGGATAACTTCTGAAATTGAAGAAATTATTAAAAAAAAAAAAAGGAGGAAAGCGTTAAGAAAAATGTTCTAGTGGAAATATCTAGAAAACATAAGTGAGAGGAAAAAGTTTGGATTTGCTTCCAAATATATCAAAAAAAACAAACACAAACTTTTAGGCAACAAAAAACGTAACAACCACGAAAACGAATGGTTCCACCTTACAAATTATACACTTACCTGCTGGGATCAATCATAGAGAACCCTTTTAACCCCTCTATTACTGAACACCTGCTAAGAAGTCTTCAAGTATCACCAATAACAATATTTCTGTATAGAGATTATTAACAATCTCCAAGAGTAAGTTTTTATATGACTAAGTGTATCTTAGGCTATTTGAGTCCTAATTCCTCATCTTAATTCAAATGATGGATAGTCAAGAAGTAGAAATCACATCATCACTAACTTGTTAAAATATCACAAGGGTTAATTGAAGAGCAAAGGAATTAAAGGATGGAATGGTGTCAAAAGGAGGAAAGGAAATATGATGTTACTTACATATGGAAGGCTCTTTAGCTTCGTGGTGGGAACGAGAGCGATTGTATGTGAATAGTAGAATTAGGTTAAGATTGTAGGAGGTAAGTCCTTATATAAAGTTTTAAAAATCTGGCTAGAAAAATAAATAAATAGATATTCTAATTAAATGCTAATATCTTGCAAAATATCTTGGATAATATGGGATTTATTATTAATATTTACCAATCATTATCATTTCCTCTTATTATACACACACACACACAGAGGCTATCGTGAGCATTTTAAAGTCGTAACGGGTATCAAGTCTTCAAAGTGGACAATATCGAGAATGAGACACTGAGATGTTATAAATGGTATCAAAATCAGACTCGGGTCGATGTACGTCAATACGCTAGCGAGGACGCTGGGCATAAAGGTGGGTGGAGTGTTATGTCTTACATCAGTTAGGGAGAAAACGAAAGATGCCTTACAAGGGTCCAGTCTGGGATGTTACACCCCTCCCACCCCCGCATGCCTACACAAATGATATTAGTGAAAGCACACATAGAAAATGTATGAAAATAGTGTTCTTCCAAGACCCAAACAAACTATGTATTGGTGATACAAGAGAGATCAAGAGAATATGCCTGCGAAATACTCTTTAAAAGTGCATCAATAACTTTGTTGAACTCACCCACATGAATCATGATAAAACTCGTGAATGCTTGTGTGACCTATTCATTAGTACAAAGTTAGAGATCTAAGAAAAGAAATTAAAATAAAAAGTCAACACCATTTGCATAATAAAAAACATTACTGTAAAAACAAACCCAATTGACAAATATAACATTATTCCCATAAAGATGTTCTTGGGGACATTCAATACATGATTCTGTTGCTAACATCATCATCATATACCAAATAGATAGCTATATCTTTCACTCTCAATTCGCAAGCAAAAGTGGCTATGACCTCCACTCTATTACCAGGCTCTAAATTAGAAATTATGTCTTGCCAATTATCTTCATCATTTAAAGCAGTTGTTGCATCTTTCTGGTAGAGTTTAATTGTACCCTTTGTACGGTTTGATACCAATACACCAACAGGATATATAGATGTCATGTTGTCTTGAGGAGACAAAAAGATTATGCACAAAATCAATCCTTTCAAGCTTTTGCCCATAATTTGAGGAACTTCAAAAAATATCGAAGATCCTTCACCTTTAAAACTCTGCCAACAAGGAATATTGTCTTCAGGAAGAGAATTAACTTCAATCCCTCTTTCATTACACCCCTAAAACATAAACATCACAAAAACCCCCAATTAACCATATAAACTAAAAGGTATTTGCATAGATGGGTATTAAAATACAAATGATGTTAGCACCCACTCTTAAACATATAGTACAGTATGTCTAAAAGACTTGTGAATTGTGCATTATACCCTATTTTTAAAAAAAATGACACGCGTATCCTTATGTTGTTCACATATTGGACATTTGTCACAATTTTAAACATATATTGAAACTTTCTTGATGCCTTCTAAACAATAAAAAGCATGATTATCAACACAAAGTTGGTCTAAATTCTTTTGGTTCTCGAGTTTGAGTCTCAGAGAAAGCACCTATGTTGAGAGGGGCAACCACGAACCCCGAAACTGAAATAATTGGCTGTTTGGATACCTGATAATAGGACCCAAAAAAGTGCTAGATACATATTGATAGTTTAAAAAAATTAAAAAGCATAATTAATGTGCATTGTTTTACATCTACATACATGCACATTATTAATTTCTTATAAGCGCATGCCCTCCCATCGCGTGCATACACAAATGATATTAGCTAAAGCACACATTGAAAATCTAAATTAAACATGTATGAAAATAGTGTTCTTCCAAGACCCAAAACAAACTATGCATTGGTGATACCAGAGATCAAAAGAATATACCTGCGAAATACTCTTTAAAAGTGCATCGATAACTTTGTTGAACTCGCCTACATGAATCGTGATAAAACTCATGAATGTTTCTAGCTTTTCCTTGTGAACCCGCTCATGAAAAGCAATCAATAGTGGAGTCTTTTTAGGTGAAGCTTGAGATGTTCTTGGAATCGCTTTGAATAATTCATGACTTTTGGAAAACAAAGGATGTGAAAGGAACTTGATTAACGAAGGGTTGATCCCAAATGCTTGAAACAATGATCTTGGATGATTTTTTGGGGGCATCCTTGACAAAATAAGAGATGGAAATACATCACCTGGCAATCCTTCATAACCACATAAAGAAACATATTTAATGTTCTTCAATCTCACTAATGACAAGGGTGCTTGTGTTATAGCAGTTTGACTTGCCAACAAAATGGTCAAGGATTCCATTTTCTCAATGTCTTCATCCAATCTTTTAATCTTAGAACAACCCAAAAGATTGAGAGTTCTCAAAGATTTCAAGTCATATATACTTCTTGGGAGATGCTCCAAACCATTGCAATTTTTTAAATTTAACATGATAAGATGTTTAAGATTTCCAATGGAAGGGTGAATCATTGACAAACATGGACAATCTTTAAGTATCAACGTCTCAAGATTCGGTGACTTTGAAAAGTCAGGTGTTTCTATTAGGCAATGAGAATGACTCAAGTTGAGGATCTTCAACCATTCCAGAACCTACACAAAGATTATCTCAAAATAAAAATCATAATGAATAGAAACAATAAGATAGATGGAAAGATTATACAAATCCGATTACTACTGTTCAATTCCAAAATTCGTTGCAAAGTTTCACATCCGGGATTTATATACACACACCGATCAAATAAGAAAAATAAGAGGAAAATGACATGTTTGGGCTTAGTAAGAATAAAGCAAGAAGTATAGAGTCAAAATGAGGTAAAGTAAGAGGAAAAGTTAGTTGGGCCAAAAAGATTAGATAAAAGGAAGTTCAGGGGCAAACATGTAAATAAGATTAAATATCGGGCACAAAAGTAATTATAGAAAAATTCCCTAAAATTCATGAAAATCCTGAAAAATAGAAAACAGATTGCTAAGATATTTTTGAGGCCGGAAGTAATTATTTGAGAAGAAAAATGCCTCAAAAAGTAAATATTACCTTATGCAAAGGTCCCAGAAGTTTAGGAACAAAATTATCAATCATTATTTTTGGGATTTAGCTAGAAAGTTTATGAAGAGATTTATTTCCTAAAGTGTGGCTTTAGAGTAAAGTATCACATCAATACCTGGCTTTTTTCCCATGCTTTAGTAAGATTATTCCACTTTAAATCTAGGACAACTATCTTTTCTAAATTGAAGTCTATTGGCAAGTTTTCTAAGAGAAATCTATGCCAACAAAGCCATCTCAATTCTTTTGATAGATAACCATGGGCTCCATTAAGTTGTACATGATCAAAGTGGAGTAATTGAAGCCTCTTCATCTTCTTGAATGCCTTGGTACTCAAGGATATTGAATTGTTTCTTGGCAAGGTTAAAGACAGTCCCTTGATAGCCATTGTTCCCTGTAGGCCAGGTAAAGAGGAGAAAATAAAAACAATATAATCGACAGTGGACAACTCAAGGAGTGGATAATGAATGATGAAGAAACAATTATTAAAATTTAAATGCAAGTAAACTTGTAGTTTGTACAACTAAGTTCTATTAGAAACATTCTTACCATGTTGTTTTCTAACACATTTAACACGTCATCATCAGAACATAATCTTGTACGCTCCTCTGGCTTTGGTGATTCCTCACGAATGATTTGTCTTCCCATATCACGTATTAAGCCATGCATATCAAGAATATTTTTGCTTCCAAATTTTACAACTTTTATGAGGCTTCGCTCAATTAGATGGGTAATTCCAGTTTTTGCATAAAGTTCACAACCATCTAATACTTGAGTAGCATAGCTTCTATCCTTTCCAATAAAAAAACAACATATGTCTAGGAATAGATCTTTCTCTGTTTGGTCACTCAAACCATCATAACTTATTTTTAGAATTTCATATATTTTACAATTGGGATTTCGTTTCAATTTATTCAAAGAGTCTTCCCAATAAGGTATTTCCCTGTTAAACAAATATGAGCCAAGGACTTCAAGAGCTAGTGGCAGCCCTCTACAGTATGATACTACCTTTCTTGAAAGTTCCATGAAATTTCCTTCAGGAATGTCTTGTTTAAACGCATGCCAACTGAAAAGTTCAAGAGATTCATTATCATCCATTTCCCTCACATTAAATACTACATCAACTTGAAGGATCTGAAGTAGACGTTCGTTTCTAGTAGTGATAATTATTCTACTTCCTTCCCCAAACCACTCACGATTCCCACATAAAACTTTGAGTTGGTCTTCATTATCCACATCATCTAATACAAGAAATACTCTTTTTTGACAGAGAGTTTTCTTGATTAGAGATTTTCCCATTTCTACATTTGGTAGCTTGAACCTTCTTGTCTTCAAGATGCTAGAAAGAAGAAGTTCTTGCAAATAAACTTGACCATTATCTTTCTTCCACTCTTCCCTAATATTTGCAAGAAAACTCTTTCCCACAAAACTTTGGCCAATTTCATTGTACATGGCTTTAGCCATTGTCGTCTTACCAACCCCTCCCATCCCCCAAATGCCTATTATGATAATCTCATTTGATTCACTCCTTAGCAATTGGATGATATCTTGCACGCGAGACTCCAAACCCACTGGATGGTGAGCAACAAACATGTGTTCGCTGTTGTCTAGCATGATTGTGATAGTCTTGACAACATCATCTAGTAACTCAGCCTCAGTTCTAGCAATGGGAAGAAATTAGATGACCAGAATTCTACCAAAAATTATTAAAATTTAATGCATGGTACAAAACTATAATAGCAACAAAATGATAGACATGGAGAGTTAGCCAAAACAAGAAAATATAAATGACATGAAGGTCCCAATGAAGAAAAATAATATATATTCATAACTTGTTAATGGCAAGTTAAAGATCAGACATTGACAACTAAAGGAGTTATTATTGACAAGTTATAAAACTTTTCTAATATTATTTTTCTTATTTGGGACCTTAGTGTCATTTTCCCAAATATAAATATCACATTGGTAAATGACCCATATTTGCTGCTAGTTTCGTCAATCTTTCCCAGCATTTTCAGTATACCATTATTGGTTAGAACATCAGATATTTTTCCTTGAAGATAGCTAGAGTATCAACTCAACTATTATGACCTTACTATAGAAAACTTGAGCGCATGATTCATTTGGTACAATAAGCTTGGCTATATACCATAGATCCCTCTGCATATAAGGAACTTGTTACTTTCACTTATCTAAGAATCATTTATAATTTTGTAATTTTCCTCATAAATAATGTATAGACACATTCCTTGTTTTTATTATCTAAACCAAGGTTATCAAATCGGAATACGAATCGTGAATCGGAAACCTACTTTTAGAATCGTGAATTGAAACGTTTCGTGAATCGTAAGATTCATGATCAATTTTAAGGATGATATTAATATAACTTTCACATAAGAAAACATCAAAAGTTTGTACATATTAGCATAGGTAAATAACACTTCAGGAAAGAAAGAAATAAAACATAGGGTTTTGATTGGGATAAGCGAGAGGGAATAAGGGATAATTATAGAAATAAAAGGAAATTTTTTAATAAATCTGGACAAAATTTAAAAAAAAACGAAAAAAGGAGTTTTCTAAAGTCAGGTTGTGCCATATCTGACTCGATCAGTGCGCAACCTAGTTCACCTAGAATCGGAAGAATCGCCAGTATCGTGCAATTCCTACAATTCTGGATTGTATCGCTCCTCGAATCGTAAGATACATACATAAGTAAGATACATCAACAGATTCGTATCTTTCCCACTTGTTTTTGAATCGAATCGTGAGATACGAATCGAGATTCATGAGATTCTAATAACCATGATCTAAACTAACTTCATATAGCATTGTTAGTTAAATACATTTCCTTTTGCTAACTAGGAGGCTTTAAGACATGAACACATATTTCATTCCTCTATTTGTTTTTCAACTATGCTTTAGTAATATCGTGCTGCACACGTACAATACACGAAGATATTTTGTTTGTGAAACATATCAGAATAACTTTATACTTTCATATTTCTATCCTAGATAACCAACCATGTTCTGTTCGGAATGCTTGAATATATTTCCACCTCTTTCATGCCCCCTATTTTTTACAATATAATATCCACTAAGAAAATCCAGAAACGAAAAAGCTCAGTATAATCGTACGACCTAGTTATCTATAGGTTCATTTAATATTCCTTTGATTTGGTCTTTAATTGGAGGTAGGTAAGAATGTAAACGTAGCTTAATCATGCATCAACCCATGTTACAAAGAAAATCAAGGAATTCGACAAATATAGAAAAACGAACTTAAGGAATTTGACCATTTCAAATAAAAATTGAAAAAAAAAAGAAGCATATAAATACCTGTATTTTTGCATATCCCACCCTGATAAGTTGGCAGCCTTAGTAAGGACTCTCTTGAAATTGTTTGTCAAATTTTTACCTTTACTACTTGAGGGTCTTGTTATAAGCCGTTCCCATGCTTTTCCGAAGGCATTTTGTTGTTTACGAACTTCAGATGGTTGCACATCATAGAATATAGGAAAAACCTCTTGATCAATTGTTTTGTAGCACTCCATGATTTTCTCTAATTCTTGCAAACACCAACTAGAGTCAGCGTAATTCTTTGAGAATATAACTATTGAAATCCTTGAACATTCAATTGCCTGTAGTAATGAACTTGAAATATGTTCTCCCCTTGCAATCCCTTCTTCATCCATGAAGACCTCAACTCCTGCTTGTTTTAGAGCCGTATAAAGATGAGCAGTAAATGCTTTACGCGTATCTTCACCTCTAAAACTCAAAAATACATCATAGGTATACTTGAACTTTGGTTTGTTTGTAGTGATTTGCCACCCTATCTCTTGTAGCAAATCATGCACATAGATCTTGCCATGGTCAACCTTTACAAGGCTACGCTGGATAAGTGCCTGCATTCCCATTTCTATTGGGGTTGTTGAGCCTTTAAACAAATGTGTAACATAATGTTCACTCTGGCCCACATGAAAGCGTGCTATATCACAAAATAATTTTTTTTCTGAATCAACTAAAAAGTCAAGGCTTATTTTGAGCATGTTTTGTATTTGGTCACTTGGAACATTCTCTAATTTTTTCAATACTGTTTTCCACTCTGATTTTTTCTTCTTATGCAAAAGAGAGCCTATAACCTCAAGAATCAATGGTATCCCTTTACATAAAGGAATTACTTTCCTAGAAAGATTCACAAAATCATTTGCTGTGCCAAAGTTTTTAAATGCATGCCATCCAAAAAGCCGAAGAGATTCATTGTCGTTGAACCTTTTCACTTCATATGATTTGTCAACAAAATCATCAAGTAAACCCTTATTTCTTGTTGTAATGAGAATCAAGCTCCCTCTACCAAACCGCTCTTTATTTTCACACAGTTCAATGAGTTGGCCTACTTGATTTACATCATCAAGTACAATTAGGGCTGTTCTAAATTCTTTCTCCACATTACTCGCTTGAATATCTGAAAGAAGTTGCCTTAGCAGAAGAGCTCGACCATTATTGTTCTCCCATAGATCCTTGATATTAGCAAGGAAACTTTTGCAGTCAAAATATCCACCGATTGCATCATAAATAGCTCTGGCGATAGTACTTTTACCAATACCTCCAACTCCCCAAATTGCAACTATGCTTGTGTCTTTCACATAATGGGATTTCCAACCCGATTGGTAAAGCACTTCATTCACACGAGGTTGCAACTCTACTTGTGACATGGCTTTGGCAATAAGGTTACTGACTATTTCTTGGTCTCTGGTGGCAAATTACAATTAGATTGAAATTAATGGGGGTACGCGTTACGAAAAAAGATCTATTAAATATTTACGCATATAAGAGATATCCAATTTCTAAATAATTTGATTAACCAAAACTCATACTTTCACTAAGAAATCATTTGCAATGGATTTTCCTTGGTTAACAACAAAATTTGTGACACGCTACCTTCCTGAGTAAAGGCCAAAAGTGAGGATGAAGGTTAGCCACTGGACAAATAAATAGTAAAAACCTAAAGCAGACAACGCTTGGCGTTAGACTCAAGGTGGGTAAAAAGCATAATTTTGAAAGCTTTCAGACTAAAAGGTCGTAACCCAAATTGTGAGCATAGAATATAAAATATTAGTCTAAATTAAGTAAATTATTAAGCCCAGTTGAGCTAAAAGTCTTAAACATATCGTGAGAAAAATACTTAAGATAATTATATAAAAAATTATTTAAGGGCTCAGATATATTGATAAAATAGTATGAAATGTTATTATGGGGAGTTAGAGAAATTATAAAGAGGCTTAGTTCCCAAAAATAGCCCAAATAATTTTAAAGCTAATTCATGGGAATTTAAGAGCCTATTTTCCCAAAAATTCAAGAAAAAATTGTTAGAGGTTATGATTTGGCTTGAAACTTTTAGGGAAATTATTTTAAGACTTGAAGAAGCTAATTAAGAAAGAAAATCCTTATAAAACATTAAGGATTAAATTACAGAAATTATATGATGAGTCAATACCGATTAAAAAAAAATAGGAAAAATTAATAACTTTACTGTAAGGATCCCTGAAAATCAGAATTTGGCTAAAATTAAACCAAATTATGGAACCCAAGAGATTTAAAGGATTTTAAATTAGACAAATTAAGAAATTTAAAGCCTTGTGAGTGGGACCACTAGAATAAAAGTTAACACACACTCCTACACAGTTATACACGCACACTCACACTCACACTCACACCACTCACGGGTAACACCAAACACGATACCCACACACACACTTTCACCAAATAAAAACACTCACTCCCTCTCATTTTATTAACCCATTTTCGGACTGAAAGAGAAAACATAAGGAAGAGAGAAAAGAGTGAGAGAGAGACCGTGAGAGCTTGAGAAAGAGGGAGGAGGCCGAGGGAGATCATTGCCGGAAAGAGGAAGAAGGAACCGGTCAACCTTACATACAAGCTTGGATTTGGGTTTAGGTGAGTCTCTTCTACCCTTTCCCAACTTCTTTCGATTAGTTTAATGGTGTTTTTGAGGTTAGATTGTTGCTGGAAGTTGATGTGTGTTGGGAAAACATTTCTGTCACCGTAAAAGTTTGAAAGGAGGCTTTGCATGTCGAATTTGAGGTGAGTTTTGGTGTCTTTTGGCTCTGTAATTTGAGCTCCGAAACAGAGCATGCATGTTGAGGTTTGGAGGGTCAAAATTCTTGAGGATTTAGGCCATGATTTGAGCTTGCATGCACTCTTCTTCTTCTTGATTTTCCAAACCGAAAACAGAGTTCTGCATTTGTGTAATTGCAGAAGCTAAAACTTGAGTTCTTGAGTGGGTTTGGTTTCGTTTCTTTTAGGATTAGAGAGCTAAATATGTTTCTTTAAAGATAGAATTAAGAAGAGTTCATTTTAGGAAGAGAAAGGTGTTGTTTTTGAGGTTTTGGTGACAAAGGTCGAATCTGTAGTTTCACAGAGTCAGTCAGAATCGAGCATCGTTTTGATAGGGCTAATGGTGTCCTCTGTCTATGAAATTTGGCAAGGAAATGGTACACGTCTTAAGATTTGAAATGAGTCCCAAAACATGTTAATTGGATGTCTAGAACAAAAGTTATTATTTTCGGAATTTTGGTCACAAAACTGGAAACATTCTATATTCCATATTTCTAACAGTGAGTTAATTTACAAATTACATGAGGTTATATTTGAAATTTATCAGTGTGATTATTTTTCCCTTGAAATAAGACTCATAGAGCTTTAAGTCAACTGCTAGAACAAAGAAATTGAATGTGTATATTGTAATTTATAAATTTTCAAACATTGAGTAGAAAATCTGAAATATTATGTCTCACAAAAATGTATAGTCAAATTGCACGTTGGATTTGAGAGATTAAGTCCATGATTTAATACAGGACATTTTTTTTCTTTTACAGAGGATTAAAAGAGCTTTACATACAAACTTGAGCCACCCCATTTGGAGTTCCCTAACTGAAGTTATAATTTTTCAAAGTTCCTTGAAAAGTAGAGGCAGAATTGGGGTTAAGTCCGAAAATGACCACATTTTTATGAAATAATAATTAGTAAGGGGTTGGAAGTTGGGCCTTTGAGAGAGATTAATTATTCTATGAAAGCATGCTAAGATGAGTATTAATTTGTCCCTACATGAATAATCAATGGGGTTTGATAATTGCCACAAAGACCAAAGAGGAGGCAAAGCAAAGGAAGTTCAAGCAAAAGGAGGTAACTTGATAAGAAGAAAAAGGTAGTAAAATTTACTCTTATACAGTTTGTGCTTGGTTGATTGCATGTTCATTTGTCATGTATATGCTTTGAACATGTAATATCCTTGCTTGAGTTGTGACATGGCCATTTGTATATGCTTGTAAAGTGTTGTTCTTATATTAGCAATTTACATGCTTTGTTTATTACCATTGTGTATTATATATTGAGTTAATGTTTTGCTACTGAAATTCCCTCAAATCTCATCCCTTTCTTCCATGACATAGAGCAAGAGCAAGTACTTCTAAAGGCTAGGCTATTGTTGTTGGTGAAGCCTTGAGAAGGTTGTAGCTGAAGGACTATTAGATTATTATTTTCTCTAAGTATTGGCTTTTTCTAGCCATGTTTTCTTTTAATACGAAGAGATGATTATAGATATGTATGTGTATATATAAATATTTTGGTATGTAAATACCCTCCATAAGGAGGAGATCTAAGGCTATGATTGCCTATAGGTAAGTGTCATCTATGGTGATGACAAAAGTATATTTATACATAGTTGATAGTAGAGGTTAAAATATGCTTGAATAGTAGCTAATCTATTTAAAAGATCGGGCAAATACATGAGTTGTGCTCTAGCATATTTACACACCAAACGTATAGGTTATTGTTGGAAATTGTACCTTTGGGGCCAATTATAGTAGTTTAAACATTATTATTCAATCAACTTCTCCATCTTGTTATCATATTATTTGTATGTTCACTGTGATAACTATCCTTGGATAAATCATAATGATTGTCCTAATTGTCCATGGTCGGTCATCTATGCCGAAGCAAAGATGAAATAAGACCAATATGACTTGAAAGAGGTATAGAGATACGAATCGAAATCCTAGGCACTTGTAAGAGTACAAGGTGCTTGACCGACTCGCTATGAGAAAGCTGCATAGATCAAGTCATAAGCTTGTCTGATGTATAACCACGTCACTATGCCCCTTTGACTTGAGATCATAATGGATTCCTACATGAGAGTTGCTCAGCTTTGACCTAGTCAAAAGTCACCTTTGACCAGGTGATGATAAAGGCTATGTTCGAGCTTGGTGGTTTTCATGTAGAGGAATGTGAATGGTCAAGATGGAATTTGTCTCTCACATTAGTAAAGAGATATTACTAGGCCCCCTCGATGAGTGAGTCTGAGAAATGTATGGTCATACTACAATGGAAAGGAGTTTCCATTTCTATAGTCAAACTACTCAGGAATCGAGAAAGTAATGGTCAGGAATAGGAGGATGATATTCTCCATGCCTTATTCGTAACCGAAATATCGTGTGACAAAAGGGACATGATATGGTTATATGACAGATTGCTTCGGTTTATCAATCCTCATATGAATTGGGTAGTCGTAATGTCTTGCTCGAGGCTGCTTACGACTTGTGGGTTAGTTTAGTCATTCGCCCACTGTCAACTTCATATGGGCCTACAAGGTCGCACACAAAAATAGCCTGACACAAGCTATAATGTCCAGATTCATTGAGTCTAAGTTATGTCTAGATTTAATGAATGTAATGATTAATCTAGGATGGATGAATGTGTGTGTGTGGGTGTGTGTATTCGAAAAGAAAATTAATAATATTGTATATGCATATATGTATTTTCGAAATACATATATATATATATATTATATGATAATATTATTATACTGCGTTAGTTTTAAATTTAGTTTATTTGATAAATTAAATTTAATAACTAACACGATAAAGATATAATATCTTGAATTTAATTTATAAAGATAAATTAAATATATTTCCATTGGCTCTTTATTCAAATTAAATAAATAGGTTAAATTAAAACTGTTTGCCAGATTTAATTAAACCATATTTATTTAATTTGCTTATCAAAAGACAATTAAGTGTTAATTGATATAATATGGATTTCGAAATTAATTAAGATTAATTTTAAAAAAATCCAATATCCATCATAAAAAAGAAAGCCCTGACTAATTATTTAAAAGAGGTGAGCTAGGGTTTTCTACAGGTGATAAAAAAAAGCAAGATAGAGAACCATGAGAAAAGAAAACTCTATAGAGAGACGTTGGTGGCGCTACCATGTTGTTCGTATTAGATTCCTATTCTTATGAATACCAGTAGAGGGAGCTGATCCGAGTTGTTAGCTCCTTGAGATTGAAAAGAAAGATTGAACACATAAGAAAGGCACATTTCTCTACTACTAGATTTAAACGCTATTGACAGATCCACAATCGAGATTGGAAAATTTTTTAAATTTTAATTTTCGTTGTACCTACCAATCCCAACAGTGGCATCAGAGCCAAGTCACTTGTGTGTTTAAGTTGAGTTTGAGGTTTTATCTCGATTATAAATTGTATATGTGATATATAAGTTGTATGTGATATATTGCTTTGGATTCGATTGATGGTGATGAATCGAGAAGGATAGGAGAACAAGGAAAACCTAGCCTAGCTTTGTTACTCGTGTTATGGGGATTTTAGATTCAAAATTTCATGGGCAGCATGTTGAGTAGAAACATGTAGGGATCTCTCACATGAAATGATAAGGATGAATAGATTAAGAAGATTCATAACTGTTCTTGGAGACATGTGATGTTCTACAGCTATTGTAAAAAAAAGCTTGAAAATCAAGCAAAAATATGAGGAAGCTAGTATTATAGAAATCCTACATTTGATGATGACAAAAGTATATTTACACATAGTTGATAGCAAAGTGTAGAAGCACCGAAAGTCAAGATCCGCAATTATAGGCAGTAATTAGTCTTGATTGTACAGTGTTGTGTTGAATCATATTCCAATATTTTATTCTATCTTATGTGTATATATGCGTATGTAATCTATCAAGGAATACACAATAAAGAATTCAGTCTTCCTATTTCTCTTCATGGTATCAGAGCACTAGGAGAGAATAGGAATTATAATTCATACCAGAATTCTCCAAGAAGCCCTCTGATTAATCAGAATCAGCATTAGCATTTTAGCAATTCTGGTTCACGCCTCTGAGTTCTCCACTTTGTCAGAACCAATATTGGCGTCAACTAGTTCTGGTATATTGTCCACAACACCGTCAGAAACGTCTAAGTTGTTGACGTCGACGACATCGACAACCATCTCCGGTATATTGTCGGAATCCTCCAAGCACTGACCCACTTCGATTTCCGATCTCGGAATTCCAAGTAGTCGCCGGTGTTCTGTTCCGCTTTCAGATTCTGCTTCGCTCCGCCGACCGACCAGGTGTAGCCACCAACCCACTCGTCGCCGGGATTCTTAAGTCGATATTCGATCCATTCCACCTACAGTCGTTTCCGGTGCTCTCTCGTTCTGTCACTGCAGAACTGCTGTCAGCAGTAGTGATCTCTCCGTCCTGATAGTCACCCAGCAGCTGCAGATCTCTTGTCACTGATCTCGCCTGCCTCTCAAAGCTTCCATTGATTTTTTTTTTCCAGTGCTCTCAGCTCTCTTTCCTCTCACGCCTCTCATTTCTCTTCTTTATTAAAAATACTGAACTTGTTCACGAGGGAGCCGAGGAAAGGAAAAGGAAAAGAGAAAGAAAAGGAGGAAAAAAGAGAAAAGAGGAAGAAAAGGAAAAAAAAAAAGGAAGGAATCCAAGAAGAAAAAAAAGGGAGATAGTACTATTCACAGGCACTATTCACTGGTGCTGTTTTGTCCGTGACGCTTCAATATTCAACTGTACTGTTGATCAAGGCTATCGGTACTGTTTACTGTTCATCACGTACTATTCACTGCTACTATTCATCGGCACTGTTTTGTGTTACTGTTCATCACGTACTATTCATTGGTACTATTCATCCGTACTATTCATCAACAGTACTGTTTCATACTACTCACGGTGTAGTTCCCTATCAGCACCAACGACCATTGTAGCTTGTTTCTTCATTTCCAAATTGGTCAATATGTCTATAGTTTCTAATGCCTCTTCCTGCGTGACACGATCTGGTTCTAATAACATCTCTATTGTTCGAACCATAGAACAAAGAGATTCTAAAGGTCGTCCACTCTGTGATCATTGCCAAAAACAGGGGCACATAAAGGACACTTGCTGGAACCTCTATGGTAAACCTATTGACTGGAAGCCGAAAAAAGGGCAAGACAGAGGTTACGTGGCTGAAGCTTCCAAGGAATCATCCCAAAGTGACAAACTGCACAAAATCATGGAAATGCGAGCCACACTACAAACTACGACAAAGCCTACTGCCATAGTAGTCAGGAGAGGTAATTTCTTTCAAGCCTTGACTATGATAAAAGAACTATGTACAGGGAATTGTTGGATTGTTGACTCAGGTGCCTCGGATCATATGACTGACAATAAGGCTCTCTTCTCATCCTATACTCCTATTACCAAAGGAGTGACAGTGCGAATTGCTGATAACTCAGAGTCTATTGTAACTGGAATTGGTTCCATCAAAATCTCAGCTACACTCACTCTTCACTCAGTATTACATGTTCCAAAGTTGAAGTGTAATTTACTATCTGTGAGCAAATTAGCTAATGATGAACGATGTCAAGTTAACTTCTTTGCTACTCACTGTCTTTTTCAAGATCTGCTGACAGAGACGGCGATTGGGAGTGCAAAAGAGCTTGATGGTCTCTATTACCTTGATGAAAGTGATAGTCATCAAATTAAATCTTGCAATAAAGTGTCTCTCCCTAGCACTAATGACTTAGAGTTATGGCACAAACGTTTAGGTCATCCAAATTTAAATTACATGACTCAAATGTTTCCATCCCTCGTTCCTCATAAAATCACCTCTGATTTTCATTGTGATTCATGTGAAAAGGCTAAGCATCATCGTACTTCATTTCCAAAAATCCCATACCAAGCATCAAAACCTTTTTCCATAATTCACAGTGACTTATGGGGACTATCCTGTACTCCAAACCGATCCAAAACAAAATGGTTCATCACATTTATCGATGATCATACACGTGTCAGTTGGGTCTACTTGTTGAAGGATAAAACAGAAGTGTATCAAACATTCCTTAACTTCTACAATATGATCCAAACCCAATTCCAAACCCAAATCCAGATCCTGCACACCGATAATGGGACTGAATACTTCAATCAGGTCCTGTCTACCTTCTTGACCGAAAATGGCATTGTTCACAAAAGTACTTGTCCCAATACGCCTCAACAGAATGGTATTGCTGATCGAAACAATCGCCATATTCTCGAGATTACCAGAGCCATCATGTTTAGCAGTAATGTTCCTAAATATCATTGGGATGATGCTGTCCTTACTGCCACATTTCTCATTAACCGAATGCCAAGCCGACCACTGTCTTACAAAACACCACTTCAACTCCTCCACAAATACTATAACCTCCCATACCTTGAAAACACTACCACTCCGGGTGTTTGGTTGCACATCCTACGTTCACCTCCATCACACCAATAAACTTGACCCTAAAGCCCTTCGGTGTATCTTCCTTGGTTATTCTCATTCCCAGAAAGGATATAAGTGTTATGATCCGATCTCCAAACGTTTATTTATCACCTGTGATGTCACCTTTCTTGAAAATACACCCTATTATGCCTTGTCTGCAATTCAGGGGGAGAGAGATGGTGAATTTCAGACAAAAGAAATACTAAAGGATGATCAAACAGTCACAATTTATACACCTGCCCACACAGAACCTAATCCTGATACCTCTGATGCTCCTGATAATCCTGATACCTCTGATGCTCCTGATAACAACCTTGATATCCCTGATAATCCTGACAACCTTGATAACTCTGATAATGTGCCAAATCCAGGGGGAGACACAAATATGTGGGGTAATACCTATATACGACGACACAAAAGAGGTAATGAGCCACATGTTATTAGCACTCACCAGGAGTCGATACCAGTGGCAAGTCCAGGAAAAACAGAAGATTCTGATCTTAATCTTCCCATTGCAGTGCGAAAACAACCTAGACAACCCAAATCATCTACTAGATATCCCATTGAGAAATTCGTCTCCTATAAGGCCCTTTCATCTAAATACAATGCATTTGTATCTCATCTTGATAGAATTAGGATACCAGACACTATTGATGAAGCTATGGCTATTCCTGAATGGAGACAAGCTGTCTTGGAGGAAATGGAAGCTCTTAAGCATAATAAAACATGGGATGTAGTAGATCTACCACGAGGGAAGAAGCCTGTTGGGTGCAAATGGGTATTCACTCCTAAGTATAAAGCAGATGGAACTCTTGAGAAATACAAAGCTAGATTTGTTGCAAAAGGCTTCACGCAAGTATATGGGGAAGATTACACTGAAACGTTTGCTCCAGTAGCCAAGTTAAATACCATCAGAATTCTCTTATCTATTGCAGTGAATTTAGATTGGAATCTGAACCAACTCGATGTAAAAAATGCTTTCCTCAACGGAGAACTCAAGGAAGAGGTGTATATGAAGTTACCTCCAGGGTTCCCAGGAAAAAAGGCTAACCAAGTCTGCAAGTTAAAAAGGTCTTTATATGGGTTAAAGCAATCTCCGCGTGCTTGGTTTGACAGATTCACCCGAGTTCTGAAGAGACATGGTTATACTCAGGGGCAGAGTGATCATACCTTGTTCTTTAAACATTATAAAGGCAAGATGGCTGTTCTAGCAGTATATGTTGATGATATAATCCTTACTGGAGATGATGAGGTAGAGATCAATCAGATCAAGGGAGCACTTACACGGGAATTCCAAGTCAAAGATCTTGGAGAGATGAAGTACTTTCTTGGGATGGAAGTTGCTCGGTCGAAAGGTGGTATCTATATTTCCCAAAGAAAGTATATACTGGATCTCTTGAAGGAAACAAGGATGACAGGCTGCAGACCTAGTAACACACCTATTCGAGTTGATAAAATAAATGAAGAAGCAGACATTGGTAAAGCTGTGGACATAGGAAACTACCAACGAATGGTAGGAAAATTAATATACTTGTCCCATACCAGACCCGATATTGCATTTGCCGTTAGTATGGTCAGTCAGCACTCCCATAATCCTACACAGAAGCATCTAAATGAAGTATACCGGATCCTTCGTTATTTGAAGGGATCTCCGAGACGTGGCTTACTGTTCAAAAAGACTGATAAACGAAATATAGAATTGTTTACAGATGCTGATTGGGCAGGTGATCAAGATGATAGGAAATCCACATCTGGATATTGTACATATATATGGGGTAACTTGGTCACATGGAGAAGTAAAAAGCAAAGTGTAGTTGCAAGAAGCAGTGCTGAGGCTGAATGCCGAGCTGTGTCACTTGGGATTTGTGAAGGCATATGGATAAAACGTGTTCTTGAAGATGTAAAGGAATGCATAAATCTACCGATCAAAGTCTATTGTGATAATATGGCTGCAATCAATATTGCTCATAATCCAGTTCAACATGATAGAACCAAACATGTCGAGATAGACAGACATTTTATAAGGGAAAAAGTTGATGAGGGTATCATTGATCTGAGGTACATACCCTCTAAAGAACAAACCTCGGACATCCTCACTAAAGGATTGCCCAAGGACAGATTTGAGTATCTGATTGGCAAGTTGAACTTGATTGATATCTACAGTCCAACTTGAGGGGGAGTGTAGAAGCACCGAAAGTCAAGATCCGCAATTATAGGCAATAATTAGTCTTGATTGTACAGTGTTGTGTTGAAACATATTCCAATATTTTATTCTATCTTATGTGTATATATGCGTATGTAATCTATCAAGGAATACACAATAAAGAATTCAGTCTTCCTATTTCTCTTCACAAAGGTTAAAATATGCTTGAATACTAGCTAATCTATTTAAAAGATCACGCAAATACATGAGTTATGCTCTAGGATATTTCCATGTCAAACGTATAGGTTATATGATAGATTAAAGATGAGAGAATAGCAAAACTCTAATAAGACTAATTATGGTTAAAGGATTAATGAGCTATAATGAAGAGTTTGAACCACTGAATAACTGTTTTAATAAGTTTTAAATTTTTCAGAAAAACCCATTCATTTATAGGTTCAAACCCAGTGTTTGAGTTAAGTTTTCAACTATTTTTGAAAGTATTTTGTTCTCAGGATCCAAACCTGGCTTAGTGGTTTAAAATCATATGTATAACTCATCTGTCTAGTAGGAGAGTAAGGTGTTACAAGGGTAATTTTAAAAAATATGCCCAATATATCATAAAATTGTCATAAATTCTGGAAAAATAGAAAACAAAATTTATTGGACGATATTTGAGACTCAAATGTTGTAAAAATGAGAAAAATTTCCCAAAAAGAAATTTTATTCAACTTATGGAATTTTGGTTCATTAAGGAAAAATTAGCAAAAATTAATTATTTAAAATACTAGGAGACCACCAATAATTAAACAAAAATTAGAGAAAATTATGACAAATTTTTTAAAATTGGCTTTATACCCCATAGGTGAAATTTTCGATTTAAAGAATATTTTAAGAGATTTTACCTTAAAATTGGACCTTTTTCCAAAAATTAAAGGAAAAATAGTTGGAGACCAAGTTTTTATGGTATTACATGAATCTTATGATAAAGGGATCATTAAAAAGTACATCATGTCGGGCCAAAAAAATAATAAAAATAAAAAGTACATTATGGGATTTAATTTCAAATATTGTGGAAGATTGAATTACTTCTTGGAAAATTCAAAGTTATGGATAATTATGAATATCCATTTGACACTTGGGTGCATGGATTAATGCCACTTCATGTTAGTGTTAATGTTATAAGTATATTTTGTGGTAGTGTGACGATTAAGGGACAGGAAGTGGAGGAAGGAAGGACTTATGCTTGAGTGCGTTGTGGTGTTTGTCTTTTTTCTCTTGAAGAAATAAAAGGGGAAAGAGAAAAAAGAGGGGAAGGGGAAAAAACGACAAAAAGATGCTTAGAGTTAAAAAAATGGTTCAGTGAATGAGAAAAGCCTGAGGATTTCTTTAACATTTTTCAAATATTTTAATATCTTAATTTACTTTGTTGATTAATTAGCTATGACATTAGCCACGACACAAGTCTAAGGATCAATGTAATTGATCTAATGACTATCCATTTTGTTCGTGGAGAGAGAGAAAATAGGCATGCCAATGAACTGCCTACACTTGAAATATAGCTGCAAGAATTGGGAATGGCATGAAGATCAAAGTTTGGGGAGACCCATGGATTCCAAGCGTTCCAGGTAATCAAATTCTTTCACCGTGTCCTAATCCAACTTTTAAAAAATTACAAGTTGCAGATTTGATTATAAATGGAAAGTGGTGTCTGTTTGCGATTGATGAATTTCTCTCTACTCTTGGAAAAGATGCAATTCTAAAAACTCCTTTATCCCTCGTTAGTAGATCTGATAGATGGATTTGGACAGGAGGAAAGAAGAGTTTGTACTCTGTGAAAGAAGGTTATAAAGTGGCAAAATTCGTTGTCCACAAAATGGGGGTGAATCCTCGGAAACCTCTAATGTTGTTAATTCCAAAGGACTTTGGAAACAGGTATAGAAGTTGGAAGTTCCTCAAAAGATTAAATTTTTCATGTGAAGGGTGCTGTCAAAAGCTATCCCAACTATGGAAAATTTATTCAAGAGAAATTGTGGTGCAACTAAATTATGTTTGATTTGTAAAAATGTTGTGGAAGATGAAACTCATTGATTTTTACATTGTGAATGGGTGAAAAGGGTCTGATTTGGAAGTTCATTATCCATCCGAACACCTGAATCTGATTTAAAATCATGGTTGGCAATGTTGTTTATTCATGAGCTCTATTCTCTATGGCAAATGAGTATAGTTGCTGTAATTATGTGGTTCATTTGGAAGCAAAAGTGTGCTTATTTGTTTATCCACAACCTCTTGATCCTAGTCTTGTCTTCTTGCAAGCAAAAAAGTGGCTACAAGAATTCTGGGATGGTAATGGGTGGAGCAAAGATGAGGAAGGAAGAGAGTCGATTGATGGCGTGAATGCTTCTTCCAGTCACAAATGGCAAAACCCTAACGGTAATGCTCTGAAAATTAATACGGATTGCTCGTTTATTGAAGAATCAAAAGCTGCCTCAATTAGTTTTGTTATTATAGACTTTTTTTTTATCGATGTTATTATAGACTATAATGGTTGGATTGTTGATGGCAATCATATATTGGTCTCCGCTGATTCTGTTTTGATGGCAGAATGTAAGGCTTTATTTGAGGCTATGTCTTTTGTAGGGGATAATTAATCTATAGTGTTTGAAACAGATAATATCTCCTTGATCAAATGCCTTAATGAGTCTAAAGTGTCTTGGAGATGTGAACCGGTGTTGGAACATCTTCTCAATATGAAGAAACTAGTTAGGAACCATGTTGTGCAGTAGATTTCCAGGAAAGCGAACATGATAGCTGATTGGGTTGTTAAGGCTTTAAAGAAGGGGTCATGCCCGGGAAATTGGGTCACAAGACCACCACCAGATCTAATGAGCTTATTGATATCTGATTTGAATGCTGATATTTGAGGCACTGCTAGTTCTATATGTTTATCTTTTTGGTTTGCTGTTATGTTTGTTCCTTTTAAGGATTTGGACTCTGTTTGTATGGTTTATTTCTATCAAAGTAAAATATTCCCGCAGGCAAAAAAAGAACTGCCTACATTGAGAATAACATATCTCAAATCATATCTGGCTTCCTACACAATTTATTATGGATATATAGATATAGATGTTATAACTTTTTCGACTATTTCTTTTATTCTTTTGGGTTTTTTTTTTTTTTTGGACTGATTATTCTTTTGGGTTTGAAGCATATATAATGGTGAATTTCATGAATTCTGGCAGCAGGTAAAAATCATAAACTGGAAATTAAAAGCCGAATAGGGTAGTTGTTATACCTAAAATCCTCTGAAAGTGTGAAGCCATATAGTGAATGACACACAGCGTCGGCTCTTTGGTGCAAATTGTCCAACTGCCCATTCGCTTCTTTCACAAATCTTTGCAAACAGTAACTCTCGAACTGCAAACGCACTTCATCGTAGCTCACTCCATAGAAGAAAGGCAACACTGTTTTTCGACCCAACGTTATTATAGTCACCAGTTTCTCAACACATGCGCTGGACCGAACGAAACTTTGTGTGAATACCACCATCACAATTCTACATGTTTCTGACATCCCCAGGTTGCCCACAAAGGACTCGTTGGCCGCCGTATAAGTTTTGAATCCAGCGTACGTTGAACATTTCTCAAGAAAGGCTCTTACACCATGTTCAAGATCATCGGGGAAAATTAAGAAAACATCGTATTGAAAGGTCAACCCAGAGTATAAAGCGGCCGCGGAAGACATGGATTCGATTGATTGATTCATTTTTTGGTTTGGGGGGGCTGCTATGAAGATGTGGCTGAATGACCCCTGCCTCAACCGGCCTCTTTTAACGCTAAGTTGAAGGGTATGTTTGGTGTAGAATCTGTTCGGAACAACGATAAGAAAAATAGAATTTCTTAATTTAGTGTTTGGTAATTTTATTTTTGATAAAAGCTCGATTATGTAATGTGATTTATGTTTGGAACAGCGATTGTATAAATGAATTTTACAAAAGTAAAACTTGTTTGGATTGATTTAAGCACAAGTAACTTTTGTGATAATAGTAAGAGATAGTGGGTGAAAAAAATATTTTAAAGGGTTAAAAACACCAAAAAATAGTTTAAAATAATTTTTGGAACTGAAAAAGTACATTAAAAATAAAATTACAATCAGTCTGATAACACACTGGGTACAGTTGAAAAAATATTTTAAGGGTTAAAAGCACCAAATAATAGTTGAAATTAATTTTTGTAGCAAAAAAAGTATATTAAGGGTAAAATTGTGGACACAACTGAAAAAATATTTTAATCATTCTCACTCTTTCCAAAAGCTAAATCAGTAAAAACTGAAAAATGGAGCTTATGGCAAATGCTATTAAGATAGAATTAAACTCGATTGCTCATTTTGTGAAACAAGCACTCAAATTTTTTTTTCCAAATTGCCCATTGAGCTTATAAGCTTAATTGAGCGTTTGAGATTCAAACGCCCCCCAAACACACACGTAAGGGATTTGGAGGGTGGGGAGGGGAGAGGAGGGAAAATTTTTATAAGTTGAATTTTAAAAGATTGAAAAAGTGGGGTAATAAAATTTTAATAAATAGAGCATATAAGATAAAAGAGTAAGAAAAATTAATTAAAAATTTTTAACCTCATTTCTCTAATTTTTTAAAATTTAACTCAAAAAAATTTTCTCTCCACCCATTTTTCCTCCCCCCCTCCCCTCATATCATACCAAACAAGCCCTAAAAGAATCACTATGTGGCCTAATAAATGAGATATTGTCATTTCTCAAAAAATTGGTTCCCCTATTATGTATTTTTTTAATGGTTAGAGACAGTTCATCATATTTTAATCGTCAAATCTAGTCTTGATAGTCCAGATTTAAGTTTTAAAGAGTATATTAAAAAAAAACTATTTTAATAGATATAAGATCTAAAATAAAAATAATATTTTAATTATTATTTTTTTAAAAAAATAATTTTTTATTTAAAAGACTATAATTAAAAAAGAACTCAGATTTAGACCCTCCAAAAATCTTATCTAAACGGTCCAGCTATGTTGAGCTTTCTCTACTAACCTTTAAGCTTAGTAGGAAAACAAAGTCCTATTTCTCATCCTTAAATTTATTATTACATGCTCTTCAATTGAAATGAAGATTTCTTAATAATTAAGTTTTTTTTTTTAACTTCGTAGAAATTTCCCCATTCTAACCTCCTCCGTGATTCCTAATCTTTTTTATTTTCCTTTGTGCTATTTTCTTCGATGTCAATGCTATTTTCTCAAACACGTGATCGAGCATCTTCTGCGAAAGCCGCCGACGTTTCGATTCTCGCCAACTATGTTCATGCTTTTGCCGACACATATCACGTGGTGGGGTTTGCGTTTGCCGACAAATATTCACCAGTTTCTCAAAGCATATGTTGGACCGAACGAACCTTTGTGTGAATACCACCATCACAATTCTACCCCTTTCTGCCATCTCCCATGTGGAAACACTGGAGCCGTAAAAGTTCTGAACCCAGCGGGCCTTAAACATTTCTCAAGAAAGGTCCTTACACCATTTTTAAGATCATTGGAGAAAGTAAAGAAGATGCGCGTCGTATCCCAAGGTCAATATGGGTTCAGAGGATAAAGCGGCCGAGGAAGACATGGATTGATGATTTTGCCCTGAAGATTTCGCTGAATGATCCCTTCCTCGAATCTTTTAAAACAGGACTACCATGTGGTCCAAAGAGGATATTTAATTACTAAAAATTATAGAAACAAATAAGGTGTTGTGATTTTCTGTTGGTTTCTCTACTAAGCATTGTTTCTTTACAGGACGA
Source organism: Inga leiocalycina (assembly GCA_963242795.1). Taxonomy (NCBI): domain Eukaryota; kingdom Viridiplantae; phylum Streptophyta; class Magnoliopsida; order Fabales; family Fabaceae; genus Inga; species Inga leiocalycina. The sequence continues at coordinate 52,878,853 of OY725330.1, read as the reverse complement.
TTTAAATATGAATTTTTAAAAATCTATATTTTTTAAAAAAATTAGTTTAATGGGTATATAATCTAAATAAAGATATTTTTTAACTATTATTATTTTTAAAAAATGATTTTTTTATTTTAAAATCATCATTTTAAGAAAAATTAGATCTACACTGTCTATAATCAAATCTAGACAGCTCAAATCTGATAAGCTCTAACTACTAAACTTAGTAAGGAATCCAGGCTGTTGACTTGTGGAAAATCAATTCTCATTCACTGAATAATATTCTAAGTGTATAATCAATCCATACATCACTACTGATTTTCCCTCTACTTACATTTATAGGAACATACCCAATGACTAACATTCACATCCTAGGAATGGGCTTGGGCTTGGCCCAATAACATGTTCCTACAACACAATATCTATGCTATTTTCCTACACTCCCCCCTCAAGTGAGGTTGTGGAAAATCAATTCTCATTCACTGAATCGTGTACAATCAATCCATACATTACTATTGATTTTCTGTAACATCTTGTTTTTAGAATATAATTATGAATTTAGTAATAATTTAAAAAAAAAGGGATTTAAAAAAATAATATAAATAAATAAATAATAATAATAAAATAATAATATATATATATATATATATAATTGTGGGTGCCAATTTGGCCCCACAGTTAGAAAATGAGGGAGGCACTTTCATTCATTAATTGGCGCCTAGGTGGAGGAGGGAGGTATTATAAATACCCCCTCTCCCTTCTCACTTCACGCAGATCGTCAGCGTTAAGTGATTGTATAGAAGGCGTATGGTGTATGGTGTGATATTGATAGGAGTATTTTCATATATTTGGAGATCAATAAGGTACTCAAATTCTTTTCTGATCACAACTCTTCTTTTGTGAAAATGTTCTAAATAATTTTCTCGTTTTTATGATAGTAATTTTGTGTGGATTAGAGAAAATTTTAAGATAAGGATTTTGGATAAATTTGAGTTTTGTTAATATAAGGCTATAGGAATATAAAGGAGGATTAATAGTTAATTTTAATCAGGTTACTTTTGTTATGTAGTTGGTATATAATTTTATAATAAATTTTCTATATAATTAATCTATGAATAATTATATATTAGGCTCTTTATCCTATTAAATTTAGATTAAATAATTTATTTGGTTTGTTGGGGGTATTATAGAAATTCTAATCGGTTTAGTTTGGTAAATTTTGTTGTATAAGAAATTATAAATTATAATTTGATATTAAGAATTAGATTTTTTATATGATTTTAATTATGTGGGAGTTTCAAATATTGTTTAATAATTAGACTATATTCATATAAATTAGAAAAAGAGACTTAGTTATTTTAGAAGGTTGATATTGATGATTATATAATAATAGATATGTTAAAGGTGAAACTTTAATTTATAAAAATTAAGTGGTTGACGAGAGAGAATGATATAGAGGTTGTTTAAGGAAGTTAGAATATTTAAGGATAATAATAGTAGAGGAAAATTGGAGATGAATTGTGTAAATTATTTATTTTAGTATTGTTTGGGGTTAATTGTTACTTAAATTCATAATGTAGAGTTTTCTTGGGATCGGTGATTGTTCGTATTTGGTACTCAAGTTAAAGTTAAGCTTGGAATTGAGGTAACCGAGGTTAATTTATTTTATATGCTTGTTTTGGACTGTAAGGTGTTTTATAAACCTTACTTTCATCTATACCACTTATATGTGTTTTGAAAGATTATGTGTATGTTTGAATATGAACCTAGTTTAGTGAAGCAGTGTATTTTCAAAATTGTATATATGAGCATAGATACTATTAAAATTGTTACTGTTGTGATAGTTATGATGTTTGAGATGGAATGTTGTAGAAGATATGATAATTTGTATATGTTTCGAGAATTATATTGATATATTGTTTTTTTGTTATGGGATATGGTGGGTTGTGTGGAAGAGATATGGTGAAACTGTGCCCATCGGCTCTCTCATTCCTGGCCCGGATTTTGAGTTGAGTGTTTTAGGCAGACAACTCCCTGTTACGGTATATTGGTGGTGGCATGGGAGGGGCAATATTCTTGAAGTGACTAGCCAACCTTTGGCCGGGTATACTAGCACTGATAGGCTGTACCACGTCCAGAAGCTATAAGGAGGAGCAGGATGGATGAGTGGGGATGATTCTAGTTGTTGAACATATTATATGAAGTTTAATTATTGAGAATATTATTAATATTATGTTAGTTAAAGTTGCTTCACTGACTTACAATCTTTTCCTGCATATTTTGTAAATTAATTTTTGGTTACTGAGACTTTATGTCTCACCCCGTCGTTATAAATATTTTTTTCAGGCGAGACCTCTAATTTGGCTAGAGGCCAAGGGGAACAACCAGAGGCATAGACGTTGAAAATCCTGTAGGCCTCTTGTGGTATTGGTGTTGTATTATTTTCTATATTGCCATTATAGGACATATTATGTTTTCGAAGATATCATATTTACTATTTGGATAACTGTTTTAATGAATATCTTTGTAGTGGGTTTGTGGGCGAGTTTGTGCCTTGAACTCTGATATGTTTTAAATGGGAAATTGTTTTCGATTATCACTGGTTAACCAAATTTTGTAAAATCATTACGGTTAATTATTATTCAGAGAAAGGGTCGTTTCATTTTCCCTCTACTTACATTTATAAGAACATACCCAATGACTAACATTCACATCATAGGAATGGGCTTGGGCTAGGCCCAATAACATGTTCCTACGACACAATATCTATGCTATTTTCCTATACTCCCCCCTCAAGTCGGGGTTGTAGATATCTACTACCTCTAACTTGTCTAACATCCTAGTTTGCAAATCCTTCCTTGTCATTTTTGTAACTTGTCTAACATGTTCTAGACTAATCAATTTATCCAACAACTTTTCTCGAACAAAATGCAAATCTATTTCAATGTGTTTGGTATGCTCGTGAAAGACTAGATTAGAAGCGATGTAGATTGTTGTTTTGCTATCACAATACACTTTAACTGGGCCTTCATGATAAATATCCAGCTCCTTCAACAGCCCTATCACCCATACAACTTCAGCTACTGCTGACCCGAGAACTCTATACTCACCTTCTGCAAAAAATCTTGAAACCATGTGCTGTTTCTTGTTTTCCACATGATGAGAGATCCTCCAAGCTTCAACAAGTATCCGGTGACCGATCATTATGTAGTACCGCAGGCCCCCCAATCTAAATCACAATAGCAATCACCGTCAAAGTTCCCAACAAGCTGATGAGAACTCCAACTCCCGGTTCTGCCTCAAGTATCTAACCATATCGAGTGCTGCTGCCATGTGGTTTTTCATGGGGTTCTGCATAAATTGACTAAGCACTTGAACAGAAAAAAAAATGTCAGGGCGAGTAACAATTAGATAAATTAACCTTCCTACTAATCTCCTATAACATTCCGGATCCCTCAATAAATCTTCCTTCTTATCTTTTCCTTTCTCATAGGCCATGAGTTAGATAAATTAACCTTCCTACTAATCTCCTATAACGTTTCAGATCCCTCAATAAATCTTCATTCTTATCTTTGCCTTCCTCATAGGCCATGAGTTTCAGCCTTAGTGACATTGGAACTCCTAATGGCTTACAACCACTAATTCCAGTGTTAGAAAGTAAATCCAAAACATATTTTCTTTGTGACAACACAATTCCCTTCTTAGAACGTGTCATTTCAATTCCAAGAAAGTACTTCATCTCTCCTAGGTCTTTGATCTTAAATTGATCATGTTAGAACTTCTTTACTTCACTTATCTTTGCATTTGATGAACTTGTGATCAAAAGGTCATCTACATACACAAGAATAAACACAATATCTTTATCATATGTTTTAACAAAGAGAGAATAATCGTGTTTGCTTTGTTCAAATCCTCCTTGTATCAAGGCTTTAGATAATTTGTAATTCCATTGTCTGGAGGGTTGCTTAAGTCCATACAATGATTTTTTTTAGTTTACAAACTACATTGATTTCCCCCTCTAGCACCCGAAATTTGGAAAATAAGGAGCCGCTACCAAAATTTTAAAAATGGATAATTTTGTAAACCTCTTTTGAAAATGAAACTGATCTACAAAAACTATTTAGGGTTTGGAAGTCAATTGTGTATGAGGAAGGTGTTAGGCACCCCACAACACCCATTCATAAGAATGGTTACTCTAAGTTAATTATTTAAAAATAAATATGGCCTTTAATCTTATTATAATTACCTAAAAAGAGATAAAAAAAATCATATTTACAAAAAGAAATAAAGTAAGACTAATAAAAATAAAAATAAGGGAGGAAATATATTTATTTATAAAGTTGGACTTGACCTAAGAAGGGAACCTAGGGCCTACGTACCCTTTAGAGCGATCAAAGCCCACGTAATTCGGGGGAAGAAATGCGTGTCACTTTGCTAGTGTTTTTTAGAAAACAATGTTTATTTAATTTCTTTGACAAAAATATTTTTTTGTTTGGTTTGTGTTTTTATTTTTTTAAAAAAATATTTTTTTTTCTTTATTTTCTCATATGAAGCCAAATTTGTTTATTTTCAGAAAAAAAAAAAACCTCTTTCATTTTATTTTAAAGCTTTTTTATTTGCAACATGGAGAGAAGAAAATAAAAGAAGAGAACTCATCAAGCCAACAAGGAATTGCATTCTCATCATATTATTCATTGTAGAAAGTCCAAGAGGACAAAAAATCAATAAAGATATGGTGAGAGTGTGTACCTTTTATGCTTTGAACTCCGCTACAACAAGAGATAGGATGATAGAACCACATAATAAACAAGAGGCAAGTACAATCACATTATCTATATTTATTAAGCATGACACCTAGCATCATAAGAAGACAAGGCAGCACATACCTTGCCTCTCTTCACTCTCAAAATTCTTGTGTGTTTTATTTCAACCTTTGCACTCCTATTTATAGTCTCAAGGTAGAGTTTATTCATAAACGCCCCTGCTTTTTTGAATTTTTTTTTTTGTATTTTATGTTAAAAACTACCGAACTTGACCTAATCACTATCAATAAGAATTTTTTTTTAATTTTCGTTTTTTATTTCTTTTTTGTATTTTCTATCAATAAAACTTCTTAACTTGACCTAATCACAATCAATAAGAGATTTTTTTATTTTTTTTATTTTTCTCACAAGTAATTTCCTGATTTAAACTTACCAACATAAATAAGAGATTTTTTTTTCATTTTTTATTTATTTTCTTATATTTTCCCTACAAGCAACTTCCTAATTTAAACCTATGAATGAGAGATACTTTTTTATACATTTTTTTTATTTTCCTTTAATGAATGACAATGTCAAATTGGACACTAATCATCATCAATGAGAGGATTTTTTTAATTTTTATTTTTATTTTTTTCCTTTTAATGATGATTGCCAATTTAGACACCGATCATCATCAGTGGGAGGATTTTTTTTATTTTCGTTTTTTATTTATTTTTTAACTTTCCCTTTAATGATGATTGCCAATTTAGACACAAATCATCATCAATAAAACGAATTTCTTTTATTTTTGTTTTTTTATTAGTTTTTTAATTTTTGAGTGAGGCCCGAACAAAATAGGGTGTTCACACCCCCTCAATTTTATAACCTTGAAGAATAGACATATACACCTCCTCTTCCAAATCTCCCTGAAAGAAAGCATTGTGCACATCCATATGAAACAAATTCCAATTATACATAGTAGCTAGTTTCAATATTATTCGAATAGTCACCATTTTGATTACGGAAGAAAATGTTTCATGATAATCAATTCCCTCTCTCTGTGTGTAGCCTTTTGCTACCAACCTAGCCTTATACTTATCGACTTCTCCATTTGGTTTGTATTTCCCCTTATAGACCCACTTACATCCTATTGATTTCTCGCCCCTTGGCAAGGGTATCATTTCTCATGTCTTATTACTTTTTAGAGCTTCCATTTCTAGATTTATTGCCTGTACCCATTCTCTATGTTTTACTGCTTCCTCATAGGTTATAGGTTCTTTGATCGAGTCCACACTTACCAGAAAACACATATGAGACGAGGACATATTAGTGTAAAACATGTAATCTTTAATAGGATATAAGCATTTACTAACCAAACCTTGGGATTCTTTTAACTTAGCTAGATTACAAACATAATACTTGGCCTAAATTGGCGCCTTCCTATCACGGTTAGGTCTGCCTGCTGTTGGAGATTTTGTTCGCATATGGTTTTCATCTTCAAGATCACCTTCCTCCCCTGCATTGTCCTCATTTGGCACCCTATGTGTTTCCTCATGCACACTTTTAGTGTTGTCATCATTATTACTAATAGATAGCTCATTAAGTTCTGAATCAAATAAGAACATTTTTTGCATCTCTTTGGACACTCCCCCTTAGTGAGAAGACACGCTATCTTTAAAGGGAAACTTGTCCTATACAAAGGTGACGTGTCTACTCAAAAAAATAGTTTTGTTATGCAAATCAACGAGTAGAAACCCCTTTTAGTTTGGGGGGTAACCCAAAAAGACACAAGGAAAATATCTAGATTGGAATTTATCAGTAACAGTTAAATCAGTAGCATAAGCAAGTGAACCAAAGACTCATAACATGCTTATAATCAGGGGCACAACCATGAACTTTCTCATAGGGTGTTTTATAATCTAAAATGTGGGAAGGAATTCTATTTACTAAATATGCTGATATTTTTACACATTCTCCTCCCCAATACTTGGTAGGAAGATTATATTAAAGCATAAGGCTTTTAGCAATTTGCATCAAAGTACAATGTTTTCGTTCAACAATGCCATTTTACTCTGGCGTATAAGTGGATTATTTCTGCCAGAAATGGAGAGAAACTTCTGGGCCTCATCCTCAGACACCATGGCATATGCCTGATTAATGTTGGGCAGAGGGTACATTAGTAATATTTGGCTTCTGGCAGCATTGTACTTGTCATTTAAACCCATTAGAAATTGCAGAAGTTTTTGCTCTTGTGTTCTTTCATTGTACACTTTGGAGGTATCACATTTACAAGAGGGCAAAGAAAGTAATGATGCCTGCTCCTCCCATAACTCTTTCAGTTTTGTATAATATGCAGAAACAGCTAATAAACCTTGTAGTAACAGAGTAATCTCACGATGAAGGGAGAAAATTCTTGAAACAATTACCTTATCAAAACGTTCTTGAAGGTCAAAACACACCAAATGAGCATTCTGGAAGAAAATGACACTGCTTGCAAGCTCTTTCGAAATAGAATTCAAAATCCAGGACAGAACAATAGCATTGCACCTTTCCTAATGAGCTTGATGCGGTTCTTCTTGTGATTCCTTTGTGCAAGAACCATCGAAAAATCCTAATTTGTGCTTTCCAAGAAGTGCAATCCGTATTGCTTTGCTCCAAACGGTGTAGTTGGCACTACCAGTCAAGATATGAGGAATAATGGAGTTTCCTTGAGTGTCTAATGGATGTAGGTACCAAGGAGTTTCCTTAAGCGCCATGAAAAACGTTGAAGATATTCTACTGCTTCAAGAATTTGAGTTTACACCAAAGTGACACTGAGATTCCTTGCTTCGATTTTGTATTGCGCCAGAATGGTTTACACCAAGACTTCCAACAACCAAGAATTCTATGCCAGAGTGATGCTTATGGTGATTCTTCCAATGGTCAAAGATTCCGTTCTTCGGTGAGGACTTCGATCACAAAACGTGCATTCAGAGATCTTGTGCTTGAGCATGCAAGGCTGGTGCCTTTCTCTCAGCTTTTTCAGAAGCCTTTCTCACAATGTCTTCTCCGAAGGTTGCTTGTCACTAAGCACATTACAAAGAAGGTTGATTCAACATTCCGTGGTTTGTGAGGTAGCTTCGTAGTGAAAAAAAATTGATTCGGCCGCCAAGAAAGGTCGTCAGGCCAAGGAACACAGGATTTCTAGGTTCAATTTGGTGTGCACCTTCAATTTATAGGTTTGTAGTATCACTGAATCACTCTTAATTGAAGTCGCGAGTGGTAGCATCTGACAATTGTGTTTTAGATGCTTTCGGGTTGAGATTGTGCTTTCCAAGTCGGGTTCTTTGCAACGGGTCACTGTGATTTTTGGATGTTCCGTCGTACCCAATTCGTTAAGGGAAGCCAATCTTGATTTTCAGTGTGCTTTTCTTGATTTATTGTATGGCCCTTATAGTGATGATGATGGATCTTCTTTGATTTATTGGATCAAGCCTGAAGCTCTGATACCATGTTGACTTGTGGAAAATCAATTCTCATTCACTGAATAATATTCTAAGTGTACAATCAATCCATACTTCACTATTGGCTATCCCTCTACTTACATTTATAGTAACGTACCCAATGACTAATATTCACATCCTAGGAATGGGCTTGGGCTAGGCCCAATAACATGTTCCTACCACACAATTGTTAGACCAAGCGTTTCACCCAAGAGGGGGGTGAATTGGGTGATACTAAAAGTTTCGTTGCAAATATAAACCTTAACGTAAATATATAGCAGTAAAGAGTAAGGAGAAATATCACCGAAGTGTACACTGGGAGTTATACTGGCTCGACCACAACCACTTTGACCTACGTCCAGTCCTCAAAGCTTCTCTGAGAGTTTCACTATAACTTCCAAGATTCAGTAGGTTCTTGGCACCTCAGTACAAGCAAGTTCCTTCGCCTGGACACTCGCTCCCCCCTTACAAGTTGTAATCCAATCCCAACTCAAGGTTCCACAACCTTAAGTTACCTCAATAACAAATATTGAGTTTGAATGAAATATCTCTCTCACAGAGTGAATAAGAATCACTGAAGCATAGAATTACAAGTATTATGTAAAACAGAGTAGTGAACTTGATAATACGTTCGTGTGTGTTCTTGTTCTGTATTCTCTGTTTGGATGTTCCCATATATATAGATGTGTTGGTAGTGACCGTTGGAACATTTTCTTCTTGCCCGTTAGAGTGTGCGCAGCCACAGTTGACTTTTCCAATATTTGAAAAATATCTGTTTGAGTTGGTGGCGGTAGATGGCATTTGAACGTTGCATTTGACTTTCCTTATTTGGTAATATCTCTTCATTGTTTATTTGTGAATATGCTAAGAATACTAATACAATGAAGGATTAATCATATAGAAAACAAATCAATGAATGTTAGAATGATTTCTCAAATTCTGAACTTGCATACTCGAGTAGTTACTCGAGTATTCATTAAGTTTACTCGAGTATCATCGTGAAAATGTGAATAAACTGCAAGTCAATAAATGAACATTACATTACTCGAGTAGTGTATGGAGTAAACAAAATTACAAACCTTGGAAATACCTGTTTACTCGGGTACATACTCGGGTATGGTACACTTTTCTTCATAGGTTACTCAAGTAGCAACTCGAGTAATCTCACAAATGAACTTTAGGTTACTCAATACTTCACTCCAATAATGTTGGCAGGATTACAAAGCCGAGAGCACTTCAAGTTTGGTTACCTTGTTACTCGAGTACTTACTCGAGTAAACATAAATTTTCTGCATAGCTTACTCGGGTAGTAACTTCAAGTTCTGTGTAAGTAACTCTACATATTACTCGATTACTGACTCGAGTAATCCAGTTTAAATAAGTGATTGAATACTTGCATACTTGAGTAGTGCCTCGAGTGAAGTGTGAGAAAAACATTTCATGTTATTCGAGTAATACCTTCAGGTTTTGCTTACCACAGTAGGTTACTCGAGTAGCGCCTCGAGTAACATTGGCAGGATTGAAAATGCCGAGAGCAACATATTTCTTGAAGCAGAGTAACTCGAGTACAGACTCGAGTAACGTTGGCAGGCCGAGAGTAACTGGAAGTTTTTACATGGTTACTCGAGTACTTACTCGAGTAACATTGGCAGGCTGAGAGCAACTCTAAGTGATTTACCTGGCTACTCGAGTAACGTTGGTAGGCCGAGAGCAACAGGAAGTCATTTACCTTATTACTCGAGTGCTTACTCGAGTAACGTTGGCAGGTGACTTGAAGGTCGTCTCTGGTTACTTCAAGTTTCTGTCTCATTACTCGAGTACTTACTCGAGTAATGCTTTAGAAAACTTGCCATTGATCAAATTTCTCAGCTTTTTCTCTTGGCCTTTCTTCATTACTCCAATGCTTACTTCAAGTGATGATTTTGCCCTGTTATTACTTTGTTCAAACTTATTTGTTTATCAAATCTTTTTCATATCATTCTTTGTTATCATCAAAACATGAGAGATCTAACAACAATATCTATGTTATTTTCCCACACAAGTGTTACCCTTGAATTTGTCATTACCTACTCCTTTATTGACATTGTGACTTTCTAGTAATTAAGTTTTTCAGTTTTTTACTTCATAGAAATTCCCCCAATCTAGGTACTTATCTGGAATAGTGATTGAAATCTTCAAAAATAGCTTTTTAATCGTAATTAATGGTATATAAGGTAAGTATATGTTTGGAACGACGATTGTAAAAATGACTTTTTTCAATTTGACTTTTGCTATTTTACTTTTAGTAAAAGTCAAATTATGTAATGTGATTTATGTTTAGATTGACAGTTGTATAAATAACTTTTGCAAAAGTAAACCTTGTTTAGATTTACTTAAGCATAAGTGACTTTTGTGATAATGATAAGAGAGAAATTAAATTTGAAATTATAAAAAATTTATAAAAGTTAAAGTTGGGAAATTTGGGAATTAAAATTAACACAATTTGATAAAATAATATTACATAATTAATTGAATCACATGTCTCGTACAATTTGGTTTCTAATTGAGTCATAAATATAATTCATTTGGGAGGAAGATCGCCTACCATAATTTGTGATGGAAGACTGTTCATCTATACTATTATTTTTTAAATCAACTATATTCCCAGCTTCACCTTGCCGAAACACTATGTCTTCAATATCAATTCTCCTAATAAAATTAGGTAGGGCTATTGCTGCACAAACAATACGGACTTGTATCTAATAACTATACTTACACATTTTTTATAACAATTTAAATCAATTATTCCACACTTTCAAAATCTTTTCTATAATAGACCTCAAACTAAAATGATAAAAATTAAAAACCTCGTAAGCATTTCTAAAAATTAAAGGTCATCTGAGCTTATAATATATGATCAACAAGAAAGCAAAGTGAGAAATAAAAAAAATAAAAAACTAATACTTGGTTGGAGATCCCATCACTTCTAACTCTCTTTCTCCTTACTCTTTTGTAAAACTGTAAATCTACAAGAACTTCCCATAAAACTTATGATAAATACAGAAATACAAGTACAATTTTCCTTTTAGCTCAAAAATAAAGTATCCGATGCCAAAATATCTTCATAGGATGCATCAGTCAACCATCTTCCGTTCATTTTTTACTCTATTCTGCACTAGCTCCGATGGAGGGGGGAAGCAAAAGAAAAGAAAAGCCTGAAGACAAGATGCAACAACTTGAAGACCCATAACTAGCACAAGACCATGTAATAAAAACATCCCGTAATGACATCCCAAACTACATAAAAGTATCCAAAAACAAAAGAAAAAAGGGGGAAATGTAAAGTGGAAATTTTGAAGTAAGGTAGAAGACGGAATTTGTGAGAGGAAAGGAAAGCTGCAGGCTGTGCACAACACACAACGACGACGTCAGTTTCTTTCCATGCCTTGTTTGGTTGGTGTCGTTTCCATGCCCGCCAACACAAACATCACGCCGGAAAATATATCCTCCTCTGCTGGGTCGGTGCCGCCGCGAGCTGGAGGTTCTAGAGCCAGCTCTGTTTTGTCGAGAAGAAGAAAATGGCGTTAGCTTTTAGCAAAATGCCCCAGTCGTGCCTCCACAGTGTTCAAATCACGCGCGCGCATGTACACGTATATATAATATATATATTGGGTTCAAAGTAATTTTTTTCTTATTTATGTACTGTATACGTTGGGTTAATAATAATTTTTTAATATTTAATATGAAAATATTATGAAGGGGTTCATTGTAATTTTTTAATATTTAATGATGAGAATAATATTTAATGGAATATTTTAATATTTTTAATGATGGAATATAATTTTTTATTTTTTAGGGGGGAATATTTTTATTTTTATATAATTAATTATTTTTTTAAATACTTAATGGTGGTAATTATTTAATATTTGACAACATTTATGGGTGGCCACTTTGATCAAATTAAAAAATTATAATGGTAATAGTGTCTTTTTCACTTAATTATAGGATTCCTGCATCCTCATTTAACAGTTCTAGCAGTGTAATCCTGATTACATCAAATAATGTAATCAAGATTACAAAATGTAATCGTCTTTACATTATATTAGACCTACTAAACGATGTAATTGGTCATTTGTATCAAAATTACATGTAATCAACTCCCATAGAATCAAAACAAACGGGCTATAAAGGATTAAAATGAAACTTGATATAAATTTAAATGACCAAAGATACATTTTAATCCATGTTAAATGCTTCATTAATTCTTTTTTTCCTTTTGGGTCAATGCTATTTTGCCAATGAGCAATCTGCTCTCTAGTCTCTACCCATAAACTATGTATATGAGCAATTGAACACCTTCTGTGAAGGTCGCATGGCGCGTTAAAAGATATTCCCTCTCTTTTTTTAATATATGCTAAAGTATATTTTTTGGTTCATTAAATTTATATGAGGTTTTTTTTGTCCATTAAGTTTATAAAATGTATTCTTAGTCTTACAACTTAACACTGTTAATTTTACTAATTTAACATTGTGACTGCTCCAATGTCGAAGTGTCTTTTTGGGTTAACGGTGGAAGTTGTTTTTGCAACGTGATTTACAATGTACGATGTAAATATATGAAAAAAAAAAAATTCTTGGCTTACATAAACATGCTAACTTAAACATGATTGTTCATGATGCTTTGGTCCATCTGAGCTACTCCCTCCGGTCCTATTTATGAGTAACTTTCCCTTTAATTGTGCAAAACGAACTGGTAGTTAAAAGTAATGAGTCTGTCAAAAATGTCATGTTTTTTCCATATATGCTCTTATTTATGAAAAGAGTATAGGAGAGAGAATAGATAAAAAGTATGAGAGATAATGAATATAAGATCTGAAAGAAAAGAGTATTTAATAAGGGTAAAATAGGAAAGAGAAGCTTACATTTTCAGACAAAAAGTAAAAATTGATTATAAAAGGGATCAGCCCTATAAAAGAGAAAATTTCTTATAAATAGGATCGGAAAGAGTATATCTTTCGCACAATTTTAGAATGGAACTCACACCTTGTCCATTCGCGTAGACAAAATCACAAACAAGGATTTCAATTTAGTGGGTTTGGAAGCAAAAATATCCATAATTTTTTTAAAAAAAATATATCTACCACCATAAATTTTTTTAAGTGTAAAATTACCCATAAACTTTACAAAATGGATAAAAATACCATCTCCGTTAATATGCATATAAGTCTGTTACTTTTTAAGTGTGGGTCCCCGAGTGTCATGTGTCAATAACACATTGCTCCTCTTTCCTCTTATCTTTGTCAACCCCCTTTCACTCTTATGTCTCTTCCTCCTCTAACGAGAGAGAGGGGTGCTTCTATTGATTTTTCTCTCCATTTACTCTTTATTGAGGGTATTTATCATTAGATTAATTTTCAATTGTTGAGATTTAATAATATATAAATAATATCATTATAATAAAATTTTATCATGGTAAATCTCAACCATTAAAAATTGATTTAATAATAGATATACCCCAATAGAGAGTAAATGAGGAGGGAAATCAACGGAGACACCATCTCCCCCTTAATGTCTCTTCCCCCATCGCGTCAAACTCGTACCCTTCCTCTCTTTTTTTCTTTTCTCTCTCATGCCTTGGACTACTCATTTATATGTAATTTGTCTTTCTCTAGAATGATAGCTAAAAAGTGAGGATGACGAAGACTCAAGAATTGCAGAAGAAATGGCATGAAACTTGCTTGCATTTGCATCCTAAATTTCATTAGTAGAATCTCATCATAGAGAGAATTGCTCCAGCTCCTCTCTCATCTATATATGAGCCTTTACAATCAAAACTTGTTGGAACTTCAATCTTAACCCAAAAGTCTTGGATCCTAATCGAATATGGCAGAGCGAGCAAGAAGAAAATGGCAGCAGCTCTTTCTGAGATTGTATCTGGTTCTAGTCCAATAACTTTCTCTCTTGGTGGTGCATGGCTTGGCGACTAGAAAAACAACAACCATGTTCATGGTAAAACAACTTTGGATCAAATAGCACAAGTCATAAGGAGTAGTCCAAGGCAAGAGAGAGGAAAGAAAGAAAGGGAGGAAGGGTGAGAGTTTGACACAATAGGCAAGAGACATGAGAGAGGGGGGAAAGAGAGAGATGAGAGGCTATGGGTGTTCAAAGTATCCCGATTCCGGTTGTCCCGACCCAGTCCCGGATATTTTTTCCTGGGAATTTCCCGTCCCGGCCGGGACCGGGATCTAAAAAACCCAGGACTGGGACCGGGATCACATCTTGTGATCCCAGGAATTCCCGGTCCAGGTTTTTTTTTTCTTTTTTCCTTAAAAAATATGTTATTATTTTATTTTTATATTTTTTACCCCATAAATTAAGTTATCATTTGATAAAATGTATATCATATATTTAGTTAGAGTTAAATCGTATATATCGTGATATAAATCCTAACTATATAATGTATAAAGATAATAACAAAAATGATGAATGTGATAATAATATTAATAATAATATGTTATTTTTCAATTCTAACTCAATTTGTGTGATTTTTATGACTTTATTAGGTGTTAAATAATCACTTTAAACACTGGATTATAAAAAATTTAACTAATATAATTATATTATTAAGACCGGGAATTCCCGATCCCGGTCCCGGGAATTCCCGGGAATGACATCCCAGTCCCGGCCAATCCCGGGACGGGAACCGGGAATGGGTATTCCCGGTCCCGTCCCGGGATTTGAACACCCTATAAGAGGCGGTTGACAGAGATCAAAGACAAGGAGGCCAATGTATTGTTGACATGTGGCACTTGATGGACCCACAACTTAAAAGAGTCACGGCCTTATGTGCAATTGCATTCTTATATTACTTGATAATTGCATTCAATGTAATGTAATGGAACAGCGATAGAAAAAATGGTTTTTTTTATTTGATTTTTTGTAATCGTATTTTTGATAAAAATTCAGATTTTATAATGTGATTTATGTTTGGATTGACGATTATATATATGACTTTTGCAAAAGTAAGTGAGTGTTTGGATGAGCTTAAATATAAATAACTTTTGTGATAATGGTAAGAGAGAGTGGGTGGAAAAATATTTAAAAGATCAAGTAAATATTTAAAAATTAATTTAAAATATTAGGTATAACTGAAAAAATATTTTAAGGGGTTAAAAGCACTAAAAAATATTTTAAAGTAGTTTTTTTAGCGAAAAAAGTACATTAAGGGTGAAATTACAATCAGTCTGTTAGCACACACTGGGTATAACTGAAAAAATATTTTAAGGGGTTAAAAACACTAAAAAATATTTTAAATTAATTTTTAGAGCTAAAAAAGTACATTAAGGGTAAAATTGCAATCAATCTGTTAGCACACTGTACACTGTGTATAATTGAAAAAATATTTTAAAGTAATTTTGGAGCTAAAAAGGTATATTAAGGGTAAAATTGCAATCAGTATGTTAGCACACTAGGTATAATTGAAAAAATATTTTGAGATGTTAAAAACATTAAAAACAATATTTTAAAGTAATTTTTGGAGCTGAAAAAGTACATTAAGGGTAAAATTATAATTAATCTAAAAGCACACTGGGTACAACTGAAAAAATATTTTAAGGGTTAAAAGCACTAAAAAATATTTTAAAGTAATTTTTGGAGCTGAAAAAGTACATTAAGAGTAAAATTACCATCAGTCTGATAGCATACTAGGTACAACTAAAATGCATTTAATGCTTATCAACGGTCAAAAAATTGGTGAATTCAATACTAAAAAGCCACGTCTGTTAGCTTAAAGGGAATTGTGCGAATAAGACAAAATCACGAATTTAATAAGCAGTACCAAACACTCAAAATAAGCTCTTCATCCTCAATCGTACGATTTGTCTAATATTCGTCCCCCCCCCAAATTCGCACTACCAAACACTCACGTAATTGCATTCTTGTACTACCCTCGATGGCATCCTTGTATTATCTGACGATTGCATTCATTATAATTGCATTCTTGTATTACCTGACTATTCCAACAAGTCTGATGCCTGAGATTGACGTGTACACGAACCATCCACGAAACCCAGCTTTCTTTTCCCACGCAATGCAATCCTCATCGCCCTGTTCCATATGGTATAATTTTCGGAACCAATCAAGATGTATTGAATAATGGTGGTGCCCTGGGTTTTGGACGGGTGGAGGTAAAGTGGATGGTTGGAACTGAGGTTATCAATGGCGGAAATAGCAGATGATGAAGATTTCTCGCCGGCCATGGCTGAAAGGCGTCAACAGAGAAGCGGATTAGGTGGCGTTGAAAGAAATGGCGTCGAGCGTCATGGTGAACTACACGACGATCGTGAATCCAGAGTAGATCGTGACAATGATGCGGTGAGTGGCGAGCAAATCAATTGGTGCTTGTCGCCATAGTCGATTTAGGGATTTGGTGAGGACAGAGATGAATCTGGGTAAAGAACATGTCGAAGCTCCGATTAAAGCCAATGGACATGGAAGTCGAATCTTGAAAGTCCGATGGGCTCCGATTAAAGCCAATGGACATGGAATTCGGATCTTGAAAGTCCGATGGGCCAGCACTGTTAGATTTCTTGATTCTGGGCTGGTAGATGATGTGGATAAACCAATGGCTCTGATACCATATTGGCTAAAGGCACCCAGAAATAATTGAGAGAAAAAATATATTTATTATTTAATGAATAAACCTGTACATTATGATCACACAGAAAGTGATCCTCCA
This sequence comes from Inga leiocalycina, assembly GCA_963242795.1. Taxonomy (NCBI): domain Eukaryota; kingdom Viridiplantae; phylum Streptophyta; class Magnoliopsida; order Fabales; family Fabaceae; genus Inga; species Inga leiocalycina. Next base: position 52,861,931 of record OY725330.1, on the reverse strand, counting down.
ATATATATTCCTAAACTCCTACTCTCAATCTAATAGACTTAACAACCACAGATAATGGGCCTCATAAGCCCAATTACACAGATACACAGAATAACATGCCATACACAGATTGGGCCTACTAATTCTAACAAATAACAACAGATTCGTAGCATCCGGCCTTAAAGGACAGATATGAGAATGAAGGTTAATCATGGGCCAAATGAATAGTAAAAAAATTACTGGAGACAATGTTTGGGGTTAAACTTGAGTTGGGTAAATAGCGTAATTTTAAAAATTTTCAAGTCAGAAGGGTAATTTAAAAATTTAATAAAAATTCCATAAATTGAAGAAAAATAGAACAAATTTCTTGGACGATATTTGAGGCTCAAAGGTGCTAATGAGGAAAATATTCCAAAAGTACATTTTATTCAAATTATGGAAGTTTACCTAATTAAGGAAAATAAGCCAAAAATAATCATTTAAAATTCTAGGAGGCGACAAATAATTAAAAAAAAAAAAGCATACATAACAACCAATGCAGCATTAATGTTAAAGTTAGTCAACCATAATATGCTTTTTAATGGTTCCTTTATCATAATATTCATGTAATATCATAAAAATTTACATTTATTATATGATATTTTGGAGTAAAATCACTTAAAATGTTCTTTTTATGGCAGTGTATACATTCTAGGGTGGTCTCTCCATGTCCACTGCCCCTGCCTCGGCCTCTACTCTTAACCGCTATAGCAATTCCATTAGAACTAAGGCTCCAATTATTGGGAGTTATGAATTTCTGGATTTCATCTTGAATAATCATCCTATAGGCCTCATTTATTGAAGGAAGAGGCACCATTAGCAGAATCTGACTTTGGGCCTAAGCATAAGAATCATTCAAGCCCATTAAAAATTGGAAGAGTTTCTTTCAGAATTCTCTGCATGCGCCTTGGAAGAATCATAGCTATATGTAGGAACGGCTAATAGAGCATATGGCTCTTCCCAAAGCTCCTTAAGCTTAGAAAAATAACTAGTAATAGAAGAGGACCCTAGCCTATATGAACAAATTTCACGATAAAAGGCAAATATCCTTGAACCTGTGTTCTTATCAAACCTCTCCTTAAGGTCATTCCAAGTAAGATGAGCATGATGAAAAAATATAATTCCAGTGGCTAACTCTTTCGAAAGAGAATTGATAATCCAAGAAAGAACTACCGCATTGCACCCCTCCCACTGTTCTTACGATGCAGTATCCTGAGACTCCTTAAGACAGGTTCCATCAACAAAACCAAGCTTATGCTTATCCCTGAGAGAGATCTTCATAGCACGGCTCCACAACGTGTAATTATCGAGAGGGAAGAAGACGGACCAACCAGAAAAAAAAGACAGAATGGGACTAAAGTACTGTTGATATATAAGAGTCCAAAAATCACGGCAAACATAAATGGAGTCCGTCGCCATAACGAAGAGACTCAAACAATCAGTGTGACGGCGTGGTGGCGTTGAAATGAGTCGCTGGAAATGAAGGAACTCCAAGAATCGGAGTACGATGTGGCGGCGTTGAAACGGGTCACCGACATAGGAGTGCACCAAAATCAAAAATAGGAGAAGAATACCCGAACATACTCCAGACTAATCAAGAACGCTGATATAGAAATCACCTGTGCGACGAAATCCATCGCAAGGAACCAGAGATCAAGGAATAATCGGGAGAAATCCAGAAGAGTGTTTGGTGGAATGGCGTTCTTGATCCGTCTACGGCTGCAAATAGGGCTGTCCAGCTGAGCTTTCCTCTGAACCCGAAATCTTGAAAAAGCGTGAAGACAAAATCTCACACTTGGGCCACGTTCTTGGGCCGGTTGGAAGAAAGAAGCAAATACAGTGTGCGTTCTTGTGCTGGTTGGAGGAAAGAAGCAAACACGGTGTGACTAACCCAGGATTCTTGAAATGCTGGAAGAACCCATGGCACTGATGCCATGTTAAGTCAGTGGAATCAAACCGTAGGCACTGACTATGGAACATTGTGTGATCTTATCAACGAACAGAAAATTATTTACATAAAGTCAGGTCATCATAACACATGATCATATATTTATACCTATTGAGTACACAGTCCTTCCTAATATCATAATACAATAACCACAAATATTATACAATTATATTTTACCAAAATACCCCCTAATTCTGATACCATGTTAAGTAAATGAAATCAAACTGTAGCCATAGACTATGGAACACTGTGTAATCTTATTAATGAACAAAACATTATTTATATGGAGTAAAATTAGGTCGTCACAACACATGACCATATATTTATATATATTGAGTAGACAGTCCCTCCTAATATCATAATACAATAATTACAAATATTATACAATTACATTTTGCCATAATACCCCTAATTCTAATAGCGTCATTATTGGATTGAAACTTTCGTATTGATTTGTAAGTTTTGACCTTGAATAATCTCAACAATTACTTGGCACTCTTCCTTTTTTTATATAAACCATTTTTAAGTATTTTTCTATGATTAATAAGAGCTAATCAAATCATTAATTTTATCTGAAGATAAAAAAAAATAACTTTGTTCATGTTTAAACTTATGCGTTGAAAAAATAATGAAAATTATCACAATCTCTCACATTGTCTTAGTTTTCTTTTATTAGGGACAATATTGCAAAATATAATAAATACCTCATTAACTTGTAGAAAAATATTGAAGAAATTATATATTTTGGGCCTATTTATAAGTTATTTTTAACATTTTCACCAAAATCAAATAATGACTAAGACTATATTAGCTCTGTCTTAAAATTAATACGTAAGATTCTCAAATTTGCTCCTATCAATTGCATGAATAAAGTTCTTATAAACCACATTAAAAAAAGAAGTACAACCAATGTATATTTATATTGCTAAACAAACTATATGTATGATATGAATATTATCAAAATTTAAAAAAAAAATACTAATGCTCAATCTATTGATTGAATAATGAGTGCGAATTAAAGCATGGCATTACCCCAATGGTGGTAATAAATAATCTATATCCAGTGCCTTATTAAAAAAAAAACCAAAATTTTTCTTACGCCTAGTGTTATAAATATGATTGGAGGGAGTGTGTGAAAAGACCAAGAAAAATGGATAAAGATCAACAATTTGTAAATTTTGTATCATGGGATTATCAAAGTTGTAATAATATAGGGTTATTAGTGGGAATTAAAGCATGACATTTGCCCATTTTTAGGAGGCATATAGTGGACTTGTACTTGAAGCAACTTGGGATGATTATATTGTGTTAAGTATTGACCCACATGTCAATACGTCACATGCACACACTTACGTTTCCAACACATCTTCCCCACCTTTTTCTTATGGATTACTCCCACGTCTTTGTTATTATCGAGGACGGTTTGTCTTTCGCATTGCCCACACTATCCTTCTCCAATAATTAATTTCACCTTAACGTAATACTGACTCTCACATGATATAATACTCACTCGTCGGTGTTATTTATAAGATACTTTTAATATTTTTTATGCAAACTAAAAAAAACCCTTAAAACTTGTACTACAAAAATTCAAATCTTTTTAATTTTATCCCTATTTAACTACATACAAACAAAATAAAAATAACAACCTACTCATCTGATCCTATATATAAGTCAAAGAGAGAAGAAAAATGTTTGTCCTATTTATAAGGCACAGAGAGAAATTTTTTAAGTGAATGTATAATTTTACTCTTCTTTTATTACTATGTTGACTTTTTTCATGGGGTATAATATATATTAAATAAGGATAAAGTTGGGCAGTTATTGAATTTTATGGTAGAGTTAATAAAATTTAAGGATTTTTTTAATCTGTGCGAAAAATGTTAGAAGTGCCTTGTAATAAAATTAAAGGAGCATACAATAATAAATAAAAGGTAAAGTTATACTCCCTCTTATCCTATTTATAAGCAACTTTCTCTCTTATAGGGCTTGTCCCTTTTACAAGCAATTTTCAGTTTTTGTCTGAAAATGTAAGCTACTTTTTCCTATTTTATCCTTATTAAATACTCATTTTCTCTCATTTCTTATATTCATTATCTCTCATACTTTTTATTTATTCTTTCTCCTATACTCTTTTCATAAATAGGGAAATATATGAAAAAAAATATAGCATTGTTAACACACTTATTACTTTTAACTACTAATTCGTTTTGCACAATTAAAAGAAAAAATTTTTATAAATAGGACCGAAAGGAGTAATATTCATATAAAAAAATTTAATGACATGCCTTATATGTGAGGCCAAAATACTTATATTTTATGTTCATTCTTACATAACACTTCTTAAGTGAGTATAGATTTTATGAGGATTTGCATTTCTAGCTCTATCTCACTAATAGGCCCATTATAATATCAAAATTTAATTTGATTTGAACTATAAAGTGAGTCTTAAATCTATGATCGGAGGGTGTACCGCCTAGTATTGGTCTGCATCATATCATTTTATCTTAAGTGATTTTATATTGTACGGGCTAAATAAGTAAGATAGGTTTTATTTTAAATCCTCCTAAACAAGCCATTTTCTACATGCACACAGGTATCATTCAGAATGAAAGAACAAAATAATTTTCTTTTGAACAAAATTTTATTTTTGGTGGTATATTTAGCCGACCTCACTTAATGAGATTAAGATTCTATTATTGTTTTTTAGATTATTTCATCTACATACATCGAACACACCTATGATCTTGCTTGGGTTTAATGTGATCAAGAAAAATTCATTACGATATAATTTTTTTTACATATAAGAGGACATAAAATTTTAATATATATATATATATATATAGATATTTTTTGCAGGCTATAGTATTCATAAGCTATGAATATTATGTGGACTATTCAGACTCGATACAACACAAGAAAAATATATCTAGTTCGTCTATAAATAGACTTTTATCGGAAAATATTCTGTAAAAAAAATTTATCAAAAGATATTAAATTAGTAACCTCAATTTGAATTTGACCACAAAAATGCTAAATTTGAATAATTTTTTTTTTGGCCTAATAAATTTGAATAATACTCCCTCCGGTTCTAATTATAGAACATATTTACCTAACTTTGTAGAAATTAAGGATAGTGGTTAAATTAGTTAATCATATTCATTTTCCTAAAATACCCTTATTTAAAATTTAAAATGGCTTCAAATTACGTTGATTCTCTGTTTTTTCTTGTACATCTCCTGTCTCACACACGACTTTTCCAAGCTCTCATACAATCTGGTGTCGTCAATCTCCCTCAACAACTTCCGATATACTCTTATTAAATTATTATTGTGTTTAATTATTATTGAGAAAGTATCAATAGGGGGTATTTTGGGAATAAATTGACAAAAATTAGAACTTTGTCCTATAATTAGGACCAATATCAACTCTGAAATGTTGTCCTATAATTAGGACCGGAGGGAGTATAACTTAACCTTTTTTAGCCAAATAATTTAAATTACCTTTGTAAGCTTATAAGTTAGCTATATGAATAGTTCATTATTATTTAGTAAAGTTAATATTTAGTTAACTACTTTTGTATTTAATTAATTTATTAGACTTCCATAAAATAAGAGGAGGTAAAACTTTTAAGTTAGCCTCCTTTTATTCAAGGCTGTCATAGTGTTATTCGTCAACAATTATTAATTAACTAATAATATAAACTAAACTATAATTTTTTGACAAATGCAACAAATAAAGTAATTTAAATTTCATCACGAGCAATTTAAAAGGATTTTTTTTTGCTTGGAAAGTACAAATTAAATTTTTAAATTCAAGAAATTCTCACAAAAATATTAGAAAAAATAAAAGTGTCCTAGTAACAACCTACATAATTCCTCTTTCTGTAAGGCCTTTTCAGCCCCTGCAAAAACATACAAAAAAACGAAAGGTGATTAATTATATACTTAGTATTTGACTGGACCATGTTATATATATATGTGCTGTCATGCAATAACTCAAGGAAAAAAAAAACAATTTCATGCATTAGTTTATTTGGGCAATGATATTCTCCGATGTAATTTAAAAAATGTAATATATATGGCAATGGATTACATACTTGCTGTCATATGGCTGAGATTTAATGGGAGACAATCAAACAAACAAACAAATTAAAAAGTAAGTCAACACGAAAAGACAAACAATATATAATTGAAAAAGGCCTTCTCCATAATGATAAGGGATTCCCCACCTCACCCAAACCAACCATCCATATTATTATGTATATTACCAAATTAACCCTATATTTTAAAATAATTTTATAACATTTTCATACTTGATTTATATGTATGATCTGTTTATTATTATAAAAATGTGTTTCTTGATGAGTTAACATTGGCTGTTAAATGTTCAATAAAACATTTTTATTGAGATTAAATATATAATTATTGACGGAACCATCCAGTAATAAATTTTCTTGTGAAAACTTCCAACAATATCTTTTTCAAGCATAAAAATTTATCCATACCCACGTTTTTTCACACGCATCATAATCCAACAACCTATGGCCCACTTGGTATAACTATAAAAAAAAGGCAATTTTTTAAAAATATATAAAAAGACTAAAGTATACCATGTTTATTACGCTAAAGTCAACATCATTATTATTAGAGGAACAATTATAACATGCTCACATTTAGTTGGATTTTTTAAGTATTTAATTAGAGTTTTGATTTTTAACGGTGTGTATGAAAAAGGAATCATGACTAGTACTAAAGCCTCCTTGCGAAGTTTATAGTGTGAGAGCATTAGTCACCCTATAGACAGTAGATACTATGAGCTTATAAAAAAAAAATCATTATTATTCTCTGTCATTGTTGTTTTTGCTTATTCAAAAGCTAAAAAGTTGTTATCATTTATAAAATTACTTTTTATTTCATCTTATTCTACTTATAAGACGTCTTTATATATTTAGTTTTAAAATTTTGGAATTGTCATGATTCTTTTATAAGCCTATTTTATATGGCTATTTAATTATGTTGGATTTAATTAAGTATTGTGCAACCTTAAGAGATGATTATCTTAAGACCATTTTTTACATTCACTGTTTCACATATAGACTCAAAATTAAAATATTTATATTTAAGTGGCTAAAACCTCTTCTATATATTGGCATTTTTTAACAATAATAAAGAGAATAAGATTGTTTCGAAAAATTGCAACATATTTTTTCACCGCAAAACAGTTTAATCATCTACATGCGGGATGTTCTCATCTCCCTTGTTTAATATATCTACAATTAATAGGTAGTCGCACCACTATTTTAGTACAAAATATTATCCAGTTTCATGTTACAAACAATTACTAAGAAAAACAAAAAAAAATATTTGCTTTATCTTCCTTTCATTTTTTCATTATCCCAACTAAACAAGACACTCAACTAAAACGTATGAAATTTTCATTCTCCGACCACGACCACCCAAAACTTCAAGAAAACCGAAAAAGCAAGGGGTGCTTTCCGCCCATACCAATGATCTTTTACCACGTGTCGCAATCCCAGTGAGTGATGAGTCAGTATTTCTAACCACCACGAATTCCAGATGAGATGAGCACCTCCTCTGTGGGAATGATCTCCTGCTTTACATAGTACTCTAAAAATTATTACCTCATCCTCCAACCAATCAATTTCCTCCACGTGTACACCCTACTTTCTCTTTCTTCGTCCCGCCGCTGTTATTTATCGCCGCTTCTGTTCGATTATTTTCTCTCCTGATTTTGTTCTTCGTTCCCTTTCTTCAATCTCTCTCTAATTTTTTCCTCCGAGGCAACCATGGAAGTTCCTGTAATTCACAGAATCAACAATTTCCAGATTGCTTCTTCATCTCTCCCGGGTATTCAATCTGTTACCGCAGCTTACAATTTCTGTAAATGGAGTGCTGTGATTCTCGCTCTCGTTGCTGCCTTCGGGAGTATCGTCAACAGAATCAAGATCTTCATCCTCAGATTGCGCCACCAGACTCAGTCTCTTGCTTCCAGTAATCTTCTCAGCGATCTCGATGATTATAGCAGTTGCTCTGACGGTGAGGACGGAAGCTACTCGTCACCGTCCACTGTGCCATCGGAGTACGAAGAAGACGAAGATGAACAAGCTGAGTCATCTGGATCTTTCCAATGGTGGCGCGTGGATGAAGATTTCCTGGTCAGAGGCTCCGGTCATCAGCTCGATGACCAGTTGCAGAGTGGTAAAGTGAGGCATCGACGCCGCTGCAGCATCGGAGAGATTTTTTCGCTATCGGAGATCGCGAACAGCAAGAGCGTGGTGAAGCTATGGGATAGCATAGGATTCGGGCTGGGTTTAGACTTCGATGATTATGAATCCTCTTGCTCCGCTGCCGCCGTCCATGGAGCCTTGGTGTCCGGCGAAAAAACATCCGCCCCTGCTCAGTCAAGCTTGTCTCCGGCTGTTATCGTTTCGGCCGGAGAAAGCGCTTCGGGGAATTTGGCTTTGACGATTTGGGACACGCGTCTCCGGCGCCGGACGCCAGCTGTGATCGCAGAGTGGGAGCCCAATGAGGGAAGGGTCGTAGGGGTGGGATCTGGAGGGGTGGAGAAGGTGTACGTCAAAGATGACGTCCGTTACGGCGTCACGGTAGGCGACATGAGAAAAGTTTCGTCGCCGTTAGGCAATGTAACGGAATCTGACTTGGATACATGGTGGGACAAGGACGTTGTCATTGTTTCCGGCTAGTCTGACCAGTCATTTTTGCGGCGAAGTAAAATACTAAAATGGCCGCAAACTGAGTCTCTCTGCATTTTATATTTAATGGAAGGAGAAAAATATTTTAAATAAATTTTATTTGTATAGTAAGTTCAAATCGTTTAATGGCATTAAAAATAATTCTATATGATTAGATTTAAGAAATAATCGGTGATAAGAAAATTAAAAATTGAACATATGCATATACTACGACTGGCTAAGTCTGCGAAAGTGATTTTTTCAAAAATATATAAATTTATGAATCCTTCTTTCTTTTTTCTATGGAAATTTTTAAATATCAGAGAATTCAGACAACTTCAACTCATTTTTATTTTCTCACAGTAAAATAAATTCCTAACCACATTGTTTTTATTAAATAAAATCAATATTTGAAAGTGGTGATCTTTTTGTTTTTCCTACTATGGAAAAACGGGGCAGAGCCCAAAGTCAATAGAAAACTGACGATCAAATTTTACTCACACACAGAATGAATTAAAACAGCTATTTTGATTATGTGAATTGGCACAAAATCTCAAAAATTACACAATAAAAGAGCTTGCAGGCTTGCAGCAAGAAAACATCAAGCGTGCATTATTTTCCTGCATCACTCGTCTCCTTTGACTAAACAACCTACTAAAAATGAAACTTGTTTTCATGAAATCTCAGTAATCAGTAAACATATATTGTAATGAGCATTGATAATGTGATTTACATATTTTTCTTATTAGAGATAATCTTATTTGAAGTACTGTCAGACACTAACCTTATGTTTGGATGGAGAGAAAATTAAGAAGGAAACAATACTATGAGGGAAAATTCCTAAAAATAGTACTCCCTCCGGTCCTAATTATAAGACAAAGTTGACTTTTTTGGAGAAATTAAGGAAGCCAATTAAATTACTTTAGAGTGTTTATATTTTTAGTATCCTTAGATTATACATTAGTTTATTAGTCAAATTAATTAGTTTAGAGAAAAAAATAAAAATATAACTACTCTAAAGTAATTTAATTGGATTCCTTAATTTCTTTAAAAAAGTCAACTTTGTCTTATAATTAGGATCGGAGGAAGTAATTTTTTTTACCATTTTGAGAAGTTTTAACTCCTAGTATTCCTTCCCCCTATTTTCTCCTTATTTTTCTCTCCATCCAAACATATTATAAATGTGGGTACCTTACCTCTATCAACAAGAATTCAAACCTTAATTCATTACCGTATAAGAGACATATTTTTGCTAAAGTGCAATGGGAATGTTTTGTCTGGAAAAAAGAAAAGAAAAGGAATGGGGTGTTTTGAATAAAATGAGCATTTGTTTTTATGTTGGGTGTGGGCCTAGATGGGCCCATTGAATAAATAAGCAAAACGAGATAGCATAAATGGACCCTTTTCAAAACGGGTCATTTTCCAACTGCTTAGCCCACTTGATTCGATCAAATATGACTTTCCTAAGCTGCATTGAAGGTATGATATGGCTTGGGGTTGGAAAGATGGAGGCGAGGATTCGATTCAGGGATGACAAAGCTGGTCAAGCCTAAAACAAAAATATGCAATTCCGTATTTTTATTTTTTTTAAAAACAAATTTGTATGAACATAAATTGATTATATGTAGGATTATTTTTCTTGACATGTCGATTACAATCAACATTTATCTGTCCTGGTCAAAGGGGCACATACAGCATGGTCGTGAAAGGATCGATGCTGCCTCAACTCAAAGGCAACTATATAGTACTTAGCCACCCTTTGTCTCTTGATTTTTTGTCCACGAAAAAAAAAAAAGTCTTTCTTTCTTCTCTCAATTACATCTTTTTTTCTCCAAAATTAATTACGAAGAAATTCTCCAATATCAAATGGGACATGTTAACGATCAGTATTAGTTGGCCTTAATTAGAATTTTCAAATGAAAGGAAGTTTTAGGTCAATCCTTTGAGTTGTAAGCTCCAATTACCATAATGATACTTGAGAGAGAATGTTTGACTTCATTAACCCTACATATATATATATATATATATATATATATATAATGTGTGTGTCTCTATTTATGGCTGCTTGGATATTATATAATGCATAATACACACACACTCACATAAGGTGCTAGCTTCCTTCAAAAGTCAGGTCAAAAAAAGAAAAAAGCTTCCTGCAAAAGTTTCCAATTGGATGCTTCTGTCTTGCTTCCTTTTGTTAGATCGACACGTTTTTAAACCGACAAGTATTTGCACGCTTAGCATTCTTTCCGTCTCAGCCATTTTTTACCCCTTTTCTTCTTTTTCTTTTTTTTTCTTTGTTTTTTTTTTATATTATCATCCCGAATCCGGTTCAGAGTTTGTGATCACCCCTCTCACCCCTCTCAATACAAGTGTCTTTTTTTAGGCTTGAACGCAAAGACCCAAAAGAATCTAGGATGGCCTTACACCATTAGACTAACTTTATATTGATTTTTCCCCTTTTTTTGTGTTATTATTATGCGTTGATTTTTGTTAGTAGCAATTGAAGCGGATTAATTTAGAGTTTTTTTTTCCATGGAAACAGTAGTTATATGAGTTTGAGGGGGATAATATAGGACTAAACTTTTATCAGTATTTATTTTTCTTTGAAATTGATATGGTTGGTGTAAATAAAAAAAAAATCAGGTTAATTAATTCAAAACTAAATTAAATGAAAGCCATATCCATGTTATATAATTCACATTTAGAGTGAATTCGAATTATATTTCCTGTGATTTATATCTATTTATGTATATTCTTTCGTAAAAAAATATGTTCGTGTATTCTGATAATAACGAAACTAAGATTTACCATTCATATTAAAAATGATTAATTAATTAGTTTATAATTTTTTTAATAAAATGTTCGAAAGTTCCTATCCCAAAATTTTGCAAAATACCCGAGTTTTCTGTCTAAATTAGTTATCAGGTATAATATATACCTATATATAAGATCTCAGTCCTCTTAGTTTTCCATGTTTATTATTTTTCTTTTCAAAATTATGCGTAAATTTTCACTTTTTTAAAGTATTGCATATCCATATTATATAGGCTAGAATATCGGCACCTGAGGATTGCCCCCAACCACAAATGGGAGGTGGCGGAGAGAGTTAAAAAACGAAAGTGCATAATATTAGAAATTGAGTTTTAATTTAAACCTCTAGTTAAAATCTAATCTTCATTTAAATTTTAATTATTAATTTGAGTGGTTTCAAAGCCATTCGGATACGTCATTAGAATTATCCTAGAGCCATTTTGGAACAATATATAATATAATTTAAAAACCAATAAATCAAATAATTAATTAAGGCATGATATGCGCAAATCATACTAATATACATATTTTATATGGGTGCATCTATTTAATCCGTAAATATAATTATTACTTTATAAAATGAAAAATTTTAAGATCATTTAACCTAAAATGTTAAAAATCAATCAATTATATATTAAAAGAAAAATCATAAGCTTTCGAATCTTGAAGGAAACCACCAACTAATTAACTTGAAGAATCCCTAATAACTTATTTTATAAGTAAACCAAAATTACTCAAATGTTTGATACTATTATATTGCTAACATAAGCATTTGTTTCCAGAAGTTTAGCTTATTGGTGGACAAGAAAGCTAACAAGAAGAAAGAAACATCAGCTTCTAAAACCATATGGATTTAAAATATATCAAGTAGTACTTAAAAAATGAAGTTATGATGAGCAAAAATCAAGTTGACTTATATAAAATGGTCAGCGATCATGTTCCTACGCATCGACATTTTATTTATGTTCAACTTACAACAGATAGTTATAAACTAATTGAACAATATATAATTGATTAGTAGATAACTCTAGAAATATAAACGCCAACATATTTGACGGTGACATAAAAATAAGTAAGCTCAAAAGTAAGAGATGAAGACGAAGAAGAAGAAGATGATGATGAGAACGATTGCTTCTGGTAAGAGATATTTATTCAAAGTCAAGAGATATGAAGCAAAGAAGGCAGAGTTCAAACTTTTACACATTGAAACATGAAATGAAACTACAAATATATCAAAATGAATTTAATTTACATCAACAAAAGGAGAAAAAAACCAAACTAATATACTTAATTAATTATACGTACCCTTGGTGTGTGTATCCACAAAGAATAAATAAATTTTATTGATTGTTCGTGGATGATACCACCTAGCTACAAAATAATTCTATATTCTAGGCATCTAATACAGAACTTTATTCAAAGTAAACAAACAAACAAACCAATTAAACTAAAATCTATGAAAAAAAAAACCAGATTGATGACCTTCTTCATTTGCAAATGAACTCCAAAGTTGAAATTAAATTCAATAATCAGGAAGGTCTTTGATGAATTCCAAGGCAGAAGGCGAAATCAAATTACCCAAAATACCGAAGGGTGAATCTGCAGATTGCTTAAACAACGTTGATCTAGGGTAAGGACTGATCAAGAAATCAGACGAATTCGGAGTAAAAAGAGGAATATCAGCATAATTCAGATCTTGAGCTTCATAATTATAAGAAGAACTGTATCTATTATTTAGCAGCGCCGCCGCCGATGATGGTGAGCTGGTAATCTCGTTATTAAAATTTGATTGACCTTCATTATTCTTCTCTTGTTTAATACTACTAATGATGGATTCACCGGACAAAGAAGACTCCAGATTATTATCGGTGCCGGCGCCGGAAACTGCGACGTCGTTGTCTTGGGAACGGGGCTTGCCGGTGAGTTTTTGGACGAGAGACATGAAATCTTCACGCTTGATGTGGATGACCTTGGGGGAGTGGGTGTAGATGATGACAGGCTTCCTTACTTGTTGTTGTTGTTGATGATGGTGGCCGTGATGATACGGCTGCGCCACCGTCGTTGATGAGGGTTTTCCGATGGAATGAGAGATTTTGTTGATGGCCAATGGAGAAGGACGAGGGCCTTTGATGATATGCTTGGATTGGTGGTGGTGTTGTTGGTTCATTGTGAGAGAGAGATTGAATATTGAAAGTTTGGATTTTGGAACTACTTTTTGGTGCAGAAACAGCCATGGGAGTGATATATATATACACACACACACAAAGGAAAATGTTTCTAATTGTAGCCAGCGATTCTGACTGTTGACACTGGCGTACCCTTTTTTTTTTAATTGGGAGAAAATGACATTGAAAGATGGATTTTGGACGTAATTGAAAGGAGAGGCTTTACGTGGTGATGTAACTTTTTGATGGCTAAATTGTTTGTATTTAAATTACCTTGGTGCCTTTGTTCATCTGTAATGGAGGTAGGATGTACAGTACTCATGGTTTCAGATGTAAGAAAAAAGTTGTATATGAATTTTTTTAAAAAAAATTAGAGTGAGAACGAGGAAAAAGAGGATCTGGAACTGCTAGATACATCAAATCTTATAAATTCTTTTTAGGAAAGAAGATACTCTCGGAATATTTTTCCTTATTTTCTTTTCAGAATCTTATTTCCACTCTTAGATAACAAATTGGATAGTTCATATTTAATATTTTCTAAAACTATGATTATAGTGTTTTATAAATTAAAATTAATTTTTTTATTACTTGTGTTTGTATTATAGTTATGAATTGTGTAGATCATGTTTTAACAATTTAAGTTTACTTATTTTTGTTTAAAATAAAAAGTTGTATATAAATTTTTTTTATTAGAATGAGAATGAGGAAAAAGAAGATCCATAACTGCTAGATACATCAAATCTTATAAATTTTGTTTAGTTGGGTAGTATGTTATTTTTGAAAAAGGTCATACTTACATCAAATTCCTTATATCTATTTTGTTAAATTCTCCAATCACATATGACCATGTATCATATTTTTTTTCATATGGGGTTATAATTAAATGATAATAATTAAAAAAAATAGGATACATGATCACATAAAATTGAAAAACTTGACGAAATGGATATAAGAAACTTGATAAATTAATAAAAATTAGGGAGAATGACCAAGGAAAAAAATATTTATTAATAAGGATCTTAAAAATGGTAATTATTATGATAGACTAAAAATCAAAATATAAATTGTCAATTACAAATTAACCCTGGTCAAGCTTCATACATTTTATCTAACTCCATCCTTGTTGATAAATATTTCTTTTCGTTAGTCAAGGTTAGAGAAAATGTAGGAAGCTTGTTCAGGGTTAATTTTGTAATTGAAAATTTTATATTTTAATTTTTGATCCTTCAAAATAATTACAATTTTAAGATTCTTATTAGTAAATATTTCTTTTCCTTGACCCTTCTCCTTAATTCTCCTAAAAAATTATGCGTAATTTTGATTATTTGTAAGAAAAATCTAACTCACGCACGTCACATCTTGTCGATAAAAATAATTGATTACACATTTAGCCAAAAGAATAATTGATTACAAAAAGAATACTAATAAGTTTTATGACTAGTAGATGAAAAATAAATATTCATAAAAATACATTTTAAAATATTACTCCCTGGTCATTAATATAGGATCTAATTGGGGAAGTGACATTGATCTTAAATATAAGACTTATTTCACATGTTTATTATTTTTTTTTTGCAAATGAACCCTATTGATTTTCTTCAATAATAATTAAGTAAGAGAGAAAGGGAAGCAATTATGGAAGATGATTAGGGTGCTTTAGACAAACACATCATATAAATAAACTTAACTAACATAATTAATCTACTCTAATTAGTTACTTAGTTCTTACATTAAGAATTAAAGGCGTATTAAATTTGAAAAATCATAGATTAAAAAATGAACGGTTGGATATAAAATAATTCAAGAAAATCTATAAAAAAGCGTAGCCTTGTATTTTAATTAATTTGTGTGCTAATAGAGCCTGCAGGTAGGTTTGACCTTACGCCTCCATTATTATAGTCCTTCAATTATGGGCAGTCATTGTGGGCTTTACAGTGAAGGGGGCTAAATATTTTACTTACCCCACTGCGTGGTTTTTGTATGTTTGCGTGGAATATTAAGCATTTTGGTAATTACGTGTTTATATTTGTAATTACAAAAAAATCAACTGTTTGAAGTTGCTTTCGTTGGTAATATCATGGAGGGATTTGACATTATTATTTAATTAATTGGCGAGACATCAACTGTGTGAAATGGGAGTATCCAATTCCAAATATACGTCTGTCCGGTGGCTAGGCTGTTGGAGACCAAAGTAAAAGTCACATGCAAATATTGAAACCACTGTTGCGTTGACAAAAATTTTTAGTTGGGAAAAAAATAATAGAGGAAGATCAACAATTAGATTCAAAATAATTAACTTAATAATAGTTAGGTTTGGGACCTCATTAATAATTATTTGCAAGTTTTAACTAATCCCTTTCTATTTGCCACCTTTTATGGTATAATTTGCAACTAATTTTTAAGTTTGCAATTGGAAATTGTTTTAATTAGGACTTACTTTTTATTTCTAAAAAATTGAAGTAGTGTTTTAAGTGGATAAAACCAAATATATAATTTTTCATATAATTAGATAATATTTAATGTACTAGTAGCTAGTATTTTATTAGATTCAAATGTTATCATCTAACTAAAAAGTAAGTTTTTAAACTTGCATTTTTTGATTCACAAGATATTTATGACTCACCTCCATACACTTTTTTATACAATCAACTGTGCGATGTTTTTTTTTTTTTGGAATCTTATTATCAAGTATATGAGCAACCTACTACTCAATTTTAGGGTTCATAATTGTCCCTCGTAGCACTTATATCTCCTCTAGGATTCAAACTTAAGACCAAAAAGAATATAAAGAAGCCTTAGCTTGCACCACTAGATCGACTCTATATTGGTAACTCACCTCCTTACTTAATTGTAAAGAATTTCCCTTTGATTGATAGGACAATACTATAACAAGATTAATGATATTATTGTCCCAAAAACAAACATAAATAATGTTACTACCTCCGATCCTAAATATAAGACTCATTTGATTATTTTGAAAATACTAAGAAAGTTAATTAAATTACTTTAAAGTATTTATATTTATCATTTTTTTTCTAAAACAATTTTTCTGACTTATAAGTTAATATATAATTTAATCATACACAAAAATTGACATGATTAAGTAACTGATTTAATTTCTTTAATTTCTTCCAAAAAATTCAACTAAATCTTATATTTAAAACGGAAGGTAGTATCATTTTAGGCATGGTCGCATGATAATGATAGTGATAGCTAAAGAAAATAACAAATAGTATTATATACTCCCTCCAGTCCTAATTATAAGATAAAGTTGATTTTTTTGGAGAAATTAAGGAAGCCAATTAAATTACTTTAGAGTGTTTATATTTTTAGTATCCTTAAATTATATATTAATTTATTAGTTAAATTAATTATTTTGGAGAAAAAAATATAAATATAAATGCTCTAAAGTAATTTAATTGATTTTCTCAATTTCTTCAAAAAAGTCAACTTTATCTTATAATTAGAACCGGAAGGAGAAGTAATTTAGCGACCATAATGGTATAATGAAATATTGATAGAAGAAAATAACAAATCTTCCTCAGTAAACAAGTTATACAAAAATCTTATTTCAAGGGGAAAATCTTTTTTATTCGGGTCAAAAACGACCTTTATACTGCACATAAAATGGAGAAATTAAAAAAACGGAAAACGGGAAATTAAATATTATTAAAAAAAATCAAAATCGTAAGCTGAAACTTGAAACATTAGAAGCATCATTAAAAAAATTGTACGGATAAGCAAGACTCGAGACTTGGAATTGGATCAGCTGATCGTTGACCTTGAGAATGTCAAATCAATGAAATTATGCATTATCAATTTTGTATATTCTTGACCAAAAAAAAAAAATTTGTATATTCAAGGTTTACTGATGAAAACAGCAACACCAAAAGTCAATAATAAACAAAGTTTTACCCAGAGAAAGTAAAAGGCTGAAATATGAAATGGAAGCATACATATAGAGCATACAATACTTATTACTATAAAGATAAAAAAAACTAAAAGAAAAATAGTGGAAAAGGGAGAGAATCGTATATATGTTGGTACCAGTCCGAGGAACAGGTCTGAAAATGGAAAATAGTAAAGCCTCAGCCCTCAAGCAATATGTACCCACAGTCATATTTATAAATCCTAATTAATTAACGCTAGTATATTTAAAAAAATTAGATAACTTATTAATTATGAACTAAATTTTAAGATAGAGTTAATAATATTTTAAGTTTTTTTTTTTAATTTAGGTAAAATATATTGAAAGTGACTTACAAATATAACCATATGAGTGTGTTTGATGAATCAAGAGAAGATTGACCACATAGTAGCTTGAACATTCTGGAGCAGAGGATGATACTTGGATATGGCCTGTGTAGGATATCCTAAAATCACATTATATTTATTGACTAAATTTGCATCAAATTGGGTAGGATATAAGGATGGGAATAAAATAGTATCAACTGTTATTTTAATATTTTCTATGTATAATTTAATATTAATCAAAAGTTAATTACCAATTGATAAAATCAAAATAAAATTGCATTATAGTAATAATTCTATCGCATGCATGACATCTGACTTGAGCACTCCATGGGCCATAAATTCTGAATATGTGTTGAAACCGTGTTGGCGTGTACTGCTTTGAATCTACGTACCAAAATCAGGTACTATATATTTTCTAATATTATCAACCGATGGCCGGCTTTTTTTTTAGATTATATTATTAGGTATCTGAACAATTAATTATTCTAATTTTGGGGTTCATGTTTACCCTTTTAAACCGTGTACTGCTTTGAATCCAGAGCTAAATCAAATATTACTTTCAGAAAATTTATAGAACAACACTACTATTCTAATAGGTACTATAGTTTATTTCTTGTGGGAAAGTTAAAGATATTCAACAGACAATTATAAAAAAAACTAAACCTAACAATTAAAGGACACGAGAACGTTGAATTGTGAAAGCCTTTGACCAACATAGACATATATATATTCCGTGCCATTTGGGTGTTTTAAGTTGGTTTAATTTATTGATTAGAATTGCAACTTTCTATTTAATTACGTATGCATCGTATGAACTAGGAAGTGTTCTGCTTCGTCTCGGCATCCCCCGTAATAAACACGGGTTAATTATACTTGACTTTGACAAGGTGCTATAGTTTTGGTGTATAGTTTCTTTAAGATTTCGAATATGTACTGCTCTGACATATGTGAATGAATTGATTTTATATGGTTTTTTTTTTTTCCAATTGATCATATGGGGTTTGCTTTTTCTTGATAGGGGAGGCTCTCTTGCTCAATTATGCATGAATAATGAATAATACTACTTATACCATATTTGTGTTTGTATATATATATATATATATATATATATAATGCATGGTATAATATATAGTTTTTTTTAGTAAATTAGTACTAACTGCTAAATTTTCAAACAAATTGATCTTTTCAGTTTGACTCCTTAAATATAGGATAAACAGTACTTTTGGTCCCTCAAGTTTGGGGCAATTTTGATTTTGGTCCCCAGAATTTAAAAGCTGTGGTTTTGGTCCCTCAACTTTGGACCGTTTCAAAACGTTGGTCCCTCAACTTTCAGAAGGACTTGTTGGGCCCTCTGACGGCGTTAAATCATCCCAGGTGGCACTAACGGTATTAAAATTGACTATGTGGCATGCTGAGTAAACCGCTGATGTGGCAAGTTTTATATATGTGGGCTGAATTTAAAAACGAAACAGAAAACCTGACAGCAAAAAACGAAGCAACAAAACACACACAAGACAAAAGAAAAGCACAGAACACACGGTTTAGCCAAAAGGGAAAACGACAGTGAAGCACTTTATCAGCAAAGATGCAGGTCATCTTTAATGTTCATTTTAATCACTAATATAATAAAGTGTTAGAGTGATTAGAATCAATAAGAACAAGTTACACAAAATTTCAATGATTCTCAGAAGTTTCAAGGTGATACTCTGTTTTCTGGAAAATCAGTTATTCGGATAACATCTGTTGTATTCGAATAGCCTTCTTTGATAATGAGTAATATTTATTCGAACACTTTATCCTCTATTCAAATAAACTTTTAGAACTTGAAGTGTATTCAAATAGTGAATTCCTTATTCGAATAGCTGCCTTGTAAAACAAATGATATTATTCGAATAGTGTCATTTGTATTCGAATAATATTCTTCATAATGAACTTTCATATTCAAATATTCCAACCGTTATTCGAATAGTCTTTCACACAAAATATATAATATTATTCGAATAGTACTTGTTCTATTCGAATAGTGCACCTTTGATAATGAATCTTCACAAACGTATACTGCAACCTCTATATTTGAATAAACTTCTGAGAGCGTCACTCTTTGGATATAAATCCATGATAAATTATATATCATCGGAAAGCTCTCATCGTCTACATTTCAATGCAACAAGAATCAGCTCCAAACTCATTGTATATAGAAAGTTATGATCCAAAGAGTATCTACTGTTCTTAGACAATCTCTGAAATCACGAGTAGCAACTTCCAGAAGGCATAGCTCTTAGGATATAACTTCAAATATTCCAAATTAACTATCCATGGAAAGCTCTTTGAGTCTATTTTCATATGGCACTAGTTTCGTCTCAATCCGATGTATAGTTTGGGAGTTATGTCCAAAATACCAAAGCTGTCCAGGAATATGACGCTGATTCATGTATCAACTTCAACAGATCATATCTCTCACATCTGAACTTCTTTTAATGTGATATTGGTGTCAAAATGACGCATTGGAAGTCTACTTTCATATGCCACTGGTTTCACCTCAATCCGAGTTGTGGTTTGAGAGATATGACCAAAATACTGAATATCGCCCATGCTGAAAGAAACAGAGTCTGCTGCGTTATTCGAATAGCACTTCTTCTATTCGAATAAAATCACCATTTTTCAGTTATGGACTATTTGAATAGTAACTTCATTATTCGAATAATATTTGATTTTTTGCATTAAGACTATTCTGATAGTTCCATTACTATTCGAATAGTCCTCTTTGAAATATGTCAAATATTATTCTGATAGTCTCCTTACTATCCTGATAGTCTTGTGATTATTCGATGTTGAAATTCATCAAAAGCTTATTCGGATAATCATCGTACTAATCGAATAGTGCCCTTACTATTTGAATAGTTATCCTACTATCCGGATAACATATTTAGAAACCGAGTTTAAAATCACACTGACTATTCGGATAATGCCTTGACTATTCGAACCTAGTCGCTCCTCTCAAACTTCACCGGCAAAATCACCGTCACTCGGATATGACCTAACAGCGCCGCTTTTGCTCGTCGAAACAATGGATTCATTCGCCCTTTTCCACTTCTTCCTAAAGCGTGAGTCCTCTTAGGTTGGGTTTTTGTTTTGTTGCTTCATTTTTTGCTGTCAGGTTTTCTGTTTCGTTTTTAAATTCAGCCCACATATATAAAACTTGCCACATCAGCGGTCTACTCAGCATGCCACATAGTCAATTTTAACACCGTTAGTGCCACCTGGGATGATTTAACGCCGTCAGAGGGCCCAGCAAGTTCTTCTAAAAGTTGAGGGACCAACGTTTTGAAACGGTCCAAAGTTGAGGGACCAAAACCACAGCTTTTAAACTCCGGGGACCAAAACCAAAATTGCCCCAAACTTGAGGTACCAAAAGTACTGCTTACCCTTAAATATATATAATCTTGTGGAGGAATTATTATTATTATTTTTTCGTATAGTTTACTTTCATTTTAAAACTCACAAATATAGATACTTTTTGAATTCATTCTTGGAATCGAAGTGAGCAAGTGGTAAAATAAAAACTTAAATTTCATTATCATGGCATGGAATTTGAATATGTTTAAATATTTTAAATTCTGAGCAGTAGTCTAAATTAGCTGAGCTATTCATAGAACAGCTACTCAAAATATGTACCATTATTTATATTTATTAATTGTGATTGGAACGTTGCATAACTTATAAATCAAACCATGAAGCAGGCACAAATTAAAGACTTTTAATATACTACTATATGCATATGAAATCCTTTGACCGAAAATTTCCAATAATTTACGTACCGTATAGACAATCTCTTCACCTTTGTTACAAACAAGCATGCGAGAAACTTAGTATAAAATATTATTAAAGAAACTTATTTAACAGAAATAGCCAAATGAATTTGGTTAATTGGGGGCATGAGATTTCAAATGTGCTCTAAACGATTTTCAAAGGTTCGGGTTCGAAACCCTTATCTTCCCTTCTTTTCTCTAATTTTGTTAACATCTGAATGATCAATATTTATGTGATCTTTTACAAAATTATTATTTAAATGTTAAGTTATAAAGAGAAAACAAAAGTTCGCTTCTCCTAACTAAATTTACCATTAAAAGGGGAAACCCTTGATATTATAAAAAAACACATTTTTTACCATTAACTAAATTTACCTAGTTTTTTTTTTCTTAAATTTCTACTGATTAGTTTTTTTTTTTTTTTGGTTGCCCACCCGATTCATCGGAGCTTTGTCCCGATTACATCCAGATTCGACCCGCGTTGCGCACCTGGCTATGGTGGGAGAGTTTCCCAATGAGAATTTTCTGCATATACAAGGCTCGAACCCAAAACTTTACTTAAGCGGAATTAAGCTGCTTACCACTTGGACCAACTATCATTGATTACTTATTAGTTATTTAGTTCTATTACCAGCCTTTCCAAAAGAATGATGTGGGGTTGGTTTTTTATTTTTTTGGGCAACAGCTTAGAGTGTAAACTTGGAGTTACTGGGGCATGAAGGCCCAATAATGAAAAGGCCTTCTATTCATATTGGTCCCATGTCGAGAAGCTCAACCCTTTAGTCCAAATTATTTTTGAACCCAAGAAAAAAAACACACAAAGGTTTAGCCCGAATTGCAAGAGAGATAATCATACACAAGGACCACAAGTCTTGACTCTTGAAATTAACTCACTCTTCAAATTAAATTACTTATTATTTTTGTCCTTCAAATTAAATTACTTTCCATTTTTTTGGTCTTAAATTTAAATAAACGTGATTGGATATGTAAGAAGAGTTACCTTGTGAACTGAAACTTTAACTTTTCCCACACAAATTATTTACTATTTCAGTACACTTTTCATATTTGTAGGAATGTAATTTTAGAATCATATATGCACCAAAGATTGCATAAAACAAGGGACCACCACTAACATATTAAAGATTGAGACAACCTTCTAGAACAATGAGATTTATCTTATTAGATGGAGTCATATATATATATATATATATATGAATCGTGCGATATCGTTGTGCTTTATCAATAAATAAATATTTGGATAAATTATTAACTAACAAGTTTCACTCAATAACTTTATTAAGTGTTCTTTTAATCTTCATTTACCTTTTTTTAGATACCTTTATACGACTCAATCTATCCTCCTCACCCTTGCAAGATGATCAACAAGAATGAGACGACAGAGTGGGATGGGGGTATGATAATCCTCTTCTTAGTATTTTTATATACGCACATATTTTGTCAGTTTTTATTCTAGAGCACTGCAAATAATAATAGTTTGGATCAAAAGTGTGAGAAGAATCACGTCATTCGATGAGCAGAAGCATAATTGGAGGTATACTCATCATGTTCATATGGTGTCCCCCACAAGTTAGTAATTAATAGTAGTTTATTAAAAACAGAAGCCTCTTCTAGCCTCGATAATTAATGGACTTAATCAGGTAGTAATTATTTTATAAATAAATAAATAGGGTAATATAGGATCATGCGCAGAAGGGGGAAAAATAAAACCGCACGCGCACTGCATTAATTCTTGGATTCTGCCCTAAGAACCCATCATTGTCTCCTTTAATGATCTTCACACTCACACACACACACGTACCCTTTTGATTCATGCATCTCTCACTACTCTCCTCCATTCCCTACAATCATTTATTTTTATAATTCAAACTTATTATAGTATACCCTGCATTTACTATGAATAATATGCGTATTGGCGGGAAACCATTTGTGTCATTCACTCAAACCATCTTCTTCATTCCTGGCCACGCCTTCCATATATAGGTGTTCACCGATCAACCACCAATCTCTGGACAATGATGGGTTCTTAGGGCAGAATCCAAGAATTAAAAATAAAATTTTTATTCCAAAATAATTCAAAGCTACAAGAGTGCCACAAAGGTCACATTTGGACCTCAACTCCAACATGATGGCCAATATTCTTATATAGGGGGGGGGGGGACCGGAAGAAGTTGGACCAGATGAATCATCAAGCTGATAAACACCGTTCATAGCATCGCACTGGGGAGTTTACCTAGTTACCAATCAAACTTGATGCTAACATATGAATTTTAAAACCTTTTTTGATATACTAAAACCCAACTTAATTAAATCAAACCACTCACTGGACTATGTTGAAACTCGGCCCAATATATATAATCTTCAATGACATGGACACTTTTTTGCCCCAACAATGTGGCATTAAAGCCATTAACTGACACCTTTCGTCCTTTAGTTCAACCGGTAAAGAGGTTGGGCACTCTCACTAATAGGAAAGGGTTCGATCCCGGAGGTGTTGGAGGAGACATCCAAACTTAGAGTCATGTCTTTGGATTGTGGGTAAGCCTAACTCATTTCCTAAAATTTATGTATAAAAAAAAAAACCATTAACTAACTTAAAATTTGTATGAGTATATCTATCCGAAACACATTTTATTCTAGCTATATTTTTTCATGATAAAGGAGAGGCCTAAACCAAATACTACTACATCAATATGATAATTAATTAATGTAATGGGATTGAAGAAGCGGTATAATTTTTTATCTGAAGAAGTGGTATAATTATAAGGCCAAGTTGTGGTTTTCAAGGTAGTGTTGTTTAATATTTATGCAAATAGTTATCTAACATGCATGCCCTATTAGCATCCCAGCTAGCTTGCATCTCATTCCCAATAATATGTTGCCAGCCATTTAGAGTTTGCAACACATGTGTGCCCACACACATTTATGCTCATTGTTGTCATCTTCAGTACTACTCTGGTTGTTTTATAAAT
The DNA here is from genome assembly GCA_963242795.1 of Inga leiocalycina. Lineage (NCBI taxonomy): Eukaryota > Viridiplantae > Streptophyta > Magnoliopsida > Fabales > Fabaceae > Inga > Inga leiocalycina. The sequence goes on along the minus strand of OY725330.1, from coordinate 52,837,218 downwards.
TCAGTTTACCTAATTCTCATATACTAATCAAAGTTAATTAACTAATTAAACATATCCCAAATTGAAAACCTTCCCCAATAATTTTACCCTCATTTATGAAGAAAGGGTTTAAAAACTATTTTATATATTGTGCTTCACCTCTTTATCCTCTCTCCACATTTAACAGGGAAAAATTATAACATTGTTATTAATTATTCTTTAGATAGACTTATAATAAGGACCTATTTTTTTTTTCTTTCTAAACTAGACTTGTAAAAAGGATAAGGATCAGAGTGGTAGTCAATAAACTAAAATACCCGCAGTTGCATTAGATTTGTCCAAGGTTTCTAACAATTAGTTACAATAATAGATCCTAATAAAATTATAAGATATATAGATCGAAACCAGTTGTAACCCAATTGTTTTCCTTATTAGAGCGTCTACGTAATAATTATATGAAGACTTAGCTTGTATATATTTCAAGTGGCTGATTAAATTAAATAAAGTAATTAGTCTCTATCTTATTCAATGATGTGGCATGTGATCTTCAAATTAAGAATGATAATCATCATCTATATTTCGGGAATATAATTTTTGTTCCATGCCCAAACTTTAAAAAAAAATAAAAAACAAAGGATTCATAATAAAATGGAATAAAAATATAGGCGAATATTTTTAAAAAATATTAATGTTCGATATGAAACATTAATATACAATAATGAACAGCTATAGTAATAGGTCTTTCTTAGCTTCGGTGTATGTTTTTTTTTTCTTTTTTGAACATGATCCGCATGTTGCATATAAACAATTTCAAATGATGATGTTAATTAAGGATCACATTCCCACTTATTTGGCAAGTGGGATATGAGAATTTTAGATTAATATCCGAATCTATTCGGACTAAGCAATGAAGGGAAATATCCTTAATTATTCGACACAGTCATAAACAAATTCTCACATGACAATCATTTAGAATTATTTAGGATTCTCAATATTTGGTTGTTCGACTTCCACATATACTATTTCGTACAACCCTAAAACATTTTAATTTATTTCCTACAACTTTGTTATTATTATAGTAATAATCCGTCGTCATTGTATATTGAAACTTTATCGTAATATACATAATGTATATAAAATCTCTCAAATATGACTTTTTGACCGAAACTAAATGCACACACACATATGGCTTGTATATATTCGGGAGGAATAAGGAAACATGAGTGTGGAGCAGGTGATGTGTAGAACATTAGTTTTACACACACACACACACACACACAAACACGCACACAAACTTGTTTTGTGTCTCCGTGGTTCATTGATTGCGAGTATCTAGTACATTACATTTCAGATTCTTTTTTGTTTTAAATCTTTCTTCTCAAGGCAAATATATATATATATATATTAATTACACACACACACACACAGGTGCGCGCGTTTGTGTCTCAAAACTTGCAGCCTTATTATTATTCTTTGTGTGCATTATATTGCACATGCACATGCGCGTTAGCAATTAATTAACCAAATAACGCACTCATTTAGCACCAGAATTAATTTATATCTAAATTACAATAGCAAGACTTAGCTTATAATTAATCATGTATACATATGTATTATATACTTCTAGCTAAGCCATTTGGGGGGGGAGGTAGTTCCACGTTCATTGGTGTCAGCCAATTTGGTTTTTTTCTTTGTATGTGTATATGTGTGTGTGTGTGTGTGTATTTGAACAATTTAGAAAGTGCAACGTGTGTAATCATGGAAAGACAGCCGCACTATGCTAGAATTTGTGCGCGGCTTCTCTCCCATGCGTTCCGTCCTTTTCCTCTCCGTTATCCCAAAACTACACCAACAGAGAGATCGGCCTATTTTTTCTTTTAAATAACAATCAACATCATAAAATATTTTTTTAGTGGCATCCAGTATCTAAAAATAATTTTTAATATACTGATCATCCTTAAATATTTTTTCAGTAGTAACTACTAATCTATTATATCTAGCAAACTGTATTCTAAAGTATTTTTTTTTAGTAACACCTAATATTTACTGTCTAGTAAACTACATTTTAAAGTAATTTTTAGTAACACCCAATATCATAAATTAATTTTGAGCTCACCCAACACCTTCAATATTTTTTTCAATAACACACAGTATCTTAAAATATTTTTTTTTCGCATAATCCCCTGAAATATTTTTTTATCAACACTTTGCATCTTAAGTTTAGACTGTTTGCTACAATTAGAAAAATATTTTACAGTACTGGATGCACATAAAAATTATTTTACATATTTGGTGACATTGAAAAAATATTTTAAGATGTTGAATATTATATTTAAAAAAAAAATGCCCAACCCTCCCATTTTAACACCCAAAACGGTGTAGTTTTGGGGTAAGGGGGAGGAAAAAGACGGAAACGCATGGGAGAGAAACCGCGCGCCTAGAATCTGGAGCTCAATAAAACAAAGAGAAACTTCTCGCCTGCTCAAATGGCTATTAACTTTATTATATGTTTATTTATAGTTGCAACGAGCAAACTTTAGTTAATTAACATGAATTATGTTGCTTCTTAATTTGCTTATCTCGATCGAGTATAAGGTAATATGTTCTATCTTTTTTTCTTCAACTAGGCAATAAAATAAGAGAATAGGGATTTCAGTTTTGGTTTATTTCAAAAGCTTTGGTGTATGAGCATTTGTAGAAGGAATTTTGAATTTAGCTCAAATTTTTGGAGTTAGATTGAAAATTAAAAACCATGAACTTCTTTTAAGAAGTTTTTTTAGGCGTGTTTCAAGGTTTTCTGTTACCCTAAGGCTTTGTTTGGTTGCAGGTTGAGGTGAGGTTGGTTTTGTTTGGTTGCAGGTTAGGTTATGTTGGGGTAGGTTGGGGGTAAAAAAGTGGTGTTTGGTTCGAAAGAGGTTAGGTTAGGTGTTGGATGTTTTTTTGTCTTCTAGTGGTAACCTAACCTAAGTTCTGAAACCTCTAAAATTGGGGTTTTTCCTAGGTGAGAGAATATTTGTCTTCAATTGTGACTAAATTGCCCATGACAATTTTTTAAAATTCCAACACTGCTCTAACTTGACCTCCTGATTCAACGAACTTTCCAAATAATAATAATTTTATAAATAATTATTTATATGCTTACACGAATAATTATTTTATAAATAATAATTTTATATAAATAATAATTATTAATAAATACATTATAAAATAAGAAGGAAAATATGTAGAAGGGCATTTTAACCTCCTCTAACCTAATTTAACTTAAATAAACCTCACTTAACCTAACCTTCGTTGAACCAAACAACATTATAACCTCTTCTAACCTAACTTAAGTAAACCTCACTTAACTTAACCTTCGTTGAACCAAACAAAGCCTAAACGTAGCCACACCAACTCAGTAATGTTTTGTTAGGGTTTAGTCGATCTTTAAAACAGAAAAGTCACGACTTATATGTATAACATACACTTAATTATAATACGTAATTGTGGCTTAATTACTTGTTTTTTTTCTTTTGGGGGTACTGGGGGCTTAAGTATGCCCCTAGCTAATTAATGCTTAGAATTGGATATCTATGCATGACATTTAGGAGAAGACATTAATTTTCTATGTTGCACAAATAATATGTGTGAGTGTATCAAATAAAGAAGTCTCATGCAGCTTAAGATTGAGGACGCCTAATATATAATAAAATATGAATTTGAGTTAATACAAATGCTAATATGAAGAGCCTTTGAGTTGGTCCTTATTCGATACGACCATTGCAGCTTTAATGCTGTTTAATCAAATGGTTTTAATGATAATTAAATGATTTATTACATTAAATCACTATTAATCCTTATTTTATAACTGTATCAAATCATCTTTAATAGGTATTTTTTTTTGGCATCCTTTAGTGGCTATATGTTATGGTTATTCAATGGTCACATGCCTTATGTAAAAGGCAATGTCCTGTGTAATTAAGGTCAGATGCACCAAGCTAGGTGTGCGGGGCTAAGGTAGCACCCACATCCTTGTTTTGTGCTCTCTTCCACCGTCGGATATGTCACGCCCTTATTTTAATTTTATATTTATCAGAGTATTCACGGAAAACGATATGCGGTTTGGTGGGCAACATAGGAATAACATAATTATACTGATAATATGTGCATGATTATATATATTCCCCATAGGGTTTTATACATGATACTTACGATTAAGGTAGCCGCACAAGGCTACTAGGGTGTCTAAACTCATCCCAGGGAAACGGAGACTTCTTCCCGTCTTTGTTCCACTATTGTAATCCCTTCGTACGGTACTCTGCATTGTTGTTTGCATATCTTCTGTCGTCTCCTGTCTAAATTGTTGGTAGGGGAGGGTGAGATCCGAGAGAATCTCAGTAGGAAACATATACCATAATGCATGCATGATTGATGCTATGTGTATGACATGTTAGCTTTATCTAGATGTATGTCCCATAATAACATTTCTGCATGCTCAATGTTTCATACAACAAGACTATGGCCACAGCGAAAATAGAAACAGGGATTCATTTATTCAAATATGCTCTACACAATCAAGTACGTTATTGCACAAGCAAAGATATCAAATACATGCAAGTAAGGTAAGTCCCCTACCTCCAATCTTTCTCCTCAATTTGCGTGCCAGCAGCTCGGGACTCCATATTCAATCTTACAATGTCAAATATACCATTTAGACACTTCCATAGTGTTTCTGGGGGTTATATGAGTCTATCTTGAAAATTTACTAAAATACCCCCGGGGACCCGGCCCGGCCCCGCTGTACTCGGTCCTACCGTACTTTTCCTGAAATTTTGACATGGGCTATTCTTACATAATTTCACCCAAGGAATTCATTTTGGGACTCATAATTATCAAACTCAATGTCAAATTATGAAATTGCCCTTGGCAGCCCTACTTTTAGGGTTTTAGGGGCGTTTCCGTAATTATGCTTTCTCGATCTTTTTTGAAAAAGTACGCAACTGTAACCCTAGCTAATTTTCCCTCCTGAATCCAATGGAACCATCAAATCATTGAAAATCCAACTCTAAGACCCATTTACAACGCTGGCCGAAATATATGGGTTTTAAAGGGAAAATCGGGTTTTTCGGTTTCGGCTGCGTAAATGCGTTCCTTTCTACTCCTAACCACTTTATTGACTATTCTATTCCAATTTTGGCAGTATAACCCCTATATCATCACATTTCTAAACTTTAAAACTAATGACAATCCGACGAAATTTCTCCCATTAAATTGTTCACAGCAGCTAGAATAGTCAATACACAAGAGTTTGGAAGTTACCTCAAGCTCCTTCTGAATTTTCCCAAGATGGTTGAACCCTAACCCTTGAAACACCAAAAGATGAGCTTCCAAACCTTAAATCATATGCAAAGGAAGCTTAGGATTGGAGTTATACGTATTAGGAACCGATTTATCGAAGAAATCACTTACCTTTGTAAGCTTTTCCTCCTCCTTTTCTCTCTCTAAAAACCAGGGTAATGAAACTCAGACCGGACCGGCCGGTCCGGCCCGGAAACTGGCAAACCGGCCGGTAAACCTATCCGGTTCCCCGTCCGGTCCGGGTTACTTATTTAAAAAATTTTTTTTTTAATTTTTCCTTTAGAATTTCATACTATATGTCTAAAATTTTTAATTTTTCACGTGTTTGGTCCCAGTTTGGCCCTGGTTTGATCCACTGACCCTTAACCCAGTACCCCGACCGGTTCAATACCCGGTCCGGGTTTTAATACCTTGCTAAAAACTGAACGTTCTCTCTCTCTTCAGCTGCTGTTTCACGCCAGAAATGAGCTCAAGAGGAAGAGGATGATGATATATTATTATATCATAATTTACTTTAATTTTCCAAATTTTCGAATTTTTACAAAATTTTGGTAGATTTCTGCCAAAACTTTGAAAACTCATAACTAATTCTAGAAAAATCAAAATAAGGTGATTCCAAAGCCTATAGAACCCATATTGAGTCTAGTTTCAGGGGAAAATATAGAATTTTGCTGAATAGAATCACAAAATTCCCAAAATTTCAATCTTTGCATATTGTTCCAGAAATTTCACAGTTTTTTTGTGCTGAATTCAAAAATTCATATCTTTTTGTGTATAGATCTAATTGAGTCATATGACCTATCAAATTAAAGCTTAGGATGTATACTTTTATTCTGTAAAATTTCATAATTTTTGATCATCATTTGGTCATTAAAAATCACATGACAGCTTACTACCCCATAAGCGATTTCACTGAAAACATAATTATATTCTCCAAAGTTCATAATTTTACTTTCTTAATACCTATAGCTGGGAATACGGGTCAACCTGCGGGTTGCGGGCTGGCCTGCACCAACCCGCGGCCCGGGCGGTGCGGGCCTGTGCAGCCCGCACTTCTGCGAGTTGGCAAAATGCCAACCCTAACCAGCAGTGTGCGGGTTGCGGGCCAACCCCCGGGCACGCATTTTTTTTTTTTTGAAAAAAAACATTCATATTTTTTAAAAAGGATTGAAAATATGAAACACATATATACGAGTAATTAAATTTACCTTCCTAGTATCAATCATTATTTTTATAAAAATTTAAAAACATAATCTAAAATTTAAGAGATAAAGTTATCAAATTGTTAAAGTTTATAAATAAAACATAAACTCATCCTCAAGCAATCAATATATAATAATTTTGTTTAAAGAAGAAGGAAAGAAGCTAAGATTTTTTCTCTTTGGATTGGGAAGTACCAAGATAAGAGTGAAAAAATTGTAAGTTTTATAAAATTTTTATATGTAAAAAAAAAATAAAAAATTTTGCGGGCCAACCCGCGGGTTATGCGGTGCGGGCCTGTGCGGCCCGCATTTTTGCGGGTTGGGATTTTCTCAATCCGAACCCGTCAAAACCCGCGGGCTCACGGGTTGAGCCCATATTACCGGCTCTATTAATACTCCAAAGATATAAGCATCATTAGGGGATAAATTTGGGCTCTTGCTAAATTGGGGTTTTGCTGTCCACTTAATTTAGGCTTATTCCTAAACCTCAAATTCTAAATTTTTGAGTATTACAGGATAACATATTAGGAAACAAGCTACGGTGGCTATGATGTGTTCCAATATAATAACACTAATTAACTGGAGAAATTCTTACATAAATCAGGTGTACCATATAAAATTAAACCACTTCAATCTCATTAAATCCTACATGAGAGAGAGAGATGGGAGAGACATTTTCAAATAACATAAATAAGAAAAGAGAAGATAAATTAAACACGTAGAATTTAATGAGATTGATGTGGTATGATTTTATTAGATAGGGGCAAATGACATGGTGCACCTCATTCGTGCAAGAAAGTTTTCAATTAACTCCTTACATAGTTGTTTATCTATAATTGTGGATATATATGATTACTTTATCAGCATCCCAATATTGTTTGATTACAAAACATTTATTAATGTCAAAGCCAACAAGAAAATCAATGTTGCCTCAAGAACTTAACCACACACATGTATATGTCCATATATAAACATCAACTTCATAAGTCAAAACAAATCTTAAAACTTAAAAGTGCTCCTCGTGAAATTAACTAACACTTGATCATCAAATTAAACAGTATTATAACCGTAACCAAGTTGTCTATATTAATATTTTGAGAATTTGAATCTCCTTTGAATCGGTCACTCTTTATGTGATGATTAATTCTCGCAATATAAAATTACTTCATATACATGGGTCCTTTAAATTTAGTTTAAATGACAAGAATGAGTAAAATGATATGAACAGTGATCAATAGTTCAAACTCTTTTAATATAACGAAAGTATTATTTAATATAAACAATGTAGGTTGGAGGATTATATTCATAATTCTTCTATTTAAAAACTGAAAAATGTTTCCTTCCCTAGATTAATTTTTACACAATATTTTTCCGATATAAAAGAATGTTCAAATTTTCTCAATTGATGGACGTGTTAAAAAAAATAAAAATTCAAACAAACTGAACTAATTAATTTTGTAGATTTGAAGTTTAAAAATGGATGTTATATAACGATCATAAAAAATATCATAGATATTATGTATAACAAAAAAATTTATGTAGTAAAATGATAATATTTTATTTTGAGTGCCAAAGAGATTGATCTAAAATGGCACCAATATTACAATCAATTTCTTTTATTAAAATAATTTTAAGTACTGAAAAACCACATGATATATTCCCCCCTCCCCCCTCCCCCCTCCAAATGTATCATAGCCTAGGGCCTAAAAGTTACTCCACCTTATTAAGGCCCAATTGTCTAATTTAATTAAATTAAAAAAAATTAGTTAAGTTTGTTAAGTTAATTAATATGAGATATTTTTTCTATAACACTCTAATAATCTTTTTTAATTCTCTCTATATTTCTCTTACTTGATTATCGTTGAAGGATTATAAATAGGAATAAATTAGAAAAATATTAAAAAATATAAAAAATATGTCTTTACATTTATGATCAAAATTAATTTTTCAATTAGCGAGGGAGTACATTGTATTTACGCAATTGGTCAACTCTAAACATAAAGGTAATTTAACTGAATACAGAATGAACAAGTTGTTCGCGTCCTTCAATTTGACAGAAAAGCCACGTATATTGAAGCGTATAATATTGTTTTTATTTTACAATAATGCTACAAATTCAACCTTTTATTTGCCATCCCATGATATATTGCATTACATGCATACAAAATACAAAAGTTGGCTCTTGTCCTTTTGCTTATTTAAATAAAAAGCCACTAACTCAGTCACTATTGCGTCTATAAATATATTATTACAAATTTAAATGACACTTAACTCTCAAAATATGCAGGCCTAAATTTTTTTGTTTAAAAAAAAAACCTATCTTAATATATTTAATATTCAGTTTCTTGGCCCCTGAATCCAGAGTGTCATTCTTTTTGCCACTTGGAATGTTTCCCCTCACCCCTTCTCTTTAAAGAATAACACTCTCAATTTAAGTCACAAAATATATCAAAAGTACTCAAAAACGAAATACCCAAAACAAAATTACAGTTTCCCTTTACCAAAATTTATAATAATGCACTCTAGTATCTTAACATTTGGTGCATTATATTGTTTTTTTAATTTTAATTTAGAAAGTAAAATAAAAATGCTTTCTTTAGTATTCCAAAACCCCAAAATTGGCCATATATCCATTGACACTTGTGAACCAAAAATTGCAACTTTCTGATTCTAATTTTGCTCCCTTTGGCCATTTGTTGCTCCAAATTACTAATATTTTCAGAAATTATTGAGGGAAAAAGTAAAATAAAAAAGAAAAAAGGAATTAAAAATTGTAATTTGGAGAGTAGCTGGATTTGGCTGGAAGACCTACTCCCGCAAGAAGCTACTCACAATCTTCACGCTTGGCTGAATCACCCCCCTCTCCCAAATATCCGACCACCGTTCGCCGCCACCGCCGTTCTTTCCCAACTTCGCCCTGAACACCTCCGTAGCATCCACCCTCTGTAGGTCCCACCCGGACTCTCTTAGCCGCAAGATTTTCCCTAACTGTTTTCTCACTAGCCGACACGTGTTGTCCTTTATCGCCCTCACCGCGTCTTCGTATGCACCCTTCCGTACACGATCCTCTTCGCTCGTACATTCCTCCGTTCGCAGCCCTCCCGGCGGCGGGTATCTCTTAAAATACCGATCGAACTCCGGCACGCCGATGGCTTTTCTCAACCCTGTCCGATTCTCCGAGTCATCCTCTAAATCGTCCGCGTCCGGGTCGAAGAACTCGGCCAACTCCTCCAGCATTCCCGAGTCGAGCATGTCGTCGACTCGCTTCGTTAAGTAATCCGACAACACAGGAAATGACAAGTCCACCCACAAGAAGCAGCACTCGTATCTCAACTCCGACGAGATAAAACTCGACGACGACGAACCGTCAAATACATTTATCTCCGGGTCGAATCGGTCGGCGAGCAGAGCGTGAACGAACGAGTTAGACCCACCAACGACAATGGGAAGCTTTCCCCTGGAGGTAATATCGGAGATGACAGAAGCAGCGCGCGAACGGAAATCTAACGGCGTGAACTCTCCGTTCTCCGGGTCGACGTCGCCGAGGAGATGATGAAGGACGGCGTTGCGCTCGTGAATGGGGATCTTGTTGGTGGTGATGTCGAGGCCTCTGTAGACTTGCATTTTATCGGAATTGATGATTTCGGAGAAGGGGAAACGGATTGCGAGGTCAATGGAGAGGCTGGACTTGCCAGCGCCGGTGGCTCCCATGATGACAATCACCTTCTCTTTAGGGCGGTTGCGGCTGAAGAAGATTGGGGCGGAATCCATTCGTGGCCAGCGGTTTGTTTTTGCAGAGGAAGAAAACAGAGTAAGGGATGATGAATGGTGAAAGTGAATGGAGGAGCAATGGTGGGAATAATGAGCAGAGAAGAAAGGAAGTCTCATAAGGGAGAAGAAGAAGAACCTTAGAGAGAAAGGGTGCGTTGGTGTGGGTGGAGCAGAGTGAGAGTGTGTGAGAGAGAGTGGTGAGGTTGGGTTGTTATGGCGTCAGAAGTTTAGAGGTGAGGGAAAGCTGTGCGCAGCTGGAAAATGGAAATGCGAAATACTGTTGCGTTGCCCCAAAATTAATGCCAAATTGTAGAAGAAGCCCCAAAAATGGCTGCCTCTGAGATCTTTTCTCTGTTCTGCTTCTTACAAGTTTAAGCTTCTTGCTCCTCCCTCCCTCTCTCTCTCTCTCTGTGTTTTCTGCTCGCGCAGCACATGAATTAGTTTGTGAGGGCTGATGCTACCCAACGCCCACATATATGTAGGAAGTCGAATACACCAAGAGTCCAAGACCATTTATATGTTTTGTATTATAATTTGCACTTTATTTAATTTATAAGAAATGGAAATGAGAAAAAGGACTTGTATGGGAGCTAATGGTATCGAGGATAAATGGAGGCGCAAAAAATCAAATGTGAATAAGAAATTTAAAACTGCACATGATAATTCTGGATAATATGATTTGAAGGAAAAATGGAAAGATTTGAATTAAAACGAGAAATTGTATACTTTGATTGATCATCTATTATCCTCCAATTACACTCAAATTCCATTTCTCATCATTCATCTCATCTCTCCCTCGTACTAATTCTTACCTAATTCTTATATAGGAGTATTAAGTTTGTTCATTTTCACCAAATTATCTTGTTAACATTCAAATCTCTGTATTCAAACTAAATTGCTGTTTATCACACCACTTGTTTCTCTATCCAATACTTCTTTTCTTTTTTATGACAAAAAGATACTCCCCTTCTTATCTTTGATATAAAACTTACTTTATTTAATTTAATTAGACTAAAAAAGTTAGTTAACATGACATGTGGAGTATTTTTTAAAGCATCCTACTCATCTTTCTTAATTCCCTCATTCACTCTTCTCTTCATTATTATCGAGAAAGCATCAATATAAATAAGTTAGGAAAAAATTAACAAATATTAAAAATATGTCTTATATTTAGGATCAAGATAAACTTCCCAATTAGATCTTATATTAAGGATCGGAAAAACATCATATAACGTATAAGGGTGTGCTTGGATTAGTGGTTACAGAAGTAACTTTTTTTCAATCAAATTTTTGCAAACATAAGATAAGGTAAAACTCAAATTGAGTAATATGATTTATGTTTGGATTGACTTTTGAAAAAGTTAGTTTGATAACTGAAAATTGTTGGATGATTAATATAAAAGTAAGTTTGGACGTAAAATGACTAAAAATGGTATGAATTTAATAAAAAAAATAGTTAATGTATTATTGGAAAAATTTTGAAATACTAAATTAATTAAATTTAAGGAAAAATTGGAGAAAATTCCACTTTTAAAAATTTAATTGGTGAGAATAACCTCAATCAGAGTACTGTCATTCTTCGTATATATAAACTTACCAAGTTATTCACACCAATTAAATTTATAATAGGAGAGTTTTTCCTGATTTCCCATACATTTTGTTATTTATTTTTCAGGGAAAATTCTACTTAAATACCATTTCAATTTTTAAAACCCAAAAAGTTTGTTAAGACATGCAAATGACAGAAAGGTGATAGAGGACTAATTTGGGATTTTAAAATGTTAGCGATTTTACCATAATGCCCCTCAATTCTTTAAATAAAAAAAAAAAAGAAAGACCCCTCTCACTAGAGCACCACTATCGTCTGGCCACCAGACCTATGGTGTTAGCTGGCTGGCACCCTCCAGTCATCGGAGCTCCAGTGCTAATAGTAGTTTTTTGTGGGGGGTTTATTTTTTAAAAAAAAAATGAGGAGGTGAGGGTGGGATTTGAATCCCACCAAACCTTGGTCCTCCAAAAAGACCAAAAAGCATTGTGACCACCAGGCTATCAAACCTTTATATTTATGTATGCATAAGAATATATATATATATATATAATACAAATAAATATGTAATGGTCTTTCACTAAATAAGTAATGAAAATGACTAAAAGCTTAATGGTATTGACTAGGGGCATAATGATATTTACTAAATGAGTAATGCTATTAACTAAAGGTGTAAACGTATTGACTAGATGAGTAAATCATTATTCATTTTTAGTTAATACCATTACACCTTTAACCAATACCATTACTCATGTGACCAATACCATTAGTTAATAACATTACACATTTAGTTAATACCTTTATACATTTAGTAAATACTATTACTCATTTAGTGAATACCATTACACCTTTAGTTAATAGCATTATTTATTTAGTGAATACCATTACGCATTTAGTTAATATGTTTACACCTTAAGCTAATAACATTACTCATTTAGTGAATACCATTATGCCTTTAGTCATTTCCATTACTCATTTAGTCAAATACGATAACGCCTTTATTTATATTATACATATATATTTTTATGCATATATAAGTTAAAAGGGTTTGGTGACCCAATGGTCACCATGCCTTTTGGAGGACGAGAGGCGGATTCAAATATCTCCCTCACCACTTGGCTCCTTATATTTTCTTTTACAAAATAACCCCGCCCCAAAAAAAGCCATTGGCGTTAGAGCTTCGGTTATCGGAGCTTTAGCGGCCAAAGGGTGCCAGCCAAGTTGTGCTTTGGCAGGGGGTGCCCTTTCTTTCTTTTTTATTTAAAGAATTGAGGGGCATTATGATAAATTCATGTACACTTTAAAATCTCAAATTAGTCCCCTATCATCTTTCCGTCATTTTTATATCTTAACAGACTTTTTGGGGTTTTGAAAGTTGAAATGGTATTTAAGTGGAATTTTTCCTATTTTTATTTGGGTACTTTCATAAATAAGAATAACATTAGAAAATAATCATTATTAACCTTTAAGTAGATTTATATAATTACGACCAAAATTTTCATCTACAAGTAAACTTATAATAAGAACCAAAATGTTATTTTAATAAAAGAAGGTAGGACCCATTATTTTTTCTTTTAGAGGTAATTAATTTCTTCTCTTTCCATGATAATAACCTTGTCTCTTTCTACAGTGGAAAAACCTAAACCATGATTTTTTTTTTGTTACAAAAAAAGTTTAGGTAAGTTAGGTCCCAGAGGTTCATCAGGGTCAAAGTATGCCTTCAGCTTCAAAAAACGCTTACAGAGGTACTTATAAATCACCCACCAATAAGTTCTTCACATCGGCGGGATTCGAATCTATAACCTTATGGTTATGAGTTAACCCCTTTATCAATTGGACCAACTTTTATTGGCTAAGGCATGAAATTTTGGCTTATATAAATTTTTTTTCTTGAAAAGCCTAATTAAAAAATCACTCACCCAAACATCTCAAAAAGCCAAGAGTGACTTTTGGCTTTTGAGATGCATATTTGAGTCTTCAAACATGATCCCAAACACACCCTAAGTAGCAGCAACAACTATGATTGTTATCGTATGAGATGAATGAACTATATGAATTGTAAGACGCCATTATACACTATCAGTAATCAAATATTTAGAGTAAACAATTATTATTTCACAAAAGTAGGAATTGACTACGAAATGATACTTGGTTAATAAGTAATTTGATTCTCTGTAGCATTGTCTTTATTATAAGATATATTTGAGAAGTTAATTTTCATCATAAATATAAGATATAATTTTCATATTTATTAATATTTTTTTAATTTACTCTTATTAATGTTTCTTCAACAATAATCAAGGAGGAGGGGAATGAGGGAATTAAGAAATATGATTAGGGTGTTTTAAAAAATATATATCATATTAACTAATTTAATCAACTTCTTCAATCTAATCAAATTAGATAAATATATCTTATATTAAGGATCAAAGGGAATATATTATCTTTTTTGTTAATATAATGTTTGGTCATTATAATTTATCCTCATTTTGGTTTTGTTTCTTATAGTTTTAAATTAAAGGTTTTGGTCATTCAAAAAGTAAAATGGTACAGATTTTTATTGAAATTTTGGGACTAAGGCTTTAGATGAAAGAAACTTGAGGGACCAAAATTTATAATTTATAATTATAAGGAATAAAACTCAAATTTAGACAAAGTATAAGAATCAAATATTATATTAACTTTTATACCCCTATTCTTAACAACCGCACCCACCATTATTCTCGGTAAAGATGATTTGAGCTCCCAATCACAGCTAAGAAAGCCTTGAGGAATAAGGTGCTTGGTGACTGTTATTTGAGCAATAAATGAGAAGTAAAGAAATGACATTATTTACCGAAAGCAGTTGGCTTAAATTGTTCGGCACTTGAGTCTCTTCCACAAGGTTTTGTGTTCGAGACCGGTGGATAGAGTCACTATCAGAGGGAGAGATGAACACTCAAAGAAGGATCCGGCACTGCCTTAAATCTAGACTAGTCGGTTATTTGGGTTTACCTCGCCCAAAAAAAGCCATGACCTAGAAAAAATGTACCGGATGCTAAAAGCAAAAAAAAAAACAAAGAAATGACATTATTTTGTAAGTCATACAAATATGAATTAATGTTGCATCCAATTATACGAAAATAAATTTTAATCTTTCTATTCATGTACAACGAAAAAATAATAAAGTTATACAGATTATCCTTCATTTGAACTTTGAAGTAAAGTGCACTGTAATTATATGAGCATTCTATTTATAATAATCGTTATTATATTATTACCAACGATAAATTAATTATTATCTTTTATTTTAATTTGATATTTTAGTTTTTTTAAATGATTCAGAATTGTTGGTGTAATTATTTTTTTTCGAAACAAAGAAAATACCTTAATCATGTATCAACCTTACTTGTTGGTCACATGCTCGCTATATTGCATATATAGAGTTCATTTGCTTATAAAAAAAAGAGTTCATTTGGATACTAATACTTCAAATAATTTAATTAATTTACGATAATAATAAACTTGGAATACTTCTACAGCGTGTATGGGACTAAAAATAGTCAAACAAATTTAATATCATGATCAAATCTAGACAACCATTATTATTTTATATATATTGACTCTGGGCAAGCAATTTTAGCTTGAATTCTTAATAAGGCCAGATATCTTAAATATGACAGATGCAACATGTGAAATCATACTATAGTTAAATATGAGTTTTATGTATCCCACAAAATTTAAGCATAAATAATATTATTTATTACTTGAAAGACGTGCAATTTGTTAAAAATGATTTTATCTTTTAAACTGGTTAAATAATACTCTTGATCTACTCGTTGAAGTTACATCTAATTATCTAATTTAGAGATATTAAGGAAATTAAATAAAATATTTAAGTATAACATATGGGACATGATCTTTCTAAAATATTATTATATAACTGTATTATTAGATTATATATCATTTTTTAAGTTATGTAAATTAGTTTAAATAAATAATAAATATAAGAGATAAAAAAAATGTCTTACATTTTATAAGAGATTATATAAATGTTTTTTCAAAAGACATTGTATAGCTTACACAAGAGAATTTATATTCATCGAATCAAGATGAAATCTATCTAATTCTCTTACGAAACCGAGATGACCTGGAATGCAAGTTAATATTTGTAAGAATTGGCAGAAATTGTTTATGATTTCATAGTCTAATTCTAATACTCTTTCTGTCATAAATATAAGAGTTTGTTTAAAAGGTGGTCTTATTTTTAAATACAAGATTTTAATATATTCTATCTTTAGTTAATATTTATCATTTTTTTAAACTAATTTATTTAACTTATAAACAGATATATAATTTAATATCATGCATGAATATTTTAGGGAGATCAAATTACATGTCGATATTGCATCCTATGAGTTAATTAAACTGATTTTTGTTAGCATTGCATACACGAGAAATTAAACGACTTAAACTTGTAGTATTTAATTCCTTGCAAGACAAATCAAATTATCTAAGCATGCATCTAATTAGAACAGTTCAATTCCTTGCTCGAATAATTTTAATTTTTTTTCCCAAAATTTTTGGGGATTCCCATATAAGTGTATTATTAGGAGTTTGAGAATAAGTTTTTAAGGGTTTTATTTGTTATAAATTTTATATAAATATATGACTATATTAATATTCTTTGATGCAAAAAATATTAATTTGTTTTCTTCTTTTAAGTGCGTGTGAGAAAAATTCGGTGCTCATAAGTAAACGGTCAAAGGTATCAAAGGTCAAAAGCGGCAACAAAATCAACTCCATGGACTAGACATCTTTGAGGCGCTTATGTTACGTCCACATCCAAACAATGCTTTTTATTTTCTCCCCAAAAACCAGAAAGGGCTCATACATTTAGGGTTAGTTTGGTTCAACCGACCGGAGGGAGAAGAGGGATTTTAAAGGAGGGGAGGGGAAGGATTTTAATATTATCTCATTTGGATTGATTAGAAGGACGGAGAGGGGAGAGATTTTAATGTTACCTTGTTTGGATCAGGAGGGAAGGAGAGGGAAATTATTTTCACATGAACAACTTTACCTTTACGTTATAAGTGATTTTATCTAAACTCTATTAAATGTATAATAAAGTTTAAATATAAATAAAATTTTTATTTTCTAAATTATAATCAATTGTAATCAAATGCCAATCACATGGCATCCCAGAAAATATGGAGCATGACATTGACTACTGTATGAACTATAAATTATGTGAATTTCAAAAATGAAGGCATTCTCTCTTTAGACAGATAAAATCATGTGAATTATTATTCAATTTAGAAAATTTAAAATTTCACATGACATTCGTCTCAACAAAAAATGAAGATTTTGCTTGTGTTTATCGCTATCGTATGGAGCATGGCCAAATAGGGTTTGGTGTTTATAGAGAATGAAAATGGGAAGGGCAAGTTTACGTTATCATCAAAATTTGATGGGCATTTTTTTTTCTAATTTAAAATTGTTTTAAACCTCCCCTCCAAATCCACCTAATTTGGGGGGGGGGATTTTAAGGGGAGGGACAGGAAAATTTCCCTTCGCCTTTTAAATTTTTGGTCTTTTCAATTAAGGGGAGGGGACCAAAATCCCTCCCCTCCCCTCACTTTAAACTAAACAAAGCCTTACTTATTCTTTGAATTAACCACGATTATTACTTTGAATAAAATACCATACCTAACCAAAATATATACGAACCATTATTTTTGGGCCAGTATAAAAACTATTTTTGTTAAATTATATAAGATAAGAGAAAAATTTAGTTGGCATATTTTTTTATAACCTTGTGGAATTTTTTTTTTGATTATATTACCAAGAAAATTGTCATCGAAAAAATATTACCAAGAAAATATTTTAATATTACTTGTTGGAATGTAGAAGGAAATTTTCAGGATGCCGGTGAGTTAAAAGTGAAAGGGAAAGAAAAATGATGTCCACGTTTTTCTTACCTTGACATATTCAAGCAAATTGACCTTTTCTCTTTTTTAATGATTAGATAATAATCATTTTTAATTGTTGTTAAATTTAGTTTTTATACTATTATGGATATTAATTATGATTATCTCAATAAATATAATTTTGAGATTAATGAATTAAAATTTTCATGATTATACATATATATAATTTTCATAGTATTAATTTTGACAAGATCTGGCCAAAAAAGTATTTTGGCAAGAAAATATTTTATCAAAGTGTTACTATAACCGCACACCAACGGACAACGGCCCTATTGCTTTGGGCCCATCGTGCACGATAGATCCGAACTCATCATTTTAAGTTTTAAGTATTCTGCTCATTTCATAGGGGCGGTAAGATTACAAAATTTACGATAAAAAAATTTCAGAAAATTAAATTATTCAAAGGAATGAAGGATATTCATTCTCTCATGACTCATACGTGGATGAAAAACATGAAAAACCGTACGAGTAAATTTTGGGAAAATCTCATTTGAAGCTAGTTGAAATAAGGAAATCCAAAATTAAAATAGGAAATTTAACAAATCTCAAATTAAGTTTAAGATTCAATTAGGAATTTGTAAATGTTCTGTATTTTACCATAATAACCCTATGTGGTTGAAAAGAAAGAGAAGGTACGAGAGTCCAAAGTTGAAACATCTAACCATCTCTATCTTGCCTTGAACCCATGTGTACAAGGCAGCGAGAAGTCACCACTGTCGCCGCTGATTAAGCTTGTTTGAATTGGCGCTTAAAAAATATATTTACTCAAATCGAAATAAAATTTTACTTACATACTTATCTCGTATATCGTAAATCATATTAAAAAAAACTGTTTCTATCACTAATCCAAACAAATACTAAAGTTAATTGAAGATTAAGCTCGTCAAAGACTTTAAATATGATTGCTGTTCAACTTGTCTCTCCAATCCGTAGAAAATTCTGGGACATTTCTTCTGAAAAATATCCACTCAACGATTTTTTTCTTGTTCATTGGTTAATTGGAAACTCTGAAATCCGAATTGTCTTTTGTTTATTCATGTTCGTTCCCTGATACATATTATTGTAATTTCTCTATTACCGTTTTCCTATATTATCAGCTGAAACACTGCCAACAAGCAATGCGACGGAAGAGAGACCAATATTTTTCTATAATAAAATAGTGATAATAAAAGGAAAACTAACAAGGTATTGCCCTATAAAATTGTCACATTTTTCTTGTTGTAATTGGTGTCCAAGTTTATTACTCCCTCCAGTCCTAATTATAATATAAAATTGGCTTTTTTTAGAGAAATTAAGGAAGTTAATTAAATTACTTTAGAGTATTTTTATTTTTGTTTTTTTCTTCAAACTAATTAGTTTGACTAATAAATTTATATATAATTTAAGAATATATAACATATAATATGATTAAATAACTTATTTAACTTCCTTAATTTCTCCAAAAAAAGTCAATTTTATCTTATAATTAGGACTGGAGGTAATAATTTATTTTGACCAACCAAGTTTTAGAAGTTTAAGTAATTATCACAATGATGAGCTCATCACTATGGTGATATATGCAAACTTGAAAAAGAATTTCAATGGTTTAGATTTGAAGGTCTTCATCTAATGATTATTTGTTTTAAAAAATCTGACAATTAAAAGATTATTTTTATTATACATTTGGACATTTGGTACAAATTAGAATAATTTTTTTGAAAAGAAAAGTAAAACTTAAGAAAATTCAAGCTAAACCTTCAAAATTAAATCTTAAAAGTCTATAAAGGTGATAAGCTCTTAGTGTTCAAAATTGTAATGAGTACTGAAATTGGTTCCCTATATGGTCCGTATAACACAACACCTACATAGTGCGTGCCAAAATTTTGGGACCCGGTTGCCCTACTAAGCTTTTAACTTAGTTAAAAGCTTAGTAGGGAAAGCTAATCAGATATGGGTTGTCTAGATTTATTTTGGATAATCTAAATCTAAGTTTTTTTTTAAATGATAATTTTTTAAATAAAAAATCATTTTTTGAAAGAATAGTTGTGATTTGCGAAGAAGTTTTTTTTATTTTAGATTTTATACCCATTAAAATAATTTTTTTTAAAAAAAATACAGACTTTTAAAAACTCATATCTAGACCGTTCAAGTTAAATCTGACGGTCCAGATCTAATAAGCCCTCAAAGATGCTTAGTAGAAAAATTAAACCAATTCCAAAATTTTGCTTTTACACGTGTTTTTCACTAAGAACAAGTCCTATTTTTTCATCTCATACGTATATTAACTCCAAAATAATGCACAAACTATGGCATCACAAATGACGTAATACAAGCCTGAATTTAAGAACTGCAGTCCCAGGATTAGTACAAAAATATGAAATTAATATCACTTTCACTCTCTTATAATTAAGATAGCGATTCCCTCAATTAAATAGAATCTTCGGTCAATATAATGTTTTTTTTAGCCAAGAATCATAGGTCAATGTTGAAGCCGCTTAATTTGGTAAAAAAAATATTTATTTTTAAGATAAAAACAAAAGTGTAAAAATAAATAGAATTTTAAATTTAAATTATATTTATGCAAACTTCAAAAATTAAGTAATTTTCAATTAAAAAACCCTTCGGCCATGCATGTCAATGCCTTTTTTCCTCTCATGGTATTGTTTAGTCCATAAATTCAACTTAATAGATGTTGCAACAAAGAAATTGATGCCAGCTAAATTTGAATAAGATCTCGTTGTTGTGTTTTTCTTCATGGAAATGTTAAAGTAACTTGCATGGTTAGAGAAAAATTGAGTAAAAGTAAAGATCTTTAATTTTTGTATGGGGTTGGTAGGTTTTGGACCGTTGAAAGTGTAAGCCTCCCATCTTCTACATTCATTCCTAACTAATTTACACTTACCAATTAAAAAAATCAAAAACATTAAATTTAAGTGATTTTTATTATAAGGAAAATCGGTAAAAAGTATTTGCTTAAAATTTTATTATCCAAAAGAACCCGATGTATTTTTATACAGAAAATATCAATATTCTGCAGGATTTATATACAAAAATTATTAGTATTTGAATTCATTAAAAACACTCAATTTCTGACGGAATTTATTACGAAATTTTTTCCGTGGCAAATTCCATTGAAAATCTGTCAAAAATTTTTTTATGGAATTTTTTTGTGACTAAATTTTCCACGGAATTAATCATAGAAAAGCTCCATCACTAAATTAGCCTTAGAATTTCGTCGCAAAAATTTAAAATTTATAAAATTTTATATTAAAAACAATATTGTAACATTAATTATTAAATAATTTTAATTAAAAATAAAATATTATTAACAATGAATATTATATTATTATTTATTAATATTATATTTAAAATCTTCTACTAAAATATTATTATATTATTTATTATTTAATTTTATTTAAAAATAAATTATTAGTTGTTAATATTATATTTATCATTTTATAATAAAAATAATATTTCTAATATTAAATTATTTGTTATTAAGTAATTTTAATTAAAAATATAATTCAGTTTTAGAAAATTGATTAAAAATATAGTTATAAAAATATTTATTAAATATTTAAAATTTATTTAATTTGAAATTAATTAATCATAAATATATAAATATTTTTTCAAATTTTTATTTAATTTATTTTTATTTTTAATAATATTATATTTATATATATAAATAATTTTATATTATGATAATATTATATATATAACATTATGTAATCAAATAATGAAGTTTGATCTTGACACAGCTAGCAAAGGCTCGCCTACGAAGGCACCAGGAACATGAGGTCAAGGGTTCGAACAAGAGGGGAAGCATTTTCAAGATTTATGAGGTGTGGACACGTGGCAGAGCTAGGATGTGATAGTGGCAGCGCGGGAGGAGACACATGGCTGAGCTAATGATGAGGTGGCCTCCTATGGATGTGACACGTGGCATTTGAAAATTTTTTTTAAAAAAATTGCGACGGAATTGATTCCGCTAATTTCCAACAGAATTCCGTGGGAATTTTGCGAATGAATTTCAATTCATTTGTCAAGCATCTATTTGCGACGGAACGAATTTCGTTAGAAATTCGTCGGAAAAGCTGAATTCCGTGGCAAATTTCGTTAGAAATTCAATGGTTTTTGCAGTATATCCTTTTGGCATATAAAATTTTTAAATAGGGATTTTTTACTTATTTTACCTTTTTAATATTATCATTATTAACTATATCAAACTCCAAACATGATATTAATTTATATTCTTTCCCACATAAATATAGGTATATATGAAAAAATATTTAATAATCTTTAAAACTATCAAATACTCCTTATGGTCCTTAATATAAAACATATTTACCTAATTTGATTAGATTAAGGAAGTTAGTTAACCTAAGTTAGCTACTATAACATGTATTTTTTAAAACATCTTAGTCATCTTTCTTAATTCCCTAATTTCCTCTCCTTCTTGATTATATTGTTGAAGGAGCATAAATAGTGATAAATTAGGAAAGAATTGACAAATAAAAAAAATATATCTTTATTTAGGATAAAGATCAACTCCCCAAATAGAAAAAAATTCATTGAGTTCCCAAGGATGTGACATAATTTCAATCAACTCCCAACATTTTTTAAAACATCATTGCACCTTAAGGGTCAAAATGAAATTGAGTTTTGTGAGTGAAAAGACAATGATGCCTTTCTTTTATTTTTTTCCATAAGAGCATTTACAAGACAAATAAAGACATTTACAAGAAAAATAAAGGAATTCAAAAGAATCTAGGGATTTAAAAATATTTTGGCTATTTACAAAATAAATATGGAAATTCACAATATAAATATGGGCATTTACAAGATAAATAAATACATTTACAAGACAAATAAAGGGATTCAAAAGAACATAGGGAATTAAAACATTTTGGCCATTACAAGTTAAATATGAAAATTCACAAGATAAATATGGGCATTTACATGACAAATAAAGTAAGAGCGTCATTGTCTTTTTACTCCAAAACTTAATTTTATTTTGACCTAAAGGGGTACAATACAATTTTAAAAAGCTTTGGGGTTGACTGATATGTCATATCCTTGTGAGTTAACTGAAATTATCCCCAAATATATTTTATAGTAAAGAGAGATGGGGTATTTTATTAAAAAAAATCGATAGTAATATCTAGAGCTGGTAATATGGGTTGAGACAATAGGCTGAACCCATATGGTCCCAACCCGTGACGGGTTGGGTTATGAAAATATGGGACCATTTGGGAACAGTTTTTTTAGGCCCGAACCCATATGGTCCTAACCTGTGACGGGTTGAACTACCAGGTTGGCAGGCCGACCCATATTTTTATTTTATATATATATAAACCAAGAGTCAAGAGTAAAAGACTAAGAGCCAAGGCCCAATTCAGTACTCTACCATTCAGTCCAATCCACCGTCCATGCGTCCACTCCTCAGTCCTCACTTGACCTCACTGCCTCGATTAGTCGATTTCAGTCTCTCTTTTTTGCTCAAAAGTCAATTTCGGTCTCTCACGCTATCATTCTCAATAATCTAATCCCTAGTTCCCTATCATCCTGGCATCCCCCCGTTGCCCATCCCTGTCCCCCCGACCATACGACTTCACATCATGCTTCAAATTGAAACACCTTTAATATTAACTAATTATTGATTATTGTTAAGTTATACTGATGGCTTGTGGATTTATATTTATTTTGTTATGTGTGGACTTGTGATGAATGTTTAATTTGTAATTTATTTTTATGGTTTAGGTGTGTAGAAAAAACAATTTTAGTATACAATAACAACAACAACAAAGCCTTTATCCCACTAGGTGGGGTCGGCTACATGGATCGCACGATGCCATTGTGCTCTGTCGAAGACCATATTTTTTGATATATTATTAATCAAAAGGTCTCTCTCTATGACTTCATTAAGCGTACGCTTCGACTTTCCACGACCTTTTTTTACAGGATTCCATACAGCTTGATCCACCCTCCTCACCGGTGCATTCAACAGCCTTCGTTGAACATGTCCAAACCACCTCAAACAACTTTTTACCATTTTTCCTTCAATAGAGGCCACTCCAACTTATTCACGTATATAATTATTACGAATCTTGTCTTTTCTTGTATAGCCACACATCCATCTCAACATCCTTATCTCGGCCACCCTTATTTTATGCTAATGTAATCCCTTTAAAGCCCAACACTCACTACCATCAAGCATTGCTGGTCTTATAGCAATGCGGTAGAACTTCCCTTTTACCTTATTAGGTACTTTTCAATCACAAATAACTCTAGTAGTTTTTCTCCATTTACACCATCCAGCTTGAATTATGTGATTGACATCACCATCAATTTCACCATCTTGTTGTATAATTGATCCCAAATATCAAAATTTTTTCACTTGCGGAATGACTTGCCCCCCAATTTAACTTCTACTTTATTTCGATCTTGTCTCTTATCATACTTACAATGCATATATTCAGTTTTGCTCCTACTTAGACGAAAACCCTTCACTTCCAAAGTCCGTCTCCATATCTCAAGTTTAGAATTAATTTCCTTTCTAGATTCAGCCAACAGAACTATATCATCCGCAAAAAGCATGCATTTAGGGATCTCCTCTCTTATAAGCTCAGTTAGAACATCTACCACTAGGTTAAACAAATAAGGGCTCAAAGGTGATCCTTGATGTAGGCAAAACCTTATAGGAAAGTCCTTTGTTACACCTCCAGGCATTCTAACATTGGTTATGACCCCCTCATACATGTCCTGAATGGCTTTGATATATGCAAACCGTACCCTCTTCTTTCCCAAGACTTTCCATAGTGTATCTCTTGGCACACGGTCATATGCTTTTTCCAAATCAATGAAAACCATATGCAAATCTCTTCCTTTGCTTCTATACTTCTCCATACACCCTCTTAATAAATAAATCGCTTCTGTTGTAAACCTTCTTGGCATGAATCCAAATTGGTTTTCAGCAATTTCAGTTTCCAACCTCAATCGGCGTTCAATCACCTTTTCCCATAATTTCATTGTATGACTCATAAGCTTAATTTCTCTATAGTTTGCACAATTTTGAATATCCCCTTTATTCTTATAAATATGAATCAAAGTACTTTTCCTTAACTCATCGGGCATTTTATTGAATCGTAAAATCTAACTAAATAATTTTGTGAGCCACAAAACACCCTCTTCATCCAAGCATTTCCAAACTTCAATAGGAATCCCATCAGGCCCAACAGCTTTACCACTTTCCATTTTCTTAAGAGCTTCCCTAACCTCGCCAACTCGAATCCTACGGTAAAATGACAAATTGAAATTACCTTCTCGAGTTGTCAAATCTTCACAATCACAAGGCCTTCCCCCTCCATCATTGAACAACTTATAAAATTAGGCCTCCCACCTATTCTTAATATCTCCATCAGTAACCAAAACTTTGCCTTCTTCATCCTTTATACACCTCACTTGATCCAAGTCTCTCGATTTTCTCTCCTTGTTCTTTGCAATCTTGTAAATCTTATGTTCTCCTGCCTTTGTTCCTAACTCCTTATAAAACTCCTCATATGCTTTATTACGAGCTTCACTCACTACCTTCTTAATCTCCTTTTTAGCCAAACGATACCTTTCCCAATTTTTCACATTATTACACAAGTGTATTGCTCTAAAACAATCTTTCTTATGCTTGACTTTCTCTTGAACAGTCTCATCCCACCACCAAGTCTCCTTATCTTGCTGACCAAAACCTTTTGATTCTCCTAAAATTACTTTAGCGACTTTCTGGACCTTTTTAGATATATTCTCTCACATGATATTAACACTTCCTTGTAACTCCCACTCACCCTGCTCCAAAAGAGGAGTTTGCCACCACCTTTTCTTAAAAATCTCCTGCTTCTCCTCCTTTAATTGCCACCACCTAACCCTTGGATTTAAAACTTGCCGATGCTTTTGTTTTACACACTTAATATTCACATCAAGGACCAAAACCCTATGTTGCGTTGTCACGCCATCCCAGGGATCACTTTGCACGTAGTACAAAATCTTCTATCAAAGTTCCTTACCAAAAAGAAGTCAATCTATGTCTTGGCAGCTCCACTCTTATATGTTATTAAATGCTCCTCTCTTTTCTTAAAGCAAGTTTTGACAATCTTGAGGTTATATGCGAGGAAGAAATCAATAATAGATTGACCTTCATAATTGAGCACCTCAAATCCAAAACCCTCATGAGCCCTTGCATGAGGTCCTGCCTCCTTACCGACATGTCCATTAAGATCACCTCCAATAAAAATCTTTTCGATTAGTGGGATACTCTGAATTAGCCCCTCCAAATATTTCCAAAACTTTTCCTTAAAATGTGCTTCTGCCCTTACTTGAGGTGCATACGCACTGATAATGTTTATACTATCCTTCCCAACAATCATTTTTAAGGAAATAATTCTGTCCTCAACCCTTTTAACTTTCACCACGTTCTTTCTCCATTCATTGTCAGTGATGATACCAACACCATTCCTTCTATTGACCTTTCCTGTATACCAAAGCTTAAAACCATTAATTTCCCAAGACCTTTCTCCCACCCATTTAGTTTCTTGAAGGCACAAGATATTAATCTTTCGATCATTCATTACGCCCACCACCTCTAGAGATTTGGCATTCAGAGTCTCAACGTTCCAAGTGCCAAATCTAATCTTGCTCTCATGAACTAGCTTCTTTAGCCGCCTCTGTTCAGAAGAGAGTGGTAGCCCTTGCTCATTTAACACTACACCCGAGCGACGATGCAGTGGCCCTTGCTCACTTATCACTGTACTTGAGCCATACAGCACGTTACTTAGAGGCAACGACCTAGCATTAGCACAATTTCTTCGTTGATCCATGTTCATAAGAGATTCGACAGGGTTTTACGTTAGTTGTCGGGGCCTAACACAACCCTTTTCCTTTACTCGTACTTGGGACCGGCTATAACATAGGCGGAGTTAAAAAAAACAATCTTAATATATTGTTAAACAAAAATTTGAAAGAAAAATATGAGTTGGCCCGCCCAACCCGCCAACCCAATGATTATGGGTTGGGTTGGCTAAATGACAACCCATATTGATCCCAACCCATAATAGGTTAGCCTGAACCCACCGGACCGGATCATATTACCACCTCTGATAATATCTTCAAAGAGCTAAGTACCCTGTATATGGATCGAAAATGGTCTCTTGTCAGAAGTGTTGAAGTTAGGAGTTGATGCCTATCAATGTTGCAATGATCATGCTGTGTCATGATTTGAAGACCTTAATCTCTTTACTCTCATCACTCCAATGAATATTATAGAATAATTTTCTTTTCTCATGCTAGTTTACACAATTCATAAAGAAAAATCAGAGTGTAAAATGGAAAGGAAAAGTGCGTGGAAACAGGTACATAATAATTGAAGTTCATCATGCTTATAAAGGACCCTTTAAAACGTGCATTTAATTTATACTTCCTGCAGATTATCCATCTCTCTTAACTCTACTTCTTCTATGTCTAATTTTCATATCTTTATAAGCGGTATATAAATAATTTTCCCCAAGATAAATGATAATTAATTCTGTATCTAATATCTACATCATTGAAAGATGTTGGGATCACGAAATTAAAGTGCTCATATAAATGAAAAGCTAACAAATCATAATCATTGATAAATTTTTTTACACACATGCATGCATGGAAGATATCCCATACTTAAAAAGCAGTGAATAATAATTGTTATATGATTATTATTACACTTTAATAAAAGAAAGATGACCTAGCTAGCAGCTGAAATGCTATCCGTTTGAATTAAGGATTCATTGAAAATTCAATTTGGGTGTGCGATCTTTATCCATCAACATATATGATCATATCAATATTGCACAGCAAGTGTATAGTCTTTTACATACGACTATATATATTATTGCTCACAGGTATGGTCAAGGTGGATAGTCTTCAGTAGAAAACATGCTTAGCTGAAACTTTTTAATCCAAAACGATTTGATTCGCTAATCGAGGAAATTAAAAAAGAGCTAGGTTACGTTACGTTCGGTTTCTATACAATGCCAGTGGATAACTTTTATTGTTTGTTTAGGATGAAGAGAAAAGCGAAGAAAAAATAGGGGGAAATATTAGGTTTGAAAATTTTTATAAATAATAAAAAAATTTATTATTTTTAAGAGTTTTCTCTACTAATTTTCTTTCCCTCCTAAATTTTTCTCTATCCAAACAGGTTAGTGTACGTATTTTATAAAAGTGTAGAGATTCTGTTCATATGTATAAAACATATCCTTATAAATTTTTCATGGATAAAACTTTTTGAACTTTTCATGGATATCCACACACACTTAATATTTTATAGTACCTGTAATTAGAATGAATCAATGCTTAGGCCCACTTTAGATCCGGGAGATCAAAGGATTCAAAAAATGATATTGTATTTAAATAATAACAACAAAGAAAATGTTTGTATGACCCACCGTGACTAATTAAGCTAAGATTTTGAAAAGCGTACATCTCTTAAATTAATTTCTTCACTCTTTTTGCTAAAACCATGCGCACCACCACCACCAGTGTTCCTACTCTATTTTCTGCATACAATCACAATATATTTAGAAATTTTTCTTCTCTTGAAAAAGAGATGCAATAATTCAAAATTTCTTCTCGCTATTATTTGTCAAAGAAATTTACCTTATTCTTTTATATATAATGATCATACCAGCATTAATATACTGATTTTTATGACAAGTATATCCTATCAAGTTTTTCATTTAACAACGTTGCTCATCATATATATCGGCACATTGTAATTATTTGACATCAACTTAAACGCGCTTTGGTAATGACACATGTATACTTCATTTCTTACCCTTGGAAGCTCCCAAATCCCAATTGCATATTATGCTTGAAGAAGCAAGTTTAAGTGGGTTTTATGATTATATGAGTAGTAGCACTTGAAGTTCGCGTACATTTTTTGAGCTTACCATTGATCATAAGAATTAAGAAAAGGACATAAGATCTTGTTTTTGCGGAGAGATCTGGTGATGTTGCTATTAGTTTCGTGATTAGAGACTCTAATGGTTGCTTGCTTGGATGATTCAGAAAAGAAATACAAAGCAACTTCCATTCTCAAAATCAACAAACCGCTCATGTTTAAGTATATCATGGCTTTCTATCATTAAATTCTTGTTATCATGAAGCTCATTATTTCCATCTTTCATTACTAGTAGTGTGCTTTTTTTCTTTTTTGTTACACACAATTATCCTTCTATTAGAGACAATCTTATTTGATACACTTTCATACATAAAATATAGGCACATCTTCTAATAGATATTCAAACATTAGTTCATCACATTTTGAAGAACCAATCCTTTCCACTAAACTCAATTCCTTTAGTTATATGGTGTGCTTATATTAATGAAAGTTGTTTTCCCTCTAAAAGACAAAAGAAAAGAAAAGGACACATAATTTACCTCATTATATTGGTACTAAAGTAATGGTTTTTTTTTTTTTGGGTCTCAAGTCCGTATCGTTTGAAAATGAAGGTTGGAGAAGCCGACCAATTTCTTTCAGAGGACGATTGAAATAATAATAATAGTGATTGGACGACGTACTTAGGATAATGATGTTGACGAGGCTTGCGAGGGCATTCAGTTACATATGGTGACTATGTGCATGTTTGGATTTATGTCACGATAGTTTATAAGTTGTTTTTTATGTAAATTGAAATAAAATTTTTTTCATATATTTATCTCATATACCGTAAATTACGATTGACAAGCTGTTTTTAAGTGTTCCTATCGCTATTCCAAACATATACTATAATTACTTAAATATAATTAACTGGTAGACCAATGTAATTAGAAATCTTAATGATAGGGACATATTATATATTCTTCCCTTGGACTTCTGATGGAATGTGATTCATGCATGAGTGGGCCGGCTGCATTTATCATGATCCTAATTAGTGTATACAAATTTGAATTCATAACTATATAATGATTAATGGCCCCCCTCATCAGTGTCATTTCACACTTGCATATTATCTATGGGTTAATACCATTACTAATTTTTATAATTTTATTGAATTTTGACTTTGATCTTTATAATCTAAAATCATGGTTTTTTTTTGCCTCTATAACTTTTTCCGTCTAAAACGTTAGCTTATATAATTTTATAAAGATTTAGATATAAGTTTAACATATAGTGTTAAAGACCAACAATAGTAGTAATAACAAGCATGTGAATGCCATATATTATCTTTAGAATATATATTTACTTCTTATTATTTTTTAATACAAGGTTTGATTTTAAATTTAAATGATCAGATCATGCATGTTTTACTATAAAATTAATTGAATTTGAATTTTAACTTTCAATTTGATCACCCATTTTCAATGATTGACACCATTTTGTCATGCGTTAAAAAACGCTTGATTTCTTAAACTATGTTTGAGCCTTAGATAATTGCTCGCCTCACTGCACAAATTGAAACATATGACTTTTGAACCTGAAACACCAAAACATTGAACTTCCATAAACTTTTTGACACACCTAAAAAACTTTGTCAATAAAAATTTTCTAATGTTCTTAATTTCACAAATCATTCTTCACATTAATTGTCCCATGAAATTCAGCTGCCATCAAATTAAAATAAAACACATTTACAGAGTTGCCCCGGCGAGCAGACTGTTAAAGCTGCTTTGTCAGAAAAACACAGATATGTGTCAGCAAATAATTATTATATATTCTGACGAAGGAGTTCAAATCAAATCATGATGAAGACATGGGTTTTGATGGACGCATACCGAATTGAGCATGCAGGCTATTGTTTGTACGAACCGACAAAACCATCGCTTCATCCTTTGAACATGAAAAGAATAAAAATAAGCTACAAACACATAATAAGAATAATAATAAAAGAAAGCCAATTAGTGACGATCAAGATGAAAGTTCCATATTCAAATTTCTTTGTGATGTAACTTGGGCGAACTTTTGACTATGTCGCCACCTTTCTACATGATTGCTGCTTCAAAGTACGAAATAAACTTGGTTTAAAATTTTCCTTCCTTAATCATTGCCACGAAACTTTATCCCCACCAGTTTGACAGATTTGATGCTGACCAAAACTGTCATATCATTGGTCCCACATTGGAATTATATCAAGGTCACCTTTGAAAAATACAGTTGGTTTTGAAGAAGAATGCATTAATGCTGTTTCTAGCAAACTCTATTGCTCGTCCATATCCGACGATGCCGACAATAAGAAAGTTGGGGTAGATCAATAATTCTCAAGGATTAATATGGTATGTAATTATGTATAGTGGGAAACCTTATATAGTTACATAGATGATGGTAGATCACTACATGTTTGTCAATCTCTGACTCATTCCTACTATGTTAGTTTTAGTTCATACCATATATTCCCATTACTTTCGTGCCTTTTTTAGCATTTGTTTACGTTAGAACTTCCCGATGTAACTGGATTTGAGTTGGCGTGGAAAAGTGTTTTTTTTTAGGTGAGATGGTGGGGAAAAGTTCACATCCGTTAGAATTGAGCTCAGTAATAGATTAACACTCCTCCTATGTTTAATAAAAGACCTATTTATATAAATTAATTAGATTAAAAAA
This sequence comes from Inga leiocalycina, assembly GCA_963242795.1. Lineage (NCBI taxonomy): Eukaryota > Viridiplantae > Streptophyta > Magnoliopsida > Fabales > Fabaceae > Inga > Inga leiocalycina. The sequence goes on along the minus strand of OY725330.1, from coordinate 52,805,814 downwards.
GTTAGTTAATATATCATGTTTTTTTTTAAAACATCTTAATTATCTTACTTAATTCCCTCAATCTTTGTCTTATTTGATTACTCCTTCGGTTCTTAATATAAAACTTATTTACTTAATTTGATTGATTAAGGAAATTAGTTACATTAGTTAATATAACATGTATTTTCCAAAACACCTTAGTTATCTCCCTTAATTTCTTCCTTTCCTCTCCTCTTTGATTATGGTTGAGGGAGCATCAATAGGGGTAAATTAGAAAAATATTGACAAATAGGTAAATTATGTCTTATATGTAGGGTAGGACCAAGATCAATTCTCTAAATATATCTTATATAATATTAATGATTGGAGAAGTATTATTGAGGGAGCGAGTATATCAATAGGGATAAATTAAAAAAAGATTGATAAATATAAAAAATAGGTATTAGATTTATGACTAAAATCAACTCTTCAATTAGGTTGTACATTAATGATCGAAAGAATAATAAAGTGAAAAGATCCATAAACTTGAGCACCAAAGTTTGGAGTTAATTAAGATGGGATTTCCCTCCGCTGTTCTTGGCCCATTTGTTCTCATTCCACTCTGGTTCATCTCCAAACAAATGGTATTAGAATATGGTTTTATTTAAAACTTGGGTGAAAACATGGTTTGAAAGCCCGAAATTGCACACCGTATGTTCAAAGGTACAAAAATGAATCAACCCTAGTTTAGCCCAAGGGCTTGTGCATGCTACTCCATTTGAAAGCCTAAACATTTGGGTTGGCCCTGGTTTTGATGGCAAGGATTAATCTTTGTTTGTGTATTCAATATGAGAAGCTAATGAACTTATATTTGAGGGGGAGATTGTTAAGATGTCTGCTAAGTGTAAGTAAATTCGAGCTGATGTAGGAAGTTTCACATTTATTAGAATTAGGCTTAATAAAATGAAAGGAGCTATAAATTTAAGCTGCTTAAGATTTTGAGGTTGTTCCTAGCCTATATATTTATTATTTATCCCTAGTTTTCTGGTAAGGGCTCTCCCCATTTCTATAACCTAAAATTCGACATTGTAAACTTTTACAGAAAATTGCTGAAATCCCATATTACAAAATTTTTAGCCAAATGTACTTTAAAATGAAAAAAATTTAAATTATATATGATTATAAAGGTTAATTTTCTTAATGCTCCCCCACTTTTATCATAGATTCATCCTCGTGTGGAGTCCAATAAAATGTGCAACTAAATATTGAATAAGAAATCAATATATAATAAAAAAGTGTTCACTTACGCAAAGAGGCCGAACAACTGTTCATAAGCCAAAAACCTCGCAGCTTCTCGGCTGAAGCCACAAACTTTGGGCTTTGTGCTGCGCGAACTTATGTTTCCATGGCTAGACGATGAAAAAGGGAAAATAGGTGCAGCGAAAGTTCAGTTTGAATTTTGGTAATAGTTTCTCGTCCTCTATATAATACGTGTCCACGGATGCACAACCATGAGTTAGCATATAGTGAGAAATCCAGCCACAGTGATCGCGCAACCACAATGAGACTTACTCGAAGGGGTAATGGCTTGACACAGCCTGGACAACCAGTGGTTAGAAGTGTTTTTAATGTTTGTTTTTTGCTGTGCAAATTTTTGGCCATTTAGTTGTTGATACTCACATTGCAGCTCGCCGTTCCAACGATTGCTACAGCGATGAGGATATTAAGTGAAGATATGAGTGGGTCATTTGCAAGGTTAGCCCTCCATTTCTTTTTGACTATACATAGATGTATGTTTTAGTTAAAGTGTGCTAATCTACTTCCTGCATGTGACTTTGTTGCTAGATTTCTTTTAGAGGAGGAAGATACATGCATTGACATGCTGTTCAAAGAGGGGCCAGTGTTGGAAGGGAATTACAGGAGCTTGTAGTATCTCCATGTCGGAAGAGAACTGAATGATCCTCGGTTTCAATTGTCGACATATAGATATAACAGGAAAACTAAGTCTCAATGTGTTGACTTATAACTTTTAGGTGTTTATTATGTTTTTCTTTTATGTGTGGGTATGTGAATATGTGTGCATGTATGTCTTCATCCATGGAATCCAAATATGTTTTTATAGAGACAACTTTGATGCATCCCTCTGAACTGTCTTCACTGCGATCTCTCTGTGTGAGAGAGTGATTACATCCTTCTTGAGATGTGAAGGAGTAGAGACAGAGGACTTGGCATTTACGGAAGAAATTATAGACATTTATTCACGGATCTTGAAGCATTGATAGCATAAAGAGAGGGAGAGGACAAGTATGTTGACAGCTGCACCAAACATCAATCCAACAATAATTTTTCATTTAATGCTCCAATGGAAAGGAGAAAGGTCACCAGTGACCACGTCAAATAGAGAGGTAGAGAAACAAAGAAAAACAATAGTATGTTGAACTCAAATGCAACCTATTGGGATGTAAACTCAATCCAAATTTACCGATACAGTGTTATGAAAAATTACACATATTGCGGACAAAAATTTACCAATCATAAGCTAATTTTATTTATAATTATGACACACTTTTTGCAGGGATGTTTGCGCTTTGTATTACAAATTTTGAAAAAATTCATTACGAAGTAAGTGTTGTAAACTTTGTTCATTGGATCAAAAAAATAGAAATGAACTGTCAGGTTAGATCCTCCCACTGAAAGTGGAATAAATCTCTGATATGTTAATATGTTATATTGCGTCCTTTTTTTCTCACATTGCCTTGTTTTTCACTTGACATGATGGTCTACCAAAGACAAATGCAGACGTTGAACTCATTTATGGGTCCAAACTGACACCATGACATCACTCCAAATGCAAAGTGTATCTTGAAACTATTGTGGGCTCAGATTTAAGTCAACAAAGCAAAGTTATGTTTCTGTAGCAATAAGCTCAATTTAATGAACTTACCTACTATTCTCATATTAGGTGACCTGCCCTGCAATAGATCTTTTGCCAAACTTATTTAAATTGTTTTACTTTTAATTTGTAACTTGCGAATAATATTCCCTGCTTGACACTTTATTTGAAAAGGATGCCTTCTTTTACTGGAATCGTTTATACGGGAAAATAAATTATGTTTGGCCAGTGAAAATTTCAATCGTAGCAGACAAAGTTCAAATTTTCTACGCTTAACATGTCCCTTTCATAATAGAAGAACTACATTGAAAATAAGGCCCATTAAGATACTGTGCCTAATTTGCCCATAACAGGGGCCCCCCATATACAGAAAGGAAATACAAAACTCACCCGAACACACCGAACACAACTAAGACACAATACCTAAATCAAAAAGACAAAAACCTAAGTTAGCCACAACTACGAAAACGACGATATCAACACCCCCACCCCCGATAAACCTTGCTCCAATCTTTTTTCATTCAACTACATATCCTAATTCTGCTCCTAATTCGGAAGCTATTGGTAGGAATTCATTCGAACTGTTATCTGCAATTCCATCACTGCCCACCTGAAGTTCATTTTCGTTCTCCTAAATAGTGAGTTCCGCCATTTGCCTCAGACGGTATATCCGAAGATTCACAGGCGTTATCTTCATGTACGCACACTTTATCACATCATGAATAACAATTGGTTCCAGAATTTGGTTTGGGTAGAAAATCGATATGTCCGATTGTGCAGCATTAATCATAGAATGGTAATGTTCATTGAACCTCCGATCATGCATTCCTTCCCACATGGTGTTGGAGAATCCTTCTTCCTTCAGTACAGAATAGAAGCACCTGAATAAGTAGTAACAACTTTCACTCTACCTTGGTGACCGCATGCTTATTGGCCTCCCTTCTAAGCATAGAACGACTGGCTTCAGTCTGTAAGTGGTTTTCGAAACAACGTCTAACATGTTTTCTTCATTGTACACCCCCACTTCCTCTACTTCAGCTTCGTAACGCATTCGGTGTTGGAAGTACACGAGACCACACTTGATGCTTACTATATATTGAATCCCAACTCTCTCCATTACTGCAGAAAATCATGAAATTCACTGTCTGAATAACCATATGCCTCACTTATTAGGGAGTTAGGATGAAATTCTTCCTCAGTCAAAACTAAACGTGAGTTCATATTGATGATTGGTTTCCATGTGCTGTGTTGCAAACAGTATTTATGCTCTTCACTTTGTCAATTTCACGTGTCAAAATCACCCTTGACATATACATACTCGTTTTTGTCTGTTGTTCTGAATTTCACATTGTCATTCTCACATGTCAATATCACACTTTTCATATTTTTTCCCTGTTGTTCTGCTTTTCAATTCATGAGTGACAGGCCCATTTGTTCATAAGTGAAATTTATCTATTAAAGTTGCAAAACATTCCCATCTCACATTTTCATTTAAGATACTTTATTTATGAGGCTGATGTGACTTCACTTTCCAATGCTAAGAGAAAAATTCCACTGCACCTTCTGACTCTGACATTCATCATCTCACATTTTGTGCTAATAAGCTCTTCAACAGTCCTATTGATCATAACTATACATTTTTACTCTGTAGATCCAAGTTCATTGTTAAAAAATGCAACGTCATGTGTGTTATCAATAGAAAGTAATGGTGGTGCTGCTACACAATAATGTTCAATTGCCTCTCACCCAGGTCAGATCTTAGACTATGTAACCAAAAAGTTGACTTCAACAAAGTTTGCTACAACTATCACTACTTTCAACTAGTTTGCAAATAGCTACAATGACATGGCAAATGGGGGAAAATTCATTACCACATATGTATTAAACACTCTTTGTTACTGGATATCTTCTTTATCACTGTGATGGTCACTATACAATGTATTCATCTTCGGGAGCTTTATTGTAAGTTCTTTATTGCCATGCTCTAATCACTGTTGCCCCAAATGACATAATTTGAACATCTCTTATAGCTTCATATTTCATACATAAACTATTCATATCACCCACCTCCCCCTTTCCTTCTATGCCTCTCTCTCCCAACATACACGCTATGAAGCTATATGAATCTTCCCAAGACGCAAGTTTAATAATATCAAAACTCCTACTGCTATTTATATTTATTGTTGCTTCACATTGAATTGACATTCTGTCTCCAGGATCCAAATTTCTACTGGCCCCTATTGACAGCTGTAGTTATGTGAAATGATGTTGGAGACTCATCTTGAATTCCTTTTCCAATTTTAATGCCAATGCAGAGCTAAGGAGGTCTTTGCCATGCCTAACAAGCCAAACATTTCAAAGGTGTCGAAATAACTCCTACCGCAAACATAACTTCATATTACATTAAGAGATCATCATTCATTATTATGAAATCAACTTGGGTGTCCTTTCGTAACAATTCAAACCACAAGTACAAACCATATCTATATGTAGTATGTACATCCCTTACTCTTTTACTCTTCTCTGTCTTACCTGTCTCCTTCTTGCTCATTTCAACAATTGTTCACATTCACAAAGTCTTATCTCCATTTTCTAATCTGCGAATTCAATGTCCCTATACATATAGGTTTTCTCTCTTCAGGTTTTTGCAGAGGTTATCAGTACTTGAATAGCTATTTCGACCTAACCCAACTGCTCATCGTCCGTGAAAGCTATGGTTTGAAGATGTTCATATCTTCAAACTGCTCACCCCACATCTCACCTACTATATCATGTGTAGCAGGTTGTCATTTCTTCCCTCTAATTTTTTGTATCTTCCTCTTCTTAAGTCTCTGTGTTTATGTGTTTAAGATAGTATCACTACATTTATTTGGGCACTTTAAGGTGTTGTAATAATATGGTAATGTAGTAATCCATAAGTGCAATAATCTTTTTCCCCCCTCTGAATTTACTGCTTGGGGTATAACTTTTTTTCACTAATTAGCTTTTATCCTCACTTATTTATGTATTGTTCTGTGTGCTTACTCTCCACTGCTACACATTTTGTCATTTTCCTTTTTACTTGCTTCATGTTACACATAATTTTGTATCAGTTCATGTTTCTGTAACCACTCCCTACAGCTTTCCCCTATTGATTATGCATTTTCAAAACTTTGCTCTACATGTACAATGCATATCAGAGAAATCATGCCTACATGTGCTATACATTTGGCTTTGTGTGTGTGTCTTTTTTTTTTTGTTCAGCTTATCCATATACCTTTTATTTATAATTATGCTAACCTAAACTGCTCATAGTCCGTGAAAGCCATGGTTTCAAGATGGTCATATCTTTCACACTGCTTACCCCACATCTCTCACTTACTATATCATGTGCAGCAGGTTGTCATCTCTTCCCTCCAATTTCTTTTATCTTCCTCCTCTTAAGTCTCTGTGTTTATGTGTTAAAGATGGTGTCACTCAACTTTTTTTCGGTGCTTTAAGGTGTTGTAATAATATGGTAATGTACTAATCCATAAGTGCAATAATCTTTTTTCCGCTTTAAACATTATGGTTGGGGTAAAATTTTTTTCTGCAAAGCATCTTATGCCCTCACTTATTTCTGTATTGTTCTGTGTCCTCCGTCCCACTCCTACACATTTTGTCATTTTCATTTTTACTTCCTTCATGTTACACTTAATTCTGCAGCAGTTCATGTTTCTTTAACCTATCCTTATAGCTTTCCCCTATTGATTATGCGTTTCAAAAAGTTTGCTCTTCATGTACAATGCATATCAGAGAAATCAAGCCTACATGTGCTATACATTTGCTTTTGTATGTGTGTGTGTGTGTTTTCATTCAACCTATCCATATAGCTTTTACTTATAATTATGCTAACCCAACTGCTCATTGTCCGTGAAATCCATGGTTTCTAGATGTTCATATCTTTCATACTACTCACCTACTATATCATTTGCAGCAGGTTGTCAACTCCTCCCTCCTATTTTTTGTATCTTTCTCCTCTTAAGTCTTTGTGTTTATGTGTTAAAGATAGTATCACCAACTTTATTTGGCTGCTTTAAGGTGTTGTAATAATATGTTAATGTACTAATCCATAAGTGCAATAATCTTTTTCCACTTTAAACATTATGCTCGGGGTAAAACTTTTTTTTCTGAAATCATCTTATGGCCTCACTTATTTCTGTATTGTTCTGTGTCCTCCCTCCCACTGCTACACATTTTGTCATTTTCATTTTTACTTCCTTTATGTTACACATACTTTTGCATCAGTTCAGGTTTCTTTAACCTATCCTCATAGCTTTCCCCTATTCCTTATGCGTTTTCAAAAGTTTGCTCTACATGTACAATGCATGTCAGATAAATCAGTCCTACATGTGCTATACATTTGCTTCGTGTGTGTGTGGGTATTTTCGTTCAACCTATCCATATAGCTTTTCCCTGTTGAACTTTGGTCTAATGACTAAAATCACTACTTACTCCATGAAGGAAAAATTACACCTTCACTACAACGATAGCCGTCCATTTAGTCAACTACAACAGGTATAATAATCAATTTCTTAAACTTGTAGTGTCCATTGTTCTTGCCAGTTCAATCTCCCACAATTGATATTTCTCCCCACTCATCCTTCCTTTTCAATTTTATACATCCCTGAGGTTACCTAGCTGCTGTGAGTAGCAGCGATAGCTGATGACCATTGTATACTCCTTTAATTTTTATTTGAATAAATATAGACCTAAATTTCTATTCCTACCTAACCCACAGCTCATTTCCTACACAAGTAACACTTTCCCTACGGTAAGACACTCCTCCATGTTTGTTTAAAAAATTTGTTTGATAGTCAATTTAATTGAGTAGTGTGTCTGATTAAAAAACACATTTCCTCCTTGGGAAGGACTATGTACCAACAGTTTTTGACAACTTCAGTGCAAATATGGTGGTTGATGGCAGCACAGTAAACCTAGGATTTTGGGACACCGTTGGTAAGCTAATACGAGTCTAATTTAAGCAAGGTGGAAAATCATGGGATTTAGCATAGTTTAATGGTTCAAAGTTGCTTCATTCATTAAGGGTAGGAGGATTATAACAGCCTAAGGCCTTTGAGCTATAGAGGAGCAGATGTGTTTTTGCTTGCCTTCTCTCTCATCAGCAGAGCCAACTATGAGAACATCTGTAAAAAGGTTTTCCTTCAATTTACCAAACACAAGATATTTCAAGATGACATAATCTGATACTGGGTTTTCTTTTGCAGTGGATTCCTGAACTGAGACATTATGCCCCAAATGTGCCAGTTATACTTGTGGGAACCGAGCTTGGTATACTAATTTTAGCTAATACTAAGATTTACTGAAACTTGTGCCAATTTAGAGCTGCAAATTTAGTGAGCTCAATTAGTAATGCAACTATACATAGTGGTAATTACTGCAGCTTTTCGGGTATACAGGCAGTATTTGGTTGATCACCCTAGTGCTAAGCCTATAACAACTGCCCAGGCAAGTGCCTCTAATTTTTTTTGTTTTAAAGGCTAACACAGTTTTTCTTGTAAGAGTCTAAATAAAGTTTCTATTAATTTCATACCTCAATCTTGTAACCCTTGAACAGGGAAAAGAATTGAAGAAGACCATTGGTTCTGCTTCATACATAGAGTGCAGCGCAAAGACACAGCAGCGTAAAGACCAAGCAAACTGGGTTCTTTCAGGCATCTAATGAAAAACTTGCAGGGACTCGATTATGCTTCCCCGCTTGTCATACATTTAAAGAAGAGCCCCTAAACCAATTGCGTCAGCACTTAATGGCAACGTAGAATGGCAACGTAGTTTCTTTCATGCTTAATTTTTCTTAACTGTATAGAGACATGAAAAAATATTGTGTATGTATTCTAAACCATAAAGCTACTTTGCTTTAACATATACATTAATGCTTCGATATAGAGTCAAATAGGAGAGTATTATGCATGTAATGGATACATTCTCACATTTAATCAAATCTACAAAATCACAGGTGTTATACTATTGTGCAGGTTTGCAACGATGTCAACACGTAAGGTATTGTGCTAATTCATTAGTTCTGAAAGATTTTGGACCCTTTAACTTTAATGCTTGGGGTATAACTTTTTCGTCAAAATAGATTATGGCTTGAGCAACACGTAAGGTATTGCTCTTTTTTGCTCAGTCCCACTGTTACGCAATTTATCTTTTTACTTTTCCTTCCTTCATGTTACACATTACTTTACATCAGTTCATGTTTCTTTAACCTACCCATAAAGCTTCCCCCTGTTGCTTATGCATTTTCAAAAGTTGGCTTTTACTTTGTAACAACCTTCCATACACCTCTACCTATCCTTATAGCTTTTACTTCATTTCACTGATCAATTTCTTTTGTTCATAAAGCAAACACCAAAAAAATGATTTGATTGACCCACTGATTGTTCAGCAAATCATGGATCACTTAGATGAATCCAATCCCTTTGTTAAACAATTCCGTTTAGCATCGAATATTCTTTCCACGTCATCTCCAAGAACTTTGAAAATGTGCTTAGTTGGGAGTAGACATCATGATGGGCATACATACAATTTACCATCTACATCAGGAAGTTGCTGCCTTAATTGTAGGTGACATTGATTTCAACTTCACTGTGAGGGACATCATATTGGAAACACAAACAGGCAACATTCAACGCATTAATGAATTGCATCCCTCTTATTTGCCTCTACAATATCCTTTACTATTCCCATATGGTGAAGATGGATATAGAGATGATGTTCAACATAGGGATGAGACCGTAATTATAACAAAGACACGAAAAAGAGTCAATATTAGAGAGTTCCTCAGTTACAGATTAATGGTCAGAGAAAATGAACTTTCCACACTGCAACATGCATCCTGATTGCTTCAACAATTCATTGTCGATGGGTATACTATGATGGAGTCACAGCGACTATTATGGATCCGAACTCACCAAAAAGACCTCAGAATAGATTTGTATCAAGGCCTATCAGATGCAATTATCAGTGGCGAGAGAGATGCTTCGTCTATTGGCAAACAGATTATCTTACTAGCATCATTCACCGGTGGAGCCCGATAAATGATTCACAATTACCAAGATGTTATGGCAATATGTAAAGTTGTTGGGTATCCCGACCTTTTCATCACATTCACCTATAATCCAACATGGCCTGAAGTAACAAGATATTGTGAAGACTTAGGGCTTCATCCTTCAAATTGCCTGCATCAGCTATCAAGAATTTTCCAGCTTAAGTTGAAGGCATTAATGCATACTATCAAACGGAAACAGATATTTGGAAGAATTAGTGCAGGTATTTTTTTTCATACCATTTTTAACAATGGACTTAATAGGTTCTCTTATTAATTCCCCATTTTTTCCTTTCTGCAATTACTACTTAAATTTTCTTATTAATTTTGCATAGAAATATACACAATTGAATTCCAAAAAAGAGGCTTGCCCCATGCACATATCCTTCTCTTCCTTGATTCAACAGATAAGATCTCAGACCCAGGGACAATTGACAAGCTAATTTCAGCTGAAATCCCTGATCAGCTTTCTTCACCACATCTACACGAATTAGTTCAAAAATTCATGATCCATGTCCCTTGCGGTTTAATCAAGCCTAACGCTCCATGCATGAAAGACAAAAAGTGCAGTAAGTATTTCCCAAAGAATTTCAATCAGCATACCACTATCGATGAAGAAGGTTTTCTAACTTATCGTAGAAAAGATGATGGCAACAAAATTCATGCAAAGGGTATCCCTTTAGACAGCTGGTACGTCGTGCCGTATAATGCCATTCTACTTAAAAAGTTTCAAGCGCTTGTTGAAAAGTGCAACCACTCAACTGCAATAAAATACTTATTCAAGTATATTAGTAAAGGCAATGATAGGGTTGTTGTGGGCTTATTCGATACCAACAATGTCACTAACAATAGGCAAGTAATAGATGAGATACACCAATATTATAATTGCTTATATGTTTCTGCATATGAAGCATCTTGGCGCATTTTTGGGTTTGCTATCCATCATAGGCATCCTTTTGTTAAAAGACTAAACTTCCATCTTCTAGATCAACAATTTGTTGTTTACACAAGCTCAGATGATGTTTCAGAATTACTGGACAAACCTAGAGTTTGTGAGTCACAATTCTTGTCATGGATGCTTATTAATGCTAATGACACTTTTGCATCAACATTAACTTACTTAGAATTCCCCAACCATTATGTTTACAATAGAGCTAAACGACAATAGAAGAAACGAGAAACAGGTTTTACTGTAGGAAGGATGGCTCATGTTTTTGCAGCAGTTGGAGAATTATACTACTTGCGAATCTTACTAACACAGGTCTGTGGACCATTTTCATTTGATGACATTAAATCAGTCTTTGAAGTTACATATAAAACCTTTAAGGAGGCATGCTTTGCATGTGGCTTACTAGATGATGACAAAGAATACATTGCTGCAATTAAGGAAGCCTCTTTTTGGGCATCAGGTCATTCTTTAAGGAAACTATTTGTAACAATGTTGCTTTGTGGTTCTGTTCAAAGGCATGATTATGTTTGGAAAGAAACATCACATGTGCTATCTGAAGATATGATGTACATTCCACAGCGAGATCAAATTAATTCAGGTACTTGTAATTACCTACATTATGTTTTACATGCTCCTTATATATTTACTGCATTAACCATTAATGAAAGCATGTAGAAATACACTATAGGTATGTTTATCCCTTTCAAATATAGGGTAGTGAATTTATTTGTTGAATTAAGCATTATGCAAATCTCATACCGTGTTGTATTCATTCTATAGGTATGTTGATCTCTTCATTTGATAAGGAACAAGCTGCCCTTAATGAGATCGATAACCTACTTCGTTGTAGTGGGAAGAGTTTACATGACTTTAATACACTACCTCTTCCACTTGAATTACCCTCAATTGATGTTTCCAACTACTTCATCTTACAAGAGTTATCATATGACAGAGCATCACTAAAGTCAAAAACTGAGTCATTACTCAAAGCCTTGAATTCCGATCAAAAAGAGGTCTATGATAAAGTCATGTTTGCTATTGACTTACCGAGTAGAGGATTCTTCTTCATTTATGGGTATGGTGGAACTGGAAAAACCTTCTTATGGAATGTATTATTCTTAACTCTTCAATTTAAGGGACATATTGTGCTTACCGTTGCATCTAGTGGCATAGCAGCAACTTTGCTACCATCTGGCCGCACAACACATTCTCGATTTGCAATACCAATATAAATAAATGAATTTTCTGTTTATTCAATCTCCCAGAATTCACCATTAGCTAACCTCATCAAGTTCACAAAATTAATTATATGGGACGAGGCACCTATGGTACAACGGTTTTGTATAAAAGCTTTTGACAGGACATTAAAGGATATAATGCACTCTAATTTGCGTTTTGGTGGTAAATGCATTGTTATGGGTGGCGATTTCAGACAAATACTACCAGTCATACCTAAAGGCACTAGGGCAATAATTGTCAATGCTTGCATTAATTCTTCTCACCTATGGCAACATTGCATGATTTTTCAATTGACAAAAAACATGCGGTTATCTCATAGTACTGACACCATAAAAAACATAAGGATTCAATGGTTTTCCAGATGGTTACTAGATATTGGGGATGGAAAGTTAGGAGATACTTCAGACGGTGTTGCAAATATCGAAATACCACCTGAAATTTTGATTCAAAGCTACAATGATCCAATCAATGCCATTATTAATGCAACTTATAAAGACCTTCTTTACAATCTCTCATCTAATGAGTACTTCGATGACAGAGCAATCCTAGCGCCTACGATTGAAATTGTTGGCAAGATCAATGATCACATGTGTTCACTACTTCCCAGTGCACAACATGTTTTCTTAAGTTGTGACACAGTTTGCAAGTCAACTGATGACCCGAACTCTTTTGACAACTTATACACCACGGAATTCCTCAACACCATCTCATCTTCTGGTTTGCCTCCACATAAACTTATATTAAAAGTCATAGCACCCATTATGCTCTTGCGAAACATTGACCAATCATCAGGACTTTGCAATGGAACCTGTCTTCGTGTGACAATGTTAGGCCACAAGGTTATTGAGGCAGTAACACTTAATGGTTCCAATCCTAATCAGAAAGTTCTTATACATAGAATGGATCTAAATCCTTCAGAGTCCCGATGGCCATTCCGTATGCAACGGCGGCACTTCCCAATTACACTTTCATTTTTCGTGACTATCAAAAAAAGTCAAAGGCAATCGTTGTCTCATGTTGGACTTTATTTGTCCAAACCAGTTTTCACCCATGGCCAATTATGCACTCTCCAGAGTCAAATGCATTGATGGTTTGAAGATCATTGTAGGAGATAATGATTCAGGACAAACTTGTAGTACGAAGAATGTTGTGTTCCCAGAAGTTTTTTGAAATGTTCGTTCCTAGCTATCATTTTTTGTGGTCTCAATTGATAACCATGTTGTACAAATCCTTATATAAAAGAAAAACACTTATGCCTGACAACATGGTTCTCTGATATAACTGTTGTCATCTTTTGCAACCTCTAATTGTGGGCCAATCCTATTGCAATATGCTATTTCACTCTAACTTATGTTATTCATCTTTTTCAATAACCTAATAAATTTGTCTACCTGATAACATACATAATGGAAAAAATGTCAACATTTTGCCCCATCTCTTTGTACAACGCACGGGTAGCTCCTGCTCGTTAATTTAAAAAAAAGAAAATTAATCTTTTGGTCCTTTAATTTTTAACTCACTTATAAGTTAGTCCCTAAACTATGACTCAACGTGATTCAATCCCTCAACTTTTAATTTTCTTAAAACTGAGTCCTTAGTCTATTCAAATTTAATAATTTAATCCTTATCATATGTAATCTATTTTGAGTAATCAATTAATCATATTACTTGGCAAAAATATTACTTAAATGCCACTAAAGATTGGCTTTCAACTCAGCTCCTGAGCAACAGTACCGCAGCATCTCCCTGTAATACCCCGAATTTTGAGACTTAAGGCTAGAGAATAAGCCTGAGATTAGTAAACTGCTAAGCCCTGATTTAGCAGGATCCTAAATTGTGATTAAGGGTTAATGACTCTAAAAGTGGATGTCATTAGTGATAAATGAACCCTTTTGGAGATTATGGTGTGAGTTGGCACCCGATGTGATTCGTATGCGTTCTGAGCAGCGCCGAAACCCTGTATTTAAGCTCAATTATGGGAGGGCGCATTGTGAAAGAAAATGAATGAGAAGATGTATTTGGTGGTGATTCAAGAGGAATTGCCATAATCAGGGGCAAAACGGTAAAGTTACCGACCGATTGGTCAGTTACCGAAGAGGAAACTCATTGGTAACTTCATGATCAATGGTTGAGATTGATTTGTGTAATAGATCAAAGGGTGGAATCCCATGTGGTGTGCTCATGTGAATTCATGGTTGATGGAACAAGATCTTGACAAGTGGCACAATTTGAGCCCTTAGATTGGTCAAAGTGTCAAACCTCCATTCCTCTCTCCTCTCCTTCTTTTTGGTCGGTTTTAGTGGCCAAAACTGATCCTCTCTTCATTCATGTCATCATCTCATCTCTCTCTCAAGACTCCATGGCGCCATGCTTCAAGGGGGAAAGAGAAAAGAAAAAGGTGATGTTTTGGCCTTGTTCTTGTCCTCTAATGTTCAAACACTCTTCATTAATATTGTTCATAGTGATGAGAGCTTCATCTCTATGGTTTTAGATTCTTGATTGGTGGTGTTTGATGGCTTGAGGAAATTTGGAAAGATGGAGAATCAAGGAATTGGTTTGGGAAAGAGGAAGAGGTGAGTATTTGAAGCCTTTTGATCTAAGTTTTGTGATTTGTGGATGAGTTTAGTGAATTTCGAATTTTGCCCTGATTTTCATGTGATTTTTGATTGGATGAATTGGATTGTGTTTGATGATGAAAATGGTGTCATATTATGTTTTGGCATCATTGAAATTGGTTTTGAATTTGAAATGGAAAGAGATTGTAATGTAGAGTTGGTATTGTGAATTGTGTGACATGTTGCAATCCATTGTGAAACATGTCAATATAATGTGAATTTGGTTGATTTGGTATTTCCAATGGATTCCTTGTGCAAATTTATGTGGGAATGAGGTTTGGTATGAAAATGGGAACCATTGGAAGCAATTGTCAAAATCTGGAATTCTGTCTTTTGAATTGCTGTTCTGGGCAGTCTGTTTGTGTTGCCGTTTTGAATGGGCAAATGATGTTAGAAAATTCTAAAACTTTCCAGTCTTGAAGTTCACATCCCAAGCTTCAAAATGGACATATAAATTGTGTCATTTCGTTTTGTGAACTGGGATTTATGTTTGCCTAAAGTTTGAGGTCGAAACTGGATTCTGTTTTGGAGCAATGTTGGATTTTGTGTAAATCTGGATTTTTGTGGTGATTTTTGGTAATGAGACATATTTTTCCCATAAAGGGGACTTGAATATATTTCAATGGGCTTTGGAATCACCTTGTTTCAAGTTTTCTAGAGCAAGTTATGAATTTTTGAAGTTTCCTTGGCTGCAGCCAAAATTCTGGCTCCAGCGCAAAACTTTCTGTGTGTGTCCTGGCCGCAGCCAGAAATTCTTGGCTGCAGCCAAAATGTTTCTGTGACGTTTTTAGCCATTTTTGGCTGCAGCCAGAACCCAATTTTCAGCAATTTTGAGATTTTGAAAGGTGATTTCCAACCTAGTACGTCCCAATCCTTTAAGCTTTCGTTGAGCTTATTTTAGGCACCTAAAGGGTGTGAATGATAACCAACCTTAAGTAATATGGAAGTAAGAGTTTGGAATAGAGAATAACCCTATGTCCTTGCTTTGGTTATAGGGTTGATGTTCGCCTTGGTTATGGTTCGATGTTCGTTTTGTTCGTGAGCAGCTGTGCTGGAGCATACGTGGAAAGAAAAGGGTAGGGAACTTACCTCTCTTGCATGCTTTGATGTTGTGTTTGTGTATTGATGCATGTATTGCTTTGCTGGATTATGTGAAACATGTATGAATGATTGTAGCTCTGTTTCTAGTTATGCTATGGCCATGAGTATGTTGTTGAAACATTGAGCACGCAGATATGTCATTGTGCGAACATGAGTTTTGTATTGCAAGCATGTCATGCATTAAACACATATCATACATGCATATAGGTATCTGTTTCCTACTGAGATTCTCTCGAATCTCACCCTCCCCTACCAACATTTTAGACAGGGTAGGTGGATCGAGGATGGAGCAAACAGGCAAAGGCGACGAGGACTACTTCGGGTTATAGATTTTGGTAGTTGGTTATCATAGTTGGGATGTATATTTGGATATGGTATTTGTATATTGGATTAGTATTGAGTATGCATGTATGCAGTTGAGATTTGTGTAATCCCCGTTTGAGGAATTGTAAAGGGCGAATGTGCCCTATGAATTCTATGTAAAGGTATGAACTCGGGAGTTGCCGGGAAGTTATTGTTATACACTCTGATATTTGTTTAAATGTGATATTCCGCGTGATGTAATTGTATTCGAAATTGAATATGAGATCAGGTTAATTAGATTTCGAAAGTGATTTGTGAAAACCCTATCGTGAAGATGGGAATTTAAATAAGTTTTGTTTCTTATTGGTCTCTATTTCACTTTAATTGTGTATTTCGGATATAATTATGGCAGGGGGTTACACTCCCACCTCTGCATAGATGATTTTGGCGGTTTTAATTTTAGTGAGAAATAAAATTTAAATTAGTTTTAAAATAGAACATGGGTGAGATTGAAAGAGAGATTATATGAAGTTTGACAACTAATTTAATATTTTGAAATTTGGTCCTTCTAAATAATTACATTTTTTAACATCCTTTACAAATTACAATATATAAATATTATTTTTCCTTAATCATTCTCCCTAATTTTCCATAAAAAGATAGCAAGCATTAATTATGTATTTATTAAGAATTAATATGAAATATAAAAAGTGAATAAAGATATACTATTTACAAGTAGTAAATAGTGCTACTCCCTCTCAGAGTTCATGTATATATTGTACCTAAACAAGAAAATATATGAAAACTCAAATAAGTTGCATTTTTTAATTGAACAATATCATTTTTTTAACTTATTATATTGATATATATTAAATTTTTTATATAATTATTTGATCGGGTCATATTCAATCATTTTCGTGCCCAATTAGAGATAACTTTATGAGGGAGTTCTTTGTTTTCATACATACTCAAACTTGAGTAGTCAAGATTACAAATACATTATATTGATATTAATTTATCATAAACATATGAAAAAAATCCAGAAATTAGTGATGCAAATTTTGAGAGAGGTCACCGATGAATCAAGGATTTGTTTCCTTCCTAGGGGTTTTGCAAACGGATCCGCAAGGTTCACAACTGATTTTACATAATCGATTGAAATACATCATCTTTGAGAAGCTGCCTTATTATATTATGTCTCAATCGAATATGTCTACTTTTACCATTAAAGGTTTTATTTTTAGCCGTAGCTATCGCAGATTGGCTATCACAATGTAAAGACACTGATGGTGTTGGTTTTTCACCTAGTGGGATATTCGCTAAGAAGTTTTTCAACCACTCAGCCTCAGTACCAGTCAACTCCATAGCAATAAACTCAGAATCCCTTGAGGAACTAGTTAAGATAGTTTGTTTGACTGACTTCCACGTTATGACACCACCACCAAGAGTGAACACATAGCCACTAGTGGATTTGCTCTCCTCTGAATCTGAGATCCAGTTAGCGTCACTGTATCCTTCCAATACAGCAAGAAATCCACTATAATGAATACCATAATTTATGGTACCTCTCAAATATCTCAATACTCTTACCAGAGCTTTCCAATGCTCATTGCTTGGACAATGAGTATATCTGCTCAATCTACACACAGCATATGCTATGTTTGGCCTGGTATAGTTCATTAAATGCAACAGACTCCCAATCATCTGTGCATATTTAGATTGAGCAATTGGTTCTCCTCTATTTTTCTTTAAATGCACATTAGGATCATAAGAATTATTCAAAGGGGACTCATCAAATAGTTCAAACTTTCTCAAAATTTTCTCAATGTAATGTTCGTGAGAAAGTATGATACAATTTTCATTCCTTATGATCTTTACACCCAAAATCACTTTCGCTTCACCCAAATCTTTCATATCAAAATTAGAAGACAGAAAATGTTTTGTTTCAAGCACAACACTCATGGTAGTAACAAAGAATAGCATGTCATCCACATACAAACAAATAATCACACAATTATTGTTTACAAATTTTGTATAAACACATCTTTCTACCTCAACAATAGAGAAACCACCACTTAACAAAACTTGATCCAGTTTTTTATGCTATTGTTTAGGCGCTTGTTTCAAACCATACAAGGATTTAACAAGTTTACAAACTTTATTTTCTTGCCCAGGAATAATACACCCTTCAGGTTGCACCATATAAATCTCCTTTTCTAAATCACCATTTAAAAAAGCTGTTTTAACATCCATTTGATGAATGAAAAGCTTATGGATAGAAGCTAAGGCAATTAGGATTCTAACAGAAGAAATCCTAGTTACAGGAGAAAAGGTGTCAAAATAATCAACATTCTCTTTTTTAGTATACCCTTTTACTACCAATCTAGCTTTGTATTTATCAATAGTTCCATCAGGAAAATATTTTTTTCTAAAAACCCATTTACAACCAATAGGCTTTGCTCCTGGAGGCAATTCTACTAAAACCCATGTTTTGTTTTGATTTAAAGAATCAATTTCAGCTTTTATTGCTTCTTTCCAAAAAGATTCATCTGGAGAAGAAATAGCTTCATAAAAATTTTTTGGTTCACCTTGTACCAAGTAAGTATAAAAATCATCTCTAAAGGATGTTTGTTTTCTTTGTCTTTTACTTCTCCTTAAATCTTCAACCAAAACTTCATTTGAATTTTGTTCAAAAGAAGTAGAGGAATTTTCAATTCTTTTAGGAATATGCTCAACCTTCAAAGGAAATATATTTTCAAAAAACTTTGCATCTTTTGTTTCAACAATTGTATTGTGATCTAAAACATCACTTTTTAAAACCAAAAAATGATAAGCAGCACTTTGTTGAGCATATCCAATAAACATACAATTAGAAGTTTTAGAACCAATTTTTCTCTTTTTAACATCTGGTAGTAAAACTTTAGCAAGACACCCCCACACTTTCAAATATTGGAGATTAGGCAAAAAACCTTTCTATAATTCATAAGGCATCTTCTTAGTTTTCTTGTGAGGTATTCTATTTTGTAGAAAACAAACAAACAACAAAGCTTCACCCCACAAGTTATTAGGTGCTGTAGAACTTACTAGTAAAGTATTCATCATTTCTTTTAAAGTTCTATTTTTTCTTTTGCAACACCGTTAGACTCAGGTGAATAAGGAGGAGTTACTTCATGTATTATACCTTCTTTTTCACAAAAATTGTTTAGTAATAAATATTCCCCTCCTCTATCTGATCTAACTCGTTTAATCCTTCTATTTAATTGGTTTTCTACTTCTGTTTTATATAAAAGAAATTTGTCAAATGATTCATCTTTATTTCTCAATAAATATACTTTAGTATATCTTGAAAAATCATCAATGAAGGTGATATAATACCTTTTACCTCCTCTGATTTCTGTTTGTTTTAAATAACCTAAATCGGTATGAATCAAGGATAATAACTCAGTTTCTCTTTGTGTAGGAAAATGTGTTCTCTTGGTTAGCTTAGTTTCTACACAAACCTTGCATTTACTTTGAGAATCATTTTTAGTTTTAGAAATCAGCCCTAGATTTTGTAGCCTCTTAATATAAGATTTATGAACATGTCTTAATCTAGCATGCCACATATCATAGGAATCAATCAAGTAAGCAGAAGAAGATGCATTCTCATTTATTTCAGAAATACTAAGAACAAACAGTCCCTTATTACAATAGCCCTTCCCAATAAGAACATTGTTCTTAGTCATGATAATCTTGTCAGATTCAAAACATACCCTAACCCCAGCTTTCCCAAGCAATGCCACAGAGACTAAGTTAGCTCTGACTTCAGGTACATATAGCACGTCATTCAGTGCCAATGTCTTTCCAGATGTGAGCTTCAATACCACCCTCCCTTTTCCATGAACCTTAGCTATTCGGGAGTCAACCAGATAAACGTGGTCTTCCCCTTCTTCAAAGGAGGTAAACATCTCTTTGTTTGCACAGATGTGCTTGGTAGCTCCTGAGTCTACCACCCAATTCTTCATATCAGAGACAAGAAGGGCTTGTGACACTACAACAATAATGATTTCTTCATTTCTGCTATCATCTCCTTCAACCAAATTCACATTTGGCTTAGGAGGATTTCTACCCTTTTGGGAGTTATCTCCCTTAGCCCTTTTCCTGCACTGCGCTGCATAATGACCTGGTTTTCCACAGACAAAGCAACTACCTGTCTTCTTCTTGGGGTTAGTATCCTTGGGCTTGTAGTAAGGTTACTTATTTTTATTCTTTTTGTTTTTAGAGTCGTACCTCTTGTTGTGAGGCTTTTCCTCAACCAATTTTGCTTTAGCAGCCATCTCTTTGCCCTTTCCAGCTTGTATCGTCTTTCTATTGGTATCTTCAATGATGATATGAGTGATCAGATCATTCAGGGACAACTGTTTCTGTTTGTATTTCAGTTGTTGCTTGTAGTCATTTCATGATTCTGGCAGCTTTTCGATCAGTACTCCAGCCACGAACTCATCTGGTAAATTGATCTTCTCAGCCCGAATCTCCTCATTCAACTTGTGGTACTCATTGATCTGGAGTTTGATGTCTTTGTCATCTGTCATCTCCCACTTGTAAAAGTTTCCTATCACGAACTTCTGCATTCCATCATCCTCAGTAGTATACTTGAGGATAAGTGATCCCCATATCTCATTTGCTTCTTTGTAAATATGGTACACATCAAACAGATCGTTAGATAAAGTAGTGATAAGAGTATGCCTGCAAACCTTGTTAGCATAGGCCCAAGCATCCTTCTGGGCTTGGTCTGCATCTGGGGATGGTGCAGATTGTGTAAGTGCATCAGCAACTCCATGCATGTCAAGAATAGTGTAGACACGTTCCTGCCAGCGTCTGAAGTTCTTCCCTTCAAACTGTTCGATCTTGGAAATGTCTGGAAACTGCCTGGGCATAGGCACTGCCATTGGAATAGGACCAGAACCAGCGTTGTTAGCTTCGAAAGTAGCAGCATTGTTCGCCTGGGCACTAGTTCCCGAACCAGCAGGAGGAATAGAAGCCATGATAGCTCTTAAGATTGTTGGCGAAATCCTGCAAAACATCGTGTAATCCGAAATGTGAGTCACGTGCAAGGATGCTATCCTTAAGAGCTATTCCGCGACCACCAGCTAACTGGAAGCGGCACTCCCCAAGATAAAACAGACTCTTCCTTTAGTCACAGGGCAAACAGAACAGCAAAATATACCAAGGCAACAAGCAAATAGAGAGAATGATAAGAGGAGGAAGAGGGAGCTCGAAGATGTCAGAGCTGGAATATCTGAACCTTCTGTCAAGCCCTCCTTATATAGGCATGACCTCAGAGACGTTGGGCAGGACTTTAGAGACGTTGAGCAAGATTTAATCCACATAAAGGCCATTAAACCATCAGTTACACAGCAATGAACCCACATGATGAGGCAGTTTCTGAACATCAAAGAGCCATGTACGCTTAGTAATTCAAAATGTACGTTTGGCAATTTAAAATCTGATTCATGGCCTTCTGTAAATAGAATACTGAGGTTTCAAAATTCAGATACCTCAAAATTGGGTTTTTCCGGTTAGCCATTTTCACAAAAATAAATTATAGATTTTTCCAAAAAACATTTGGTAAAAAAGTGCCTAGTCCAAGATTTAATCCACATAAAGACCATTAAACCATCGGTTACACAGCAATGAACCCACATGATGAGGCAGTTTCTGAACATCGAAGAGCCATGTACGCTTAGTAATTCAAAATGTACGTTTGGCAATTTAAAATCTAATTCATGGCCTTCTGTAAACAGAATACTGGGGTTTCAAAATTCAGATGCCTCAAAATTGGGTTTTTTCGGTTAGCCATTTTCACAAAAATAAATTGTAGATTTTTCCAAAAAACATTTAGTAAAAAAGTGCCCAGTCCAAGATTTAATCCACATAAAGGCCATTAAACCATCGGTTACAGAGCAGTGAACCCACATGATGAGGCAGTTTCTGAACGTCGAAGAGCCATGTACGCTTAGTAATTCAAAATGTACGTTTGGCAATTTAAAATCTGATTCATGGCCTTCTGTAAACAAAATACTGGGGTTTCAAAATTCAGATGCCTCAAAATTGGGTTTTTCCGGTTAGCCATTTTCACAAAAATAAATTGTGGATTTTTCCAAAAAACATTTGATAAAAAAGTGTCCAGTCCAAGATTTAATCCACATAAAGGCCATTAAACCATCGGTTACAGAGCAATGAACCCACATGATGAGGCAGTTTCTGAATGTCGAAGAGCCATGTACGCTTAGCAATTCAAAATGTACATTTGGCAATTTAAAATCTGATTTATGACCTTCTGTAACCGAAATACAGGGGTTTCAAAATTCAGATGCCTCAAAACTGGGTTTTTCCGGTTAGCCATTTTCACAAAAATAAATTATAGATTTTTTCAAAAAACATTTGATAAAAAAGGTGCCTAGTTCGCATTTAATTCACGCACAAGAAGAAAATCACCAAATTTCCACTATGTTTGCCTTCTGAAGGCCCTTTGATGTATGCATGAGCCCACTTTTCCTCTTAGCCCATTTACTAGCCCAACTTCACAAGGTGTAATATATACACTAGCATTCTCTCTTTCCAAAACAACGTAGGACTTCTTCTATTTGACACACCCATAGCTTATATATATCTCCAACACCTCATGGCTAGCTAAGGCTCCTTTTAGTACGACAGAACTTACCCAACAAGGAGTCTCGTTTCTTTTATTTAACATTCAAAAAGGATAATTATTTTATATTGACTAGTGTATATATAAACAAATACTTCATTGTTGGTGCTTTTCTAATAATTATACTCCATCTTTGCATGTCCTGGTTGCATTATTAAGTCCTCCGTGCATGTTAATAAAGAACCCATACGGGAACCCAATACGTACAAAGCCATGATCGGTTGCTAATTTATTTTTTCAAAGATAATTATTTTGGACTATCATTTACTTAATTAAGTATAAATTAAAGACAATCCAATTGTCCGGTTGCGGAGCTTTTAGCTAGAGTGGAACCCACCTAGATCAAGAGGTTATTATCAACAGTACTACTATATATGTGTGTATGAGTTAAGGGCTAATTAATAGTAACGAATTAATCGTTGTACGTACATACCGTGTACTCATGGATTATTATCATTAACTAATGAATAAAGCTAATGAAGAAGTTTGTACAATAATTCATATGGTGGTGCATTTTTTTCAAGTTGCCCCTTTCCTAATTTAATAATAATGATGATACAGAATTACCGATGGTGTTGGACTTTGGGTCCAAGTCCGCCTTTGATGGGCCGGACTATTTGATTAGGAAATAAGTAGCCTAATCAAATAAGAATAAAATCAGCATAAGATGCAGATTTGAGAATATTTAGCAATAATTATGGATTTGTTAAAAGAGGAACAAATCACCATAATTAGGGAATTAATTAAGAGACAATTAATTCCTGTCTTGGAGGGCAAGAAGGAGTGCACACGTTTCCTAATTAGTGGCCTCCATAAACCACTATAAATAGGGTGTGCCTCCTCAATTGCAACTCACCCCGCCATTGAGCTTTCTGGCAATTCTCTTCTCTCCTACCATCTTTCTGGTTCTGGTGATCTGCTGTGCAAATCACAATTAGGCTCTAGTAGTCTAATAATTGTGTGGGCACAAGTATGGAGTATTGGAGCTTTGACCCGGATCCGAACATGGATTCGTCCAGGTACGCCTAATCTCCTTTATTAGTTGAATATTATTTTTCTTACAGATGGAATAAAGGTACAGTCATGAACAAAAAAATGCCAGAAATTATCCAAGCCGGGCTTACCAAAGGCTCTCGCCGGATCGATCAGGCTGAGTCTTTTAATCAAAAGGCAATTAATTGTTTTTGTAAAAAAATGTATTTTCTTTTATCCTTAATATAAGACAAATTTATTTAATTTGATAAGATTAAGAAAGTTAGTTAAATTGGTTAATATGATATGTATTTTCTAAAACACCACAATCATCTTTCTTAATTTCTTTATTTCCCATCCTTATTACTTATTATTGAGGGAGCATTAATAAAGATAAATTAAAAAAATATTGATAAATAAAAAAAAAATATTTATTTAAAACCAAGTTCAACTTCCGAAATAAGTCATATATTAAGCATCAGTCATATATTAAGCATCGGAGTGAGTAACCATTAATTGCTTTAAATCATGCCAAATTTGAATAAATTATATTATGTTCCTATACACTACGAGGTAGGATTTGGTTCCTCTACTGCTCTCCTCATCTTCCCCCCCCCCCCCTCATTATTTCATCTCTAACATGATATTGAAAAATTAACAGTTAAAATTCAATATTTTTAAATTTTCTAAATTAGGAGTTTAAGGTAAGAATGGCTTTCCTATAAATTGCATATTATACACATTTACATAGATATATAATTATTTTTTTGAAAATAAAGTTTTTATTTTGTTCTAAGCACACTTATCCCCTTATGTGAGGATTCAAACTTTAATTCATCACGTTATAAAGAATTAGCTCCTTCTGTTAGACTCAACCACAATTAATGAAAGTAAAGTTGTTTAGCCTGGTATATGATAACTTGAATCTTATGTAGGCCTGTATATAGGCTATAACAATTTGATCAACCACAAAAATACAAAAATATTGGAATATACCTAATTCACCATTGATAGATTAGGACCTAAGTCCAATACGAGTAAGGCTGTCATATAAATAAGAAGAAACATGGTTCAAATGTGTAGTTTTAACTTTATGTTTTAAAGTTAAATTAACGTAACTGCCCATACATGGGATGGAGAGTCAATTTTATATAGGACTCATGACTAACTCCGGTAGCATCTGTGTCAATGGTTCTCCTATCCTTCTTGTGTGTGTTATTTGATGTGTAACATCAATGGAGTTGAAAACATTGTGATTTCATTACACATGGGCTACCAGAATACTTCATCGGACTTCTAAGGTACACTCCGAATCCTTCAAAAACAAATGGCACAGTCAAACACAACTTACGTTCCTCCCCTTGCAAATAAAACAACGTATGATAACAATTAGTGAAATTAATATATGCCTCGAGTTAGACAAGACCAAGTGGTTTGATCACTTGGCCAGGAACCTTTGATCTTATTGATCTATTTTTATTGTTGGGCTATTTTTATGAGCCTGTGTCGGATGGTTTATCTAGATCATTGGTCTTCTTGTGTAGTCCCAATACAACATAGCCTTGTCCGTATACCTAAACTAATCCTATGATATAATCTGATATAATCTGATATAAATCTTGATCAAATATAAACTCTAATAGCAATATTTTTAAGATATATCAAATATCAATAAATGATATATAATATCTCAATATGAGAATATATAAAATATTAATATAAGATATAATAATATCTCAACAAAAGCTAATGTTATTTTGATAACATTATCATACTAAAGAGCAACCAAACACTCTTATCTTGATAACGCAATCCTTATTACCATGGCAGGCATACAATATAATTGAACCAAACAAACTCTTAGTTTGAGAAAATATGATAAAATGGAAAAAATATTTTATATTTAAAATTAAAATTTACTCTAGACCAAGTCTTATATTTACGACCGTAGAAGTATATTACTCAAACATTAAAAAGTGCAACTAAGCATTTGTAGACTTTGTCTATGAAGAAAGGGATGCCATTCACTTAAGTGGGTCTATTAGCATGGTTTTCTTGGGGCATTCTAATTTCTTAGAATAAGCCCAAGAATTATAAAACTAAGCCTCTTTTCTTAGGTTAGTGAAATTATTATTTATTGAAGGCCTCCACCAAGGGTATTACTAAAACTTTAGGCCTACATATTGTTGTATGAGCCCAATAATAGTGTTTTGGTACCATGAGCCCACCATTATTTGCATTTCATGAGAAAAAACATCATGAATGGAGAAAGGCGTATGCAAGCTTTGGATTGAGTAAAAAGTGAAGATTTTTACGGACAAGAAGAAAATGACAGCATGGAGTTCACCTGTATCATCTTCATTTGATAATTGATGTGGCTTTGTCAAGGACCAAGTTACCGTCCCAGTAAAACTATAATTGCTAAGCCGCAGTCGCAATTAGTCAAATTAAATTATAAGGATTAAGTTATAAATACAATAAAATTATAAGAATTAAGTATTTGTTTTAGTTTTTTTTTATAAAAGTCCAAAATTTAAATTGTCTTAGTCCTTTTAATAAGAGTCCGATAAGATTTATCTCTATATTTAATGAATTTTTTTTTCTATTCTTACCCCTCATTAATATTGCATTAATTAAAATATTGGTGATACTTATATTTACTCTATTTCTGTCTTTTACTTGCCCCTCATAAATAAGAGCATATTTGGAAAACAAAGTTTATTTCAGACATATTTACTATTTTTAACTAATTTTAATCGCTTTCTTAAACTGCATAATTTAATTATTGAACTCTTATAAATAGGACAAGAGGAAGTAATTAATTTTACCTATAAAAAATAACGAAACATTAAGTTTGAAATATAATATAACATTATTTTTTTTCAATTTATTAAATACTCCTTCAGTCCTTGATGTACGGACTTAATTAGGGAGTTGATATTTGTTTTAAATGTAAGAACTATTTTTTATATTTATTTTTCTAATTTACCCTATTATTGCTCTCTAAACAACAATCATGTAAGAGAGAGATGCAGAGAATTAGAAAAGATGATTATGGTAGTTTAGAAAAACATAATCCCTCCATCCCAATATATAAGGTCATATTTTTTGAATGAGTTTGTCTTTTTTTTTTTTATAAGATCTTATTTGAGTTCATCTAAATAATAAGTTCATTTTTATCCATTTTACCTTTAATTAATTTCATAAAACGTTGCCACATTTCTTTTATTGTCTTATATTGTCGTTTTCCCATACATTCTCATATTTACCAACTTTTTTAATTTAATAAATATGCCTAGAGGAGATATTACATAAATAAAGAAAAATCAAATTATTGGACGGCGTTGCAACACTGCAAGTAGAGTAATTCGGAAGGATCAACATCCGCAATTTGCACATGTGAGTGAGTGAGTTTGTGACATCCACTTTCTCGTCCGTTTCCTCCTTATATTCCCTCACGCCTTAAAAAGCCTACTGTATGAAACACGTGTCTTTGTAATGCACTTTCTTCTCTACCAAAATTTCGAATTTCTAAATTCTCAGAAAGGAATTTTATAACTTAACAAAAGATTTATACTTTAATTGAAATATAACAAATGTATACTTTTCAATGAAATAATCGTCTTTTGCCAAATAAATAAATAAATGATCGTCTAATTATATTTCATTGGACGCCATATTGATACACATAAGCCTACTTCAAATTCATAGATTAGATCAACCAAGCGTGAACCGACCATAAGACCAAATATTGCATGGGAAAAAAAAGAATATTGTTGAATGGTCAAAAATGTAAAATTAGAATTCAAAGTTCAACCTCATGAATGTCAATTTCAAAGACCTGATAAACAACAAATAAATAAAATCTTTTTTAATCATGTCGAAAAGAAAGCCTCGCTACAAAATAAAATAATACTCACTTCCCTTTCGTCCATAATATAAAAATTATACTATAATTAAAAAAAATTAGTTAAATAAGTTAATTATAACAAATGTGGGTTGATTTATTTAAAATATCTTTTTTAATCATATGTATTGAAATAACTCTTTTTTTTTTATATTATCATTCATTATACGATTTGGGATTCGTGACTGTCCTTTCTAATACAAATATCTCCTTTTAATACAATGAAAACTACTTAATGTATATAATCAATAAAGATGATTCAGGAAACAAAATATAAATTTAATTTAGGGGTTGCATTTAGAATCAAAGTAAATACTTTTTTCGATACTTAATATAAGACATATTTATTTAATTTAAATAAATTAAGGAGTTAGTTAAACTAGTTAATATGACATGTATTTTTTAAAACACTCTGGTAATCTTTCTTAATTATTATTGAGGGAGTATCAATAGAGATAAATTAAGAAAAGATAGATAAATATTAAAAAAATATTTATATTTAGAACCAAGATCAATTCTTTAAATATATCTTATATTAACTACATGAGTGGCATCTTATATACTTTCAGTTATGTATTTTTTTATTGCACAATTTAACATTGTCTCAGCACCGACCTACTCTCGTTCAAGAATAAAACCACATTTGGTGTGAAATACCACTCTAATCCCTATTATAAGTCTTTTTTAATCAAAAAATTTGGTCCTATTTATAAGTCCATTTTCAGTACATAAATGAGCTTATGACAATTTTACCCCTATTTATTGTACCTATAAAGAAATAATTTAAAGAGAGATAAAGAAGAAAAAGTTGAAAAGTACACATTCATAAATGAGGGTATAGTTGAAAATTTATCCTATAATCATTGGGTTAACTACTTTTTCTTAGTATATAGGATTTAGGTAAAAGGGATTTATAATAAGGACCAGAGTGGTACTCCTTCCATTAAATAAATGGACCATCGTTCCCACTTGCATGACTATTTCTGGTCAAATAAATAAATGACTCTGTATATAGTATATACACACCATTCCCCTTTGGTCGTGGTTGGAGCAAAAATAATGAAGTCAGAGAAGGAGTGCTAAAAGGGCATTGTGCCTAGTTCCTCCCGGACCACCAACTCACCAGGCGGAGCAGCCATGGAGCTTTCTCAAACACTCCGATTTCGATCGCATACATTACCCTTTCAACACCCTCTACATCATCATCACTTACCCACTACGCCTAGATTCAACTTCATTCCCAATCGTCCTCTCTCCAACTCCAAACTCACTGTTTCAGCCATGAGAAAGCCTCCGATTGAAGGCTTAAGCGACGAGTTAAACGCCGTCGCTAGGCGCAACCTTGACTTCTCCTACACTCGCCGCCAAGTTCGTGATGCTTTCAAGGATGTGCAACAGGGGCTGGATCATTGCTTATTCAAGGTTTGCTTTTTCGTTTGATCTGTTGGGTATTTTCAAGAATCTTCCTCTCCTTCCTGTCCAATCAGTGACTGATGTTTCAATCTCTTTCTCTATTCGTCTTTGATCGGCATCATAGACGGCTCCTGCTGGGATCAGAACTGAGGAGGTAAGCTAAGCTTATACTCTCAGCTTTTTTTCTTTTTCGAATTAATTTGTTACTTTTTGATTCTAGTATTGATTGGCTCTCTCAAACTTCTTTTTCTATCACATTGATACCCAAAGATATGTCTTGATCCTTCTAGAAGTAAAGATAGTTAGTCTACAAAATTAAACTTTCCAGTATGAAAGTGAACCAGGGATTCAATTTTCACTGGGCCCATCTTTTGAGGATCAAATGAGTTTTTTCTTTTTTAAAATTAATTCACGCTTGCTTGGTGAAAAAATGTGATTAATTTAGGAGGCTATTGAGTTGATACTCTGGATACTTCTTGTAGTGGTACGAAAGGAATTTGAGGGGACTGGAAATTTTCTGCAAAAGTTGGTTGCCAAAACCTGGCGTTCCAATTAAGGCAGCTGTGTGTTTCTGCCATGGGTATGGTGATACTTGCACTTTCTTCTTCGAAGGTTTGTCGTAATCTCTTAGAAGTATTCCTTTTCTGCGTAAGTAGTATCAGTATGTTGGGTTTTTCTGCAGTTAAAGATTAAAGGGATTCATCATATGATATGATTGGGGAGTTTGAATTTTCAGGCATTGCCAGGCGGATTGCTGGATCTGGGTATGCTGTTTATGCTATGGACTATCCCGGCTTTGGTCTTTCTGAAGGACTACATGGTTACATACCGAGTTTCGATTATTTAGTTGACGATGTTATAGAAAACTACAGAAAAATAAAAGGTATGGTGTTTTAGCCCTCATGGTTTCATATTCAACATTGCTATTTTTTAACAGTGAAAACTACAAAATGTTTTTGACCATGCTTTGCATCTTAATTGACAGCAAGACCTGAGCTCAGAGGGTTGCCTCGATTTATATTGGGTCAGTCAATGGGGGGAGCAGTTACTCTCAAAGTTCATTTGAAGGAACCGAATAATTGGGATGGAGTTCTCCTTGTCGCGCCCATGTGTAAGGTAACACCATTTTTCTGTGTTTCAGTTGATGTGAAACAACTCCACCTTTGTAATTTAGAAGTTCTGTTTCAGATCAAAGTCCATTTCATACTGATTAGTTTCTCTCTGTTTCTACCATCATAGTTCTGTTCTTATATTGGAAGTTCAAAACATACTAACTCCTGTTAATTTAAATTGTTGGTTTCTCCTTTTCATCTTATTCTTTAAACAACAATGGAACTCTTGGTCCTTTATGCCATAGGCATAATTATGTGAAATATAAAGAGAAGCATAATAGGTATCACAACTGGTTATCAGGCTTGAAATTGTTGTTCTAATAATTTACGTTTTAAATGATTGCACTTCCTATAAGGCAAGAAAAAAGCCACTTACTTTGGTTTAAACCCAGTAATGTTAAGTTTCGATGAACTGTAAATTCTTAGTTAGTTTATGCATCAATCTTGGAATAATTTCCTGCTTTGCGGGATTTTTGCTTTATTTTCTGGCTTTAGATGATTCTTACTAAATATCAGACTGGGGATGATAGTTTTCAGCACTGAGAAATCTTTGCCTGAAATGAGATTCAGATATTACTGAAAATGAGTTGTTCAGTGTTGAACCAAAATTGTAGATCGCTTGAAATGTAGAGGTGTCTATCCAGAGAAGATAAAACTGATTACTTATTTTGGCCTCTTATTTTTCTGGTTTTAGTTGAGGTAAGGCTTTTGTAGGCCAAGAATACGATACTATAGGCTTGGGGTGTGCTCAACTAGCTTAGGGATTGAGAGAATGTAGTGATAGTAACCTGATTTCTATAATTAACTCGCATAGCCTTTTAGTCTTTTAATTGTTAATAGCCTTCAGGAACCTGTGGATAGCTTTGAGGATCAAACTTTTTGATGCGGGATTTGTATGACAAAACCCGAAAATATAGGGATTGATCAGCTAAAACCGTAGAGGAACTCGTCTCTAGATCCTTAGCTATAAAAAGGCCCCACAAAAGTTTATCAAACTTTTGCAACCTATCTGTATTCTATCCTGAATACAAACTCACAAGTAAACTTGCAAAATAAACTTCTTATTCAATAATCTCCAAAAATAACTGAGTACAACTCGACCTTTAAATAGAGAAACTTTCTAACCCTAATACAACTCAAAAATTAAAAAAAGATATGCGAAGATATTGGTTGAGGATCATATGCCATCTAAAGATAATTAAATCGAGGATAATAATAAGATTTTAATAATATCCTTGAGATCCCTATTTGGCAACTCATTTATCTAGAATAATATTCTAAAAAGAAATCTACTAATAAATTTAAAAGATTCTTAGAATAATTCGAAATATCTAAAAGATATATGATCTTCCTCATAATCTAGAAAACGCAAAATGACTCTTTTAAATAATAAAATTACATAGAAAATAAAAATAAAATGATTTAATTGAGAACCCATTTGTCTTGCACATCTTGAAAGTTGAATGCCACGCAGGATGCTAAGCAAAATTGACAAAATTGCCCTTTGGATTCCTATCACTTTTGAATGAGTTTGGACTGCTTTGGAGTTGTAGTTGACTGTGTGGCAGTAAAGCATATTTAAATAAACTGATGGAATCTAACCGAACTGCCTAGAAAATATATTTTCAATTTGCTGCTAGATATGTTTTCTGAGTGAACTACTAGATAATTATGTTTGGACTATGGGCTGACTACTACCACTCCTTTTGTGCCTGTAAAGTGAAAATAATTTTAGGAAGAGGAGTCCCCAGAGTTAAACTCTAAATCATTAGTCATTGTGGATCATTTAATTTTTAAGGACATTATTGAAAGCTTAAAAAAAATAGTTTCAGTCTCTATAACTGCAATTTCTTTTGAATGTGCTGCTGCTTCATTTTCCACTCTAGTGAATAAACGTTTTATCTTTCCATAAAAGGTGGATCATTTTCTAAAATGATGTCGGGCCTAAAATCTTCATGCACTTTCTGGGAAATTTCGTACAATCTATTGTTCAAGAATTGATGGCTAAACAGAATGGAAGAATCATGGCTTGACTATTGGCTTATTGCATTATTTGTTGTTTCGAGGAATTTCTGCTTTTCTATTTTAACTATGCGTGGCTTATTGTTTCAGAGGAAGTAATAACCTCGGTAACATTATAAAAAGTTAAAAACAGTGAATGTTTTAGTAAGGTGATATTGGTAACAGAATGCATTTGAATTGAATGAAAGTGACCATTTGTTATATTCTACCTCCTATTTGGATGTTATATTAGTGTATACACCTCTATAAAGATGCCTAATTTATTTATATGTGTGGCTGTTAAGGTTGCAGATAACTTGTTACCAACAGATGCAGTTTTGAAGGTGTTAACGTTTTTGTCTAAAGTGATGCCAAAAGCAAAACTCGTTCCACAGCAAGATCTAGCTGAGCTGGCCTTCAGAGAGCCAAGCAAAAGAAAATTGGTTGGTACTTTCGTCAAATATCTTTTATTTACTGAGTCTTTAGGGCTTTTTATCCTGCATACGATTGTCTTCTGTATCTTTCATGCAACATCATACTCAGGATCAGTGACCCGAACACAGGCATTATTGTAGAAGTTAACACACACTACTTTAAAAGTCCACAAAAATGAATTTCAATTCATGAGTTTGTGGATTCGAACACATGGACAACTCAATAATTTCTTCTATTATTGAATTTGCCACACTTTTGTATTTAAAGTTCACCACAGTTTTACTCAAAAAGAAGAAAAAAAATTCACAGCAGATATTATGATATGCACTTTATCCAAATTGATTTTGTTAGCCAGACATCGCCTCAAAACTAGAGATTGGCCACTTTATCCTATTGCTTATTCTTTTCTATGGATGTGCAACTTTCTCTGCCTCTGCCCCTTTTTTCCTAGGAAAAGAACAGAAAAATTGAAAATATAAAATGATTACAACACGAGACCATGAAGATTCATATAGACCAAGTCAAGTTGGTGACACACTTAAGCGCGTCTTCTTTGATTTTTTGTTTTTTTCCCTTTCTTCTCAAAATTGTGCTTTGGTTGACATTGTTTTTCCTGTATAAACTATTTATTTTCTAGGCCGTGTACAATGTTATATGTTATGAAGATCAAACGCGTCTTAGAACTGGCATGGAAATTTTAAGGGCCACCCAAGACATTGAGTCACAGGTCCAGAAGGTCAGCTTTTGCATTCTCTGGGTTTCATCTATGGTTGTTTGTAGTTTCTGCATGCTTTTGCGTTTATTACATTGGAAAGGTCTTCATTATGGAAGGGGATGGGATGTGGCATTGCAGGTATCAGCTCCATTATTAGTTCTTCATGGAGCAGACGATAAGGTGACAGATCCTAAGGTAAGCCAATTTCTGTATGAGAAAGCATGTAGCAAGGACAAGACACTAAAGCTTTATGAAGGTGGTTTCCACTGCATCCTGGAAGGCGAACCAGATGACAGAATTTTCAGAGTCCATGACGACATTATTTCATGGCTTGACGCTAGGTGCACTGTTAAAACGGTGGTTCAAGCTTCATACCATTGAATAAATTTATCATCTCTACCACCTCCAGTTCTTATTCATAGTGCAATTTATACGAAAAACGAAATTTTATATTAAGAACTAGAGATAGTAGCATTTTGTAGCTGCTGTTGTTGCAGCATCATCAATAATATTATCGAATAGTGTCACCTCGTGATTTCGAGCATGTTGCTTCCATAATCCACCATAGCCCGCCTTCCTATTTTCTGCCATCATTCAACTTTGAAGCCATGCTTTTGCAGATTTTCACTGGTTTAGTGTCCTCCTTAGTCCTAACTACGCTTCTTATATATGATGTAGTAGGAAAGTGATGTGTGATTCCCTTTTTATAGGACATACCACCAAATAGTGGCTTCTAGTTCTTGTATGCTGTTAAAATGTAATGTAGTGTTAAATGTTGGTTCCATGCATTGTAAAAAGTATAATTCACACACATACTGTTTTAGCTTATGAACAGTGTAGCTTGTATATTTGATATATTTTTTTCTAATTATATCTTCCTATTGAAGGCAATTCTATTCGAGGCACTTTCGTGCATTAAATGTGAACGGTGTAGCTTGTATATTTGATATGTTTTTTTTCTAAGCATATCATCCTATTGGAGACAATTCTATTTAAGGTACTATCCAGAACTAAATGTGAACATCTCTCCTAACGAGGATTTGAACGTTAATTCGTTGCCCGTTCTGCAGTATATTTAATATTTTGAGAGAGAGAATGGCAGGAGGGAAGCAGGATGAATGGCGCAGGAGAGGATCCAGGTGCCCAATCTGTAACTATAGGCTTTGTCTGATGTGCTCGGTCCAATCAAACCATAAAGCCTATCTATGCTTTGTTGCGTACCTACTTTCTTTGTAAACATTTTTTTTTTTGGCCCAAAGCGTCGAATTAATACTCATAATAGTTTATCACCAATAATTAGTACTGCTGTAATTGTGAATAAGAGGAATTAAAAGGGTGTTTTTAATTAAATTTAGGGCATATTTGGTTTTCTGTTTTCAAAATATTTTTGTTTTTAAAAACAAAATCATAGTATCTTTTGTTACTTTTCTGTTCTACATTAGAGGAGAGGAAGAAGTGAAGAACATTATATTTCAATTAAAGGCGATTAAGTAAATATAAAAATTATTCTTCCACTCCTTTTTATACCTTAAAATTATTCTACCCTTCATTTCATCATTTTAAATGTTTTTAAAACAATGATTCAAACAGTTATTTAAATTGAA
Source organism: Inga leiocalycina (assembly GCA_963242795.1). Taxonomy (NCBI): domain Eukaryota; kingdom Viridiplantae; phylum Streptophyta; class Magnoliopsida; order Fabales; family Fabaceae; genus Inga; species Inga leiocalycina. The sequence goes on along the minus strand of OY725330.1, from coordinate 52,770,819 downwards.
TTGTTTTAAAACATGAGAATAGATAATAGAATCCAAAGCCCTTGGTTTTGTAATTATAAACTGTCAAACTGAAACCAAGCAAAACCACATCATAACAAATTAATTCTCAATCGTTCTTGAATGTACGCATAACGCACACGAATAGAATTTGAGTATATAAATGATTGCTTCTATTGATAAAAGATTAAGGGAACAATTCACCCCAACGAAAAAAGATTAAGGGGAAAAAGACTTGAAGAAGAAAGACATTGTTAGTGAACTTGAGAAGTGTTAATAGAGACTTTTTAATCAAAGGGTAGGCATTAGAGGCTTGATTTTATAGGCGGGAACAAACCCATGACTTCCCTCCTATAAGGGAGTTATTATGCCACTAGGCTATAAGATTATTAGCGATTTTTTTTATTATGAGGCATATGTATTTTTTTATTAGAGGCAATCTTATTCGAGGCATTATTAAACATTAAATGTGGGTATCTGTCCCAACAATAAATCAAACATTAATTTATAATATTGTGAGGGACTAACTTCATCAATAGACCCATTCCTCATTGGTGTCCGTGGGGACTTTCAACTGTCTTGACTTTATATTTTCGGAGTTTTCTTGATGAACAACCCAATTCGCTCCATAAGGCCCAAAGTCACATGAAATTAACAATTTGAAATTGATTTTAGAATAAAAGCAAATTCATCCAATAGTGCCTGGAATTCAAGTATAATGAATAATGAAAAGTGACAAGAAAACAAAATCATGAAAAATAGGAGTCAATTGTACTGTTCATTTCTCCTTTTTTTTTTTTTTTTTTAAATCTATCTACGTAGCTCTCCGAAGAATGCTTATTATACCCATTTCAGTGGACGCTTGGATTAAAATTTAAAATTGTAGTCTTTAACTTCAAATCATCTTAGCTCTAATTATATTTTTTTTTCAAAACATGTAATTCTCCTAATATAACTTACCGCCACGTTTAATTATACCTAACCCATTCAATTATAAGTAGCCGTTAAACTTTTCCTCATAAACCAACCTTGAACGGCTTATCTCAATCTACTATAACAAAATATTGGATTTCCGACGAAATAGATTTCGTCGTTAATAGGTGCGTGACAAAAAAATTTGCCACAAAATTCCTTTCCGTCCCAAATTTCTTTTAAAAATTTTTTTACATTTTTTTAAATTTCCAAATGCCACGTATTTGCTTCTCAGTGCACCACGTGTTCATCTCCCCTGGTTGCCACTTGTCTCCTCCTCGTGTTGCCACATGTCCACATCTCAAAATTCCTGAAAATGTCTCTCCTCAGGTTGCCGATGCCTTCGTGCGCGAGTGTTTGTTAGTTACGCCGAAATAAACCTATGTCATATTATTACATATTATTATATATATAATATTATCATATATATATATATATATACAAAAATAATTAATTAATTAATTATATATATATAAATAATTATTAATTGAATATAATATTATTAAAAATAGTGAAAAATTTAATAAAAGCGTAAAAAATATTTATATATTTAATTAAACAATTTTTTTATTTAAAATTACTTAATAAATAATAATTTAATATTATAAATATTATTTTTAATATAAAATTATAAATATAATATTAATAACATCTATATTATTTTTAAATAAAATAAAATAATAACTAATATAATAATATCATAAATATTATTTTAGTAGAAAATTTTAAATATAATATTAATAAATAATAATATAATTTTAATAATTAAGGTTAAATAGAATTATTTAATAATTAATATTTTAATTTTATAAATATTATTTTTTAAAAAAATTTAAAAATTTTAATTTTTTCCGACAAAAATAATTTAGCCACGGAAAATTCCATTGGAAAACTTTCAAACGAAATTTCTGTTAGAAATTCCATCAAAATTGAATGTATTTTTATAGTGATCTCGGGAAGAAGCAAAAGTTAGGGTATTCCAGTTAAAATTGTTGAACTTAAAGGATTCTCTCCGTTTTTTTCACCTTCTATTGCGTTGAACTTAAAGTTTGAGCAACACTGTACAAAAACTAAGAAGTAACCTCGTTCTTAAACCCCGCATGAATTAATAAGAGAATGAAGCTGACCTAGCTGTTCCTAGTTCCAACCAGGAACTTGAATGAGACAAGACACTTGCAAGTCTCAACTTTTGAAGGCAAAATGTGACACACTGTGACTTATACTGTTCAAGAATGTACAATCTCAACCTTTGGGACGAAACATAACTAAGGTTGAAACTGTTCAAGTTCGGCCTAAGTAAAGTAGCATAGCAGAAGCCAGCAGCTGGAAATTAACCTTAAATCATTTATGAGCTCCGAAGTTCATGCAATGTCTCTCTCTCTCTGCTGGTTTCTATGACTATTATTTTAAGGGTTTCCGACAACTGAAGAAGACAGTGTATGTAGTGTTGTGAGTTGTAAGGAGAATGGGTGTGTATGTTTTGCTTTATTTTCTATTTTAGGCATGGTTCAGTATGGTCCAACACTTACAATTTTTGACATGGCATAAGTTTGGTTTGCTTTGTCTACTCAGGGCTGAGGCTACTATACCAACCTTACTTCTATTATTGTCTCCTCAACGCTAAACTTCATTATTTCTTTCCTTACTTTTAAGATACTCTATTCATATTCATCATAATTTTTAATATTAGAGCTACTTAATTAATTTGACAGATTAAAAAAATTAGTTAAATTAGTTATATATAATAAATATGAGTTGATTTTTCAAAATTACCATTTTTATTCATGACTATTATTGGATGGAATTCCCCTTAAAACCAAGGATTTTTATGATTAATAAAACGATCATGAAATATTTTGTTTTAATGTTGATTGGTTGCTATCTTTTATCATTAATGTTATTTGCATTAATTATATGATTCTAGAATGTTCTCTTTTTAATTCTTAGGGTTAGAATTGAGACTATAAATAGCTCACAACACATCTTATTTGTAGACGTCTTATAATTGAATAATATTGATTATTGAGTTTCCTCCCCCTTCTATATTTTTCTCCTCCATCCATTGTGTATTTAATAGAGATACTTTGAAGAATGAATTATAAATTTAGAAGACAAAGTGGATTGATATATTATATTTAGAACAAAATCCAACCTTTACTAGCTCTTATATTAAGGACTAGAGATAGTATATACTGCCTTCAATATTTAATATAAGACATGTTTACCTTATTTGATTAGATTAAGAAAATTAGTTAATATAATTTGTATTTTTTAAAACACTTTAGTCATCTTCTTTAACTCTCTCCTTCCTCCTCCACCTTGATTATTGTCCAGTGAGCATTAATATGAGTAAATTAGAAAAATATTTATAAATATGAAAACTATATCTTACATTTAAAGCCAAAATCAACTTTTCAAATATATCCCATATTAAAGACCGGAGGGAGTAAATAGTACCACAAAGAAATTTGAGGCAACAGTACTCTTCACCATTATATTTTTTGTTATTTCAATCAAATTTTAATTAATAGTCTAGAATTTATTTATTTTAAAGTTTAACAACTCAATGTAACATTTTTTTTTTCAAATATTAAATTAGAATAATTAAATTTTGATTTGAATAGTTCAGATATTATGTAAGAGGAGGGGGAAGCATGTTTGGCATGAGTATTTTCTCTTTCCATTCCTTTTATTTTGTTTCCTCAACTTATTGTTCTAATTTTTTTATTTTATTTTTGGGTTATACTTTAAAGTGATTAATTTCACGTTCAATTTAGAGAGGAAAAAAAATAGGAGAGGAGAAAATCTTTTTAGAGACTCCAACCTGAATCCCATCCATCCACAAAAAGTGAGTACATCTAATGCATTAAGGGAAAATAAAATGATGAATGCCAATTATATGTTATCATAGGGAACAAATTTTAGTGTTATGCGGACTGATAAGCACCAAGAGCTCAAAGAGGGTTGATCACACGCTCAATCGGTGTTGAGTGTGAGTTACAAAATGCACACACATGCGTAATAAAAAAAAAATTGAATGATTGTAATGAATACACATGTGGATAAATACATATAGCAACATTTTCTTGTATATGTCACTCCCTTGCCAAATATACACATCAAAATTGGGAATAAGGACCTGATCATAAGCTTAATTAGGGAAGAGGACCTAGATTTCGCAAACCAAAAACATGAAAAAAAAAACACACACACACAAGATACTACAGTTAAAATACAGTACATGAAAGATAAAATGCATTTCTTTTTACCAGGTACTTATTTGAACACAAAAAATCCTTCTGTATTCTACACGTTTTTATTCTGTGTTTTTGGCCAGAGAATTCTAAGTCTTTTTTCGTAATAGCATTTCAGAATGGGTCCTAATCCTCAATTTCTCCTATACATAAATACACGGATGTTTAGAATTTAATTATTATTGAAAATCCAATGATAGAGATAGTGCACCCACACACATGCACAGATATATATATAGATAATCTTCCTCTCTTCAAACGTGGAAGTAAAATAAACTGCAAGAAGATTCTGATCCGGATATAAATTTACTCTTAAATAATTAAGTCGTAAAGCAAGAAGAATCATCCCCGCTTTAGTACCGCATGAATCTCTGTGACGTGAGATTTCATCACTGGTGTTAAGAAATATGAAAAGGGACATAGGATAAAATTAAAGTTACTCACTTATTGGCATCTTCATATATATCTTAGGGTAAAGGTTCAATTTTGCCTAGAAGTTGTCACGTAGGAGCAATGTTGCTCCGGAAGTTTTTTGAGGAGCAATGTCGCCTCCAAAGTTGCCAAATTGTAGTAATTTTGCTTTGGCCGTTATCCAGTTTAAGTTTGATCGTTAGTTGGCCAAACATGCTGAGTTGGCAGGTCTACGTGTTATCCACGTCATTTTTTAATATGTAAATTTGCCTCAAAAGTTGTCATTTAGGATCAATGTTGCCCCCAAAAGTTTCAAATTGTAGTAATGTCGCCTTAACCGTTGTTTAAATTAAGTTTCATCATTAGTTGACTGATTATACTAAGCTTTATTTGTGTATAACAGTGAAGAAGAAGCCATAGATTGAGGAGGAGCTCACGTTCACTAAAGAGTAATGAAGAAAAAAATTCAATACTATATGCAGGACACAGTGTAGCAATGTTGCTCTAACCGTTATTCAAATTAAGTTTCACTATTAGTTGACTGAATATACTAAGCTGACGTTGTGTATAACAGTGAAGAAGAAGAAGTTGCAAATGGAGGAAGAGCTCACATTCGTTAAAGAGTAAAGAAGAAAAAGATTTAATTATTGGATGCAAGACACAATGAGAGAGATTGTTGAGATCAAGGCTGCCAGAAACCCATTGTCACCATACCCAGCGACGCCGAGATAGGCGGGTAGCTTTTTGATTTTCTCTTTACCGCACAAGTTTCTTTCATCTCTTTGATTTTCTCCAAATCTTCATATGAGATGCATTTTCTTAAATTTTTGCCTTATTTATAAATCTAACTTGTACAACAATGAAGTGGACTTATCAGATTAGTATATTTGATCAACTAATGGTCAAACTTAACTTGGATAACAATTGTGTGAAATTGCTACAATTTGGAAACTTCTAAGACAACATTACTCCAGAGTAAAAACTTCCTAAAAAAAACTTGCACCTTAACCCAAAACAAAAATGATGTGGTTAACACATAGACTTGTTAACTTAGCATATGTGGTTAATTAATGGTCAAACTTAACTTAGATAACGGTTAAGATGAAATTGCTACGATTTGAATACTTCTGAGACAACATTACTCTTCAAAAAAATTTTGAGACAACATTGCTCCTATGTAACAACTTCAGAGGCAAAATTAACCCTTAACCCTATATCTTTATTAATTTACACCTATATATAGCATTGGAAACAAGAAGCAAGAGAAAGTTCCTTTTCTTATATGGGTTGGTCAAGAATTTGCAATATGAATTGCGTAGTACATATATATATATAAATGGTGGTGGTGGTGGTGTTGCAGAAGACTAATTGATAGATACCTACCGTCCACTATGATTTTCATCACAATAGCTCCAAGCAAAGATTCAGCAAAAGTTGTCTCAATATACTAACAGGATTCTTTCAATCAGTTAGTTTAAAAAGCTGCTGTTGCCTAACAATAATCTGACTCTTTATATTTTATCAACCACGAAGAAAGCAAAATTTTAAGATAATCTCTGATCAGCCAACCGAGTTGGCCAAAAGTATACACAGATAATATAATATATATTCTTGTCCAGCAACGTTGCAACATAAACATAACAACAAAAACATGTAAATCAAATCCATTACACAGTACTCTGTATCCTCTTACATATATACTCCATATATATATATATATATATATAATGGCCAGTTTGCGAGTAACATAAGGTCTATATGTATATAAATGAACAAATATGAAAAAAGGATGTGGTTAATTTCTATCAGTCAACTGATGACTTCGTGAAAGGATTTATATATATACAGGCATGTTGAAATATTTAGGGCACAGGGACTAGGGCATGGACATTTCAGACTGGGAAAACTTGTGTGAAAAACTTATTAGTACACAAATATACTACTGTTTAAACATGCTAACATATTTTGAACATCAAAGTGATCCTGAGATATTTTGGGGGAAGCTGATAGCCTGATATTGATACTTGTCATTTTCTGAAAGACCAAATATAGAGTTTTGTTTCTTGGTTTTAGTAGTATTCATTTCAGAACCTGATCATATATAGATAGATAGGGGAATAGGTGGTCTTTCTTTTTAAAGAAAAAAACAAAGTAGTAGGAATTGAATTACAAAGAGCACTGTGCAATGCATAAAGCTATATTTATTAGCAGCTTTAAACGTTCTCTCACTTATGTAAGAGGGGTCATTATTCTTTTATCCGTTGTAATATATATGAGGCTGCTATGTATACTCTCTTTCTTATTCTTTGGTTCAGCATATGCAACAGTCTAACATGCCACTTTTTTAATGTACCCTATATATGCTTCACTACACAAAGATCTATTATTATCTCTCTCTCTCTCTGATCACATCTTCCTGATCCCGAGAGAGAGGGACATTAAAGAATCAAGAGTACTTCAGACTGGCTATAAGATGCCTAGAGATAGAGAGAGTAACTAAACCATTTGTGGGGTCATTGTTTGTATGCTGGTCTAATGCAGGTGCCTTTCTTGGGTTTTTCATATATTTATAAATGACAAACCCTATGATATACCGGTTACACCAATGCTTTAAAAAGGACTCAGCAAAATCTCTCTCTCTCTCTCTATATATATATGTATGTATGTATGTATGAGTAGTACGTGTAGTAATTACTAATTACTTGCTTTCAATTCTGTAGAACTGACCTCAACATTTGTACTGATCATCCATCATCATCATCATAAAGTTTTTGCCTTTCGTGACATGGAAACCAAATTTTAAGTTGCTCACGCAGCAAAAGAGAAACATTCCCAATTTTTCTGGGATTACAACACAACTTCAACTTCCTGGTCATGTTCGAAATGTAACTAGGTATTACAGCAAAAACAAAGGTTTCGAAACCAAACTAAGACAAAACGAAGGCAGTGAATTAAACCTTTCCTATAACACCCAAAACGAAGTCTTTTTTTCCCAAAACAATTGAACCGTAAGAACTGTGTAGTGAAAGAGAAATTGGAGAACTGGCTTGTTGCTTCTCTCGTATTCATATACAACTGATAGTGCAATTAATTTGTTTGCTCATCAGCGAACAGGTCTACTTTTCGTTAAAGTTAGGAAGGATTCAATTTTTCTTTTTTGGATCTCTATATAACTATGTTTTTTTTAACTTAAAGTTAAAACTACCGCCCAGTTGACTCTTTGGGAGATTAAGGAACCTACTAAATTATTTTAAAATATTTATATTTATCATTTTTTTAAAATTAATTTTTTTGATTTATATACTGATATATAATTTAATCATATACAACATACGATATAATTAAATAATTTATTTAAATTTCTTAATCTCTCAAAAAAAAAAGTTAGTTGGGTTTTATATTTAAAACAAGAGATATTATATAAAACTTTCCCGCTCATCTATTGAAGGGGGAAAAAACCTTTTATAGGGATCGGATGGACCCTCTAGGGTAGCAATTCGCAGAGCGTAAGAGAAACGAATCCCCAAAAAACAAATCTTTGAATTATTCTAATTTGTTGGTTTCAATAAAAATTATGAAATATTGTTTTAAATCCTGCAGGTCGAGTCAAACTAGACGCATTCCAAACACACCACATGTATATAGCACACTTTTATAGCCAGACATGCGCGCGCGCATATATCATATTTTTGGATATAAAGAATACTTTATTAAACTCATGGAACGAAGACTAAATCAGAATTCATATTTCATGCTTAAATAATTGACTGCCTGAGCTTTAATTAATTCAATTACAAACCGACATTGTGAAGAGCCAGGATTTCAGGGCGAAAGGATATTAATTCGTCTTGAAGAAGCATCCCATGAAATATTTCCTGTCTCTTGATCGAGCTGAATTTAATCACTATTAGTACTTAGAATTATAGATTGGTCCCCACAAATTTCAAAATTCTTCTTAGATTGATGTACTATATCATCTTCTCAATCTTTATAGTACAATGTATTTCATGTTTAAAATGTTGTGAAAGAAAGAACTAAATAAATAATGCTCTGTACAGTCCTTAATATAAGACATATTTACCTAATTTGACTATATTAAATAAATTAGTTAAGTTAGTTTATATAAAATGTATTTTCTAAAATGTCCTAGTCATTTTTCTTAATTCTCTCATTACCTCTCCTTGTTGATTATTGTTAAGGGAGCATCAATAGGATTAAATTAGGAAAAGATTGAAAAATATATTGAAAAGGAAAATACTTAGATCAAGTTTCTTATATCCATTTTGATAAGTTTTCTAATCACATGTGACTATGTGTCATGTTCTTGAATTATTATCATTTAACTCTAAACTCATATGAAAAAAATAGGACACATGACCTTATGTGATTGGTAAACTTGATGTAATGGATATAAGGAACTTGATGTAAGTATAGTCCTATAAAAAAAATATGTTTTATAATCAAGATCAACTCTCTAAATATGCCTTTTATTTCCGACTCGCAGAGAGTAATACTTTTGGCAATTAGTGAGCATAGCTAAAAATCTAAATGCCACTAAAAATCAAAGAGATAAATTATTATTTTTTTTTTGGACGAAAGCAAATTACCCTTCATATATGTTTCTAAAAGATGTAGCCTGATTTTCCATATATTATAAAGGTGTTTCAGATTATTCGAATGAAAATACCTGATTAATTATTACCTTTTTGAAAAGAAATGCTGAAGACAACCTATTTTTAGAGATAGATTTTAGAAATAATATTAATTTGTAAAATCTTTAAGCAGTATATGAATCGTTAAAGGCCATTAATTCCATCAATATATTTGTACATATCAGAAATTGTATTAAGTTGTAATATTAGTATAAAAATAAGCAGTAGTATATATGATTCATTTATAGAATAAGTGCAATACATGGATAACCTTGTCTAATTTTTCTCTTTAACAAAATATATAATATATTGAGTGAATGGTTATTTTGTTCATTTCCCCTTTTCCCAAGAATAAACAGTGGAAGGTGTTAGTCTTTCACAATGCAGCGAATGAATGTTTAAATCCATATTGGAAGAGGTACATGCATTTAGTGTCCAACAATATCTCAGACAGAATTATCTTCACTAAGAGCAGAGGAGAGAATAAACATGTGGCAGCAATCAAACGACTGTGTTTTGATTGTTTCTCGAGCAGACTGATGACTGAGTTTATTGACTTTATTCTTTCCCTCTGGTATTGTAGTGTTATTCTTTGACTTTCTATTCTTCCGTATGTATGTGCCCATTAAACGAAACTGAATTGCTGTAGTGTTCACTCACTGCTACAAGCAAAGCATCTTCTTCTTATTTTTTTTTATTTTAATATACTTGATGATTACATCTTTAGATGAAAAGGAAGAGATCAGAATGCTTTCTTAAAAAGGATTACATGTTTGGCAGTCAATATATCAGAGACAAATACCCATTTTTTTCCTTCCAAAAAGTTATTATAAAATGAAATCTCTTATCTGACTATAATCATGTCTTCAAACTTTTTTCATCATTTCAGTGTGAAGCTGACATCATTTATCTGACTTGCTAACATAACCCAATTAATTAACAAAATGTTCAAGTAACTGTTAATTAATAAGGTGATCATGCTAGCTAGAGGGGTAATTTAGAAGAATTGTTGAAAAGTTGATGACTCTGTAAACTATATAACGCCCCATTATTTCTTGGCTGGTCTTTTCTTATAATGAATCCCAGCATGACCATTTCATAAGTTTCTGTTTTCTTTTATTTACCAGCTTTTGATCAAATATGAACAATCCCAAAGGTTAATTTGGCAATAACAGACTTAATAAACTCATGTCAATTTTACTACCCAAAAGAGTGATTGATGAGTGAAGAAGAATTTGACAAAAGTTGCATCTCAAAGGTCAAATTTGAGAACCTTGTTATGTTTACACAACTAGATGAATATTACACATTAGAAATGTTTAGTCACCCAAAAAAAGGTTTTAAATTAAATCATGTGTACGATAAAGATAAAAATATAGTAAAGTAGTATTTATGGAAGCAAAAGGAAGAGAAATATAACAAAAAAGGGAGGGTTTGGAAACTTTCAGTTCATATCTAACTTGACCCACCAGGTCTAGTCTCCTGCAGTTTTTTGCACAGTTTGAGCAGTAGTACAACTACACAACCCACCCAATACAAACACAAACACACACACACACACTCACAACACCACAACACACTAGACACACACAGCACCAAGCCAAACTAGCTGACCCTGTCCATGAGCTCAAAAGCTGTCCTACAATTACTGTACCCTAATAATAACAACAACAATAATAATAAACCCAAACATATACTCCTCATTCATACATTTGACACCATTTTGATCTGTCTCGTTATGTGTCTCTCTCTTCTTTCTTGATGTTGATGCCGTTCGTTGTCTTTATGATACTTAATTAATTAATATGTAAAAAAGATTTGTAATTTTTTTCTTTTTTCCTTTTTTCTGGTTAGAAGCCATCTTGAAACCGATTGATCGCTGAATAGCTCCTTCCCCAATTCAAAGGCTCATCCTGATTCTGCAGTGTCCCGTCCTTGCCACCAACAAACCCTCCTCCTTGACCCACTGGTGCCCCGATACAGGTGTAGCTCGATGACTCGCCCGCGTAGTTGTGCAGAACGTGACCCACATAGTAGTCGTTCACTTGGTGGTGCTGGTGTTGTTGATGATATGGTAGCGACGACGTCGGAGGAGGAGACGCGTACATGTACGGCTGCGGTGGCGGTGGAGATATGTGGCTGGTAGATGAACCCGACAGGTACCTCGGAAACCTCACAGGAATTGTTGGATCTCCCATGTTGCCGCCTCCGTAGCCTCCCGCCACTACTGGTTGGCAGCACCTAAATATATATACCATATCGAAAAAAAAAGAAAAATTTGATCTTTGAGTTAAAGTTGGGTTCTTTGTTCTTGATTTGAACAGTGAAAGATATAACAAGAAGAATCTGAGAAGGGAATCTAAATTTTCTATTATACCCTATGTGAGGGGCCCCTTGGGGGGCTATGGTGTGATCACTACGGAAGACGAGTTGGCGAGCATGGTTCAGTGTTTCCGTTTCTCTTTCTGCAAGGGGAAATCCAACAAAACAAGTATACATACATCAAATCAATCAAACTTATTGTACAAAGCAAAGAAATTTCTGTGCTTGAAATGACTACGCTTCTAGTTCTAGACCATCAAACCATTAAACAACTAGGGTGCCTCAGTTTTTGGCCCACCTAAACTCACAGACCTGTATATATATAAAGAAAGAAGAGAGAGAGAGAGAGAGAGACTAGCCTTGGCGGTGACGGTTCATGTGACCTCCGAGAGCCTGAGATTTGCAGAACTTGAGGGAACAAAACCTACACTCGTAGACCTTCCCACACTCTTCCTTTCCCTCCTTCCCGCCGCTTTTCTTTTTCCTGCAGCCTGCTTCAACCAAACACCCACCCAATTAAAGCAAACCTTCATTCAAAAACCTACTTCTTCTGGTTACCCAAATCATGGACAATAAACAAGCACTCACGCTACAATTTAAGGAAATACTTTAACTTTTAAACCTTGTTTTTTTCCCTTTCCTATTGGAACTACTAGCTTGCAAACAAGGGTAGAAGAAGAACAAAAGATGATAAAGTAGTGCACTCTATAATGGAAATTTTGTTTCCTCGAGTCTTAGGAGCATATCACTTTGTGATATATAGTGAAACGAAAAACAAGTCAAGGTTGATGTTCTTATTCTTCTTCATAAAATAGGATACACGAGATCACTAGTTAGCTAGAAGTAAACTTTACCAGATGAGGAGATATCTTCGAGGACTTGTTTGCCATCTCTATGGAAGTCATCAGGAAAATTGTTGAGGTCTAATGGGTTCTCTTCTGGTCTCCTGAGAAACACCAAAGTTAAACAAACAAAGTTGAAACGTTATATTGAAGTGTGAAAACAGATACAAGAGAGCAGAAAAAGAAGAGAAGATAAACTAAAAAGAAGACCTACATGGTACCGGCAAAGAGGGAGACAGATAAGGAAAATGTAGGAGAGGCAGCAAGAACTCTTTAAGAAGGAGGAAAACACATACAACACACTTAAAGCCTTTTCTTTTATGAACTTATAAAGACTTTCAGTTTGAGACTGCAATATATAGGCCAGTTGAGTGATGGTGGAAGAAAAAGAGCTTTGAAAGTTCTCTATCAGTTCCTCTGCCAATGTCCCTCTTCTTTCTCTTTCCCCTCACCCCACACCCACAAACACATGTAATTCAATCACCAAACCCGCGTTTAATTTAGCTGAGTTGCTAATAAAAAGATGTGTCTCTCTAACAAGTAACAACTCATGAGTTCAATTTTTACTATACTTGTAAAATTCTAAATGTCTTTTAATTAATGCATTAATTAACCTAGTGTAGTAGTACTGTACCTTTTAAGATGTAGTCTAAGAAAAACTAGCTTAGAGAAAACCTAAGATTATATATATACCTGACTTTAATAATTAAAAGGAAATTGACAGTGGTCTCGTGACTATAAACAGATAAAAAAAGACAGGGTTTGGGTGAGGTGCAAGAAGAGACTTAATTGGGTATTTCCTAGTGTGGTCTGGTTGGTTTAGTTGAGACTTGAAATTTAAAGGGTCGGGCAGATATAAATGAGAAGGACGTTGCCTTTATTATTAATTAGTATTTCTAATCCTCCTCTATCACTTTCATCAGTCTCTAGGTCCTTTGCCCTAGGGCTATAGTATATAGCAGCAAGCGGTAAAAATATATATATATATATATATATATTCAATTAATAATAAAGCAAACAAAGACATATATAAAGCGATAAATCAATGGCTAAATAACTTTACCCACAAGGGAAGGCAATGAAATGTACTGAAGATATTTTGGAGCATTAAAGGTTTGCCCTAAGAGTGAAAGATATGGCAAGTTTACACCAGAAAGATCCCCGGACAAGGCATAGTTGGAACACACATTTTTGCGTAGTTAATGATATTATCTGGTCATGTTTGTGTGGTATGGTCCACAATAGTTTCATTGCCCCCTGCTGGGTGTTAAGAAATTCTAGCTATATGTGCCTATCTAGGGGACTTGACTTGCATAAAGAAGGGTTGCCATCAGAATCTATTATTGGGGTTTTGAATCTAAGGCATGTTGTTTTATTCTTTGGAAGTTCCTACATACCATATCTTATAGATTACATATACATAGTCCTTTTCACTTGATGAGCATACAATTTGAGAGGGTGGCCTTGCCTTTTGTTAAACCTTTTATCATATTCTTCATTTTTTCCTCTGACTTTTTGGATACAGCCTTCTGATATTATCTATGATTTTTGGATTCAAATAATGATTCCTTAATTAGATGGGAAAATAAACAGTCACGTGTTAATTTCTAGCACACATTTCTTTTTTTCCCTTAAAAAATTGAAGTTGTAGATGTTATTCCATCAGCTTTTTAGTTTTATTTGATTGATTAATTTATTTGGAGCAGAAATCTCTGAGAAAGTCAAAAACATTAACTTGAAAGTGAGATTTGAGACACCATATCTTGTTGACTAGCTAGCTAGCTGACTCATTTACACCTGAAATAAGATATGAGGGGAAGGGAGGGAGAGAGACAAGGCATAATTAAAGAGATATAAGCATTAAAATCAGGTGTGGTTCATGGACCACTCTATATACTTGAGGTTGGTTCTTGGCAAAAAAAAAAAAAAAAAGTTGGTTGGTTGGTTGGTACTATGAAGGATTAATTAATTTGTGACCCGTTTAATAATAATTTTCAAAGAAGAGCCAAAAGATATATTCATACAGTGAATAGCTACCCCGCCCTCAACTATCTATCTGAAATGTTCCTTTAAAGTGCGTAGGCATACATGATTACCTTTTGAGGTGGTCCATATCAGAACACAAGAATAAGCAGTGGTAATTAATTAAATCCATCCAACATCTCCATATGGTTCAGAAGCTTTTAAATAACCACTACAGGAAACTTTCTTTCATCACCACATAAACTTAATTAATAATCCTTTCTTCTATATATATAACTTCCATCAGGAGCAAATTTAAATTGAAAAGTTGGTTTGAAGTTAGCTTGTGATTGAGAAACAGTCTAATTAAAAATTTAGAAAATAATAATAATGTTATGGTATTCCCTGATTTTGAGATAATTCGTTAAATTCCGGTCAATTTCTTGGGAGAAATGGACCAAAGAGAATATATTTTATCACTGTCTTGGTAGGTTCAGATTGATGTACAACCAACTCTTTTTCATGTCTTCTTAGTCCTTAGAAATGTAAGCTCTCCATTTCAGTTTATGGAAATAGAGGAGAATAATTTCTGACAAATTAATTAATTTTCATTTCATGCAGGAACAAGAAAGACACTTTATATATATAACTACAAAAAATAAAAAAAAAATCTATATGTATAATATCTTATTCGTAGAAAGCCACCTTTGGAAGGGCACAAATATCGAAGAAATAATAAGGCAGATAATCAATTTCTAGTAATTAGTATATACATGCTGTATAATTAAACATTAGAGAGTAAGAGCTAGATATCTCTACTTTATGCCAAATATTTTGGAAAAATATCTGTAATATTTATGAAAAAAATATGAATGGACAAATAAATAAGTTAATTGCAAACATTTATCAGTTAGGCCAAAACTTATCAATTTGGCCAAAATATATCGTTTGGCTAATTTGTAAAAATTTGTTTAGGTATACTCCCTCTGATCTACAATATATGGCATTTCTAGAAGGAATATATGGTTTAAGATATAAGTCATTGTCAGTTTAATTAATACTCTTTTTCCTCTCTCTCTGTTTTTTTTTTTGGTCATAGCTCTTTTTCCTATTTTACTCTTGTGATTAATACTCACTTTCTAATTTTGCTCACTTATTATATCCCCCCTCTCTCAAATAACATTCCTAATGCAATTAAATATATTTCTTAAGAAGGATAAAAGCAAAAAAAAAATTACGTTTTAGGATATATTAAATAACTTATTAACTATCATTTCTTGTTTCACATGATATAGTTAAAGTGACATATATTATGGACTGGAGGAAGTATCTTGATTCTAGTTAGTGAGTCTTTGGGATCCAACTCAACTAAGCTTTTAGTTGCTTATGGAAAAAGATAGGGGAAACTAGGATGAATATGCATATATAAGTTCCTCATCTGGTGAAGATAATCCAATTAGATTTAATTTTTAATTTAAATACAGCTATTTGCCTTGTAATGAAGGGGAGAAATCAAGATACAATTGCAAAAATGAATCTTCTCTCTTTAAGTACAATACATGCTCTATTTAACACAAGAAAAATATAGTGAGTCTTTAATTGTGTTTTTTTTAATCAAAAATAGTTTATAAGAGTTTAGTCCCAGGGCTCACCAAAACTAAGACAAACCTCAAGACTTAATTATTTGCAAAGATGTTTAATTTATTAATAATGAACGTTATACACATGTAATCTATAATAGTGTGAATGGCACCAAAACTTCACCCATTTTTGCTTGCAATATCGGTTTCTCTCCAATTCAGAAAATTTCAAATGTGCATCGTCAAAGCCTTTATAAGAGTTCTTTGTGCTTGCTATTTAATTGGTCAAAGATTAGAAAGAATGAGAATTAAGTAGAAAGGGGAAAACGGTGAAGTTAAGAATATGTGTGTGTGTTATAACCAATAATTGTTGCATCATCACCAATGTAATTCAATCGTAACTTGCTTGAACACGAATTTAATCCCAACGTGCTACTTAAATTCAAATATTTTCAATTACAATTAAAATTTAAACACAATCCCAAAAACTTCGATCAACCCTAAAAAATTACTAGACCTGTTTTATCGTGCATATTACATAAAATTATTCATATGTTGGACTATAGTAATTTGTTTCTCTTGTTTAATTTTCTTCTAAGTACTTCCACCCTGCGTTTTCGCAACTCATCTCTAGAAGCAATAAGCCAAAAAAAAAAAAAGGTATCAATCATAAAGTATACTCCTTGCGGTCTTAAATATAAGATAAAATTGATTTTTTAGAAGATATTAAGAAAACCAATTAAATTACTTTAAAATATTTATATTTACAATTTTTTTATCCAAACTATTTTGTCTAAATTATAAACTAATATATAATCTAAAGATACATAACATATGATATAATTAAATAATTTATTTAGTTTCTTTAATCTCTCCAAAAAAAGTCAACTCTATTTTATATTTAGGACAGAAATGAGCAATAATTAGGGGGAAAGATGGCAAAAAATATAAGGAAAAAGACAGAAAAAAAATTTGAAATTGTAAAATTCTAAATCAGGTATTTCCCAAAAAATGAGTTATAAATTGATTATCAAGTTTTATCATTCTTTATCTACTCTTGATAACAAACATAATTTAGGATTTTATAATTTAAAAAAAAAATCTTTTGTCTTTTTTCCCAAAAATATATTAAACTACTAAATAAATAAACCTTTTTTTTTCTTTTCATTCCATAGAGATGGAGTACGTAATAGGTGGCTCCTAGGTTGGCTGTATGGTCTAATCTAGCAGCCCAAAAGATGTATTAAGAACAAGACCTAATAATAAAGCCATGAGAACATAGGCCCGGCAGCAACAGTTGGCTTAGCCTTCACTAATAAGTGACAGAGTCCCAATCAAACCTTAAAGCCTACCCCCATCAGAGGACACCTTACCCTACATCATGCAATAATGATCACATTCTCATTTGATGAAGCTTTACCATTCTACCAATGACCTAATCAATCATAATTCCACTCATTTTTTTATTTTAGTGATTAGGGTAAAATTGTGAAAATGTATCTAGGATATATTTAATGTGTTAACTAATTTTTTTTAATAAATGAGAATTAGATAAATTAGACTTGTAAAAAAAATCAAAATGGCATATCATACATGTTAGCAACTAGGATGATTGTGAGAGTTCAAATATATAGAAAAATTCATTATAATATCTCGACAATCAAAGAAGCTGAACTAATTCCATTAAAATAAATGATCTTCTTTAGAGGAACAATAGTGAAAAAAACAAGAGACTTTTGCTTTTTGTTGTTTCCTTACTAAAATCTAGATCCAAATTCATATTTCACCCAACCAAAAAAACAAGGAATGAAAAAAAAAGACAAAGTATGAAAAAAGCAGAAGCAGAAGGCGGCATGATTGGTTACAAGAGAAGGAAAAGAGACAGGGGAGATGGGCTTAGTGATGTGTGTGAGCAGAGAGAGACACGCACAAGACACAAATATGAAATCAGAAGAAACCAAACATTCTTGTTGGCATTACGGGGCACTCCTCAGAGACACCCTAAAAACCCTAGTGACCACACAAGCTAAAAGGAAAAAGAAAAAAGCCAGAGAGAGAGAGAGAGGCTTAATAAGCTGAAACCCTAAGACGCCCTATAAGCTTATAGCTATACATATACGTCTCTCTCACACACAAGATCAGAGACCCCTATATTTTGCCCTAGCCCCGCTAGCTCTATTTATTAGTATATTACACATCCACATCCATGATATATAATAAAATTTTACATGCAGAGATTTTCTCAGAGACACTCATTAATAATACTACCGGCCTTCGTATTATTTATTCACACCCCTCTCTCTCTCATAATCACACTTCTCAAAGACCCCTCATCCCTCTCTCATGCAAAACACTCAAAAGAAACAGTACCTATGCATGAAACTTCAGAAAACAGTTCTGCGTGGGAGAGAGCCTCTCTAGCTAGCCGTACATTTATTATTCACCGTGATCAGATATACATACATGTATGTATGTATGTATAGAGAGAGAGAGAGTTTGTGCTTTTGTGTGACAAAGATGTAACGTAGGGTTAGCAGAAAGAAGTGGGGAAGGACAGAACAAAAGTGAACAAGACCAATAAAGAAAATTTGGTGGGGATGATAAGTATCCATAAGAGGGAGAGTGAACGAGAGGCACGAACAAGGATTGGTATAATTATTTCTTCTCTCTCTAACGCGTGATTCATCTATCTATCTATCTCTAGTCTCTTACACTCACACACACACACCCCAAAAGAAAAAGAAAAATAAAGAAGCTAGCACACAATATTGATTTTATGTTTCAAACATGAATGGTCGTTGTCTTGTCTTGAATTTCGTTTTAACACGGAGTTGTTTCCATTGGTCGGTTCTGATCTGCTTCCTTTGTCCCTCTTTTTCTTATGCAGCTTTTGTTTTTCTCTTGGGAAGCAGGTTTTTTAGGCATAAATGGTAATTTCGTTCTAACATTTCATATCACACTTTCAGTACTCTTCCTAATTTCTGAATATTATGTTTAGGTTAAAGTCTTTTTTGGTATTCTTTACTTTTATTTTTTGAAATTTATGAAAAAAATGTTATTTTCATCTTCTCCAAATACGTACATGTAATTTATGTCGACATAAGTTGGCAAAAAAAATTTATGTCGACGTAAAAAAAAGGTTAAACATAAATGATATACTACTGAACTCCAATCTCGTGTACGTACACTATGTAATGACACTCAAAATTAAATTAATGGCTGGGTTTACTTTGTCTTTATCCATTGGTACGATACCCAACATGCTTTTTGCTTAAGGGATGTTGAAATTTGAGAGAAATAAGTTTTAAAAGAATCACTACTACTACTAGCGTGTTTGAGTGTTTTGAAATTTTAAAAAAAAGGATAATTAACTAGTATTTTATAACATGACCCTTTTCAATTAAAAAATAACTCGTAATCTACTTGTGTGTTTAATTTATTGCTCTTCAAACACCTAGAAATAAGAAGAAAACTTTATTTCCAGTTTCCTTCGAATTCCAACCTCATTCCTACTACACAATAATTCCACGAACCAATTTACATGTTTTAAAATTGAGGAATGGAATTACCTATGAAAATACGATTTTGAATAATTGCACCCTCAAACATATTGGCATGTACAAAATTTTAAACAAAAAACATTGAATATAATTTAATTAAATATCATTAAAGATTTCTACCAAAAAAAAATATGATATCGTTAAGGAATAATGTAGGTTACCTAAAAGCCCTCTCATTCTAGCTAGCTAAATTTTGAGACAGTAATCATCAATAATCTTATAAATTATACTACCTTTGGTCCTTAATATAAGAGTTACTTGAAGGTTGAATTTGGTCCTAAATATAAGATCTGAATCCTCTTTGTCTTCCAAATTTATAAAGATAGTTACGGTGAAAGTTGATATCTTAGCTGGGAAAATTAACCTATATTTGTTACAAATAACTAACATAACTAATTTCTTTATTCTACCTAGAGAACTCAACTAGCTCTTATAGTAAGGACCATAGTAGTATAACACAATATAAATCACGACAAAAAGTAAATGTGTTCTTTTTGGTGTACTAACACACCATTGAACATGAGTCCTAGCTAAGGTAGCAGCCTTATAACTTGAGTTAAATATGAAATTGTTGTATTCCTAGAAGACAGATGAGTTAGAAGAACCCGTGGGAAGATAATTATACAAACAAACTGTTTGAAATGAGACTACTCTATAATCTTCGAAAAAGTGTTCTTTAATTTAGCCACACTATACTACTGTTCAGTGTTCAAAGTGGTACAACCTTTGGACCAGACAACTAAGGTTTGGAACTGTTCAAGTTGAAGCAAAGTGCAGGATGTTGACCTTAAATTAATTAAGAGAGCTCCAAAGTTCATGCATGCAAGGCTGCCTTAGGTCTGTAGAAATTTCTGGATGGAGGGTTCCGACAACTTAAGACTGTGTCTAGTAATAAGAAGTGATGTGTTCACTGAGTGAAACTCCATGACAGGGATCGTGTTTTTCTTTTTGCCCCTTTTTCTATTTTTGGCTAGGGTTTTAACATGGTCCACCTTTGCGTTTTTGTATGGTAGCAAAAGTTTAGTTATTATATTTATAATTCATTTTATTTTACCTTTTTTTTTTTGCTGCCTCTCCTTCTTCACTGAGGGTTACTATTAATGCTTGCAGAAGTTAAAGTGCTTTGGCTCAACCATCAATATATTTCATTTCATACATCGAGATAAAGCCTTTCTTCATTTGTTTTGGCATATTTTTATCTGCTCCAGTCAGTTTTTGCATGTGTCAATTAATTCACTTTACTTCGCACAGACTACCTGCTTCAGGACTAGGCACAATTAGGTTTCCAAAAATTGACATATTTAGTTAAGAATTATAAAATGGCATTAACCACATATATATCACAGGTTTATTCAGCATTAGTGTGGACAAAAAAATAACTGAAACTTTAATTAATTAGCATGTTCTCCCAGGTTTCCTTGCTTGACTTCAATTCTTTTTGGCCTTGCTAGTTCTTTAATTGTAGTCTAGATATACCGAGACATCAAGAACCAACCGTTGCAAAATTGTCACAATTTTTTTGTTTGAGATAATTATCTGATTGACTCAAATTCAAATATTGTTGGGTTCAATTGAGGGTAATTCTCTCAAAAGGGGTTTTCTATAATCATACAGACTCAAACTCAAGGTCTAATGCTTAAGCGGCTATAACTCTTTCCATTAGGACCAATGCCTGTTGGTAAAATTGTCACAATTTGAAATCATCATCAAACGGAAACTAAGATGATCTGGTCAGCTATACATGTAGGCGCAAGTTTGAAAACTACCGTACAAGCAATATTCTTCTTCAAGTTGCTACATATATATGCATGAGAACAAGAATATTCACAGATCATTAAGCCAGGCACACACACACACACACACATATATATATATATATCATGCAAGTAGATAATTGATTTAATATATTATCACGCTTCATGCAAAATATCCAAGTAAAATCCATTATGATAGATGCTGCTAGCTAGAAGGGTACTTAATAGATATTTGAAAGAGAAGATTAAAGTTTCTTTCATGATTTAAATAGTACTTCAGGCTATATTTTCTACTATATATCCTAGTCGTTAGAATTTAAAGAAGCAACAACATACATACATACATACATACATATATATATATATATATCCCTATCTTAATTGATCTGAATAGATGATTTATCTCTTCAATCTTCATCAGCAGCTCGTTAAGCTGTTACGGAGAGTACTTATTAAATTGACATGAATCATAGAACAACTTTAATTTCCTGTATATATATGTGACAGCCAATCCATTGTTATGACAGAGAATCCAATTTAATTAGCACTGTCATTGAAATGTATTAAGATTCAGTCATCAGTTCATGATAGAGTCATTGACGAGTGTATAACAATGGCCTTATTGCTCGCAGTACTAATGATGAGTTTTACTTTTCCCTTTTTCTTATGGTCAAGGTTCAGAATGCAATATTTCATGCAACTTTTTTAGTGTATTTCTGTCACTATGCTTATATCACAGAGATCAAACACCACGTCAATGTTCTCTCTCACCCCCCCCCCCCCCCCGATCCCGAGAGGCATTAAATTCTCACAAGTCAGGGAAGAAGGGGAGAGAGAGAGATGCCAATCGATCTGCTGGTGTAACGTGCACCACAAAATACCAAGTCATCAAACTAGCTAGCCTGGCTTTTTTTCCCCTGGTTTATTAAAATTTGGTTATTAAGGAAGCTTTACTTTTACTACTTTTGAAAATCTTTCAGAGCTTTCTAGCTGACAACAGAAAGATAAATATGAGGAGGTAAAGAATTATAAATTCGTTGGGGTTGAAGTTGAGAAAGTGTAGGAAATAAGTGAATAATGAGATATATTCTTAAACGTAAGAAATGGAGAGGAAATGTAATTGATTGGATTCTCTGTGGATAGAATATGACATCTGATATGGAAGAAGGTAGTTTTACTGGGGATCAGTGTTCATCATCGCCCAAAAAATTGACCACTTACTGTATTTTTTATTCATCTTTTTTTGTTCCACTTGATCAATCTTTTTTAATGGAAACACACGCATCTCAGTAACTCACCCCCAAGTCCAAAATTTTTTTTAAAAAAATATTATAATTGATGCTAATATATAATAATTAAATAATTTAAAAATTGAACTTTAATTTTAAGATTAAATGAATCATTATTGATGTTTTTTAAAATTATCATTTTTATTCTCTGAAGTTATTAGTTGATTTTTTAAGATTTTAAAGCTATTATTATACTAGAAATATGAAATTTTCATTTGAAAAGTACAAGGGATATTCTTTTGAAAATAAAAGAAGTAGCTTTTAAAAAGCATATAAGTGGTAGTTTTGAAAACTATCAAAATTTTAGAAAATAAGTGTTGACGACAAAGGTAAAACACTTACAGGACAACAATAAGCTCGCGTGAGGGATATCATCATACCAACAAGTTCTTATATAAAAGGTTGAAACAATTAGCTTTTATTTGCATACCCCTTCTTTTACCGTACTTGAACTAGCTCCATATGATGACTTGAAACTTTTGATTTTTGGTCATGTATTATTGCGCTCTATCCAACATTAAAATAAAATATGTCACGCAAAAAAAAAAAAAAAAGTATTATCTCTAATGTTAAATTCAGCAAAAATTCACTCAGAAAAAAACATTTTAAATTTTTGGCCAGAGACTCCATTACATCTTCATTTATATATAGTCCTTCTTTCTTTCCAAAATTTTCTTACTCTAGCAAATACATCCTAACACTCTACTAGTAGTTGAAATAGGCTAAACTACTCTAAGCTCCAGTCAAATAAGGCTTGTTTGAAATAGCGATTAAAGCCTTCAAAAGTAATTTATCAATCGTTATTAATAGTGTATGAGGTAAGTATGTGAAAATCCTCTAAGAATAATTTTTTAATCATGATTTATGATATACGAATTAAGTGTGTGAGTGGATTTGTCTCGGCTTGAATGAACATGTTTATGATAAGCAGTACCAAACAAACACTAAGCTTGAGTCTAAACTAAGACCTGAGCATTAGCTTGTATATAGGTTTTTTTAAGGTTCAAACTTAAGCATTTAAAAGGCTTGGCATGGCCTAAAGCCTTTCTAAAGACTTGCTTAAAGTATGGGTCTTTAAATAAGTTTGAAAGCCTATGCCTCTATGGCCGTATATAGCCCTTCAAACATATTTAAAAGCTTACGTTATATAATAAATAGGGCATATTAGTCTTAAGTGATTAAAGATATGAGAGGGAGAGGTGAGTACTTGATGAATGAAAGGGTTGCATTTGTGTGTAAAATTGATTTAAATTATATTATATATAATTATATATAATAGTGCAAATTATTAAAAAAAGAAAAGAAAAATATGTTGAGCATATAGGCTTATAAGTTAGGCCTTATGAAAATAGATGTGACATATTTAACTAACTAAATAGGCTAGACTAAACTCAAAATAAGTTAGGCGGTAGACTACTACTCTACTTTCCCCCTACAACTCACAAATGGAAAAAATCAGAAGAAACTAAGGATATTACAACTTTAATATAGCATAATAAAAACATATTTAATTTATTTTTAAGATAAATTTTCTCTAGAATTTTGCGCAAAAACACTATCGTTAAAAAATTCAAACTAACTTAAAACTGGATTACATTACTAATGGAGCATCTAATAGTAATTACCCTCATTAAGATCCTCCTCATGTAACACAAGCATAGATTGATCAAAGATATACAAGGAACCTACCACACCATGGGATGGTTTTGCTAGATAATATGCTCAAATAAGGTTTTCTCTAAAACCGTGAATCAGTACAACTTGCTAATTCCTATGAATCAAACATTGACAAATTTGAATTTTTTCTAGCAATACAAGTTCACCAAATCTTTTATCAGGAAAATTAGAAGTTGGGTAAAACAACCAAGAAAGAGTAAAAGTAAAAAACATAATTATATTCTGCAAGTTTGAAGTTTAAAACTTTAAATGCCTTGATAGGGCAAAGATTGACCAAGAGAATTAAAAAGGATGTGTGTTGCCGTGCGTAATTGTGGAACGATGGTGTCAACCTGAGATCATCATAATCGCTAGCTATGCCAACAAATATTTCTGACCTACTTGTGTAATACATAACATAACCATATAGAGCAAGCTGGGTTAATTAAAAGAAACTCAATGAGAGAAGCACTTAGTTGAAACCCAACTAGTTGATGTAATATGTAGAAGCAGCTACCACTAGTTAGGCTTTTTGGGCACAGTGACTACTACAAAACCAATTGAATACAAATTAAAGGCCACACTCTTGTTTTAAGCTGATGACCTCAAAAGATGTTCTTCTTCTCTCTTCCCTCTCCATTAACCCCATTGCCCCATCTGTCAGCTTCCCTTGTCAAGTCTCTCTCCCTCTCCCCCAAGCTAAGTTTCGTTTTCACACTTTGTCTCTATTTGCTGTCTCCATCATTCCAACACATTTTAATCATATATTTGATGATAATTCCAACAATATACTAAAACTCATGAATTTGAAATTTAAACATTTTAAATCATGCTTACTAGCTTCCAAAACATAAAAAACAAAAACCAAAAAAAAAACAAACTCCCTCCCCTTCCATATATATATGTCAGAATCCATCTTGAAACCGATTGATCGCTGAAGGATTATAGGCATGATTGTACTGCAGGGACCCGTCGTCTCCACCACCACCGAACCCAGGGCCCACCGGTGCTCCGATGCAGGTGTAACCAGACTCGCCGGCGGCGGCGGTACTACTAGTGCTTCTCACATAGGTGTGATTATTGTGAAGAGCATGACCCACATAGTAATGGCTCATTGGGTGGTAGTGACGAGAGGTGTTGTTATTATAGTGTGAAGAAGATGATGATGATGTTGAAGGAGACATGTATGTGGGAAATCTCAGAGACATCGTTGGATCTCCTACGTTGTTGCAGCTCCCTCCTGTCACTACTGGTTGTTGGCAACACCTATAAAGAATACAAAAACAAGGAGATTGATTAAGCAAGAAAAACTTCATGAGCTTTAATTTTGTTCATGAATAAAGTATTCTCTGAGAATGTATACGTGTGTGTGTGTGTGTGTGTACCCTAAGTGATGAGGGGCTATGGAATGATCGTTACGGAAGACGAGCTGACGAGCATGGTTAAGCGTCTCCGTTTCCCTTTCTGCAGTGAAATCCAACAAACATGTACACAACAAATCACAACAAAGATCATTGTGGTTGTAGAAAGCATTTAGTTTCAATATTCTCTAATGGCCTCGTAGCCTAGTGCCTGCCCCTTTAATTAAAAAAGTTGCAACATTCTATGCTTAGAGAGAGAGGGAGAGAGAGACTAGCCTTGGCGGTGACGGTTCATGTGACCTCCAAGAGCCTGAGATTTGCAGAACTTGAGGGAACAAAACCTACACTCATAGACCTTACCACACTCTTCTTTTCCATTCTTCCCGCCGCTTTTCTTTTTCCTGCAACCTGCTCCAACCAAACACCCATCCAATTAAAGCAAAACTTCCAACACACCCATTTCCCTAGACTCTTTTAATAAATTAATTATTAACACGACCCCCCCTCCCCCCAACATTCATACACAAGTTAATATTTTTACTTTTTTGTTAAAAAAAATTGTATTTCTTACAGAAGAGGGACGAAGAAACCAGGGCGAGGTAAGATCAAACCCTCGGAGACTTAAACACAGAAAGGCGAGGGAAGAACAAAGTAAGACGACAGATTAAGAGGGCAGATAGGGAAGGTAGAAAACTAAAACTAGAAAATAAGAACTAAATTGCACTGTATGTGGTAGAAATTCCGTTTAGATTAATTATTGTGAGATAAGGTCACAAATTAATGTTAGTTTGAGATGAGTAAAGGTTTAGTACCAGAGGAAGCGTCTTCAAGGACTTGCTTGCCATCCCTAGAGTAGTCATCTGGCAAATTGTTGAGGTCTAACGGGTTCTCTTCTGGTCTCCTGGAGGCAAATATACAGTCAATCAAAAGCATGAGAAAGAGAGATTTGTATAGAGCTATTAAAGAGGAAGATAATAGGCAGACATAATTATACAGAAGCTAGAAGATAAGGTAATAAGAATCAGTGTGTGTGTGTGTCTGTGGAGGGGGAGTAGCGGGGGAAGACCTACATGGTACCGACAAAACAAAAATGTTATGAGGCGAATTAAACACTCTTTAAAGATTGGGAAGAAGATGAAAACTAAAGGTTCTACAAAAATTAATTTGCAAGACTTTCAGTTCAAGACTGCAATATAGAGGCTATAATAAGATTTGAGTGATGGTGGGAAGAAAAAGAGGAGCTTTGAAAGCTCTATCAGTTCCCTCTGCCATTCTCTCTCTCTCCTCTTCCTCTCACTGGCATATTGAACAAAGGCACAGTGTGGGCCTCGTGACTTTAAAATAAACTATGAATGGCTTAGGTTGGGTCTTTGCAGAACCAAGGGCTACGAATTATTATTAATAATTAATTAATTAATTATTGAAAGAACTGATGAGAAGTACACACGTTGCCTTTCCATTAATTACGTTCACTAATCCTCTTCTACCACTTAAGCCTCTCTAGCGTGTAGGTACTTTGCCCCAAAGCTAAAGTAATAACAAGGCAATCACCAAACATTTGGTTCAACTCGTAGTTAAGGGGTTGAACAAGATTAATTAGAGGTCTTGAGTTCGAGATTTGAAAATACACGGTGTTAAATATTTGGTGGCAGAATTTGGTTGTCCTGTAGTCCTGTCCAATTTGATTTGCATTAATATGGACCACCAATAAATCCTGAGTCCTTTGAGTTCAAAGAAGGTAAGTCTAGGATATCAAATACTCCTAAAAAAAAAGTAACAAAGCATCAAATATTTAAATCGGATTTTAATTTGTTGCTGAGAGGTAAGATAACTATTCCCTCCTTAATTAGAGGTCAAATTCTCCATGGAATTCTCATCATCATCATGACAATACGAAGCACATAAAAAAAAAAACAAAATGGCAAAACAACTTTACCCACAAGGGATGGCAATCAAATGTACTGAACACAACTTTGAGCATTAAAGGTTGCCCTAAAAAAATGAAAGGGAAGGCATTTCATTTATACCAGAAAGAAACCAGGGCATAAGCGTGAGGGTTCACAGGGCATATTATAGTGTTTAAAGAATGGGAAGGGACATATTGTATGGTCCACAATTAATGGCTGGTGCGTGCAAAAATTCGATCCGAAGGACTTAGACTTGCGTCAAGGAAGGGTTGCTATCAGTAATCTATTGTGAGGGTTTTTGAAATCTAAGGATGTTTGTTTTATTCTTTGGAAGTTCCTATCTCACAGATTACCTACACATAGTCCTTTTCATTTGATGTGTATTTGTGCTTGCAAGCTGAGAGAGTGATGAGAGAGAAAGTGGCGTTGTGAGTTTGGATCTTCCTTTAGATTTATCTCCTTGTTTGATTTTACCTCTGGCTTTTTAGATTCAGATCTGTGACATGTATTTGAATCAAACACTCCTCTTATATATCTAGACAACACATGTTGATAAAGATTCCTTAAAAGATGGCATGTTCGAGAATAGGGTGCAAAACCAGCTGCTTCAATATTTCCACTGCATTTGAAAAAAATATGAACTCCCTCCGGTCCCAAATTCAAGGCATCTTCCAGGAAAAAAAAAAATGGTGCATAATATAAGTCACTAATGGGTGATTAATGCATTTTATCAAATATTATCCCTGTTACAACTTATTAGGCGAAGATTTAAAGTCTAACAGGACCTAACTAGAAAGTTGAGTTTAGTTATAAATGTAAGACTTATTTTCCATATCAGTTAAACTTTTTTGTAATTCACCCCATTGATGCTCTCTCAACAACAATCAAATGAGAGAGAAATGGAGGAAATTAAGGAAAATGATTAAGTATTTTAGAAAAAACATATCATATTTTTTTAATAGAAAAAATATATATATCATAATAACTGACTTAACTAGTATACTTAATCTAATCAAGTTAGATAAATAAGTTTTACATTAAGGATGGAGGGAGTATTAAATATAGACAAAGTTGGAAAATTGTTTTATTTTAGACAAAGTTGATAAGTCAGTGGCATCTCCTTGATTCTAATGAGGTAATTAAAGGTGACTTATGCCATCATAGAGAGTTGATCTAGCTATATAAGGCCTCGTTAGATCTCTTTAGGTCTCGAGTTTGAATTTCAAAGGAGACGCTTGTATTAAAAGGGGTAGCCATGAAATCCGAACCAGATACTGTATTATAATATAAAAAAAGGTTGCTTATAATATGGATAAGAAGAATTATATAATCACATTTTCTTATCATTTAAAGAATACTTTTAAAATAAAATAAATACTTTTTTGTTAATTATGTCAATTTGTCGTTGAAATTGTCCAGACATTTATCTTTTTGAATGATTATTTTAAAGATTGAAATTCAGTGATTTTCCTTTAGCACGATATGTTTTTCCTGATTTGTACGTAACATCACCTGCTTCTTCAAAATTAATGAACACACAATTTTAAGTTCTCCCCTAAAAAATTACTGCAATCATATATGCATCTTCATTTCTTGAACATTAATTTGTTTCTTACTTATGTTGTGATGGTTAACTATATTTAATATATATTTGAATTTATATATTAACATCTACATTTTTTTGTAATATATTTGCGTCGGCTTTAAACAATATAATCTAATTGAATTTAAAAGTATTTATTATATTAAAAGTCAAAAAATTAAATTAAAAGAGGCAGCATCCAGTGCTTTCTAGAAAAGAAAAACAGTAAATTGTATTAGTCCTAATTATAGTGTTGCACTCTTCCACTCCAACTAATTAGTATAAATTGAGATCTTAAATTCCCAGCAAATTTAGATAAAATAATGCACTTAAATAATCTTGGAAAAATAATTTTTTTTCTTAACGCTGATTCATCCTTTCGATTAAAAAATGAAATCAAGAATATAGAGTTTCAATTTTTCTACTGCTCTGCACGAAATTAAATTTGAACAATTTAGATTTTACATTATATATATATATATATATATATATATATATATATATATGAATTTCAGCATTTTATTTTTAAAAAATTTATTAAAAATATGTTAGTCCTAGTGGAAGGGTTTTAGTCACTTAAGAATAAGGTGTCAAATTCGAGCCCATCTAAATACAGAGAAAACACTGTTAAAAAGAGTTGTCCCAGTTAGACCTAAAAAAAGTTGATTATCTATAATGTCATATGAACAAAAGGCTACCAAAAAAAAAAAAAAAGACGAAGAAATGAGAGAGATCATATTTTGCTTAATTACTGATCACATATAAACTATTTTTCATCTTTTTTTTACATTATGATTGTAACCCCCTCACGGTAATTATATCCGGATTATGAAATTTAAGTGAAATAGAGATCAATAAGACAAAAATCACATTTATAATCACTCATCTCTAAGAGATGAGGTATCCAAACAAAATGTTTAAAACAGAATTTATCTGGTCTCATATTCACTTTCGAATACAATTACATGTGCAATCATATCACATAATAAATATCAGAGTGTCACTACTAGAAAAAATGCTTTTAATGTCCCTCTTTTTAGCCTTTTAACGTCTGAAAACAGAGGGACATCTATCTGAGGGTCGTGAAAAAAAACATTAATAACGTCCGTAAATAGAGGACGTTAAATTTGGGGGGACCTTAGACGTCCCCTCTTCATACTGGGGACGTCTAAAGTCTGAGGTGCACTTTAGACGTCCCCTGTCCAGAACTGGGGACGTCTAAAGGTCACTTTAGACAACGTCTAAAGTGTCGCCACCCACTCTACCACGTCCCTTTTTATTTAAGGACGTTGAAAGTTTTTTTTTAAAATGGCTTTTTTATATATTGCACTATCTGGAAAATGTAAAACGCAGAAATAGGATTCCAACAACAGAATAAAACAACAACAGTTCAGCAGAATGGAAACAACAACCTGAAACACAGTGATTAACTCAAGGCTCTACTACATGCAATAATTTTAATGAGTAGCAAACTAATTAACTAACAAACCACACAAACTACACAACAATCTATATCCAAGTCTGTTATTGCACTAAAAAGACTATATCCAAGTCCCCAGTTTGTACAATAATCAAGACTAAATCCAATCTATATCCAACAACAACAACACTAATTATATGTACAATATATAGAACTACCACAAAAGTATGTCCTACAGAAACTACTAAAGACTTTACTCTGGTATACGTTGAAGAAGATGTCCAGCCAAAAAGTTTCTGATCATATTTATGTCTTCATATGAGTAGGCATCTTCATTGTCAAAAATCTGTAAATTAGAAAATAAGCTTAGATGAAATAATGAATCAAGTGAATGAATTGCCATTGAATTACAACACTAAGAATATTATCCTCTGAGAATGAAGAAGCGATTACTTGTTCAAAATCTGTCGTAATGCCACTCTGAATGATGTTAAACATATAAAGTAAGACATAGTATCCACATTCCCAGCCGCCAGGTTGTCGAGGGCACTATAAATCAAAAGCAAATGGTTAAAATCAATAAAGGCATATCTAAAATGACCATCAATCAAAAGAACTTAATTTGAAACTACGTACCTTTGGAAACAACCATCTCGGTTCTTTGCCACCTTTACGATCACGTGGCCCGCCAAGCGCTCGATACGTCATGCATGCCCTATCATGAAAATGAAAATCAACATAAATTAGAATAATTCATTTAAGTCAAGAATCAAGAAGCAATGAAATACAAAAAAATAACTTACGTGTTGAAGACGCTTTTAGTTTCTTTGTCTGGTCTTCTACTTAAAGAATCAAACCAGTAAACAACGTGGGACCGAGGACAGAAAGCACACAAACTCTAGTGATAACTATCACAACATATACAGATTAAAAAGAAGTTAGATGGCAAGGCAATTATTTATTAAAAATCTCAAATACACAAAATTAAAATGCGTACCCTTGAACAATTGGTGCTAGATAACAACGATAGTCGTTCTCTCCCACTGTGAAGCCCACATAGTGCGTCCGTTTTTTCAATGTATTCCCACTCCTTGTCGTATGTGCAGGAGACAAGAATCCATATAAATCAACTCTTTGAGAGTCAATGCATATACGACGGATGGAGCTATAATAGAATTAAAATGATGAATGTATTAGCTAGTTAAAATCAACTTAACTAAATGAAGGAAAAAATGGGAAATAAAAAACTTACAGGATTGCAAATTTGCCCCATCCAATATCTAGCTCCTCCAACTTAATGAACTGTTTAAGATCTTCTTTATCAATTATGAAGTGATACTCTAATTCCTGGCCCACAATCCCTGTAGGCATATGCAAATTAATCTGGCGAATGCCTTTATAGATATGCTACAGTCGTGCTAAGAAGGGTCATTTTATTGCTTCCTGCTCGTTCTTTTAGAACATAAAAAAACATATTGTTAGTAGGATGTCAACACGTCTCAAGTAAAAGTAAGGTAGTTCTATACCATTAAGATGTACAGGCCAAAGGATGAAAGATCCTCTCGCCTGAGCTATCGTTGCAACCTCGTCATCAGGAATAGGGATGGCTGTACCTTCTTCCCCCTCTTGAACACACGTCACAGTCACCCTACGCAAATGCTGTGGAATTTGCTGATTATGGTGGGTAGTAGCTTCTGTGTGAACGAGAGCATCTGCAACTACACGCAGCACTGGGGCATCCAAAGAGAGGATGGCAGATTCTCCCTGCGCTGGAGTGGGAGAAGGGTCGCCAAGTGGTTCCTCCACCGGGTTGTAACTTCCTTTGGTGCTATGGAAGGCCGGGGATAAATGGTTTCTACGCTCAGTAGTTGCTATCTGCGATTCAAACATCTTCATCATTTCAGCTCATAGCTCAGGCATCAGCTCAAGACGTAGTTCTGGCAACAGCTCTTGTCGGAGCTTGTCGTGAAGGTTAGCCTCGAGCTTTTGTGAGACTTCCTGACGAATCTTGGTCACAAGCTCCCTACTGGGTTCAGCTTGTGACGAATAAGAATGTGAGGCTCGGCCAAAATACTTCGCGACACGAACTCCCCCTGCCTCCCCTCGAACATGACCAGGGTCATCTGCCTTCCCAATCACCGTTAACAAGATGTCCATACGTCCACTTGGAGTGAACGAACCTTAGCTACTATGATCTTCCAGTTCATCCTGCAGCATAAAATTTATCGTATATGAAAATTAAGCACTCCCAATATGAAAAAATAACTTTGTACTTATGCTCTAATACTTACAATTCTTGCGGCAACCTCAACAATAGTTGGATTTACGTACTTCCCACCCTTAAGCCTCCCTGTTTTCCATTTTTTGTGACGTGGAGGAGGTGGCGGGGCCTGGACCACAACGGTAGGATCTGATGTGGCTGCTTCCTTCAATTTCTCCAACTCTTCTGCCATCATCTTTTGCTCAAGCTTCCGATAACCACCACGAGACATGCAATGTTGATAGTTATTAGCCGCTTGCCTCTCTGCATTTGCTGCACTTAATGCCTGTGAAAGGAAAACAATGAACACCAAATCAATAATGTCAACTATATTCAAATAAAGCACTATGATGACATAAATTTTACCAAAAAGTTTGGATCTTGTCGTGATGCCATAAACAACCTCCAGTCCTCTAGAGACAAAAACGTATACTCCTGACATGGATCCTGACCCCTTAGCTCCCCTCGAATATAATCTCGTGTAAGCTTGTTCTTGAAATCTTTCCATCGTAGACGAACCTCCGTCATCCACTCCTTGTACATTACCGCGGTGTCAGGGATATCATAGGTTTGCTGCAAGGTAAAAACATAAGTTAATTATCTTTGAAGCAATAGAAATAAAGATATATATGCAGATTTATCGAAACTTATATACCAAAAGTTGTTACCAAATCAAGTCTTTCATTTTTTGTGGAACCAACTTCCAATTATCATAGGTAATGCGAACTTTGCTTCGAGCCAAAAAACCTAAGTAGCTAATGAAATGGTCTTCCTCTGGACCAATTGGTTTCATTTCGTCATAAAAGTCAATATGCAACCTCTCTTGTTGATGGTGATGACGTGCTATCTATGCAGGCATTTTTGTACGGCCTCTAACCCTTCTTCTCGCAACCGGTTCAGGTCTCGCATCAGGTTCAGGCCTATTCATTTCATTGTCCCTATCACTTTGTGAGTCACTAGAATTGTCCATATTCCTGTAAGCACAAAAATCATTGTCATATAGGTGAATAAATTGTAAGTAAATGAATAAACTAACTAGTTATAAAACAAACATCACACATTACTATTTTCTAAGTTAAGCTCTTACTCTAAATTGTTTCCCATATTCCTTCACCATGATCATTTCTTACAGTATATTCTTCATCATCTACCAATTCTACTTTACTTGTTGTAGGTGGATTAATTGTGAAATGTGGTGTGTCGTCAAGGTTGAAGGTCAGATCACCATGCTTCTGTTTTTTACTTTGAAGTACAATGGAAATTTTTTTATTTGCGGGATCTGTGACATAAAACACTTGTTTCACCTGGCTTGTTAGTACTCAGTCATTAGGGCAAGCGTGCATCTTTTTATACTCCATACCCATTGTAGATAGGATTTTCTTAGTATCATACATACGATTTGGAAGTACATTATCGTCTGGAAACATATCACACAACAGTTCAAGCAGCAATGTGAAACTACTATCGGTCCACCCATAAATTGCTTTTAAGATAACCAAATGTAATGTTCCTGTCAGCCGTGTGTACTTACTCCCAGGGTACAACGGTGTC
Organism: Inga leiocalycina; assembly: GCA_963242795.1. NCBI lineage: Eukaryota > Viridiplantae > Streptophyta > Magnoliopsida > Fabales > Fabaceae > Inga > Inga leiocalycina. Next base: position 52,736,487 of record OY725330.1, on the reverse strand, counting down.
TCTGCAACACTCCACAGGCTGTCATATTCATGCGACTGCCTAAAGGACTCTACCTCAACATCGTGAATCATTCTCTCCATTCTCTCTTCATCTATGACATCCACAACTTCCTTCTTGTGCGACGGACAATCAGTTACTTCCTCACCATGTCATATCCACCTTGTGTATCGAAGATTTATTCCATCACAAAGTAGGTGATCCCTTATAACTTCAACATCTTGTTTTCTCTCATTTAAACAATTGACACAAGGACAAAAATACTTCCCATTTTTTGCTGGAGCGTTCCTTCTAGCAAATTCAATAAACTCTTCAACCCCATTCTCATATTCTTCACTTGTTCTTAAAGCATTCATCCAACTATGATCCATTTTATTACCACCTATGCCATTCACACTCAAGTTTAGAATAATTGTCAACACTGGGAATTGCCTTTTACTATTTTGTTTTTCAAAATTTTGGTAGCATTTCCCCTTAAAAGTGAGACATCCCAAAATCAAAATAACAAACCATCTCAGCTTAATTTAAACAAAATTAAACTAATTAAGATGAGTAAAATAAAAATTCATAGCACTAAAACAAGAGTAAAAAGCAGGAAGCTAACATTAATTCTTCTAACCCAAACAAAAATTCATAGCTTCATTTTCTCTACTGCGGAGCATTAGGTAAATGCAAGGAAAGAAAGTACCATAATCTCATGTACCATAAAGCATAGAGAATAAGATTATGGTTGTCAAGAATTCCAATTCAAATTCTACCCATTTTCCTATGTTCTTTAACGCTAAAGGAAGCACCAAGTTCGACTAAACATTAAAAAATTGGCGCCATAAAAATTGGCACCAAGTTCTTGACTAGCAAGTTCTAGGCCCTTTTAAAATTTTCAATATTTTTTACTTATTTTCAAATAGAAAAAAATAGAAGAAAAGATCTCATAAATTTTTTTATTCAAATAATAAATATTGGCAAACTAAAGTAGCAAACTCAATCTAAATAACTAAAACTAAATAAAATCAAACTATTATATTGAATTGAACTACATAGACGAGAGTTGGATGTGTGTGTGTAGACTAGAAAGGTTCCAAATTCATCACAGTCCATCAACTGGCTACCTCAGTTTGGTCGGCCAAATAAGGGCATAAAATAAAGGGTACATGGGTAACTTGGCTTCATGGTTTAATCTAAACAGTATCTAGCTAGTGACTTCAACGTAAACAGGCCATTTTGAGGCATTAAGTTAGGATTTTCATATCTTTAGTACGTTTTTCTATCATTCTCCCTACATTTAAACACACACAGACACTGTACATTTAGGCTCCTCTTTATTTCATTATTCCCTAGTAGAAAAATGAGTCATTGCATAAGTATCTTATTATTGTTGCATCATTTTTATCTTATAATTTATAAAGGATTAAAATAATTTAAAAGGCAACGAAAGAAATATAAAGTACCATAATCTAATATATGTACCAAAAAGCATAGAGAACAAGATTATGGTTTTCAAGAATTCCAATTCAAATTCTACCACAAAGCATACGCACTTGATTTTCTCAGAATCCAAGTGCAGCAACAATATAATCCAGAAACGCAGAACCAAGTGCAGCAACAATCCAGAAACGCAGAATCCAAGCTTTTCTGTAAATTCTTAATTACGTCACATAATAATCCAACTCATGCCAGATATGCACATGATTTTAGGAAACCCAGAAACACACCTGAATAATTCTGAGAATGCAGCAGCAGCAGCCAATAGCAGGACCTATGGCCACAGGAATGGGAGAAGAGGGAAGACAAATACAAGGGAGGTGCACCTTTGTTCAGTAAAGGAGTTATGACATTGAGCTCACGGGTATGGGAGAAGAGGGAAAACGAATGCAGTAGGGAAAGTGGAACACAGCAGACACTCACGGATATGGCAAAGCACAGAAGGTAAAGCTGCAATCTACAGTGCATGAAGTGATGGTTCTGCGTCCCCAGTCAAAATGGGGACGCCTAAAGTAAGCTTTAGACGTCCCCAGTCAAAATAGGGACGTCTAAAGCTCACTTTAGACGTCCCCATTTATGCAGGGGACATCTAAAGCCTATTTTAGATGTCCCCAGTTTCTCTGGGGACGTCTAAAGGCCACTTTAGACGTCCCCAGTTTTCCTGGGGACGTTTAAAGTGGTGGAAATTGTTTTTTGTCAAATTCATCCAGCGCCAAAGCCTTCGGCCAAATATTGAACTTTGGGTGTCCCTAACTTAAAAAGGGACGTCATTTAGGATAGTAAAAAGTCTAGTTTGTAGTAGTGTGAGTAACCAAAATCCCGACAACCCCGGGTTACTTGTATATATACAATGGGTTTAAAGTTTCCCAAAATGGGGATTACATATCCAAAAATCTATATTTACAATCCATATATACAATAATCCCAAAATCCAGCTAGATAACCAACAGACCCAAAGTCTAAAATGTCCCTATTAGCCCTAACCACTCCTGGTTAGCCGCATCTTTTTCGAGCCACTTGCCCTGTCTGAAAATGTTAGTCATTGGAAAGAGTGAGATTCTAAAGAATCCCAGTAGTAACAAATCATTCATACAATATATAAATACAAGGCATGTACTGTTATCATGTTCACCAGCATAATCAACAACACAATGACCCGTGGCCCGCGCCACAAACGACAACACTTACGGCTGTATCACAATGCACTATGCCACTTTCACGGTAATCATAATGACAGCTTTCGCTGCAAACACTATGCCTGCTTACGTGATAATCACTATGCTATCTTTCGCTGTAATCACAATGCCAGTTTTCGCTGTAATCACTATGCCCGCTTACACGGTAAACACTATGCAACAGCATCACAAGGCACAAAGCATAAAGCTCCACAAAGCATCTCAAGACACAACGAATCACAAGGCATCTCAATACATCTCAAAGCAACAGCAGCAACACACAATGCATGATAGGCAAACATGCAATACATTTACACAAAGTATAAGAGAGGAGTCACTACTTGTATCTTTCCTAACGTTCTTTGGCACAGTGGGCTCACCCGTTTGACAAATATCAAATCCTATACCAATTTAGGGACAATTGATTAATCTCTTTCCCAAATATTTATTTCTATAATACTTTAAGTTGGTTATCATTTAGGACTCTTTAGGTGACTATTAGAGGCCTAAACATATGCCTAAAGGGTTGGAAGAACTACCCTGAAGACCTCTTTTTCAAAAGGTAAAATAGTGATTTTCAGCTGGCTCACTCGAGTGAAGATGACCTCACTCTAGTGATGAGAGACTCGTGCTCGAGTGAGGACGGCTCTCACTCGTGAGTGTTTGACAATGAGCAGCTACTTCGACTAGAAAGTGCTCACATCACTCGAGCATAAGGTTTTGCACTCGGGTGATGACTCTAAATCCACTCGAGTCCCCGAAAGTACAACACAAGAAGTGACAACCCGAGAGCACATGCAACATCAGAGGGTAAAGCTCACTCGACCATACCCCCTAGTGCTCGGGTGAGAAGGTTTCACTTACGAGTGTCAGAACACACTCTTGGATATCAACCATCAAGTGACAACCCGAGAACAACTCTAACTTTTGAACACATGCCATCACTCGAGTGATCCCATGCTCACTCGAGTGATTACCAACATCACTCGCGGTGAAGGAAGTGCACTCAAGCCCTTTTCATGAGAACCCGGGCAAAATATAACACAGAAAGGGAAAACACATGGCAGCACTCGAGTGAGTTCCTCCCTCACTCGAGTGAGGCTATCAGATTACTAGATCGTAGCAACTGACAGAATTTCCTAGATTGGTCAAAATCACACCCAATGGTTCCCAAACTCCACACAAAGCTCATACTCACTCAAAATGACATAGGGAACCCATTGGTAACCTCCAAAACACCTAAATACCATTTTAACGACAATCTATGCCCTTGGGTCTCTATGACACACAATACCCAATTCTAATCAATACACTTCCAAACTTCAAAACCATATCAAAGACTCAAAGAACTAATCCCAACATCATCCACTATGAAATTCATACATTCCAAAATGGGCATAAACCAGGGAAAATTTCCAAAATTTCCCAACTCATCCAAAAATCATAACATATATACCAAAAAGCATCAAATGCTTGCCTCTTCACTTTGCCAAATCCAGAATCTTGATTCTCCAACTTTCAATTTCGTCCAACACCCAAATCCACCCCTTTTAAGATTCTGAAATCACCACAATGAAGCTCTTAATGAGGTGCACAACATTAGAGAAGAGGTTTAGGGCATTAGAGATCAACTAGAACATCAAAATCTCACCTTTCTTCCTCCTTTTCTTCTTGGTCGCCAGAAACAATGGAGAGAAGAGAGAGATGAGGAGATGAGAGATGGAGATGATGATGATGAAGTGTTTCTCATCCTTTGCCCATACTTCCCCACTGAATAGGAGAGAGAAAGGAGAGAAAAAGTGGGCTTTTATCCTTTTGTGCCATATCCAATGGTCCACACAATGCCACATGTCACCATCTTACTCACTCCCTCCATGAGCTTACACAAATGCAAAGCGTAGGATTCTGACCTATGGTCAATAAATCTCAACCATTGATCTCTGATCACCAATTACACTCATATCAAATTTACAGCAAATTTCTCCAAAAGTGTTTAATTGCACTAATTAAAATCAATATCAAAGTCATTAGCCCTTAATCCCAAATTAGGTCATTACAATGATCATTGAAGATCAATTTTAGTGGCAATACAAAATATCTTGTCCACGCCCCCCATTCACACCTGAAATGGGTGTGGAAGGAAAAATGAAGACGTAGCCTAATTAATTTGTTGGACCACTCTAAGCTTGAAGCTCTGGTTGATCGGTGTACTATGGAAATTAATTTGTGACATGCTTTTTTTCTTTCTTTTTTTTTTAATTTTTGAAAGGAAGGGGCCAAAGATTCATGCAATGACGAGCCTGCCCCAAATATATATATCTGAAAATTTTCTCACAGAGCATAAATAATGTGTATGATTACTTTTGAGGTGGTCCATTACAGTAATTAGCAGTAAATCCATCAAACATCTCCTTCACTGGTCAGAAGCCTTACGACGCAACTTTACAACCACTAGAGGAAATTTTCTTCGTCATTATTTGGCCAAACTTTCTTCCATTCCAGGCGAGGCAATCAAATTTAAGTTGAAAAGTCTTTTAAACTTGTGTCGTTATCATGCAGTTAATTAATGTCATGGAAAATATAACCTATTTTTTTGTTTTTCATGGCAATCAATCAATGCGACCAAACAGAAAGAATCAGAACGAGAGAAAATGTCTTTGATTAAAAAAAAAAGGGGGCGAGAAAATGGCAAAAAAAAAATCGTAATTTTATATGAGAAAAATATAAGAAAATATCATTTGAACTTCAAAATTTTAAATAAGTTTTATTAACTACAAGAGTATTAGTATTGACTACAAGAGTATAGCAAGTAACTACTTATTTTAATAGTAAATCACTTATTTGAGATTTTGAAGTTCAAATGGTATTTTCTTATCTTTCTCCCATTTTATATTTATGACAGCTATTTTTTTTATTTGTCATAACCCACTCATCACTCTCATAGCTAATGATTTTAAATACAGATTATATTGAAAAATTTAATTAATACTATATCAAGTGACTTATAATAATCCATCTATTTAACGTATTTAACGTGCATGGTTTCTTATTATGTGGCGGTACATTAGTGTCTTTATTAGACAGTTGAAATTGGAGTAATAAGAAGCAATCTGTAATTTTAACGTTCACGGCTGCATACAACACTCACGAACATATTCTTTTTTAATTAAATATAGAGACTCTATGTGAATTTTAGATTAGCCATATTTCTATTGTCACTCTTTTTTCATTGCATAAATGTAGATAATTAAATTAAAAAAGATTTTTTAAGTTATTAATTTACTATTTGAGCTCTTGACTTGGAGATAAAAGTAGGTACAGAGATACTATATAGAGTTTGGAGAAATTAATTAGACTATCTATAATTTATAAATGTTATGCAAGGTAGTTTGTTATAAATTTCATGCATGATTGTGGGTTATATATTTTACATGAAATCTCATATATGCCACACTATTCATATTAATATGCTATCTCCAACTTATAATATAAGTTCTACTTTATAATTCAAAGTTTTCGTTAAAGAGAATCTTATATCCACTAGAGGTAATTATTTATAGGGTAAATGTGCTAAAATGACCATAAACTTTGGTGAAAAGAGTAACTGTAACTATGAACTAATTTTTGGAGCAAAAGTAACCGTAAACATTATAAAATAGGGTAAAAGTAACCACGACGTTAACAGACGTTAACGTCCGTTAATGTGAGATTTTTAGCAAAATGTTAAGGTGCTAAAATAGCCATTAACTAATACCAAAAGTGCAAAAGTAACTATAAACTTTTTCTTGGATGCAAATGAAACTTCTTAAACATTAATTCATAATTTTTTTTTTTGCTTTTGTGTTATGATTGTTTTATCAATTTGGGGATTAAAATGACAAAAATAAAAAAACTTATAAATTAATATTCAAAAAGTTACTTATTTTATAATTAATGTTAGGAATTGTATCATGGTTATCTGACCCAAACCAGACTGGAAACCGACCAACTAGTCAGTAGATCTGAGTCAAGTTTTTAATTTTTGTTTAAAAAAACATTTTTTTTTATTTTTCCTTTAGAATTTCATACTATAAGCCTAAAATTTTCCATTTCTCACCGGTTTGATTTCGGTTTGGCTCCATTATGATCCACTGACCCTTGACCCAGTACCCCCGCTAGTTCACTGACAGGTCCATGTTTAATTACCTTGGATTTTATTTTTTGGAGTTAGGCGATAATTTTCTTTCATTTCGTCATTCTCACCAAAATAAAAAAAGTCGACTTCTTGAATATTAATTCATAAGTTTTGTTATTTTAATCCCCAAATTGATAAAATACTCATAACACAAACGCAAAAAAAAAATTATGAATTAATGTTCAAGAAGTTACTTTTGCATCCAAGAAAAAGTTTATGATTACTTTTGCACTTTTGATATTAGTTAATGGCTATTTTAGTACCTTAACATTTTGCTAAAAAGTTCACATTAACAGACGTTAACGTCTGTTAATATCGTGGTTACTTTTGCCTTCTTTTATAATGTTTATAGTTACTTTTGCTCCAAAAATTAGTACATGGTTACAGTTGCTCTTTTCACTAAAGTTTATGGTCATTTTAGCACATTTACCCTTATTTACAAATGTAAGAATTTCAGGCTACCAATCCGATAGACTCGCTGAAGTATCCACATAAAATTGAGGCGTCGACTCCAATTACATTACATAGCAAATACACGGGAGAGGGGTGTCTCCATGGATTTCCCTCTCCATTTATTCTCCATTGAGTGTATCTACCATTAAATCAACTTTCAATGGTTGAGATTTACCATGGTAGATTTTTATTATAATGATATTCTATACAGATTATTAAATCTCAGCCATTAAAAGTTGATCTAATGGTAGATACACTCAATGGAGAGTAAATGGAGAGGGAAATCATTGGAGACACCCCTCTCCCGCAAATACACCAAAGAGAAGAGAATAGAGCATTTATATGAGAAAACCCTTTTAGATGAAGGAGAACATTATTCTATGCGTTATTATTCATATATTTACCTCATCTATCCCACATCGGCACATATGGTCGTATAGAAATATATGTAACATTTAAACATATGATTGTAAAAGAATAGACATATTAAACCATATAATATTTCTCTTTATGAATATATGTCTCTCCAAAATAGTCCCTTCTTGATCTGGGGTTGAACCATAATCCATCGAGGGTGAACTAATATATTTTAACAATAAATAATCCCAAGGTGGGAGAAATGAATGGATTCAAAGGAGGAAGGAAGAGAATAATAACTGGAGAGGGTGTTGGGTCCATATATATTGTGGGACAAAGTGACCAGACGATTAGTGAGAGGCCTGGCCTTTTGGTAATGCCGTAATGGGGAGCTCCACAATTCAGTTATGAGTATTATGGGAAAGAAAAGATATTGTAATAATAATGATGATGACGATAATAATTAATTATTTTTTCCCCGACAAATTCCCTTTCACGTAGGACATAGGAGATCCTCTGATCAATCTGAATGCAATCTTCAATTCAATGCAAATAAGATTCTTGCATTATATCATTTATCAACGCACTTCTCGAGATCCACATTATAATATATACTCACTACGCACCAACTCCCTTAATTATTAGGTGATCCTCTATTTTGTCTTAATTACACAGACATCCCTTTTATTTTGAAAACCCATATAAACCTTCTTTAAAATTAAAATATATGTTACACAAACCTCCCTTATATTTTGAGATTTTATTTCCATTCATCCAAACTGTTAGTTGACCATTAAGTTTGACTTTTAATCTTTTTTTAACCAAAATGCCTTTTTTCAGTATTAGAATTATATATATATATATATATATATATATATAGGAGCTAATAAAAATTTATACAACCATAAATTTATTCTATTAGATTCTCTAACTTTCTAATTTTTTAAAAAATTTATCAATTTTGATGTTATAAATTAATTTTGACTTAAAATATATATTAAACACATATTTTTATCAAATATAATAAACTATATAAGTATGAGATTGTATGTGTCGTTTAAATTTATAATTTAATATTTTTTTCCACAAATATTTATAAGCACATTTGATCAGGCATATTTTTATTTAAAATTTTGATTGAATATTCAACATTTGTGATATTTACATTAACCAATGCTAAAATCATCAAACAGATAACTACTTGTAAAGATAAAAATAGAAATTAAGGAATAGATAAAAAAAAACTCTTAAATTATTTAAAACAACTTTAGTCAAAATGTGCAAGAAAAAATAAGTTTAATTAAAAAAATATATTTTTAGAATCTTTTTAGAATATTCTTAACGGAGTTAACTGTTTGGACTTAAGCGTATGTTTTTAAAATAAAGGGGAGGTCTGTATAATTAAGGCAAAACTGGAGGTGGTCAGAATATTTTACTCTAATTATTAATATCCCTTCTCGTTTCAATCTCTCAGTATATTTACTATTTAGCCACATGTACTGATCCCACTTTGGGGCCTGTTTCGTTGGGTTGAAAAAGCACGGTAGGGATGCAAAAAACACGGTGAGAGTAGATGAGATGTTTGGGTTGCTATTTTTTTAAATGGGTTTTTAAGCTGAAAATTATTTTTAAGAAGAATCCATTAAGACTTATTTTTTACAGTGCAGATGAATTTTTACCACCATCAATTCAAACATAAATCACATTTATAATTATAACTTTTATTATATATTAAATTTATAAAAATCACTTTTTAAGGCTTTGTTTAGATCAGCCTTTTACCCTATGAAAAACCAGCATTGAGGAAGGAAGAGCTAAGTGGAAGTATAAAATGGGGATTGACCAAATGCATTTTTCCCGGCGGCGGGCGAGAAGTTCAAATTTATGGCTTCTCGCTCTATTATATTTAATTTATTGATGTTTTCTCACCATCAATCAAATATGAAAAGTAAAAAGAGAATTAAAAACTATGATTATGATATTTTAGAAAAAATTTATTAACTTTGAACCTAAATGTAAGAGTCAGTTTTTTTTTTAAATGTTAAGAAAGCTAAAGTTACACTAAATTATTTATATTTATTTATTTTTTCAAATTAATACGTTTGACTTACAAACTGATATATAATTTAATAATATACATTGTATACTATGATTAAGTAGTTTATTTAGTTTCTTTAATCTCTTTAAAAAAGAGTCAAGTTGCTCTTATATTAAGAACTGGAAAGAGTGTCATATTAACTAATTTAACTGATATACTTCATGTACTAACATTAATTAATTATATCTTACATTAAGGATTAGATGGGTTTGATTTAGAGTGAGTTAGACATTTTTTTAGTTTGAGAGGGATGCATGGGCCCTACGAACAAAAGAATTCAGGAAAAAGATAAAGAAAGAACTTTGAAATTGTAAAATTTCAAGTCAGGTATTTTTCAAAAAATGAATTGTAAATTACTTATTAAATTTCTTCATTCCTTTATCAATTCTTAATAACAATTTTGATTTGAGATTTTACAATTTCAAAATTCTTTTCCTATCTTTTTTCCAAAGAATTCTATCCATTCACGTAACTTCTTTTCTCTTCTCACACTATTATAGTTACGGGTGTCTATGGGCAAGTCTAGGCATGAAATGACCCTTACTCAATGCCCAGCTTGAAAGATGAACGAGCGGCATTTTATAGCTCAATACTTGGCTTGCTTGGTAAAGGCTTCAGTTATTTCAGGCTGGGCAAGGGGTGAGCTTCCATGCCCGAAAATCACCCTAAAAAATTGAAAAATAAAGAAGCATTCAAAAAAGAAAAAATATATATAGTTTGATATTTTAAAAACATATTCTATACAATAGTCCTTTTTAGATTTTATTATGTATATTCAATTCATGGCTAATAAAACAAATTAATTCAATAGATATTATTTTCTTATTATTGCATAATAATTTATTACTCAAAAACTCAATTGACCAATTTCTTAATTAAATATTTTTATAAAAAAGTATGAATATTTTCTAAATAAATAGGGCCGGGTTGAGCTTTTTTTAACGGGTTCGGGTGGGCATTGTGGGCGCTCTGGCTTTATGAGCACCCCTAATTGTAGTCATAGCAGATATTGAGGTTTTTATCTTAACTATAATTTTGCTAAGTAGTATTACTATTAGTTTTGACTGTGGTGAAACTATTTGTGATAGTTAAGCATACAAGTAGAGCTGGGAATCAGGATCGGCCCTTGACGGGTCAGGGCCTAATATGGCCGGCCTTAAAGTGCTCGGGGTCAGAAAAATTGCAGTTTTTCAAGGCTCAGCCCATAGGGCCAGGAAGTCATTTTCACAATATTTAACTATTTTTCATGCGTATTTTCTCCAGAAAGATATAATTAGTAGATAACAACGATTAAAATTCTAATTTAATATATAAATATTGTCAACATTAAGGTTTAAATAACACATCTCTTGCAACAAATAAACATAGTTACTAATGTATAATCAAAGGTAAAATCATGTTCATAAATAACTCACACAAAAACCAAAGTATAAGAAGGCAAGAAGCTAAATACTCTAACCTCTAAACAACATGAGTATGACGGCTATCATTTTCACCTTCTTCGCCACTATCATCAATTTCAAGACATTTGATTGTGTTTCACTTTGAGCAGTGGGTTTAAGTAGTCAAATAATCACAACCTCCATCAAAGTTCATACTCTATCAGGCATAATAGTATATAATATGATTTTATTCTAAATAGATAGAACAATAAACTCAAAAATCATACTCAAAAATCACAATATGATTCAATTAGACAAAACAATATACTCAAAAATCATATTCTATACAATATGAGGACAGAGTGACATATAGATTCAATAAGGCAATTCAAAAATGTAATATGGTCTGATCGAAACAATATTTGGTCTGGGCCACAGGCCCATGTTGTGTTTAGATCTAGCCCAAACATAATAAGAACCTTAACCTGGTTCGGCCCATGTGTTTAGATCCAAGTGACTTTTACTTTACCTGCCATTCAATAACCTTGTCTCTTCCTTCTGCAATCCGTCACTATCATGCTTCCATTCTACGATTTTTTTTAACCTTGGCTAATTATGAGTTGCATGTGAAACATTTATTCGATACCTTGATGACCACAAATGGGAACAACCTTCTGGAATCTTATTCGCCTATGATTAAGAATTGGATTTTTTTTTTTAAAAAAAAAATCATGTTGGAAGAGTTACTTAAATTTTGCACGACAATGTTCCAAATTTCAAATAGTTATATGAAAATAGATAGTTATATGGTACATGTATATGGAAATGTTTATATGTATATATATATTCACTCTGATCTTGAATACAAGTGCTAATTAAGAGTTTTAATTTAGTTATAAATATAATATCTTAATTCATTTTATCTCCTAAATTTATAATTTCTTTTTCAAATTATCTCTTTTAGTTGTGCGTTAGGAGATTTTCATCAAAAAGGTCGTTCCAATTGAAATGATTAAACAGGGTATTTTAGAATATTTAACCCACATTTTTTTTTATAGAGAACACATATTTTTACAAATACTTAGTTTAGTTAATTTCATAATTTCTGTAAAATAGTTATATAGCTTATATATTAAGGATAGTAATTATCTTTATAACCATTTGAATTATTCCAAAAAGGAATATAAAATTTCAAGAAATAAATTTTTTTACTTAATCTAATAAAATGTGTGTAGAAAGACTATAAATTTAGAAAATAACAGAAAAGGCCAACAAATTGCATCAGACATATCATCAGTATGAATATAACGATTTTATATAAAACATTAATTTATATTTTATATCTATTTCTCCCTCGTGAAATATGAGAAGAGCTTATTTTATGTAAGACAATGAACATTGCCATGGGAATGAAAAAATTACACTCTTTCGGTTCAAACTATAAGTTTTAAATTTTTTAAGGGATATGGATTTTTTGTAAGCTATAATTTAAATTTCTTTGATCATTTAATAATTTTTTTTTTCAATTTTGCCATACTCTCTCTTGTTACCTTTTACTCATATATATATATATATTCATCTATTTTCCCATTTATTGTCTTTCTCAATTATTCTTTTTATAAATAAGGACATATTTTGAGAAAAAAAAAGTACATGTTTTACATATTATTGTTTTTAAGTAATTTTAAATTAATTCTTGATAAATGTAAATAGGTAGTTTGAAACTTATGTTTTGGATTTGAGGAGTAATTTATAAAACTTACAAATAAAATAAAATGATATTAAATAAACAAAGATTTTATAGTAATTGGATTGGATTTATAGGATATGTAAAATTATTTCAGCCTACTAATGGAGATTGGATCTAACAGAATGGATTAGTTCCTCACAACGTGAAAAACCAATATTTGAATCCTTAATAGGAGAGGTGATCACATTTGTGAGATAAATCAGATAATAACTCAAATATGGATGCATTCAATAAAAAATGCATGTACTTATTAAAAAAAATCTTTCAATCTTGGTACAACTACAAGGGGAAAGAAAAACAAAAATATCCTATTACAGGGGTTTCTTGGTGCTTGCATGCTTTTGTGTTGGTTGATTCATCGCCCTATAAATTACTGGGACAAATCACTCAAGCCATAGTTTACAAATTTTTCACTTAATCAAAGTTGACATCATTTTCCTATATATATATATATATATATATATATGCTCTTCACAAAGACACAAATAGACAAATATAGCATGGTACCGTCTTAACTAACATCTTTTGGAGAAGATTTTCCCTCCCTCCTTGAATTAAAATGCTGCTTGAGTCAAATTTCAGAGATGTATCCCCAATCTAATTATTATTCCACAACCACCCTTCTCCTCTTCCTTTGACTTTGTTTCAACAGCCAAATGATCATAACACGTCACCCTCCTTATGTGTATGTATATATAATTATGCACTTCTTGCATTACTACAGATTTAGACATTTATAATGTCTAATAAATAACGGTTACAACTAATAAATATTATGTGTGTCGATACAAAGGTCGTGCAAAGATACATAACACATAAAAGTAATAGTTAATTATGCACACCGTCATGTATTGTAAGGCGGAATTCGCGAAAACATAAAAATAGCGGGTGTAGTTAATAATCATCATTTATTTATTGATAAAAGTTACAGTTCTTTTGAAACAACCGTCATGTGATATTTATAAATGATTCGTTTTCTATCCTTATATCAGCGAAAACACACATTAAACGGTTACGTCAATTGATAGTAAGTTATGAATGACAAAACTGACATTTAATAATAAACAACCGTCATATAAAGTACAAATATAAAAAGAACCTTTTCAAAATCTTATTCTGTCCGATACCAAGTACCAATTCTCCTAAAGTAAAATACTTTAGAATGAAGTATTCATTTTATTCATAACACTTTTCCAAAATGCACATTTTCATAACCTTGTCCTTCTCTCTCTCATCATGATCAGACACCACAAAGCTCTTTCCATTCACTCTCCTTCTCACCACCATGCTAGCCCTCCTCCTCCTCCTCACCCTTATCTTCCACAAGCCCCTCCTCCACCACTACCACCACCTCCAAAAGCTCCTCCCCCTCCTCCCCACCTCTATTACCACCTCCTCCTCCTCCTCCTCATCTGCCTCCTCCTAAAATGGAGGCTCTGTTGCAAACATTGGCTAGCCTTGTCTACTCTATAAGGCATCTCGATAGACATGCCCACAATCTGAACAGGTAGTTGGACCTCATCCTTCATCAGAATCAGGTTATATATGATCCCTTCCAGTCAAACTCTTCATTTCCTTCCTTAGACATCGATGATGTGTCAAGAGAGGGGGAGAGGCAGGAAGAGGTGGAAGACAGTAGTAGTAGTGTTGACTGAAAACTACTACTCTTGTTTTATTTTTTGAATATTAAAAAAATCGTTAGAGCAATGTAGCCTAAAAATATTAAAAAAATATAATTGTCTTTTCACGGTTATTAGTAAACAACAGTTACTAATTTAGGTATTTTACAAGGCTCTATAACGTAACCCTTTTCATTCCAAAGGACACATTCTTTTGGATAACCAGTGAAACCATTTCCATTTAAACGTCTGAAAAATGAACTCCATTTATCCATCTACTTCGATCTATTCCGACTTCTCATATCCAACTTCTGACTTTTGTTCTTCATCAATTACATGGGAAAATAAGGACACATGGACACGTTTGAAGGAACTGAGCCCTCTCATTCGCTCTCTGATCGAGAAGGTGGGATATATGACTGGAGAAGGATATGAATTTGAATATACAACAAATCCTTCATTCACATAACTTTTTATTTTTTGTTAGTTTATTCAAACTCTCGTTTTCTTTTTTATTTTTTTTATTTGTACTATGGGGTTGAATAATCAACTTTAAAAATTATTAAAAAAGTCAAATAAGTAATGGTTATTATGTAAAACACTTTCAGAATACCATGTCAAATATCTAACGATTATTAAGAAATTACCGTCACCATTTACAAAACCTAATGACTGTGATATTAAAACCGTGAACTTTTGTTCAAAGGTTCATTACGGTTGTAAATGAAAAACCATAAGAAAATGCCACCTTTTATAATGGTTCTAAACTTATAACCATGGACAAGTTTCGTCAAGTCTTTTAAAACATGTACCCGCTATCTCGCACCTCTTCATTTTCCCAAATTATTACACTTAATATGCTTATCTTTGGTCGAACATTACCCACCTTCCTCAGAACCCCACAACTCCGATTGACTTTTCCGGTTGTCAATAGTTGCATCCAGACGAATCACATCCTCCACTTCCTTCTTTCGATTTCATTATGTTAGCCACGTGAGTCATTTCAATTGCGCTAATTCGCTTTTTCGTTTTGGATCCTAGCTAGGTCACATTCGTTTGCTTGCTCTGTTCTTCTTATTTTAATGTATGATTTCTCTTCTACATTTCACATTCTTCTTATTTTTCACTTCGTCTTGCCTAGGTAGGTTTTGATGTGCATTGTGTTTTTCTGGAAAACATATTTCTCTGTTCCTTGTGGTTGAATGAATGAGTTTTGTTTTCCAGCTAAAACCTCTGTCAGCTATATATTATAATATCTAACTTCCATCTATTGTTTCCTTTTCGCACAATATTTTAATACCTCCTGCATGATGTTTAGCAACCCACAAATGGAAGAAGTGGCTGAAGAGTTGGCGACAGTTATGCAATGTCAGTTGGAGCATAAGTAATACATAGTACTCCCTCCGGTCCTAAATATAGGACAAAGTTTGTAGTGCAATTTGTACTACAAACTTTGTCCTATATTTAGGACCGGAGGTAGTATTACTGTAAATTTCTAGATACTAATGATTTGTTTAATTTGTTTTAAAGTTTTGGTTTTAATAATATATACATGTACATGAATAACTGTAAATATATTCTGATTTGTTGTATTATTATGTATATAAATGTAAATGTAAATATATATTGTGATTCATTATGTAAATGTATATGCAGGCGGGATCTCAAAAGCAGAACCTTCCAACCCAATTTTTTTTTAAAAAAATTAGCTTCTATAAATCATGGTGGGTCAACTATATATAATGGTTGATTGGAAAGAATCGTTATATATGTTACCTAACAACCGTTATTTATATCAACTATATATAACATTTGTTTGGAAGTAATTGTTATATATTTTAATAGATATATAACGGTCGTTAAATCAGAATCGTTATATATGTATTAAGCAAACATTTTCATATATTATGATGGTTGTTTGCTTGTATCTGTTAATTATTATCATAACAATCGGTATATCATGGCCTCGCCGAGCCTCAATACATAATGGGTATTATATTATAATCGTTATAATAGGTCTGGAATAAATATCGATTCGGAACCATAACGTATTTGCACTAAGCTTTTATAGCACCGACATATATGACTGTTTGGAATCATGACGTATGACAATTAATAACTATCATATATCATGATTTTCTGTAGTATTGTTGTTTGATGTTTACATGAATTGAAAAAGTTGATAAAATAAGTTTGAGAGTAATAAGATTAAAATGTACATAATCCCATCACCTTTCGGTGGTACTGCATATACAACTAAAATTAAAGGAGTAAAACCTATGAAATAACCTTATCTAATGAGAGAATCATAGGATGACAGGATATTACTCCTTTGGCTTCTTATTGTAGGAAATTTTTAATAAATTAAGAGATCAATGCAATTTGTTAACCTCCCTAAAATATTTTGGTCTTTCCAAATATACCCTTTAATGAAATACAATTAAATCTCTTAAAAGAAAGAACAAATCAAATTAATAGTGTCAACACCCGTTTCTATTTTGATATAAGCAGAGTAATAGAGATTAAGTTCCACATGCATACAGAAAAGTACATATATACTAATAAAAGTAATTGTTTACAGTACATAATCAAAATATAGAAGGCGACAATATTTACAACATTTACAGAATATCCAAAAGTGTCTTAAACATAGACTATCTATAACCATGAACTTTATCTTTACCTCGAGACACGTGCATGTCAATTCCCTTTGTCTACATCCTTGCCTTTTGATCCACTAGCACCCGCTGAGATTTTTGGTTTAGAAAAAGAGGTGAGATCCCAAGGAATTCCAGTAGAAACGTACTATCGATATATAAAATGTAAGAATTAAATATGCAATGCACCGTATCAAGTAAAATGAAAATTCTCATTGATTTATATGTGCACACAAAGTTTCAGGGCCAAAATTCGAGTTAAAACCCCTACGTGTACCTCAGCCGAGTCACCGACTACAGCTAGGCAATACCAGTATACCTTGGCTGGGAACCGAACTACAACCAGGTAATGTAGCTCTAGCACACATTCATATAACAAAATATAGTAACACATATCATATAAATAGTGAAATAGTATATGAGAGATAGTAATTCCTACCATAACCTTTTTCTTGTCTTGTAAAGTCCGCCTCGAGAAACGTGCCAACAATAAGCGTCCAACTCAGTCTTAAAATTACAAATGTACAAGAAATAGGTTATAATCTATCCATGTATCATTTTAGGCACTGCCATAGTGTTTCTTTTGGTTATATTAGCCTATGGTGAAAATTTATCAAAATGCCCCCGAGACACCGGCTCGGCTCGGCCTCACGGTACCCGGTCTGACTATACTTTTTCCAAAAGTTTGATTGACATGGTCTATCCTGACATATTTTCGTCCAAGGATTCCATTTGAGGGCTCAAAATTACCAAATTCAACATCAAATTATAAAATTGCCCTTGATAGCCCTATTTTTAAGGTTTTAGGGACGTTTTCGTAATTATGCTTTTTCGGGCTTTTACGAAAAAGTGACCAACTGTAACCCCACCTAATTTTCCCTCCTGAACTCAATGAAACCATTAAATCATTGAAAATCCAACTCCTTCCCTCCAGAACAGTGCTAGCTGAAACATTACTTAAAAGAAGGGAAAATTGCAACTTTGTGTTTTAACACATAAAGCTTACTCATGTCCACTCATAATCCCTTATTAAACCGTTTAAACAAATGCTGACCATGATTTAAAGAAATTTGGGCAGCATAACCTCTTAGGGTTATCACTTTCCAAATTTACAAAATCAACCAACAAACACCAAACCAAACCAAGAACAACAATAGCTACAACAATAAACCAAAAGATTTGATGTTCTTGAGGTTACCTTAGATTTCTTCCCTTTCTCCCTCTAGAACCAACCTCTCTTTCTCTCTCTCTCAACCTTGGGATTTTTCTTGCTACAACATATTTTCCATGAAGATCAAGAGGTTAGAAGAGCTATTTCACAAGTTAGAGGAGTCAAACACATAATATCACAAACTTACCTTTGGATTTTCTCCTCCTTCTCTCTAGTTCTTCAAAGCTCTCTCTCTCTCTCTCTCTCTCTATTTCTCTTGTTTGGCCGTGCAAATGGGATAGGAAAGATGAAGAAAGAGTTTCTAAAATTTCTCTCATTTTCCCTTAATTATTATTATCCCAAAATTCCAATTTATGATGACACTTGTACTTGATTTTATCTTCCTCCAACTTATGTCATACAATCCTTTTACATGAGAACTAATTTCCTTCCCTTAGTTGGCCTATAAAGTGACGCCTAGCTCAAGTCCTCACAAACCAAATGGGCTTCATCCAACTTGTTCAACTACATGCTCAAGTGTTGTACCATAATGATAATTACCATGTAGAAGAAATATTATTTTAACACAATTAAACATGTGCTCAACTTTAACAATTATAAACTAATCCTTTACCTTAGGATAGTAACACTTGGCATGTTTATAAGATAAATAATTACTTCCCTTCCTATTTTCTTTATTGCACAATCTACACAATTGCCAACACATTTGATTTTCCAATTTTCGAAATAGTGCCAATTGTGGCAGATTTTCTGCCCAAACTTTGAAAAATCATAACTAAATTTGTAAACATCATTTTAGAGCAATTCTAAAGCCTATGGAACCCTTATTGAGTCTAGTTCCAAGAAAAAAATATGAACTTTAGCCAGATGAAAGCACATCATTCCCAGATTTAATTTGTTTGGACGCTGCTCCAAAATTTTTCAGATTTTCTGGGCTAACTTCAAAAATTCATATATTTTTGCATATAGCTTCAAATAATTCATATAACATATCAAATTAAAGATTGAGATGTCTAATTTCATCTTGTAAAATTTCATAATTTTTGCTTATCATTTGTTTTCCAAAATCACATGACAAACTCACTACCTCGCAAACGATTTCACTGAAAATACTATCCACCTTTCAATTTTCAATATTTAATTCATTTGGCCTTAAATGTTTGCCATTTTATTGAATATATAAAATAATTACAATATATTCGTGGTGAATAAAACTTAGGGTGTTACAAATAGGGCCTAAATTATTTTGTATTTGTCAAGAGTATTTCAGAATAAAGATATTAATTAATCATTATTGATATTTTTCAAAGTGTCTTATAAATTGCAATGTGAAGTTTCTAGAATATGCCTTATAATAATAAACATGAAGAATATTTAATTACTTCAAATTGAAAATATAATTAAGCTATGTAAAGCACTCCCCTCCAGCCCTTAATATATGACATATTTGAAGAATTGATGTTGGTCGCAAATATAAGACTTACTTTTCATATTGGTTATTCTTTTCCTAATTTACCCCTGCTTCCTCAACAATAATCAACGAGGAGAGAGAAGAAGATAATTAAAGACGATGACTATGATATTTTAGGAAATACATGTCAGATTAGCTAACTCAATTAACTTTATTAATCTAATCAAATTAAGTAAATATATTTTATCTTAATGACATTTTTCTAGCAAAAAAAACATTTGAGGTTCATTATAAAACTAAAATTCAACAAGTGTGCTTGTTAAGATTCAAACTCGTGTTACTCTTTTTATAAGAGTAAGGCTGTTTATTATCTCAATCAATAGCTTGTTGATTGTTTGTTGTCGTTAATGTTGGAAGGATGAGTGATTTGGGGGAAGAGACAAGAATAAAGGGAGAGAGAAGGTGAAAGGGACGGTGGGAGAAGGAAAAAGAGAGAAAGGAGTAATGGGTAGGTGCATTAGTTAGGGAGTGTGTTGGATTTATTGATGTTAATAGCAAAATACCAGAAGCAAAGGGCAAATTGGTGGTTGCACCAACCTTATTTTTGATGGACCAATTGCCTCCCAATCACACCCACACACTACTCACTGATATTACATTGTCCTTTCGCTTTTCACCCATGAGCTGCTATGGCCCACCCTAAATTACTCTCATTTATGTGCTCTTTCGGCTCATCACTATAACATTCATTTAAAGCTCTCACTCCCTTTGTATTTATACAAGTCATGAGAAAATTTTCAAAATTTAATAATTTTTTAATTTTATCTCTATTAATTATACACAGTTTAAAGATTAAATAACTTGGACCAACATTTAAGGAAAATTAAAAAAATTAGTGATGAAAAATTAATAACATGTCTTATAAATAGGACAAAAAGCGTTCCTCTTTTTATCTTAAAAATGAGATCAAAGGAGGATTGATTTAGCCCTGTATAAAGATCTTTTTTTATTAATTAATTTTTCATAATACAACTATTAATTTATTAGAGTATTTTATTATAATCTATAAGATCGTGAGTTTTAATCTCGTCAATATACAAGGCATACCCCAACTTTGATGAAATTTTGAGACTAAATTCACTATTTTTTTTTTTTTTGTTAAAAAAAGGTTGAACGTCTTGACTGCAATGATGAAACGGGTATCCCATATTTCCTGGACACACTCAAATTCTTCCTTAAAATTTAGGTTTTTTTTTTCAGCGCAATTTGGAACTTTTGACGCCGTAGAGTTTCTCCGGGGTGCTATTTTAAAAAAAAAAATAGAATTTCAATTGTATGCTGCAGATATTCATACTACAAATTCTCAAATTATCCACAAAATACAGCTTGTTAAATGAAAATATGGAGTTAGAATGTTGTGATGATATTATGAGGGGGAGTGGGGCCCACACACTGTCCACTTTAGGAGGATATATATAGAAGAGAAGATAGGCATAACATTACACAAGTGATGAGGCTAAATTCCCAACCCCCATACCTTCACCACCCATTTCTTTATGCTTTTATTCCACTCATTATCCCCTCCTTCTCTCTACCATCTCTTCATTATCATTCTTTCTACATATAATGAGAATGAATAACTTTTTAGAGTTTTTCTACAAATCCATTGGTCAATTAATTAATTGTAACATCATAGCCCATGATGTTTTCTTTCTTCGATTGGACTTCATAATTCATGCTTAGATATTGAGTATATATATATACATATATAAAGTGATGTTGAAATAAGTTTGATAATTTATAAATAGTATTATTTTCTATAAATCTATATTTTATATCAATATTAATGTCAATCAATATATATATATATATATATATATTATAATTTTGTTTGGTGTGGTTAAAAAGTTAGAAAAAAAAAAAGGAAAATTATCCCATCATCTACATGTATGAGACGCCAAAATTGCCTTGCACAAAATTATCTTTATCTTCTACATGCAATCAATGATAAGCTATTCTTACACCCTCACATATGCCAACATTGTAAGACATTCGGTTATCTCAATACCTCGTGGTGGATCTTTTTGGGAATATGCCTGCAAATATTTGGGAATGATTCCCTATATGCGTTAGAGCGTCTAAGAACATCGTGCATGGCGAAAGAATGGAGGAAGTAGGTAGGAACGCATGTTTTGATCTGTCCACTACTATAAAAATCACGATACATGATGGTTATTAATTGTTATACTTCATGGTTATGAACCGTTATATATGTGGGCGTTATATTTGTTCCACGCAGATAAATTACAATTACTAACCATTTTTATGTTTGACATATTATAACAGTTATAAGATAACACTCGTTATATATTGAGGCTTGATAAAGTCATAATATGCGCATTGCTGTGATAATAATTTACGGGCACACGTGAAAAAATGTGTGACAGTTATTTTGACACATGATACATAACAGTCTTATTTCGACAACTGTAATTTAATCAATAACATAAATAACGATTCTTTTGTAATAACCATGACTTTTAATAACACTAAAAAACGGTCTCATATAAACAACCGTTATATATTTAGTATAAGGATAACGGTTCCTAATTAAGAACCGTGATCTTTTATAATACATGACGGTTTTTATATAATAATCGTGATGTAATGTGTTGAGAATCTTCAAGTGAGAGTTTTTTAGCTAGTTGGACTATATTGTATATAATAAAAACAGTACCTTACACATCAAGTTTCTATGCAATATGGGATAGATCAGGACATTCCAGACTTTGTAGGGAAAATCAATGGCAATTGTTAACCTATCTAAGTGATAATGTAACTATTTACCTATAAATTGTGTCTCTTCACAGGATTAACCCTAGAAAGCAATGGATTGGGGAAAAAACCTACAAATATCAGTATTAATTGCTGATGATATTCGTGTTTTTTTCTATATACGGATGATATTAGTGTTTTTTTCACCAACTCGTTGCTTTATTGGCTTAATTGCTGATGGATGAGATATAAAGTATAGATGATGAACACTTACATTATGATATATACAGGTTAAGAGTGCGATTAATTTAAGCAACACAGTCTAGAAAATCTTGATCCATCCCATATTGTGTGGCTACTCGATGTGGGAAGTAGTACTCTATTAGATAAAGTCGAGACTAAGTAGCTCAGAAATTCTCACATTGAAGAGTCCAGGATTGATCACAATATTGAATTTCAGAGCTCTTAACTTGGTGCTACCTGCTCAATACAAAAATAGGAAAGGAACCTTTGATCAGAGCAATAATGAGTTTTCCAAAAAAACATAACTTCACAAAAGTAATTTAATGTCACCTTAAATGCTTTATCGCGTCTTGGTACAACTGAACTAGTTTATTCATTACATGCCTATCGATCTTTTCAAAGTAACTTTCAGAGACATGGATACTTCCAAGAAAGGAGGTATTTGCTTCGGAATCCATATCTCCTGAAGTGACTTCCAAAAAGATCAACAAAGTAAGAACCATGAATCAAAACAATGGGTTGATAACTTCCTGTAATAGAAAATGAGCCTTCGATCAAAGCAATACTATGGTTTCCAAAAAAACTTAACTTTACAAAAGCAATTTAATGTCACCTTGAATGCTTTATCGTTTCTTGGTATAACTGAACTAGTTTATTCATCACGTCCCTATTGATATTTTAGAAGTAACTTTCGAAGATATGGATATTTCCAAGAAAGGAAAGATATTTGCTTAGGGATTCATATCTCCTGAAATCACTTTGAAAATGATCAATAGAGTAGAATTGTGAATCAAAGTAATGGATTGACAACTTCTTGTAACTGGAAAGGAACCTTCGATCAGAACAATACTAAGGTTTCCAAAAAAACATAACTTCACAAAAGCAATTTAAGGAACCTTCGATTATAGCAATAATGGGTTTTCTAAAAAAAAACATAACTTCACAAAAGCAATTTAACATCACCTTGGATGCTTTATCACAGCGTGACTTCATAAAGGCGGCCTAATTGGCTAGGGCTCACGAACGAAAACAACTCTCACTGTAGTCACTGAGACAAGGGTCGAGTGTATTTACTAGTACGTCTATCACTGAGAAGTCAAACAAAAGCTTTTTATTGTGGGATGACTGAAAATGACTCTCGATATTCGGAAAAGATGATAGAAGTCGTCGTAGGGTTAAGATGTTAGTGGGTTTTGTTCAAACAGACTAAGTGTCAAGTGTATTTTGTTTCAGATATTTAAATAAAAGAGGAATGGTGGGGTTTTTTAGTTATCATGTATAATATTTTACATCATGGTTTACATGAAAGAACTGTTATTTATTTGTTTATATTTATCATGGTTATTTGTTAATAACCATTATGTAATTCACTTCTTTTACATGGTATTCTAATAAGTGATGTATTTTACTTAATAGCCATTATGTATTTTACCTTTTTTAAAAAAAAAATTGGTGGTTGATTATGCAACCACATTTTTCACAAACAAAATAAAAAAACAAAAAGACAAATTTTATAAACAAACTAAAAATAAAAAGTTATGGAGATGTTTTAAGAATATGATGTATTATCAGATTCTTCCTTCTCCAGTAACTTATCCACCTTCTCATTCAAAGAGCGAACGAAAGTAGTAAGTTCCTTCAAGCACTAGTTCATGCATCCTTGCTCTCACAAGTAAACCTAGATCATATGATGGAGCTCGTAGGTTATGTAGATGAGCCCTTCAATTCTTGTTGGTGGAGGGAGTTCACCTTTCGGTTTGTCCCAAGATGAAAAGACAGCAGTTCTCTTGAGTTTGTCTCGAGATGAAAAGACAGTAGTTCTCTTGAGTTTGTCCATAAGTTTAGCGAAGATGTTGGTTATGAGAAGTTGCAATGAAGGTGAAGTTCATTTTTGGACGTTTACATAGAAGGGTTTCATAGATTATCAAGCCATTACGTCCTTTATTGATGGTTGGTTTTTAAGAACCGTTATTAATTTGTCTAATACTAATTGTTTGTAATTGTTACTGACGGTTGTTCTTTTATGAAGGTCATTAAGAATAAACAGTATAAGAAATGTTATTTATTTTATTTCATGACTGTATTTTTCTAAAAACTGTTGGATATATTCTTTTTTGTTTTACAAAAAATTTAAAAAGACAAAATAAAAAAACAAAAAAATAAAGAACAATGGTGAGGAGCCTGATGAATTGATGAGATCACCAGACTACTTGTCACCAGAGGATTGGCTAAGATCATTGTTAGAATAATGGCTAATTCCATACTCATCAAGTATGAGATTGACCTTCTGGTTCATACTGGAGAGGTATCTAGAAAGCCTCTTCATGGCATGGTTAATTTGTTGTGCATGCTACAGCACTACTTCCAGTTGAGGAAGCATGGGATGTGGAGGCGAAGGAGGAGGTGGCAGAGGCAAAGGCGGAGGATGACGTCGAGAGTTTTCTGGCATATCTTCCACATGACATTTTATCTTGGCAATTGAGCTAGAGAACAAAGAGAAGGACAATGAAGAAAACGTAGGAAAAACATATGAAAATGTGGTGTTTAAATAAGACACATCTAGAAGGGACATGAAAAAACTATCATTGCACGCGTTGAAAGTTGAATAGGAAGGGCTTAATGAAAGGGTACCTCGTTTATTCTCATGATCATGATCATCGGATAATAACATGGAGTCACCCATAGTCAGCACGAGGAAGAGAAAAAGGTTTCGAAAGCTTTAATTAACGTTTAATAAGTTAGAATCGTTAAGTATGTTGGCAAGAATACTCTACGGTTCTTAATTAATAACCACGGATTATTAAGTTATTTTTTTTACACTTCATCTCCATCCGATCTGATGATGAGGATGAGGAGGATGAGGAGGACGATGGGGAGGATGAGCATGGCAGGCAAGAAAACAATGATGATGTTCATCCATCACCACTACTGTTGTCCTTATCTTCATTCTCATCGGAGGAGGAGGGAGATGTAGGGTATGTTTGGTTTGAGGGGAGGGGAGGGGAGGGAAGGGGAAGGGGGAGGAAAGGGGTGGGGTGGGGGGTTAAATTACCTTTTTGGGTTGAAAATATTTAAATTTTGGGTGAGAACCTAAAATTTAAAAGGAATGAGAGGGTAAATTTTGGGCAGGAATATAAAGTTTAAAAGAATGAGAAAGTAAATTTTGGGTTTCTCTTATTCAAAATTGTAATTTGCCACCACTCCCCTCCCCTCCCCCCTCCCCTTCGCTCAAACTAAACACACCCGTAGGGTCTAACTGCAAGGCAACATCACTGTGATGAAGTATGTGGTTCAACTTCCTATTCAGCGTATTGGCATATGTCGCCAGACGCCTTATGTCACGATCAAGGCTTGCCAACATCTGCATCAAAGCCTCCATTTCAAGAGGAGGTGGAGAAGGAGGGGCGGCAGCGGCGACAGAGGAGTTTCTTGAGAACTTAACATGATGAAGGAGAAGGATGAGGCCGAAAAAGAAAAGTAGTAAAAATCACAAGGAATATGTGAGTTTAAATAGAAATATAATGGATTACGAAAGGTTATGAGTTATGACTTATGAAGGTCTAACGGATTACGAAGGGTTATGAGTTATAACTTAGGTGGTGATTGGGTGTTAGATGAGAGTTGTTTCTAAAGATCGTTATGGGTTGTCTTCATTGATATAAGGGTGGGAAGAAGAATCGTTTGTAAGCGTTACATGATGGTTGTTTTAAAAGAACCATTTGTCACTAAATAAATGATGATTATTAACTACAACCGTTATTTTTGTGTTTTCGCGAATTCCACCTCACAATACAAGACAATATGCATAATTAACTATTACTTTTAAGTGTTATATATCATTATGCAACCTTCACCTTGACATACATAATGTTTATTAGTTGTAACCGTTATATATTATACGTTATAAATGCCCAAAATCTATAGTAGTGGTCTCACATTCACTTAATTGAAAAGAAGGTCAAATTAGCCATATGGGGATAGAATCCTCCACGTCCCCTTTGTAAAGGGACTACTTTACCACTAAACACTAATGTACCAAGTACTAATCTCAGTTCTTATTATAAGTCACTTGTAGCTTATTCTTATATTCCAAAATAGTTATTAAATATATCTTAAATTCATGAAAATATTTTAACTTACACAATTTCTTCTCTCTTTTTATTTTTGCAAATCATTCTCAATCATTCTCTCCCTTCTCCCTTTCCAATAGAATATGGACTAATGAGGTACCAGATAATGGGCTTATTAAGTTACTTGTTAATTTGGCAGGCCCTTATCTCATTTTTACTTTTGTTTAGCTTAATATAATTGTCTCATTGTAAAAAATCACAATCTATTCTTTTTCTTATACAATCAACGACAATATGTTATAGATAAATATAAGTGAAAATATAAAACTTATCACTTATCACCTTAATTGACACAACCTATGTCAAGAAATGAGAGCCTTACCTTTATCGATGGGAAGAAATTTAAAAGCTTAAATCTAATAGTAAACCAAATCAATTAATTGTTGGCTTGAAAAAGAAAAAAACAAAACGAAACCAAATCTATTTCTTATGGTCTTGCTCTAATATAATTCAATAGCACCATGTTTCTTAGGAGAGAGTTTCAGTCGCAATCACAATCCCACATTTCGTAGCAAGATCAGGGAACATGGCTGTTGTTGAGGAGATCCTTATCAGGAACTGAAGGATATGAACTAAATGCATTGCTGGCTCAGCAAAATCAAACTGGAGAAACATCTCTTTATGTTGCTTCCAAATAGCAAATATGGTTATCCTGAATCAGTTAGGGAGATGATTATCGTGCTCGTTTGGAATAGCGATTGAAATGCTTAAAAACAGCTTTTCAATCGTGATATACGATATACGAGGTAAGTATGTGAAAGGAGCTTTATTTTGATTTACGTGAAAAGCAGCTTATAAACAATCTCAACGTTAAAACAAACATGTCAATATGATACTTTTGGGATTCCCAATTAATACCACTTCTCCATGGGCCATGGTATTGTACTTTGTATATGGGATTAAAATTCTTTTACCAAAGCACCCCTAAAGATGGAACGATCCTTGGCAGACCCAATCGAGTAAGGAAACGGACGGCAACATAGACTCAGGATAGAGTCTTCTATCTAAGGCGACCTCCTCAATCAATCTTTATGGCAGCCATCTCCCTATTTTTGGTCACGGCCTTCTCTCCCTCCTTGATCACCGCCTTTTTCATTTTAAGTATGCCAAATATTCTTCAATTTGCCTAGATCTAGTTCCATGAATTCATCTGCTTTAGATTTATAATCACATTCCATCCTTGAGCCTGTTCTTTGAATTCCAATTTTTTTATTTTTTTTAATTAATTTGAAACTTATCATTGCTTTCTATGCTAACTCTAGGCTGCAATACATGGTGATGAGATTAAGTCCCGTTCTTTTATTATGCAATACTCTAATGTTAACTCTGTACAAAGAATGCTCCGCCTGTTTTCCAATGGAAATGGGGTGAGTAGTGAATGGAGAATTGGGGTGCTGAATATGGATTTTTTTTTTTTATAGAAGTGATATTATTACCATTTCATAATTTATAACTGATTATAAAATAAAAATAATATAAAAAATTCTCAATAAATATTACTTTATACCAAATATAATTTGAAATCATCACTCCCACCACCCATCTTAGTCGCACCCTTAGTCCTAATCTATTGAAATCAAAATCTACATACTAAACATGGCCTTAAGAAGATTTCATTTGTCAAAAGCTAGTTTTGATTGTTTTTGAAAAATTAGTTTTTGTTTCGGGATAAGTTTAAGTTACTTTTCAATAGCAAGAAATAGTTTGGGTTACCTTCAATATTTTTTAAACTATTTTTTTAAAAAAATCTAAATATAAATTATATTATAATAATAATTGATAAAATTAGTAAAAAGTTCCTATTTAAAATTTTTATTGGTGAGAGGATCTACTTCAAGGTACCAGCATTTTGTGTATGTAAAATTTACAAAGTCCAAATACTTTCTATGTAGAAAACATTATTAAAGCATTTGATAAAAATATTATTAAATCTTTTTGTTAATAAAAGTTTTTTTTTCAGAAATAGACTAAGTTACTGAAATATATTAAAATGCAATACAATGTGAAATAAAACTCAACAATTAACAAGCCCAAAACCAAACAAAATAATAGTCATGTACACTAACAACACATTCACCCCTAAATCCCAATCCTAGATTGAAGTTAGAACATTAAATGTGCCGCCGCGGCCTCCACAAGAGGAATGAAGAGACACCGATCACTATGCTGAAAACAAGTGATGTGGGTTTCAAGAACCACTTTAACAGTCTCATTCCTTTTGAGAATTCATTTGCTACAAGGAGCAGGTGAGCACTTGTCACTATTTTTTTATTCTGATAAATTTTATTAAACTAATTTTTGACAAATGAGCACTGAAAACTTCAACACGCATTCTTTTGAGCACAAATAGATCCAGGGATGCATGCCAGCATTGCTAAATTTATGCCATCGTAGACCTGTTGATATATCCCATATGAATGGCAAAAAGAAAAGATATATTCCCTATGTTGATGCATACAAACATAAATATATAATTCTCTTGTCCTTATTATAACTTCATTGTTTGTTTCCTAAATAAAAGTCTATTTAAAAGTACTTAATGGTTGTTTTTTAATTTTACTTTTATTTAATTTTTGTTGGAAAAAAGAGGTAAAAATGAGTTGTAAATGTATTTAGAGGGAAAGTTTTAGTAAGGGCAAACTTGAAATTTTTTATCTACTTAAGATATACTTAGGCCTTGTTTGGTTCAATGGAGGGAGGGGAGAGGAGGTTAAATGAGGAGAGGTAGGGGGAGATTATGAGCTTTGTTTGGTTAGACAAGAGGGAAGGGGAAGAGAGTGTTCTTGCTTGATTTAGGAGGGAAAGAGATATGAGTCAATTAAATATTGATAAATATACCATAGTATTTTATTTAGATATTAAAGTCATTATTTTCTAATTTATAAATTGCAAAAAACCTCTGTTACCTCACTTACATATGGTAAAAAAACCTTATATACATTTGAAATGATGGTTTTAATAATTTTAATATGTTAATTCATTAAATTTAATATATTTTTTAAATTTAAATTTAAATCCTAAATCAAATTATAATACTAAGATTGCAAAGGTAATTATGGTATAATCTAGATATCATATTTTGTTGAGATACTTGCGATAATGTTAAAAACATACAAACTTATCTAAGATTATTTTAGGTATATACTTGTGATCATGTTATAACATTAAAACATGTTTAATTAGAACATAAATCAGTAAACTTATCTAAAGTGATGTATCATACAAAAGAAATATATAAATAGACACCTGCAACCTAAAAGAATGTTTGGATGGTTGGAAGAGCAACTTGCGGCAACAACAGTTAGGCCCTATTTGGTATGAGGCATTGAATTTTAATGAATTGGAATTAGGGCTAAGTTTGAAATTGGGACTGGGATTAGTGCTTTAAAAATATGTTTGGTATGAGGGAATAATTTCACTAATCTTATTTAATAAATGTATACTAATTATAAAAAGACCCAAATACCCCTCACCCTAAATCCCAAAAATAATCAATCGATCATCCAATACCTGGGAAATCATCGTCGAACTCTTCATCGTTGTCGGTATGTTTTCACGATGATTCCACTGTGTCATTTGCAGCCACTGCCTTGATGAATTTCTTCAAACCTACGCTTTTATTCATTCAGAGATGGCTTCCCTTGTTCTATGTTCCATCTTTGGTTACCTTGCCCCTTTCTGTTAGAGATATTCCAGCTGCTTCGGGCATCAAGATTAGCCTTATTGTAGGTAGGTGCATCGAAGTCGTCCTACTAGTTTCTTTTATTGTTTGTGGAACCTTCATTTTTTTTTTCTTTAACCATATGTAGCTGGAAAGCATACTGATTTATTTGAATTGACGGCCAGAGAAGAACATCCGTGGGAGAGACGATGAGAGATGAAATAAAGTTAAGAGTTATAATTTAGGGTAAAATTAATAGAGAGTATTTTTGTCAAGAGAATATTATAAATAAGGATATTTTTGTCTCTAAAATTTACAATCCCAGGATTGAAAATACAATACTAAGGGGGAGGTGGCTTTGCAGCAATCCCACTATCGTGATACTCTCAATTCCTAGACATCCGTAGTTCCTCAAACCAAACGATATATTCTGACTCAATCGCTAATCCAATCCCAATCCCTACCCCCAAATACCTCATACCAAACAAGGTATTAGAGGAGCATGTGGCATTCACAAAGAGGGAGGAGGAGAGGGGTAGCATATATATTGACACGAAGGAGAAAAATGGCCGATTTGAATTACTTTAATAATATTTAGTAAAATAGGATTTAATTAGATATGTTTTTATCATATAGATTTTTTTTATTTATTTGGCTTATCATAATAATATCATATATGTTTTATAATTAGATGGGTAAACTTGAGATAATGAAAGATTAGTATGGGTATTTTAGTCAGGATAAGACAATATTTCTCACCCCTAAAAAAACCCCTAAATTTGGAGGGGAGTGAAAGGATGTAAGGGGAGTATTAAAAGACAAAATTTCTCCCTTCCCCTCCCCTCCCTCTCACTTTTCCCAACCAAAGATGCCCACCCCTACACCTCCCCTCAAAAAACTTCAAACCAAACAATGTGATTTAAGCATCATTTCTTATCATGTGAGTATTTATTAAAATGGACCTGCAATAAGTGTGTGTAACAAAAAATCATGTTTCTTTGCCAACTGAAAAATCATGCTGCAGATAATTATACTTTTCATGAATTTTATTATTGATTTAGTTCTGATGCCTTTTACTCTCTTAGGAAATCTTTTTAGGTTTAATTGTGTTTTGTTAGCAACATTAGCTCTTAGTGTATGTTTGGAAAACACTAAAACCACAGTTACAAAAGTTTTTTTTGTAAGTTGATACAAAACTTCTCTCACATACTTATTTTATAAATCGTAAAAGCTACTCTCCAAAAAGTCAAGGTTTTAAAACCCGGACCAGCCACTGAACCAGTCGGGGTACTGGGTCAAGGGTTAATGAGTCAGATCGAAGTCAAATCAAAGCTAAACCGATGAGAAAGAGAAGATTTTAAGATTATTTATATGAAATTATGAATAAAATATTTTAAAAAAATAAAAAAACCGGTCAAACTTTGAGAAAACATGTCAAACCACTTGAAAACCGATTGAACCGAGGTCAATTACCGGACTAGACCAATCAGACCACTAGTGAGCCGATTTCGAACTCAGACCGGCAGATTCGATCCGATCTTCAAAATCATACAAAAACTAATTCAAACATATCCTAACAGAGTAAAATTACATACACTAGCAATGGTAATATAGAAAAATTAATAGATTTAATAAAGAAAAAAAAAGTACCAACACGCAATTAAAAACTGGGGGGAAAATGTATGCACTGCAACATTGGTTTTTTATTAAAACAAAAACAAAAACAAAAGTTCATTTGTCCGCTTCACCAAACACAAAGCAATTTTTAGTGAAACAAAACGTGATAGTCTGCCACGTGCACCCCTGACGTAGCGTCTTTGAATCCGCTCCTGGAAAGCTAGTTCTCAACGGATCCGTTGATATTTAAGATTTTTTCTTCGAATAATAATATAATATTATTTTGATATGTTTTCCCTTAACGTTTCATACCCACAAAAAAACGAATTTTGTGGGTGCGAAAACCGATGTCACTCCCGCCGGAGGCACCGCCCGCATGAACAACTGTAAATTAAAAAAAAAGGGGGGAAATGCTATATTATTAAAAATTATATATATATATATATATATATCTCATATTTTAACTATAAAAATTTTGAAAAAAAGTAAAAAACTATAAATGTAATTCCGGAATTATTTTTGAAATTGAATTAACTTTTTATCATAAAATAAATAATTTAAATATGTGAAAGTTTTGATAACAAACTTTTTACCTCTGGAGGGAAAATATCTCTCCCTATCCTAATTCGTAAATGTCAATCAAGACAAACTGAAACATATTCAATGTAATTTGATTTAAAAAATAAAAATAAAATATAATTAAATAAATATAAGCCAAGTGCGGTTGGCACCTGCTGTTCTAGACCTCCTCTCTTCCACACTCCTTCCATCTCCTTCGCTTCTCCTCTCTCCTTCTCTGTTTTTTTTAATTTTCTTCAATCTATTTGAATAAATCACACATTTCTCCTTCTTCATGTTCTTTTTCTTCTCCTCTAACCCTTAACCTACTTTTCTATTTTATGTTGCTTTCTATATTTCTCTGATTTTGTGAATACTATTATATAGAGTTTCAGAGTCTTCAGCCTCTAGCAGGAGCTGTACAGTGAAGCTGATTACAGGTAGTTCCTCTTTCATTTCTTCAAAGAAACTCTGAATCTGAACCTTTCTGCAATTGATTTACTAGTTGCGTTCTTAGATCTGCAGCTTCGTTCTTATCCTTGGTTCATTTTGTGGTTGTTTTCCTCTTCGTTTTTGTCTTTCTGAATTATGTTTTTATCCGATATGATTTCACTTTAAGAGGAGAAAGGTTGAGGTTCTTCGGATCTGCTCCGAGCAAAATTGTTCCAATCGATTTCATATCTGCTAATTTTTTCAATTGTATTTTATGGTTGAATAGTCTATCTGCAGTCGGCTTAATTATTCTCTTTCCCTCAATTTGTGCCACCAATTTGGCAAATTTAAGTACAATTTTCTTAATGCTGATAACTATCAGATCTTGTCCTGCGAGGTCAGTTGCTACCTGAGATGTCTGTATGTTAGGGATTTTATTCTCCTGTGCAGGAAGGAAACTTCTCCTCGGGCTCTATTTCTAGCTGAGCATACTCATAATCTATTTGGCTCCGTGTTTAATAATTTTTAAGCTTGTTTTTATATTTATCTATGTTTATCTGCTTGACCTCTTATCTTATTCTGAGCTGTTCAAATCTTTATGCGCGTTTATGATATCGGACAAAATTAATATATAAGATGCTGATGATTTCAAACTTCCAGTATGCTTTTACTCGTTTATTTTTAAAATTGAAAGTTATGTTCTAAATTTGTTGCTTTCTATCCTTTGGTTGTGAGTAGGTCTCGTTCACAGACGAAATCAAGGAAGAATATGAATCATTGCGTGATCCAGCAGCAAAAAGTCGTCGCATCCTGTGAAGAAATGAGCAGCAGACACCCTGTGGTTTGTCCCAAACCACGCCGCCTCGGCCTCTTAAACGTCCCAGTGAACGACCACCCTGCTAGGCCCTTCCGGTGGCATCTCAGGTGAAGTTTCGTCAGCATACACCTATACATGCTTTATTCCTTTCTCACTCTGGTTCCTTCTCTCTTATATATTCTAGATTCATATATCTGAACTAATAATCTCAAATGAAGTCATCTGATTGAGCTTTGTCGGGCTTGTCTTCTTCTGCAGTTACCAGGCAGATATAGCTGATTCAAAAGCTGTGAGTGATCCTCTGGACCTCATCCTAACCAAGGTAGTCTCTTTTTCCATTGATTTCCTACCTGATGATCTCTGATTATCTCTAAATGGATCCTATAATTTCAATTTATTCAATTTGCTCATTGTTAACTCGAACTTTTTTAATTAATTGTATTATGAATTGCAGGGTGGTTGTAGTATAGAGCAATCATGTACACAGGTAGCTTCGTCGCCCCCATTTTTTTGTGGGTCACCACCAAGCAGAGTAGCTAACCCATTAATTCAAGATGCTCGTTTTGGCGATGAGATGATCTCCCCGCTCTCACCATCATCCAGGGTTCCTACCCCAACTGGGCTCTCATCGCCTCCCTCATCTTCCACCAGGAAAGGAGGCTGTGTTCGCTCCAACTTTGGAAACAATCCTGCTGTGAGAATCGAGGGGTTCGATTGCCTCGACAGGGACAGGCGCAATTGCAGCATCCCTGCCATGGCCTAGATAGAAGAATCCACATCTTGAGAAAAACGATCAAATTAGAACAAGAGAAAAGCTTTTAGCAGTAGTCACCACTAGTAAAAACCACACAGAAAACTTTGTTAACCGGGAGAAGAATTTTGGAAGCGCAGAAGAGTGAAAGGAAAAATATCTTTTGTCTATTGTAAATATGTTCAGAAAGAAGTGTCTATAAATGTCATGTTGATGCTGTGTCTTGTAGTTGTAGGTACGTATTATCCTTTGTGAGGGCCAAATAGTCTAGTCAAGGAAGAAGTTCGAGTGGGGATTAGCCCTCCCCGAGTCTAGTCCAGTGAGATCAAGTAATGTGTATCCTCCTGTTCATTGTAATTACACGTCTTTGGGGGCGGAAACTGAAAAAAAAAATTCATTTTGATCTCGAGTCATTTGAAATGTAGGTAGCGGCCCAGGAAGTGAAAAAAAGCTGTACAAAGAAGATGGTTTATTTGAGTCGTCCAAGTTACTTGGTCTGTCTTTTGCAATGTGAACATTAAAAAGTTATGTAAAGAAGAGATCTTATTCTGTTGGCTTTGCCGCTATGATTGTCCCCTCCCTCTTCATTCCTCTGTTGCTTTTGGGTCAGAAGCCATAGGACTTCGCTTGTGTTTTACGCGAACTTGTCTCTCAGACCGTGACTGAAAAATTAAAAAAAAAAAACGCACGTCATGTTGTCGGGAGTGCGAGGGAATAAAAGGGATTCTTTTTGTTTACGATACCCCTTTGTTTCTGAACGTTAGTACGTTTATTCGCGATGACGGTTGTCCCATGTTCACAAGTTTCTTGACTTGTTTGCTCTTTTGCAGCCGATTTTGGTTCCCAAAGCTAGTGGTGACCTCTTCTTGCCAGATACGGAGTATAATAATCAACTGCCCCCTAAGCTTCATATAACTTATATTTTAAAATTAATTAAAAATAATAAATACATGAGCTATAAAGGGAAGGGAAAATCCCTATAAAATATTCTTGAAATAGGAAAATCTCCATTTGGTGTAGTGAAATAGTCAAATCCTTGATCAGTCTGGTTGTAGGAATCAGGGATTTTAAATTTCATAGAAATGACACAACTACCCCTAGAAAGTTTAAAACAAAAAAGGTAGAGTGAACAGGCCGAAACACTCTTGTGATTGAAGAAGATGATGTGAACGATGTTGGAGGGAACAACGTTGGCTGAGCGGACGGTTGGAGGGAACGGCGGGTTTTTGGATGAGGTTCGTTGGTTGAGTTCGGATTCGAGAGTGGTAGGCTTGGGGAGAGACAGTCGGCGGCGTTGTGGCCCTTCGAATGACGGCTTCTTTGGTGGGTTTCGGCAGTTGTGTTCGGCATTGACAATGGTGGGTTGGAGGAGAGATAGGCGATGGCATTGTGGGGACTTCGAATGATGGCTTCTTGGGTAAGGTTCGGTGGCGGTGTTCTGAGTTGAGAGTGGTGGGTTTGGTGAGAGACTTGCGGCAACGTTGTGGGGACTTCAAATGTGCTTAACAGTTGTGGGTGTGCATGGAGACGTTTGACCGCTTGGTTCATATAATCATTGGAAGATGTAATGTGAAGGCTTTTGCTTATTTCCTGTCGTATATTGCCCTTTACTGTTTGTCCTTGTCTCTGGTGGTGGTGGTTGCAATTGGTGACCAATAATGTGATTCACTTATTTCCTGTGGTATATTGCCATTTTCCCGCATTGAGAGCATCCTTTTTGTATTGGGTGAAGGGATTGAAATTTCTGTTTGTGTCAATTTCTTCGTTTGCATCTTTGTCTGATGTGTATATGGAGAGGGAAGTGGGTATCGGAAGTGTTAGACTCGTCGTTTGTTGTACAGTAACAACACCTTGTTAAAAAATAACAGCTTTACCTTAATGTTTAACAACTCTTTTTGTGAAGGACACAGATATGGCCAGGGGAATTCCTGAGAGTGCCAAGTTGGGGGGCCATTAACAGCTAAGGTTTCTACAGTAACAACACCATGTAAGAAAATAACAACAGACCATCCTTGTTTAACAACGACTAATATGGAAAACCAATACATGGGCAGTGGAACTTGTGAGACTAACAAGTAGGGGAGACCAGTAATAACTTCAGTTTCTACAGTAACAACATGTTTAAAAATAACAACCTGTCGTTCATGTTTAACAACTGCTGATGTGGAAAACAAAGAAATGCCAGGGGAACTTATGAGACTTACAAGTTGGGGGGCAATTAACAACTTAAGGTTCTATAGTAACAACACCAGGTTTAAAAATGACAACATTATGTCCTTGTTTAACAACTCATGGCACAAAAAACCAAGACATAGCCGGTAAAACTTATGAGAATAACAAGATGTGAGGAAATTAACAAGAGTAGTTTCTACAGTAACAACACCACTGTAAAAAAATAACAACTTTTTGTTCTTGTTTAATAACTGAAGATATGGAAAACCTAGACAAGTTGGGGGCATTAAGTAGAACAATGCACTATGATTATTTAGGAGTAAGCTAAGGTTTAGGAGCACATAATTGCAACAAAATAACTGTCTGTTTGTTGGTGTAGCACCATAAGCAACTGTTCTAACATTTCAAGCATAGTTAAATGATGTCTATAGTGTGAGGATGATTTCCTTGGCTATTTGCTTAATTAAAATAATAACTTATGATTTCTGACATAGCTTCAATCGCTTTTCTTGTATAGCATATAAGTGAGAAATTATGGATAGGTAAATCTTGTTATAATTTTGTTTTGCAAAAGAAGATGGTGGTTGAACAAGGGTAGGAGGGGGTTGAAGAGGGGCAAAACTTTGGTGAAGAAGGGCATAAGGTGGTTGAAGAAGGGGAGAAGGTGGTAGAGGAAAGGCAGAGCTTAGACGAACAAGGGAAGAAGGCGTTGCAGAAAGGGGAAAGATGTAAAGCCTTAAATAATGGGTTACAGTTGTTTAGAATTGAGTTTTTCAAGAAATTTAAACCAGAGAAATCCGACAAATGTGTTGTGTACAATGATGATGTCCTAAAAGCATGGAGAGCATTGAGTGAGCAAGAGAGGAAGGAATATTGTGAGAAGGCTAAATACACTAAGAATGCTAAGAAAGCAAGACAGGAGAAGAAGAGTACAAAGAGAAAAGTAGCTTTTATCACTCGTAGCTCAATCTGCCAATTCAAGTAATTAGTTGACTTTATAAATAAAGATGAAAGTTTAAAGGAAAAGGTGAAGAGATTAAGATTCAGCAAGCTGCTAGAGGTTAAAGGTTGCAAGAAATTGCCAAACGATCTTATTGTGTCAATACTTCACTTATATGATCCACTAAACGCCAATTCTGAATCAGGGGCAAGACATGCTAAATATCTGCTATGGATGTAAAGCAGTTACTTGAGGTGTTCCCTACTGTGGGGACATGGTGAGTACTAAGTGTAATAGACAGTGAAATAAAAAGGTTTAATGGCACCCTAATTAATTTTGCTATAATCAAGGGAAAAAGAGACAATTGTCCCTTAATCTTAACGTCAAAATTGAAAGGCAAATTGGAGGGCTAGGATTTGCTTTTCAAAAGCAAGAAGCAATTATGGGAATGAAAAGCAAATCATCTCACTCCCTTAAGATCACAAAAAATGTCCAAAAAGGTAAACCAAGAGAAAAAGAGGATTAGTCAACGTACTTTACAAGAAGATTTGATCAAAAATTGTGGCTAAGACATAAAGGAAGTAATAAGAGATTTTTTGGCCGATATTTCCTCTCCAAATGGGTAGTAATTTTGTCCAAAGTAGAAGAGAAGAAAGAAAGATAATTTACTTCATACACTTCTTCACTTTTGTCTTTGAAAAGTCAAAAATTGCAACTAGAGAAATTGTGTAACCAATGGCAATACAAGTTTATGCAATTGGTCAATTCTTCTTCCTCCTTTTTAAAGAGCATTTTGGTCAATAATACCTCTCCATTTAGGCAGCCACTTTCGGTCAAAAAGAAGGGAAAGAGGGAAGGAAAAAGCTCACTCTTCTTGTACCAATTACACCTAGACAAGTTACCAAAAAATGTATGACCAAAGAATTAATATTACCCACAAATTTTCTTTCTCTTTGTGCCACATTTTTGGAAAGATATTAAGAGGATAAGGGAAGAGAAAAAATGATCATAATTTACTCTCTCACCTCTTCTCAAAGTCAGCCAAGTTCAGTAAAACAAGAGAAAGTGAAGAGCAAAGTTTAGGTAAGATCTTCTACATGGATTTTCACCTTCTTAACCTTTTCAATGGCACAAAAGCTCTTCATAAACATTGTTCCTCTTGATGAAAGCTTCATTTCTATGGTTTTAGAATTTTAAAAAGGGGTGTTTTGAGCCATCATCTAAGAACAAAAGTTGAGGAAGCAAGAAAAGAACACAAGAAGAAGCAAGAGGTGAGTAAGAACATTATTTTGATGTATATGATGCTTAGATTGGCTGAGTTTTGGTGGGCTATTGTGACAGCCCTAATTTCTGTTTTTAGGGTATATTAGGGATCATGAAGCTTTCATCCTATGTATATGCTTATATGTTGATTTGGAGGCAAATGAGCTAAGTTTAGTGATTAAATAGTGGAGTGGTTGTTTGTTGTGAAATACCCTAAAATTCTAACCTAAAAAAGGCACCATGAAGCAATAGGAATTTGTTCATTTTGATGTTACCATTGTGTTCTACATGAAAAACGGTGTGTGAATAGCCCTGGGTTGTGAATTTTGGGTCATTGAAACTCAAAATGCAAAATTGGATGCTGAATAGGATTCAAGCGAGGTACCTTGACTGTGTGGTGTTTTTGGATAACCAAATGATGTTCAATAAAGATGAAACTTTCCAATATAAAAGTATACATAACTTTAATTTTATAGGTCATTTGCATCATTTCAATTTGTACACTAGGAGTTATGAATTTTTGAAGTTAGGTTATGAAAACTGGGTTGAATTTTGGTAGTGTGCAATAAATGTCAAATCTGGGAATACTGTGTGTCCAACTGGCTATGGATGATATTTTTCCTTGAAAATAAATTAAATAAGGGTCGCATAGCCTTTAGAATCGCTGCAATTTGATTTTTGTACATAAAGATATGATTTTTCAAAGTTGGTGAAAAATTCTACCATATTTGGTCACTTGTGCGAAAAT
This sequence comes from Inga leiocalycina, assembly GCA_963242795.1. Taxonomy (NCBI): domain Eukaryota; kingdom Viridiplantae; phylum Streptophyta; class Magnoliopsida; order Fabales; family Fabaceae; genus Inga; species Inga leiocalycina. Next base: position 52,696,654 of record OY725330.1, on the reverse strand, counting down.
TAAAGATGTAATGGCATAATGTCATATTGTTGAACTCTAAGGTTAGAAATTGGTCTTTTAGGTTATTGACTCTTTTAACTCCTTAGTTAACTTGAGTAAATGTCCCTAATGATAACCAACTTGAGTGTTTGAATTAAAGAAGAGTTGGAATGAGTAATAACTTGTCGTCCATAATTTTAATTATAGGATTCGACATCTACCCTGAGCGCAAGAAATCTGTGCAAGAACAAGAACGGAAAGAACAAGGTAGTGACACTTTCTCTTATCCTGTGTGTAATGCATTGTATGTTTATCATATCATTGAATTGTGTAATGCGAATGCTGTGAAGTTTGCTGCTGTGAAAACTATGTGTAAGCTATGAAGGCTATGTGTAAGCCGTAATGGCAATGTGTATGTTGCGAAAGCACTATATAAGGCATAAATGCTATGTGTATTATAGCGTGAGTAGTTGTGGAGGTGGCATAAGTCACACCTACCCCTGCCGTTGTAAATGTGTAAGCCGTGAAGGCTCTGTATATGCTGTGAAGATTATGTATATGCCGTGAAGGCTATGTGTATGCTGCTGCTACTTGGTGATTTACTTGCACGCCACGTGATTATGTATTCTATGAGTGATTTATTACTACTAGGATTCTCTTGAATCTCATTCTTTCCATTAATTAACCTATAGCCAGGGCAAGTGGCTTAAAGGAGAAACAAGCAATCAAGGGCGGCTAGTACTTTTCATTAAGTGTTGGTTGGTTGTTAAATTTTGGTTAGGATTATTGTACATATTGTAGTGTGTATTTTGGATAGTGTTTTGTAATCCCCTAAATGGGAAATTGATAAGGGCACAAATGTCCTGTAAACCCTTTATTAAGTGAATAGAACCCGGGTGTCGTCGGAAATTTTGTTACACTCTGATATGTATGAATGTAACTGAACTGCGCAGGATAATTATATTCAAAATGTGTGTGAGACCGAATTAAATAGATTTTGAAAGAAAATTTTTGGAAGCCCCGTTTTATAGATGGGATTCTTAATAAGTTTTTAAACTAACCGTTGGTCTTTAATTTAACTTAATTACACATTTTTAAATTATAATTACGGATAAATGGGCAAGGGGATTACACTAAGGTGGATGATGATGACCCGATTTATACAAAGTTAAGGAGTGAATATTCAAAACGCTTATACAGTAATATTGTAGAGGGTAGTAAGAATGATAATTTCTAGTTTTTGTTTATGTTATACACACTTGGAACATTTCTAGCTCCCATTGCAAGCCCAAAGGTTAGTGAGCGGTTACTGAAGGTGATGACATTGACCATGAAGGGATTTCAGAAATTTGATTGGGCGACCTTTATCATTAAGGACTTGTGGGAAGAGTTGGAAGACTATGTAAGGGATGTGAGAAATAACAAGAGGGCCAACTCCAATGTAGGTGGATGCATGTACTTATTGTTGGTATGTATTTAAATTTACTTATGTAATGGTACAGTTTAAGTGGCAAGTATTTAAGTTATGGTTATGCTATTTGTTTGGCAGATATATTTTGGTGAGCATTTTGCAATGATGTCAATAGAGAAACATGAATATGTCGATATTGTTAACTATTGGACTGAGGATAGATTAAAAGCAATGGTTAAGTTAGAGAAGGACAACAACATGGGCATATTATTTAGAGGAAGGGCATCTAAAGTGAATGTTGATGCAGAGAAAAATGTTGGAATTAAGCATTTGGACCAGGTATTTTTTATTTCTTACTGTTTGTATGTATTAGTACATATATATGTGTAACAAGTTTTCATTAAATTTTCTCCTTCAGGACCTGAAGGATATATATAGATGGTTGACGAGCGTAATTGTAGATGAGTTAATAAAAGTTCAAGTGAAGAGAAAGGCACATAAAAAGGTTGGAAGAGAAGGAGTGGACCAACAAGAGGACGTGGTCAATACTGAAGAAGAAAAGAAGGATGTAAAAAATGAGCGTCAATTACATGAAAGTAGGAAGGACTCAGATAGTGAAGGAAAAGGAGGCAATAGTGTAGCTCAAATAGTGTCCGGCTCCCTCATTAATGTATGTCCTAGTGAAGGAGAAGGAGCGGACATTGTGGAGGAGGAAGAAGTTAATAAGGATAATGTGTTACGCATATCAACTAGGGTTAGAAAAGAAAAGAAAATTGAATCCCCCTATATCATGCCTAAGACCATTCCTTGAAAGATGGTAGTTGACGACAAGAAAAAAATTTTCACTATAATTTCTCAATATACTCCATGCATTGATAGCCAAAAGTGATTGTTTAATGTATGTTTCATTATGTACTTGTAAGGTAGTAGACATGAAAAAATTTACCTGGAACTTAGTTGTATTGAGTATTTGTATCAAAAACTATTACAGGGAATTGGTTACATTACAAGATGAATACGTCACTCGGGAAGAGCTATATTCTTTGGGTGGAATCCACAAGGTTAACAATCGGGTCAGTATTACCATGGCTTCAGGACTTTGTATTTTTTAAGTTTATGGGGACGACTTCATTATGTACTTGCATTTCAGGTGGTGTCCCTTGTTTGCAAGGCATTGATGGCAGATTTGAAACACTACGGACCAGTTAAGAGGCACATTTTTTATGCTAACTTTATGGTAAGATGCAAACAAATTATGGTTATTTATATGTTAGTTTTTTGGGGACTGATATATATTTTGTTGGGGATGCATATCGTTGGTACATGAAAGAATTGGAGACCTTCATATTACAAGGGTCACTTATTGGCAGATTAATTAGGCTATAATCTTGCGGTTGTGATTTGCTCTTTGGGCCTGTACTTGTGCGAGAACACTGGTTTTGTGTAGGCTTGGAACCAAAAACATTGAATTTCTATATTCTGGACTCAATGAAACCCATTGTTGACACCACCAAGAAAAGCAAAAAAAAAAAATAGCACCTTGCAAGATCCCTAATCATTAGCAGCAGAGATATGTGTAAGGAACTTTATGCTTTAACATCATCATGAACATTAGCAATTACATTTCCCTAACTGAACCTAAGTAATGGCATTTTTTTAGAGGGACAGATATATTGATATAGTTGAATTCATCGGTAACAATCGACATAGGAAGAAGAAACAGAGTGACATCATTCGTGCACGAGTACCTCAGCAAAGTAATCTATAAGAATTACATGTTTTGTGCAAGACAATCACAAGTTTTACTTAATTTTTTGTGTATATGACTGCTGTATCTATTTTGTAGGCTTGACTGCGGTGTTCACATCTTGATATGGTTGTTCCAATGGAGTCCATATGGGGTACTTGATTACACAGAGGTAACCACAATAGTTCATATGTATGTCGACTTTTGTCTGGTTTTGAATTTACAATGGACTGAACTATTGTTGTTTAGGATGTGTACAGGCTCAAGTGAAACAGTACATGCAGGACATTCTGTAGTGGCTGGTGAATCACCCTTAAAATCATCAAAACTTGATGCTCTACATTTTCTATCCCATCAAGGAAGCAAACATCAACGAGTGACACAATAGTTCTTTGGTTTATTTTGTACATCTATAGCGAAACTTGTTCTAGTTGTAGTTTTTTGTCCTAGGTAATGTTATTTTGTAATTGTCAATATTATCGTATTGCCCAGGGTAGATGATTGTAAGGTAGATGATTGTACATACTTAAGGACATGTGTAACAAGCCAATGTTAGGAAGTAATGAGTTAACGTTCATATTTATGTAACCCCCCCTTCCCACCTTAGGCCGAGATTAAGTTCTTAAACTCATAATTAAATTGTAATTAGAGACCATAATCAAACTGGGACTTAATAAGATACTCATTTGCCCAATAATCGGATTTGCAAAAACTTTTTCAAACATATTCACAATGGTCTCAAATTCCCAATATGAAATAATAATGGCCTGAACAGGTGGATTCCATTCACAAATATCAGAGTGCAAGTAAATTCCCGACACACTCGGGTTCCATTCATAACAAAAAGGGATTTACACAAGGCACAAAGCCTACAATTCATACCCTTTTACTTGGGGATTACACAAAATCCACTATATACAATTCCAAAATATACAATGATAACCATAACCTCCAAAATATACTCCTAAACAGGAGCTCTAACTACTCTTCGTCGCCCGCTTGCCTTTTGATCCTTCAGCCCTGTCTAAAATGGTTAATTTTGGGAGAGTGAGATTCTAAAGAATCCCCGTAGTAACAAGTCAATCATATAATGTACAACAATAATGCATGTAATCAAATCATCATCCCCACAAGCAACTACAACGGCAGTTGCAGCGGCAATGGTTAGTATGACACATGTCATCCCTGACGATTGCTCACGCTGAATTGCTCACGTTGTATTGCATCATAACAATCAACACAGTATAATTCACCACAGCTGGGATCCATATAAAGCATATCATATTCACAAGCCACATAGGCAAGATACACACACACAGCCCACGGCTGGTTTTCACATACGCCGCCCCCACGGGTCGGATTCACAAAGATCCATGTCGATTACGACGGCAGTCCAACGGCCGACTAGAGATGACCACTGTCACTCCCTATACGGCTCACGCTGACCTGCTCGCGCCGTAATGGACCATGGCACACATTTCACAAGTTCAATGATAAGATATGCATACCAAGACATCATACAATATATGAGAGAAAAGTCACTACCTGAGTTCACCCGGGCGTGTCCTAGCGCCGGTCTCCCCCGAGGAAGGCAAATATCAAATCCTATTTTCACAATTAGGGACGAAGAGTTATTCTCTATTCCAAGACTTAATTCACTTTATAATGCTAAGTTGGTTATCATTATTGCTCTTTTAGAGTCATTAAACACCCCTAACAAAACTCCTAAAGGGTAGGAAAAACTATCCCAAAGATCCCCTTTTGGAAACACAAAACTGAGATTTTACACTGATTCACTCGAGCACAGATGACCATGCTCGAGCACCAGTACGGACATCACTCGAGCACAAATGCTCTTACTCGAGCATTGGTACGGACAGCACTCGAGCATAAGAGAAAGTGAGGCCGTGAGTGAGCACCCGAGAGCACAAAGAAACCTTCAGGAACCGGCTCACTCGAGCACAAAATCCTCACTCGAGCACCCGTGAGAGAAGTCCAGGAAGTGAGGACCCGCAAGCACACAAAGCTCTCAAAGAACTGAAACACTCGAGCACAGCCATTTGCACTCGAGCACACACCTCACACCCGAGAGTGAGAAGGCACACTCGCGCACCTTACTCGCGAGTGACCACCCGAGAGCACCACCCTCACCTGAGGCACAAGCTCACTCGAGCAGACACCCAGTGCTCAAGTGAGAAGGCTATGCTCGCGAGTGTCAGAGCACACTCTTGGCATCCACCCGCAAGTGAAGACCCGAAGCAACCCTTCACTCTGAATTCCTACCATCACTCGAGCAGAACATGCCCACTCGAGCATGTTCTTCTCTCACTCGAGCACAAAGCGATGTGCTCGAGCATCGCTCATAAAAAACCAGACGAACTCGAAGCACAAAAGGCAAAACCACTCAGCACTCGAGCAGAGTTCATCCCTGCTCGGGTGATATTCATCCCTCACTCGAGCAGACCCATCTCTGCTCGGGTGATGCTCATCCTTCACTCGAGCAGACCCCTCCCTGCTCGAGTGAATCCCTCATATAGCAGAAAACGCAGAAACAGAGGCACTCTCCTTAACCTTTGCCCAATTGATTCCTATGGATACACAACTTAACCTCAAAGCCATTCCCACACAAAAACACCCAACAAACTCAATGGAATACTCAGAATCATCAAAATCCTACTCCATTATCATGCTTTGGGTTTTGGGCAACAATTTCATCAAAACACCAATCTTAACCAAACTTCACATTTCCATTACCAATCAATCTATCTATCCTAAACTCATTCCAAAACACCATTCTCATGCCAAAAACATACCAAATGAACAGTGGCATCCAATTTTCGGATTCAAGCCAAAATTTCCAGAATTTATAAACTACCTCAAATGGTATGAAACATAGATAGATAGATTGAGTTCCCTTACCTCTTTCACTTTTTCAAAGACACTCTTTGATTCACCACTTTCCAAATTTTCGTGTAGCACAAATCAACATCAAATGGCCACACTATACACACCAAAATAAAGCCCATGATTCAAGGATCAACATTTAGGAATGGAGTTTGAGCAAAGGAGATCATTTACTTACCCAAAGATCAAGCTTTTCCCTTCTTCCTTGCCTTCAACAATGGAGAGAGAGAGAGCACGAGAGAGAGAAAGAAATGGAGAGGAGGAGCAAAAAGTGATCATTTCTCATCATGTGCTCATATCCAACCACTCCCACATTGCCACTTGTCAACATCTCATGCATTCCCACAATGAGCTCACCACACCACAACACATAGGATTCCGACCCACGGTCAAGGAATCACAACCCTTGATCTTAGATACCACTCACATGCACCCATATTTCCAATTTCCACTAATTATGACATTAATTAATTTAGTCATAAAACACTTAATAATTCCAATAAATTCATAATTATCATTAATAATCATGATTATCCCTTAATCAAAAATTGGGATATTACAATTTACAACTTCAATTTCTTGTTTAACAACTTTATGGCTTGTTAGACAACTTACGCATATGAAAACGTGACAATCCCAGGGTTGATGTAGAAACCACCTAGTGGGCCTTCCATTATCAAGAAGAATTTCTATATTAACAACTGTATGTTTTTTTTAACAACTAGATTACCTTGTTTGACAACTAACAAAATTGAAACACTATACACGCCGCCTATAACCTATGAAAACAACAACTGGGGGCATCAACAAGTGGGGTTCCATTAACAGCAACAGTTTCATAATTAATAACTTCACACACTTTTTTGACAACTTACTTATCTTGTTTGACAACTTACAAGATTGAGAACTTATGACTTCTTGTTACCTCTGAAAACAACTGGGGGTGCCAATAACAACATGCGTTATTAACAACTAGACTTTTTTTATTAACAATTTTCGTATCTTGTTAACCAACTTAAAAATGGGACATGTTGAAGGTAGCTTAGGAGAGCAACAAGTTGGGGGTCCATTAAAAATAACAGTTTCATAATTAACAACTTCACGCTCTTTTTTGACAACTTACTTATCTTGTTTGTCAACTTACAAGACTGCAAACTTCTAACTTCCTATTACCACTGAAAACAATAGGGAACAATAACATGCATTTCACTCTTGACAACTAAAGGTTTTTTATTAACAATTTTCATATCTTGTTAACCAACTTAAAAACTTTAAAATATGACATGTCGAGGGTAGCTTGTGAGAGCAACAAGTGGAGGGTCCATTAACAACAATAGTTTCCTAATTAACAACTTCACGTTCTTTTTTGACAACTTACATGATTGCAAACTTCTAACTTCCTGTTACCTCTGAAAATAACCTGGGGGAAATAACAACATGCTTTTCATTAGTAACAACTTGTTATTCTTGGTTAACACTAAACCTTCTTGTTTAAAAACTTTACCATTATTGTTTACCAATTTCATTCTTGGAAAACACAGACATGCCCAGGGGGAAATTCAGCCACATTTTGTTTCACAAAACACAGTGAAAGTAGCAACATAATTACATATGTTGTATCATTACATTAACATAATAGCATTATATGCTGCATAATTACATTAACACGATAACATAGTATCCTGCATAATTACATAACTGAATAAGGTACACGCTTAAATCTATTATAGTGGATGTTTGGTACGTGCACATATGTAATAACAAGGGAACATCAACATTGCACTTCACCCTAATGTTTCCTTGTCATAACTAAAAAATTAAGACATATGCAGCAACCCATTTCCCCAAAAAATCTCTACAGGTTACTTCAAAAGGCGTGCTAACTATGAATAGGGTAAATTCAAAAAATTTACATTACTATCAACAGGGTTACTTTAAAATATTACAGCTCCTTATATCTACAAAATGGTTACTTCAAAAGATGACTTTTGCCAAAATCAGTTTGGATTTGGACTTTTGTATTTCCGTCTAGTATGGCCCGCTTCTTGGCATCTTGCACAGTGGTAAATCTTCTTATTTTGGAATTATGATTCACGCCCACTGGTTCATGGCCTACCAACAGGTCTAGTTGTCCTAGGTGGTAGCAACAAAGTCTGAGCAAAGAGATTACCCAGCATATAGTTGTTTGAGTCTGGTTGGTCTATTGTCATAACTGGAGTCATACAATGCTTATAAATCTTTTTGTTGGGCTGTTATTTTGTGGCATCCTTACACATAGTCATAGACATTGCCTTGGATATGCTTGATGGCTGCACAAGCATGTGGTCAAGGGATCCCTGACATTTACTACACTTTACAGGTGCAAATACACAAACTAAGATCAACATTTAAGGATTCATATTTGGTATGGATACAAAGCCTACCGCTACCATAATTAACGGGTGACATATGTTCATCATAACAAACATTTTACTTCACTATGGACTCTATGTTGGGCCCAACACCATTTTTCCATTTCATTATTGTCATACTCAATATATACATCTTCTTGGCAACCTTCTCACAATGTTCATGGATAAGTACTGCGACATTTTGTTTTCTCTCCTTCACAATCCACGCATTAAATGATTCGGTTATGTTGGTAGTAATCTTATCCCATCTTCAGAATGGGAACTTGCTCAATGACCACTTATCGATATTGCCATGCTGAATCAACCAATCTACCATCTCTTTATAGGAATTGCGTATGTATTCCATTGCCTTATTGAAATTTGCGTCCAACCTTGCATATGCAACACTATCAAGCAACCATAGTACATCTTCCTTTGAACACCCACTTATCCTCCTCTTACCTCTATTTAATTTCAGTAATTCTAAACTAAAATTCTCCTTCACATGCCTATAACAATAAGCATGTCTTTCACTGCCAAAAATTATTTGCACTGACCCTTTAATTGCATTGTGACGGTCTGACACAATTGTGAGTTCAATTAACCCAACTATTTGTTTAATCTTCTGTAAGAACTATGAACAATTCTCTAATGTCTCCCCTTTCACAATTGATATTGCAAACGGCAACATTTCATTGTTTGCATCATAACTAGAAGCTAAAAGCATTGTTCTCTTATATGGTTCGGACAAGTGGGTTCCATCGATGTATAACACATGTCTCGCATCAGCTATGAATCCCTCAATACAATACCCATATGCAATAAATACTTGCTCAAACATGCTATTCCCACTTGCTTCCCACTCAATAACAACTTTGTCATCTGATTCCTTCAACTGCTCACAAATCCAAGGTATTAACATATAAAATTGTTATGGTCTACCTTGTATGTCTTTCATCGCTTTTTCCTTCACCTTGTATTCTTGCTTATATGTAAGAGTGACGCCATATTCTGTCTGTAATGTCTTCCTTATTTCATTGGGACATTTGTCAATGTGATTTCTCACCTCATCAACTATAATTGAAGATGTCAAATTAGATCTTCCACCATAGGTTACCTTAAGATTGTCTTGTGCACTATAATAATGTTCGTCTCTGAATGTCGTCACACATAGTATTGGAGTCGTCTTACCCATAGCATTTGCTACTACCCTCTAAGGACAACCTGTAATTCCCCAAATTTTGATTAAGGGCTAATGATGATTAATGAGAATAATTTGTGAATTTAAATTGGATTTACTATAGGTTTTATGGCAATATTAATTAATATGCCATGATTAGTGGGAAATAGAAAGAATGGAAATTATTGGTCAATTAGTTAGTGATTAATGGAGAAATTAATTACTAACTAAGGAGAAATAAGATGTATAACTAAATGGCTAATGGAATGGTTAGAGTAACTAATTAGTTACTTGCTTTATGAGAGCCAATGAGAAGTGGACACTCGTCAAGATGAGGTCAAGAGAGAGGGCTTTGGAAAGTCAAATAAGCAATATTTTATCAATTTCTCTTCCCTCTCTCCTCTCATTTTCGTCCAAAGGGGTATGGGGGCAGATTTTTTCTGCCATTCTTCATCATTTCACACTCTCTTCCTTCTCTCTCTTTCATTCAGCAATGGTAGCCCAAGGTGAGAGGAAGAACTTCATGTAAAAAGTGAGTATTTGACCCTCTAAATGGCTTCTAATGGAAAAATGCTCTTCTATAAAGTTGTTCTTTGTGTTGAGAGTTTCAATTTCATGATTTTAGATTTGTCATTTGGTGGTGTTTGAGCTCTCACGAAATTGTGGACTTGGGTGAACCAAAGAACTTCTTTGGGAAAGTTGTTGAGGTAAGTGAAAGCTTTATTTTCATATAAGTTTTGTGGCCATTGGTTGGCCCTTAAATTTCTGGAAATTTTTCCCTAATTTTCGTGATTTAGGGTTATGGGGGAGTATGGTATGTTGTTGTCATGGAAATGGTGACTTGTTTAGTGTTTTGAATGAATAGAATTGAATTGAAGCTTAAATGTGAAGTTTGGCCACTTTGTGTTGGTTTTTGTGCATTGGGCAAAACAGGGCATGTCAATGGGTTGTGATTTTGGTCATTTTGAGGTTACCATTGTGTTCCTTGTAAGAAATTGTATGGGAATAGGTTTGGTTATTGATTTTGGAGTCATTGAACACTTTGGTAGAAAAGTTGGAAAATCTGTCTTGTGTGAACTCTATCTGGGCAGTCAGTTTGGTCAAGTGTTTTCCCAAGGCTTTAGGCATGTGTTTAGGCTTTGATTAGCCATCTAAAGGTCATGAATGGTAACTAACTTTAAGTGTTATGAAAATGAGAATTTGGAAAAGAAAATGATCCTATGTCCTTGATTTGGTTATAGGGTTGGGTATTCACGCTGATTATGGTTCGATATCCGCTCAGATCGTGAGTAGCCGATGCTGGAGCATACGTGGAAAGAATAAGTGTAGAGAACTTACCTCTCCTGCATGTATTGATATTTGTGTTTTGTGTATTGATGTATGTTATTGCTTTGCTTGATTATGTGAAATATATATATGAATGATTGAAGCTCTATTTCTATTTATGCTATGACCATGAGTATGTTGTTGAAACATTGAGTATGCGGATATATCATTATGTGAACACGAGTTATTGTGATGCAAGCATGTCATGCATTAAACACTTATCTAGCATGTATATTGGTATCTGTTTCCTACTGGGATTCTCTAGAATCTCACCCTCCTCTACCAACATTTTAGACGGGGAAGGTAGAACGAGGATGGAGCAAACATCCAAGGGCGACGAGGACTCCTTTAGGTTGTCATTTTAGTAGTTGGTTATCATGGTAGTTGGCATTATGTATAATTGGATATTGGATGTATATGTGCTTGGATGTATATTGGGTTATTTGGTTATGTATTGGAGATGGATTTGTGTAATTCCCGTTGAGGAATTGTAATGGGCAATTGTGCCCTACGTATCTTTAGTGAAGGTATGAATCCGGGATTGCCGGGATTATTATTGTGCACTCTGATATTTATATGAATGTGATTTATCTTCACGAGGTAATTGTATTTGAAATATGAATGTGAGACCAGACTAAAGTGCTTGTGAAAGAAATTTGTGAAAATCCTATGTTATGGATAGGAATGTAAATGAATTTTGATTTTTATTGGTCTCTATTTCACTCTAATGTTGTATTTCGGATATGATTACGGAAAGGGGTTACACAACTTAAACTCCTACACTTTACTGAAATGTTATGCTTGCTATTTTTCACATTTTCAAACTCAAACTTGTGTGCTATGTGTCAACACCCGTTTCCATTTCGATATACACAGAGTAATAGAGACCAAGTTCCACAGGCATACAGAAGAGTACATATATACTGATAAAAGTATTTGTTTACAGTCCAAAGTCAACCCTAGAGAATGCAATAATATACACCACTATTACAAAATATCCAAAAGTATTTTAGACATAGACTATCTATAACCACGAACTTTGTATTTTCCTCGAGGCACATGCCAGTCACTTCCCTTGGTCTACATTCTTGCCTTTTGATCCACTGGCACCCGCTCGAAGTTCTATCGACCCCTTTTTGTGTGCCTCGTGAAACGTGTTGACTTTCTGCTCCCGATTCGGTCCTCAAGCTCCCACAAGTTTTTCCCAAATATTGCTGAAAACCCTAAGTCCTTGAACACCCAAATTTGAGCTCCACAAACCTCGCGAGTTCTCTTCTCTTTCTTTCTCCAAGTGCTCTCAACGTTTTCTCACCTTTGTTTCAGCTGAATACGTCGGTTTAGGGGCTGATATGAAGAGGATGATGTTACTTTATCATATATATTGTATGACATGTAATTATTTATTAATTTTCCAAAAATTCAAAAACTAATTTTTATGTACATAAACTTATGTACATGTAATCATACCCATTAAGCCCAACCAATATTTCCTTCTCCATGCCACATGTAGGAGACACCTAGGGGTCCCTCTCTTTGGTCTCAATTGGCTACACAACTTGTTCCAGTTACGTATACACGTAAAGTCTCAATTTTGGTCAAAATTGCGTTTTTGCTCAAATTTTCCATAAATTCATATTAAATTGACTAAAATATTCTAAATATATTTTTAAACTTTATTTTCCTTAATTAATTGAAATTAACTTCAATTAATTGAAAAATAATTTATTTTGTGCTATTTTGGAAAAATTACGATTTTGCCATTACATTTCTAATCCAATTTCTTTTCTTATTTTTCTTTGGCCAATTTCCATATATTTTTGGACCAAATATTTTCTCTAATATTCCTTCATTTTTGGACCTTAATATTGGGCTTTTTAAATTACCCAAATTAATTCCATAATTATTTTTGCCCAATTTCCCATGAAATTGAACATTTATAAATTCATAAATTCCAAATTCATGAATATTCACCATTTTATTGAATTTCTCAAATATTTACAATAATTTTGGTGAATATAAATTTTGGGGTGTTACACTATGTTGTACTTGTATAGTGCCTGCTTAAAAGCATCCGCGTGTGCAAATGTCTACATCACTTCTGAAATTAATCCACTCCATTTTGTGCAGTTCAACTCTGGCCTAGGTGTAGGTGCACTCTCTACTCCACAAAGTAGCTTATTAAATCCTCCAACAATTTCAGCCATTATACACGAAGCAACACTTTCATAGTACCATGCTTCATCTTGATTGTCCACAATAGTTTGACAGTTAATAGATGTTCCTTGTGAGAGTCCCAAGGAATTTACATACCTACACTCAATTACAATAACAACTTTTGTTACTTAATAACCCACAACAGTTTCACAAATAACAAAAATTATCCCAACAAAATTTGCACTTACGTTTGTGGGTCATCTAATATATGACATACATTATCATTTCCTTTTACTGCTATATACACATGGCCACTCCTGCCATTATATTCAAAAAGGTTTTCAACTTCACCATCGTCATTTAAATCTATTAGTGTGCTTTCATCAAACCTCACTGTATACTTTATCTCACACATGTTGCAATCAATACCAAGCCATGAAGATATCATCAACCTCAAATCTGTAAGTGTTATCACCTCTTTCAGACACTTCAACTTCACATAACCACCATTATATTTAATTTTACCTTCATCATTCCACACAAATTTCCCTCCAATATAGAAATAACAAAATAGTTCCTTCACATACGATGAGCCTTCGTTGTATGTCATTTTACATGCCTACCTGCAAAAAAACAAAAAGAAATAATTAATTAAACAAAGTCGCTTATCATCATGTCCGTTAAGTAAGCTTGTCAGCCATTGTTTATGAAACAGAGTAAATGCTTATTTCATCGCCAAACAGGGGCTATTAACAACAAACTCATATGTTTTAACATCCTTATATTCAATATTAACAACATCGTCCACATATCATCACTCTGTATTTAGTATTAACAACAACACGTTATATTTTATAGTATATTTGAACAACTCCGTATTCTCAATTAACAACACAATTTATTTTAACTTCTCCATCTCTATTACTAACAACGCCCTCTATCATCACCCTCCATGAACTATTAACAACAACACCATTCATTTTAACATCTTCATCTTTAGTATTAACAACACCCCTATCACATTACCCTCCATGTACCATTAACAACAACACAATATCTTTTCACATCTCTTTCTTCACTGAAAACAACACCATCCCCCAACCAAAAAGGCTCAAGTTTATCACAGCTCGCAACAACCATTACAGATTACTCCCGCGTCTACCCCCAACAACAAAAAACCCACAATCTTCACCATTCATACAACCAAACACAATGAAATCCACCAGACAACCATCAACAATCTCCCATTACCTTAAAACTGCAACCTTTCTTCTTCTTCAACCAACACCCTCCTTACCCATAAAAGCAAGCGTCCAATACCAGAAATCCATCACAACTATTCACAATTTCAGAAGAGGAAGAAGGAAGATTCATAATACAAACATCATTTCTACACAAGAATTACTTACCATCGGTTATCTTTGCGTTGTCTTCAACTTTCAATCCTTCTGTAACTTACTTATTTTCTCCCGCCACCTTCCTTTCTTTCCTCTCTCATGTTTTTTTTTCCTTCATTTATTTCCCACTCTTATGTATTTCGTCAGCCATTTTTTTAAGGCTAGTTGTGTCATTTCTGTGAAATTTAAAATCCCTAATTCCTACAGCCAAACTGATCAGGGATTTGGCTATTTCACTACACCAAATAGGGATTTCCCTATTTCAAGAGTATTTTACAGGGATTTTCCCTAAAAGGAATATCGTGGTTAAAATTTTACTTAAATATAAATTATATGTTTCCTTGTTGGGTTAAGATGCACCTAGCACCTAAACTACTTTTTTTTATGTAATTAGCACCCTAAAGTATTTAATGTTGAAGGAGAGACTGTAGAAAGTTTGACAATGGGTAATTTGGTATTTTTAAATTAATACTCTTTCTGTCCTTAATAGAAGACATAATTAGGAAGTTGATTTTAGTCATAAATATAAGACATATTTTCATATTTGTCAGTTTTTCCTAATTAGGTAAATATGTTTTGTATTAAGGACTGGAGGGAGTGTTTTGAAATTTGGTCCAGATAAATAATTACATTCTTTTAAGATCCTTTACAATAAATTTTATTTTTTCTTGGTCCTTCTCCCAAATTTGTCTAAAGTTTTATAAAAAAAAACAAGCTGTAAACCACTTTTGATGCAATTTTTATATGAAAAAAAAACCAATTGTAAAGCCGTTTTCTTAGCAGTATATGAGAAAGACGGAGGAGACCGATTTCTTTCTACTCCCTATGGTCCTATTTATAAGCAACTTTTCTTTTGATTGTGTAAAATGAATTGGTAGTTAAAAACAATATGTCAAAAATGCCATATTTTTTTCCATATATGCCCCTATTTATGAAAAGAGTGTAAGAGAGAGAATGGATAAAAAGTATTAGAGATAACTCTTGGTGTGTGTGTGTGTTAATTAATTATAAATATATGTATTTAATAAGGGTAAAATAGGAAAAATAAGCTTAAATTTTCAGACATAAAGTGAAAGTTGCTTATAAAAGGGATCAACCCCCATAAGAAAGAAAGTTATTTATAAATAAGACCGGAGGGAGTAATATTTTAAATTTCATTTTGCCCTGGCGAGGGAAAAAATGCATTTTTCTTAAATTTTGGAGGAATGACCCAACTTGGCTTAATGAGGCCTAAAACAAGCAGAAAGAAAGGATCGAGTCAATTCGGCCCATACTTGACACTTTTGAATATTTTATTATTTATAGGCCTTATCTTAAAAAAACTATTAACATAACAATTGGATTAATCTATAAATTAAATTATTACCAACAAGTGATTAATTGATATAGCAAGCATCCTTATCTTCATAAGAAGGAGATCACAAATTCGAATTCCATGAAGTATATTTAGTGAGAGAGGCAAAGACCCCACTATAAAAGAATGATAGGAGAGGAGGGTGAGTAGCTGAAGACTGGAGTGGCTTTGAGCCATTGACAATCAAATCAAATTCAAACCAGATTCTAACAACACATGCTTAAAAGCCCAAAGAAATCATAAGAGGAACGAGGGGATTGGAGGAGTTTGTGAGGGTGCTAGATGATTTTGCAGAGGAGGAAGTGATAAGAGAGGTAGAGGAGTCTGCAAACTCTTGCTCGATATCGCACGTCCTCATTATCGATGGATTAGGGAGTGGCGAGGGACGAGGGGAAGGGTGACTTATGAGGAAGAGGTTCAAAGGATTTTGTTTTTTCTAATGGGCTGGGCATAGGGCTAGGACCCTACCTATATGCAGCCTAAATTGCTGTTTGAATTAGCGGTAAAAGCTGCTTTTTCAATATGATTTACGTTATACGAAGTAAGTTTGTGAGAGAAGTTGTCTTGATTTACGTGAATGTGTTTTTTCACCACTTTCTCAAACAGGCCTTAGTTGAGTTTATTTATAGTGCCCGTTTGGGTTAGCGATAGTAACTACTTTTACAACATGATTTACAATATACGGGGTAAGTATGTGAGAGGAGTTTTATCTCAACTTGCGTGAACGTATTTCTTAAATGTCAACTCAAACAAGCATATACAAGTTATTTATCCTAAAATGCTTCCCAACCTCTAATTCGCGTGAGCACATGTAAATTACATGAATTTACCATCTTCAAGATAATGAATTAAGATGCCTATTTATATGGATTTGTTTTTTTATTAAAAGAACAAACACTAACAACCTTAGGTTGTAAATCAAATCCGCGACTTTTCACTATATTAAATAAGAGATTTTTCACCGTTATGCCGCAACTTTTCTCACGGATGAATTTGTTTTTATCGAATGCTTCTTCGCCCAAATATAAGAAGAGTAAGACTTGGATACTTATACAAAGAAAAAAAAAAAGCGCAGCTTTGGGTAATATTTTAATTAGTGTTCTCTTTTTACCTGAATAAATTTAAAAGGTGTAATTATATATAAAAAATTGTAGAAATTCAGATTCAGTGTCCAATACAAGCCGAACAAGTAAAAACTGAAATGGGTAGTACGTATTTGAGTTGAAGGAATTGCCCACTTGGGCTTCAAATGAATGCGGTTCCCTAACTCACACAGCTTGAAGACAAAGCAAACCCCACATTCCCTTCCCTTATAAATAACCTCTACCCTCCTCTCCATTGTCATCTTCCTCAATCCTCACCCTCACAACATAAAAACCCTCCCTCTAAAATTCTTCATTCTTCAATCAGACCACAAGATAATGTGTTGAGTCACAAGATACAGATTAAATAGTGTAGCCTCGGTTTAAAAGGACTTAAAAAGATATTGAAGATGAAGGTGTTGAAGATAAAGTTATTGTTTTAGCAATGTCGTATGATCATATTTATGTCTATGAGTATCTTATTACATGTTTGAAAATCGGTTATACCTGTCCATGAAGTCAATTTTCACTGCCTACAATATAGTTACTAAAATGAGAGGTTGTATTTGCAGTGGTTTTATGAGTAATTGAGGTAACCTTATTTAAATTTCAAATGTAAAATAACTGAATTTTAACTAGAATAAGGTTGGAAACGCATCTTGAGTACACTTGTGGAAGAAGAGATATGGGGTTCGAAGATAGGGTTGGAAAACGTTTATAACCCAAAAAACAACTGAAATTATGTTGCGTTCTTTCTTGTGTTCTTCCGTAATTGGGTGCATTATAGCAAATACCATAGGAATACCCAGCACATCATTAATTTATTACTTTTGTTTATTTTAAAATAACTTACTTTAATATGTGTGAAATCTAAAATATAGATAATCTTTTAACTACTTTTATTTAAAAATCATTAGTTGAAAATTTTAAATGTGTAGGTTAAATAAAGCTCAACATGTGATCAAGTTTTCCTAATGATAAAAATTGGATTAATGAAACACAAGTTTGTATCTTGAGAAATCCACTTTATCGAGAGATGTAAAAACCCTACATTCTAAACTTCAAATGGGATTTCTGCTGTTGTGATAGAGAATTTGGGTATATAAAAGGCAGTGTTTGATGAAGGAAGTAGGAAGGCAGAATGTATGTGATACTGGAGACAGATTTTTCTGAGGTTTGTTTGGTGCGGTAAAAAGGGCATAGTTGAAGGAATTGATTGGTGAGGACGTTGGGAAATGCAGGAGATTATTTCGGACTTGCCTGAATTCAAGAATGTGGAAATTGCTCTAGGGACAAGAAAGAGTAACATGTCAGCAGATTGGTTAGCTGTAAATTGTAATAGGGGTGAACCTGAACCTGAACCTGGTAGAGTGGGTTGACATACCACCGGCTCATTCTTTTTTCTTTTTGCACCATTAGATTAACATCTTAACAGTTTAGATCTAACATGTTATAAATATATTATCATAATTTTACTTAAAAGATATAAAAATAAATTTTTATAAATTTATAAATTTTACTTAAAAATAAATTTTATATCTTTTAAATGAAATCATGATAATATTTTTATAAGATGTTAAATCTTTATCGTTGAGATGTTAACCTAATAATAAGAAAGGAAAAAAAGATGGAAAAGGTATTGAGGAGAAGTCAATCCCATATACCACCACCTCCTTTATTGTTTCGTATGCTGTTGAAGGATGACAAGAAAGGAAATGGTTCTGCAAATGGGAATGGTTTTAATGCCGATGGCAGATTTAATAGGACTGGTATAGGTTGATTTGTATGCTTTATATGGTAGGTTGTACTTGGATAATTTCTTTTGTTTTGGTAAGGCTGGGATAGGTTGTATCTTGGTTTTTTTAAAGAGTTTTATTAGCTTGGGTTATTATTAGTGGATGTAATGTATTTTTTCGTGATTAATAAAATGATTAAAAAAATCAAATGGGATTAGTTTCAAGCTCAATATGACTTACAAATACCCTTAATTATATAAAAATAAATAAACTAGATTATGAACCCCTGTTTTGCATGGGATTTTCACTATTTATGACATATAAATAATGTTACAACACATAAATTATCAATATACTCATACAAAATTAATAGGAAGTATGTACTGTTCTTATCAGGCTTTTTCTGGACCCATATATTATATTATAACGGGTTTTAAGAACTGAGAAGTGAACACTCGTTTCACAATATCTGGGGTCTAGAGTATGAATCTTTTGTCCCATGAGTGTGTACATATGAAGAAATAAACAAATGATTAAAACATAAATAAATATTGTGCATATTTTAATATTTTTTCATGGAAAATGGCATCAAACACATGAATGATCAATTAACCATTTCCTTTATGTCACATGGAGCTAACTTATTATAAATTTTATAATTTTTATCTTATGTATGCATATATTAATAATTAATAAATTAATGTTAATACTGATTATGAACTTTTAAACACTTATTATGAGTAGCGAATTTTTCATTTATTTGTTGGCCACTATGAGTAATGATTATTACTCTCTTCGATCCTTTTTATAAAAACCCGATAAGAGTTGTCTGAACATTTAATGAGTTTTTTTCATTTTGCCCCTCATTAATTATAGATATTGCATAAATAAAAAACTTAATGATATTTATGTTTACTCTATTTCTATCTCTTACTTGCCCCTAATAAATGGGGACATACTTGGAAACAAAAATTTATTGCAGACATATTTATTATTCTTAACTAGTTTTAACCGCTGTCTTAAACTACCTAATTTGATTATTAAACTCTTATAAATACGATCGAAGGAGTACGTGTAATACCTCGAAATTTGGGATTTGAGGCTTAGGAATAAGCCTAAATTGAGTAGACTACTAAGCCTTGATTTACTAGATGTCTCAAATCTATTCTCTAATGTTCCTTATATCTTTGGGACATTAAAGAAAATAAAATGGTTAATTTTGAAGAAAGTGATTATGCTTTTGGTGAAATTGCCTGTGAGGTAGTGAGCTTGTCATGTGATTTTGAATGGTCAAATAATGAGCAAAAATTATGAAATTTTACAGGATAAAAGTAGACATCCTAAGCTTTAATTTGATAGGTCATATGGCTCAATTAAAGCTATATACAAAAAGATATGAATTTTTGAAGTCAGTACAGAAAAACTGTGAAGTTTCTGGAACAATAGGCAAAGATTAAAATTCTGGGAATTTTGTGATTTCATTCAGCAAAATTCTATATTTTTCCTTGAAACTAGACTCAATAAGGGTTCTATAGGCTTTGGAATCACTCCAATTCGATTTTTATAGAATTAGTTATGATTTTTCAAAGTTTGGGCAGAAATCTGCCAGAATTTTGTAAAAATCCGAAAATTGGGAAATTATCAAATAAATGAAATATGATATTAGATATTAAAATAAAAAGTGATCATCTCCTTCCAGCAGCCATAACTGATGCCATTTTCAGTATTAGAGAGAGAGAAGAGTTGAGATTTTTAGAGAAAGAAGGAGAGGAAAAAACTTGCAAAGGTAAGTGATTTCTTCGGAAAATCGGTTCCTAATGCGTATAACTCCGCTTCTAAGCTATTCTTCTATGTGATTCAAGGGTTGGAAGCTCAAATTTTCTTGTTGAAGTGAGCTAGGGTTTAGCCAAGTCAAGGAAAATCAAGTGGGAGTTTGAGGTAACTTCCAAACCTTTGTATATTGACCATTCTAGCTGCTATGGGCAATTTAATCGGTGAAATTTCATCGGATTGCCATTGGTTTTAAAGTTTGGAAATTGAGTTGCCTAGGGGTTATGCTGCCCAAATTGGTACTAAATGATAGTTGTAACCTAATGGAACAGTCAATAAGGTGGTTAGGAGTAGAAAGGAAAGCGTTTACGGAGCCGAAACCGAAAAACCCCGATTTTCCCCGGAAAACCCATATATTTCGGTCAGAGCAATAAATGGGTCTTAGAATTGGATTTTCAATGATTTTATGGTTCCATTGAGTTCATGAGTGAAAATTAGATGGGGTTACAGTTGGGCACTTTTTCGGAAAAGGCCGAGAAAGCATAATTGCGAAAATGCCTCTAAAAAACTGAAATAAGGGCTGCCAAGGGCAATTTTGTCTTTTGGCATTGAATTTGGTAATTCTGAGTCTGTAAATGGATTCCTTGGGTGAAAATATGTTAGGATAGCCCAGGTTAGAATTTCAAGAAAAGTACAGCCGGATCGGGTACGATGGGGCCGGGTCCCGGGGGTATTTTAGTAACTTTTCAAGATAGGCTCATATAACCCCTAGAAACATTATGGAAGTGTCTAAATAGTATATTTGATATTGTAGAATCGAATATGGAGCCTCAAGCTGTTGGCACGGAAATCAAGGAGAACGATTGGAGGTAGGAAATTTACCTTACTTGCATGTATTTGATATATTTGCTTGTGTAATGATGTATGTGATTGCTTTACTTGATTGTGTAGAGCATATTTGAATAAATGAAGCTCTGTTTCTGTTTTTGTTGTTGCCTTAGTCTTATTGTATGAAACATTGAGCATGTAGAAATGTCATTATAGGGCATATATCTAGATAAAGCTAACATGTCATACACATAGCATCAATCATGCATGCATTATGATATCTGTTTTCTACTAAGATTCTCTCGAATCTCACCCTCCCCTACCAACCATTTAGACAGGAGACGACAGAAGATATGCAAACAACAATGCAGAGTATAGTACGAGGGGATTACAATAGTGGAACGAAGACGGGAAGAAGTCTCCGTTTCACTGAGATGAGTTTAGACACCCTAGTAGCCTTGTGCGGCTACCTTACTCGTAAGTATCATGTACAAACCCCTATGGGAAATTTATATAATCATGCACTTATTATCAGTATATTTATGCTATTCCTGTGTTGCCCACCGAACCGCATATCGTTTTCCGCAAATACTCTGAAAAAGGTTAAAATTGAGATAAGGACGTGATAGTACGTGAGTATAACAGGTATTACCCGATTTTGTTCGATTTCATTTGATTTTTTATGACCCAAGCCAAACTAATAAATGTTGATGCAAGCAAAGGTAAAAGGAATAATATCAATAAGTTATTAGTTGAGATGGTAAGTGACATCATTACTATAAGGAAGAAAATACAAATTTAAATAAAAAAAACGTATTTATTGTAAGAGGTAAAAACTCTTCACGTCAGAACATGACTTGAACCAGTAACACTCATTTTGTTATGAGCATAGTAAAATCGGAATATGAATTTACTGAGAAGCGGATTTAAAGATCAATTAAGTCGATTAAATGTGTTTTAAAAAAAAAAAAGCAAAGAGTGCGACATTTTTGGTAGTTGATGGAAAAGATGGGCCCAATCAAGTTGGGTGAGGAAAAAAACAAGAATATAAAAAAAAGGCAAGTGGGGGCATGCAACCATGCAAGTGGGACAGATGAGAGGGATATAATAAGTTACAGCTAGCAGCTAAAATTTGTATCATCCTAATTTTATTTATAAATTTTTTTTATTAAAAAATTTGATTCTATTTATAAATCTAGTTTTAAAATAATAAATGTATTTTATATTTTTTTTATTCTTATTAATTATAAAAAAATAAATAATTTATTCATGTTGATTTTTGGAACCAATCATAGATAAAAGAGGAATTGAAAATTTAGCCTATAATTAATGAATTAACTAGCTCTATTTGATATGTGAGAATTAATTAAAAATTACTTATAAATAAGATCAAAATGATATTTTTATAGTGTGGTAACATGAAAATGAAAAATCGGGAGAATTAAATATCAAAATCATGCCGACACAGCTCAGCACAAAACTGTCCCTCCCACCATTTTCACGCTTCCCACTTGACCACGCCTTCCCTTTCTTTCCAACTCACCTTCTAACTGACTCCCCCTCACATCATCATCCAAATCTATGTGTCTGTCACACACAAGTTAAGATGTGACGCTCAATACATTTACACCGGCTTTCCACCTCTAAATCATTGTGACGAATGATAATTAAATCGGCATGTATTAATGACATGAAATTATAAATGGGATCGAATTCATGACCTCCGACTTTTAACTACAGAGTAGTTTTTATATTACTAAATTACAAAATGTGATATTAAGTTTAAGGTTGTGCATGGTGCTTGATATGCCCACCCAAATTTGATAAAAAAACTGGCTAGTTTCACCCAGAAACACCCTCTAGAAAAAATTTAGACATTTTCAGACCGAACAAGTCGTCAAGCAGGTCTAGAAATCAGGTAAGGGCCTTGCCTATATATAACTATAGTTGAGACTATTTATATATGTCATTTATCTTAAAACGGTTCACAGCCTCAAATCCATGTGACGCACTTATAAATTACATGAACTTACTGTGTTAATATAATGAATAAAGGTATCTATTTATATAGATTTGCAGACACTAATAACCTTAAGTTACAAATAAACTCACGACCTCCCGTTTAATTATAGAAGTTTTCATGTCATTAGATTGCCCCGGTTCTCATGCACAAATTTGTTTTTATGGAAGGGGTAAAACTAACTTGCCTTGGATATATTGTGTGCAACCGTTTATTTTGAAGTATATTTATGCATAATATATAAGTTAAAAAAGTGTAATTATACCTAACAAATTGTAGAAATTCAGATTCGGCATCCACTACAAGTGGAACAAGTAAAAACTGAAATGGGCAGATAAAAAAGTCCGCTTTTGACTTGCAGGAAGCCCACTTGGGCTTCTCATGAATACGTTTCCCTAACCCACACAACTTGAAGACAAAGCAACCCCCACATGCTCCTTCCTCTATAAATAATAACCCTCATCCTCATCTCCATTGTCATCTTCCTCAATCCTCACCCACACAACACAAAAAACCCTCCTTTTAGAAACTCTTCATTCTTCGATCACACCCCAAAATAACATGAAAAATCAGAAAAGAGAGAATGTCGCTTCGACGATCGGCAGGAAGCGAGCGAAGAAAGAGGTTCAGAAGCTGACGGTAAAGAAGGAAAAACCAGAGGAACATGGAAGCCAATGCAGGGATTCCGGGTCGGGTGAGAATGATTCGGGTTGGACTTTGACCCATTGGGATGAGCATTCCTACGATTGGCTATGGCTGGGCAGTGTCGTGGACTACGAGCAAATGTCGTGGGGATCCGTTTGGGATCTGGGTCTCGCCGGCGAAGCTTTCAGTAAGTTGTACGGCGACGTCGTTTGGGACGACGATATCTGGAACTTGAGAACCCAAATTCCCAGTTCATCATGTACCAACTAGTCAAATCATATATATATATATTATCTTCTCTGTTCGTTGAGGGATCAAATTTTACAATCTTGTGTGCTGTAAATTATACTGGAGATGTGATCAGAATGAAATCAATGAAATGGTGCAGATTCTAGTTTTGTTGATATATAATGGTTAGAGTTGGCCAATTCGTCTAATTGAGCCCTTCTTTTATACTTGTGAGTGAAGGTTTTGATATATTAAAGCGAATGTCAAGTTGTGAATCCCCCCAACTAAAGCCCATAAGGGAGCTTTATTAAAGGAAACTTCAGAGGGAAAAAGCATCTTTGGTACAGGTATATTACAGTTAGATAGCGCCTTTTGTGGGGGGAAATTCCTGCAACTTAGATATCTATAAAGTTACATTATTCGTGTGTTATGAAATAATAATACTATTTACGTCTTAAATATAAAATAAAGTTAATTTATTTGAGAGATTAAGGAAATTAATTAAATTATTTTAGAATATTTATATTTATTTTTTTTCTAAACTAATTAGTTTGACTAATAAATTGATATATAATATAAAGATATACAATATATAATATGATTAGGTAACTTATTTAGCTTCCTTAATTTTTCTAAAAAAGATCTATTTTGTCTTATATATTAGGGTTGGAGGGAGTACATAATACATAATGGGACCCACACTAATTTAATTATAAAATAGGGTTAAAGAGTAAATTTATCAATAAAGTTTTAAAGAATAAGCGTCTAGCACAATTATGTTTTAAATGGAGACAAAAATACATATAGGGAATTAAAAGTGAAGCATCCAGCACAAAACCGTTAAATTTAATCTAACGACGTTAAATTATAAGAGAAGAAAACCCCTAATGACGTTAGATTAAATTTAACGATTTTATACTGGATGCTCCATTTTTAATTTCTTATATGAATTTTTATCCTCTTTAAAATATAATTATGTCAAACACTCCTTACTTTAAATTTTGTCCTTGACCCTGTAAAATATCCAGATATGACCCTCACGCATGGTAGGCTGGATTGGATGTTAATTCCAGGGTGGTTGTTGCCCACTTGTATGTGAGCTTCATTGCTGTGATTTGACTGGTTTCCTCCAAAGCATGCACGGCACGGGATTGAGCTTGGTGTTAGGGTTGTTGGGGCGACATATCACGAGCAACATTTTTTATATATAAAATATAATTCATCCGATTTATATCAGGGTTTGGTTAGGCTTTAAATCTAAGACCTTAATTTACTTTACTTGGTAAACTTATAATTTTTTTCTAATTATTCCTATTAATAACATATATATAATGTTTTTTAATAATAAGGGTAATGAATAAAAGGAGAAATATTCTAATTAAATCTAGATTTAGGCATACATTTTCGACAAATTTTTAATGAGTTCGAAGGAATTAATTAGGAATTTTTGAATTTTGTAAATATACCGTACCCCAAAAGAATACGTGCCCCACCTCGTACCTCCCTCCGGATACATACATACCGCCCTCAGGATACGTACTATTTCTTGCCCACAATCCAATTAGACTTCTTACTCTAGAGAAATTACTTATTTAGTTTTTATATTTAAAATCGGAAGAGGCACACGGCAATAAAAATGGTAATCTTTTATGAACTTTTTGGTATTTCTCTTATTCTTGACATAAGATATATTTATAAAATTGATATTAATCCTAAATATAATATATAGTTTTTATATTTGTCAATCTTCACCTTACCTACTCCTATTAATTTTCCCTCAACAATATTCAAGAGAAGAGATAATGAGGGAATTTAAAGAGATGAGTACGGTGTTCTTAACAATAGATGTCATATTAAATTTTCTTAATCTAACTAAATTATGTAAATATATTTTATATTAAAGACAAAAGAAATAGTTACTCTTTTCTTTCTTATCTTGCAGCTGATTTTAGTGTAATATAAATGTGAAATGAGAGAATCAATTAAAAAAGATTTTATATTTTACTAGATAAAACTATTATCAAATATTTATCCTGTATTATATACAATCACTTAAAATAAGTTAATCCAGACACCATCAACTTGTTAAAATATCTGGAAATTTGACATTGAAATTTGAATCATTATGGAAAGTCATAAGTAAATTGAGAAGTTCAAAACCAACCCAAAATAGAGGCAAGTCTCCATTAGTATCAAGGCGGCATCGAGTCAATGTGTGACTAAATAAAAATCAAATTATTTATTACATCCCAAGGAAATATTCCCGCCGCAATCAACGTGAGTCACTTTCATTAATTGGTTATAATTTATAAACAATAGTACCCCTCAATAATAAAATTTTATTAAAACCCAGTTTGAAAGTGAAATGTACAAAAATCATGTCTCACTGATCAAATTTCATTCCTCGTGTGTTTTTTAAGTGACTGATAAGCATAATATCAATAAAATTACATAATTTATAATAAGCCACGCCATTTATAATTAAGTTGAGAATAGTGTGATGATTTGTTCTAGTTTCTTGTTCAAAATACAGAAGACCCCACTTCTAATTATATCAATTTGATCAAGGTGCTCACATTTAATGTTCAATAGTGTCTCGAATAGGATTGTTTCCAATCAGAGGATATCTATACTTAACAAAAAAAAAAAAATCATTAGTGCTAATATAGAATATAAAAGCAGAGGGGGCCATATTGTTCACAGAGAGACTGAATGGTTTGTATAACTAGTCCAGATATTCATATAAATATATAATAATGCACAGCACCTATTATAGGTATATTTCTCTAGCTAGCTGTATATATATATATATATATATCATACTTAAAATAAAAGAAGGATAAGTTTTCTAGTTTTATTTTTTGGTCTTAATTACAAAAAAATACCATGTTTATCGATTGTCATAGATAAACAAAATATTGAAAATAAATAGATAAAATTCAAAGTATTTAAATTAGAGTACTTTGTTCGTGACAAATTTCTAGATAGTTTATATATAAAGATTTATCAAGCCTTTCAGGTCAGTTAAACTTCTCATATTTTTTATAGCAAAAAGAAAATATCATATCATATAATATAATCTAAAGGAAAAAATTTATCATTTTTTTTGATAGAAAAAGAGAAGGCATAGCCCCACAGGCTCTATTCTACTAACTCAGTACAAATGTATTGGTTCATAACATCTTCCATGATCAGTCGTTTAACTTCATCAGGTTCTCTGTCGACCACAAGAAAATCCACCATCATATTCCATGCTCTTTTTGCCAAGTAATCCGCCACCCTATTCGCCTCCCTACAA
The DNA here is from genome assembly GCA_963242795.1 of Inga leiocalycina. Taxonomy (NCBI): domain Eukaryota; kingdom Viridiplantae; phylum Streptophyta; class Magnoliopsida; order Fabales; family Fabaceae; genus Inga; species Inga leiocalycina. The sequence goes on along the minus strand of OY725330.1, from coordinate 52,669,205 downwards.
CAATGTAGTATCTTCACATCCCAATCACGTTCCAGCATCGATTGAATTTCCAAGATTAAAGTAGCATCATGATGTTCATCAGGTACCATTCCTTGAATAAGATCTAGTACTTCGCTGCAGTCACTCTCAACAATAATATGTCTAAATCCTCCTTCCCAAGCTAATTTCATACCCCACAAAATTCCCCAAGCCTCTGCTGTGATAACCGACCCGCTTCCAATCCTAAACATAAACCCTTGAATAAATCCGCTTTGTTCATCCCTTATCACCCCACCACAGGTACAGAATCCCGTCGCTTCATTCCTGGATCCATCTGTATTAATTTTAACCATCTCAGCAGGTGGAGGGCGCCAACCCATACTTGTTGCGATGTAAGACTTCGGTTGCATGTGGGTAGACATACCCCAAGACAACACCGAACCAGTACGTGATAGTAACTCCTGTTTACTCCATTGTTTATTGTTGAAGATATGGTCATTCCTTGCCAACCAAATGTGCCTACATAGAACCGTAAACCAATGTCGAAACTCGTAGCCATACACATGATCACGACGGCGTAAATAACATGTTAACCAAGTGTTTCTATCAGTTGAGCCAAAGAAATGCCGATGCCATGGACTAGGTAATGTCTCACTCCATATCTCTTTAACCATCGCACAATCTTGAAGTACATGCATAATTGATTCAGTCTTGTCATGACAAAAAGGGCACATCTCATTCGTGTGGATTCCCTGTTGAGCTCATGCCAAATTTGTCAGTAAACGATCATGAGCGCATAACCACAAAAACATTATGTAACGTTGAGGGACCTTCAACTTCCATATGAGCCTCCATCCAAACAAAGAATTGCTTTCACCGTGCCCAGCTAACCTCTTGTACGCCGCTTTTAGTGCAAATTTACCATCAGATGTCCATCTCCAAATAGGAAAATCACCACTAGTATTGCGGTTAATATTCACTCTTTGGATTGCAAACAAAACATTTTTTGGTAATAAATGCCCAAACTTATCCAGATCACATTGACCCGACGGAGTAATACAGTCGGCCGCCTTCCATTCCCTTATTTCATTTGTTAATGGTTGAAGTGTCAAACTCTCCAATCTATCAAAATGGGGGACCCATAGATCATGCCAAAAAGACACCGAAGTTCCATTAGTAATCTTCCAGGCAATACTCTCGTTACACTTTCCCAATTTTGTCCAATACCCTTCCATGTGCTTGATTCTGACTGTCTTTTTTCCACTTTTGGTACCAAATCACTGCCCGTCTTGTACTTCTCCCGTAGAAAACGAACCCACAGTGCATCTCGTTTGTGTATCAAGTTCCACCCCAATTTCATCATGTAAGCCTGATTCTGAAGCCTTGCTTGTCTTAAGCCTAGTCCACCATCATTCTTCTGGGAACACACACGACCCCAAGCCACCATATGTGGCTTACGACTCGTGGATGTACTCCCCCAAAGAAATTGCCTGCACTTTTTGTCTATCTCATCACAGGTACCCAGTGGGAGGGGTATAGTTTGCATTGCATAGGATGGCATAGCCGACATGACTGATGATACTAGAGTATGTCTTGCTGCCATCGATAACATGTTTGGTTTCCAGCTTGCTAGGCGAACATTCATCTTATCAAGAATAAATCTGTATGAGGACTTAGTACTTCGCTGATGCAAGATTGGCATTCCTAAATATTTTCCCAGGTTGGAAGACATGGAAAAATTCAAGAACTCACTAATGTCCTTTCTTCTCGTATTACCCACGTTCTTGGAGAAGTAAATGTGCGATTTTGCATTATTTACTTTCTGACCAGAAATATCACAAAAATCATCTAGTATGGCTTTCACCACCCCGGCTTGATCCATATTTGCTTCTATAAACAGAATAAGGTCATCAACGAAAAAGACATGAGAAATAGCCGTACCTTGCCTGGACAACCTAAAAGGTTTCCAATCTCCATCTTCTACTGCAGTCTGGATTAAATGCCCCAACCTTTCCATCATAATAACAAAGAGATACGGTGAGATAGGATCTCTTTGACGAACTCCTCTGGAAGGGTAAAAAGCTTTTGCAGCACACCCATTCCAAAGTAACTGCATTTGTGGAGTAGATACACAAGCTTTAATGACGTCACAGAGGTACTTAGGAATTCTCAGTTCATTCAAGCATTCGAAAAGAAAACTCCATCTGACTCGGTCATATGCTTTCTCCAAGTCAATCTTTATTGCCATAAATCCCTGCTTCTTCTTCATGCTCCGAATAGAATGAATGATTTCCTGCACTAGAATAATATTGTCAGTACTTTGGCACCCCTTCACAAAACAACATTGGTTCGGGGCCACAACCAATGGCATAATAGATTTAAATATATTTGAAATAACTTTTGTCACAATCTTATACACTACATTACATTGGCTTATTGGCCGAAAATCACGGAAAGATTGTGGATGATCAATTTTAGGAATAAGCACAATTTGAGTATCATTAATATTATGAACAATCCGGATTAGAAAATACCCTTTTAACCAAAGATGTCACTGAAAGACCAACCGTATCCCATTGGCTCTGATAAAAAAGAGGATTTAACCCATCTGGACCTGGAGCTTTTAGAGAACCCATATCGAACAAAGCTCATTTAATTTCCATTTCATCTACCTGTCTTCCCAAAGCACATCTATCAGTTGTGTCAATCTCAGGATAAGTGCACCCAAACACCAAGGACCCCTGGTACGTACTCATGTCTGTATATAGATCTTCAAAAAATTTACTGCCAAATTCTCGTATTTCGTGCTCATCATAAGACCATTCTCTAGAATCAAGTTAAAGAGCTAAGATCAGATTCCTTCTTCTACGACCATTTGCCTTTGAATGAAAATATCTTGTATTTCGGTCACCCTAAATATACCAAGTAGCAGGAGAGTATTGGATCCACATAATTTCCTCCTGGGCCAAGATTTTCTCAAGTTCCTTCCATAATTCACATTGCAAATTCTCTAACCTCACTAATGGCCCCATTCTAGCAATTGTGGTATTAATCCCATCAAGACGTCTATAAAGCTTGTTCTTCATATAATTTAAATTCCTAAATACCTCTTTGTTCCAAATTTTCAGTTGCTCAGTAAAATTCTCTAAAGATCCATGCCAATCTTCCTTAACATTCCATTGGTCCTTAACAAAATCTGAGAATTCATCATGCATAACCCAAGGGGCAAAGAAATGGAAAGGCCTTTATTTATTCTCACCATGCGCTACCTTGTCAGTATTAACCAAAATGGGGCAATGATTTGATTTATACTTTGGTAGATGAAGCACTAAAGCATTAGGAAACTGCGCATGCCATCTGCCATCCACCAATGCTCTATCGATCCTGCTTTGACTAGATTACGTCCCCTATGTAAATCGAGGACCACTAAAGCCAATATCAATTAATCCAGTATCAGTAATCCACTCCCGGAAAAATCTATCAACTCCACTGGTTTCCCTTATTTTCATGCTCCATCTATCCTCAGGACACGATACAGCATTGAAATCCCCAATGACCAACCAACCCCCACGAACAACCTGGCTAATGTCTCTTAATGAAAACCATAGCAAGCACCTCGGGTATATATTAGGATGCCCATAAACAATTGTAAGGGACCATTCATTATCATTACCTGCATTAACTATTCCATGGACAAATTGCTCACCCGCAGAAATAATCGAAAAGTTGCAACTTGAATCCCAAAATAACCAAATGCCCCCACTAAATCCTCGTGCATCAACTACATGCATATTAGACCATCCAATCTGCCGAGCCAATAACTTTGCCTTTATTGCCGCCTGTCTTGGTTCCAATAGTGCAAAGAGATTAACTCCTTGTTTATCAATAATGTCACTGATTAAACGACGAGATGAGGCACCACCGGCACCCCGAGTATTCCATGTCATAACTATCATTAAAACAAATAATAAAAGAAAAAAGGTTTCCAACAATTTGGAAAACGCTACTGAGACGTAGGCCCGTATGCTCCTTCACTTGACTCTTTCATAACAACATCACCCACCTCACTTGGGAGATTTATACTAGTTGAATAGTTAATCTTTCTACCTGCACCTGGATCAATAGGGTCAGAAGCACTATTTCTAGTAGATTTTGGTGGTTGAATTTTCACACCTTCAGATTTTAAAGGCGTACCCGAATAGGCCTTAATTGGTTGCAATTTGGAGGATCCCGCAACACCCTTCCTTCCTTCATTAATTCCTTTTGCCAAGCCCCTAGCAGTATGTACTTTACCACTTTCTGAGTTCAAACTAGAATTACCTTGGTCTACCATTTTATTCTTCACTTGTTGATAATGTTCCATTGGGTTCACCAAATCCGTCTTACGTTCCACCACATTTTCTTTAGTCCCAGAATTAATCACCACAAGCTTCTTCTTACTAGGCAAGGACCCACATGATTTAATAATTCTGACTGTTGACGATTCTTGGTTTGTAGCATCATGTGTCGAATTATTGGGTGCCATTAAAGTGATTTCATTTCCTTTCTCTTCCGTATTCTCATCTGTCAATGCTGCGAATCTTGATCCTCCAACATTATTGATTCTACGCAAATCACGTACCCCTCCCCGTCTAATATTCAATTCTCCTCCGGTGCCACGCTGCATCCTGCGACGTCTGGGTGCCACCATCCATTCAGCATAGGTTATGGCTTCTAGGTTATGGTTAGTCGACGTCGAATCTGGTGTTCATCCTTCACACTCAGTCTCCGAACTTTGAACTCTCGAAGGTCCAGATTCTTTCTTTCGTGAGCAATGTTCGGATCCATGCCCATACCTCCCACATGAAAAACATATCAGGTGTAGGCCCTCGTATACTATTTTTTTTCCTTGCCATTAATCATAATTGATGGGAGTAACGGGGAATTCAGATCTATTTCAACACATAATCGAGCAAAACGGCCTTTTGTTTGTTTCAATGTATTATTATCCACCTTAAGCACCTTTCCAATCTGACTACCCACTATGTATAAGATACCCTTATAGTAAAAATCTACTGGAAATTTTGGAATACGTACCCATGCAGCGATCTTCGGTACCTCTCCAGCATCAACCACATGCATATTAGACCATCCAATGCTGCCTGTCTTGGTTCCAATAGTGCAAAGAGATTAACTCCTTGTTTATCAATAATGTCACTGATTAAACGACGAGATGAGGCACCATCGGCACCCCGAGTATTCCATGTCATAACTATCATTAAAACAAATAGTAAAAGAAAAAAGGTTTCCAACAATTTGGAAAACGCTACTGGGACGTAGGCCCGTATGCTCCTTCACCTGACTCCTTCATAACAACATCACCCACCTTAGTTGGGAGATTTATACTAGTTGAATAAAAAAGTTGGTTTGATAAACTAAAGTTTGTTTGGGTAATTAATGTAAAAATAAATTTAGATGCCAAATGACTAAAAAAGATATGAATTTAATAAAAATTAAAATAGTTAATGTATTATCGGAAAAAGCTTGAAAATACCTAATAATTTAAATTTTAGAGAAAATTGGAGAAAAGTCCCCTTTTAAAAATTTAATTGAAGAGAATAATCTCAATCAGTGCTTTATATTCTCTTTCTATAATGGAAAAGCCAAAAGTAGAAATTTTGGTTTATGGCTTGAAGTAACTTTTTCTTCAAAAATCTGTTTAATAAAAAACTACTCCAAATATTTGTCATTTTTCTTGCTTCACCATGCTTTTTTGCCCTCAATTGTGGCTTTTATTCTCTAAATCGTTGCGTCAAACACACCCTTTATCTATTTTCATAGATATTAGTAGGTTCTACTAACTCATACACAATAGGGGAGATATTTTGTGCCACCTCCCTATATTGTTTAATTGGTGGATGCTGATTGCTGATGAGGGAATTTAATCTTAGTCTGTTTGTATGTTGCCTTGTTTTTTTTTCCCTTGATCATTAATGGAATTCAGTATTTTGCTCAAAAAATATCCTAAGCAGCATAGATATCTCGCACAGTCCACTACATGGAAAGACAAACTTTTTGCTTTATTTTTTCGTCTACCTCAATTAAATTTTAATATTTGTAGAGAATTCGAGTTCTGTGTGACCCGGTCCCACTTCCTAATCAAAGAACAAATGTCAATTTCGTAAATTTTCTTTTTCCTTAAAAAGAGTAATTGATAAAGAAGAGCGATTCGGCCCTCCAAAATCTGGCGATGATCCCATGTCGGGGTCGTAAATTATATAATATGCATCGTCATATGCGAGTAATCTCATTTTAATTTCATGAGTTCTCTGTAATGACTAATGATCAACTAAACCTTGTTGTTTTATGTATCTGCATACTAATATATGGATCATATTGGTGGGCTCACAAGAACTACTGTGCAAGCGATGGCATTCTACAATAGCCAGGCGCCTCCCAAGACTAGCGCGTGAAGGACACACACCATCATGGGCGATATTCGCATGCCAAGAAACAGTTCGCTACTGGAGGCAACAGTAAAGGGTCCCAATTTATAATAGGGAAAATCCCTATAAACGACCCTTGAAATATACAAATCCCTAATCAGTACATTGAAATAAAAAATTCCGGATTAATCATGCGTCAGTACGGATGAACAGTGCGGGCGGCGCCAAAAGACGATTTTGCCTTTCAGCCCTCATTCTCGCCACTTCAAAAATAACAACACGGGGTTCTTGATTAACAACTCCGGATTCTTGATTAACAACTCTGTATTCTTGATTAACAACTCCAGTTTTATCTTTTTACTTTCACAATAACAACACCAATCTTGTTATTAGCAACTCCGGATTCTTGATTAACAACTCTTCTTTATTCTTCCACATATTCGCATCTCAAAAATATAGTGTTGTTAATGTAAAATACGGTGTTATTATTGGACCTGAAACTTAAATTACGAAGTTGTGAAACAAGAAATGGGAGTTATTAATGTAGAATAGGATATTGTTAATAATAACACTGATGTTGTTATTGTGAAAGTAAAAAGATGAAATGGAGTTGTTAATCAAGAATACGGAGTTGTTAATCAAGAATCTGGAGTTGTTAATTAAGAGGGCGTGTTGTTAATAAAAAAAGAGGTGTTGTTATTGGCCTTGAAACTTAAATTAGGAAGTTGTGAAACAAGAATACGAAGTTGTTAATCAAGAATCAGGAGTTGTTAATTAAGAACCCCGTGTTGTTATTTTTGAAGTGGCGAGAATGAGGGCTGAAGGGCAAAATCGTCTTTTGGCGCCGCCCGCACTGTTCATCCGTACTGACGCGTGACTAATCCGGAATTTTTGATTTCAATATACTGATAAGGGATTTACATATTTCAAGGGTATTTTATAAAGATTTTCCCTTTATAATACTCTCGTGTGTTGCACGACAAAATTTATTCCTCTTTCGTAAAAAGAATGTAAAATTAAAATAAAATAGGGATCAATAAAATAAAAATTAAATTTAATCAAATAAATATCATATTACACTTGGTTTAGTTAAAACGAACACTTTTTTTTTTCCTTTTTCTGCTTATATTCGTTTTTAGAATATTATTATTATTATTATTATCATCAATTTTTACTGCTATTTAAGTTTTTTTTTTTTTTATTAAATTTTTTTTTACCTGAACCTAGTATTAATTGGTCTAAGCCGGCCAAAAAAAAATTGGTCCAACAAAATTTTTTTTTGGACTGATAGTCCAACAATATTACAATAACGTTGATCATACAAAAATTGACTCGTCTTTTTTTTTTATGATTTATGCAATGGACCATTTTTGGCCTTCAATGTACCCACATTCCAGGTATCCGGCGTTAACCTGAAGGCCAACGCCGGATTTACTGACATGGGCCCTCGACAACTGACTAGTCCTGGCGCCCCCAATCTGATAGGCCCGACAGGAATTCACCTCTTTGAGGCGCCCCAGGGGAGAGAGCTCCCAATGGAAATTCTTTACACCTTCTGTTTCCTGGGATCAAACCCAGGAACGGATTGGTGTGGCGCAGATGCCTACCCATCTGCGCCAACTTCCGTTGGTTTGACTCGTCTTTGACTAGCACGTAATCACACACTATGCATTGATTAGTATGATCTTTTGCCGTCGAAATTGATAAGTACTATTTAAATTTTAAAATTATTTAACAAAAATTTCTTTACATACATCTACAACCACAAGACCAAAAAACTCATAACTCTTAAAAGGAAAAATCCCTATAAAATACTTTTGAAATAGGGAAATCCCTAATCAGTATATTGAAATAAAAAAATCCGGATCAGTCACGCGTCAGTATGGATGAACAGTGCGGGCGGAGCCAAAAGACAATTTTGCCCTTCAGCCCTCATTATCGCCACTTCAAAAATAACAATACACGGTTCTTAATTAACAACTCCGGATTCTTGATTAACAACTCCGTATTATTGATTAACAACTCCAGTTTCATCTTTTTACTTTCACAATAGCAACACCGGTCTTGTTATTAGCAACTCCGAATTCTTGATTAACAACTCCGCTTTATTCTTTCACATATTCGCATCTTAAAAATATAGTGTTGTTAATGTAAAATACGGTGTTGTTAATAAAGAAAGAGATGTTGTTATTAACCCTGAAACTTAAAATACGAAGTTATGAAACAAGAAATGGGAGTTGTTAATGTAGAATATGATATTGTTAATAACAACACCGGTGTTGTTATTGTGAAAGTAAAAAGATGAAATTGAGTTGTTAATAAAGAATACGGAGTTGTTAATAAAGAATACAGAGTTGTTAATTAAGAAAGCGTGTTGTTAATAAAAAAAGAGATGTTGTTATTGGCATTGAAACTTAAATGAGGAAGTTGTGAAACAAGAATACGGAGTTGTTAATTAAGAACTGCGTGTTGTTATTTTTGAAGAGGCAAGAATGAGGGCTGAAGGGCAAAATCGTCTTTTGGCGCCGCCCGCACTATTCATCCGTACTGATGTGTGACTGATCGAGATTTTTTGATTTTAATGTATTGATTAGGGATTTCCCTATTTTAAGAATATTTTATAGAGATTTTCCCTTCTTAAAAAGTTAAAATTGGAAAATGAAGACCTCATGCATAAAATATTTCTGCCAACATTGGGAAAGCAGTGAGTCAATGTTTGACACTAATGATTTTCCCCTCATCTTTCTTAGCACATGAAATTATGAATGCATAAATAATTTTAGTTTTCTATAACGGAAAATCAATAACAAAATTCAAGTTGCGTTATTCATTATTGAGGGCAAATTGGTATTATTAAATCTTAGGGGCCCTTGAACGTTAAGCTTTCTAGTAACTTCTATGTGCTTTATGGTTATTTTTGCAAAAGCTTTTCCTTCTGCCTCGAAGCGCCCACAATGTACTGACTGACTTTGTTCACGCCTTTTCTACAGACTCTTCACTCGGCACTTTTTTCTGCTAATGTGCTTGCGCTTCAGCTAGGGCTCCTTCCTTCTTTCCCTTCACAGGCACAGAGAGCCTCTTAAACCCAGCATTGCAGTTTCTCTCTGAAAGGCAAACAATGGTAGAGGGACGAGGCTCCACTCTTGTGCACATTTTGGTGGTGATTTTATGCTTAGTCGCCTTCGGCTTCGCCATTGCTGCTGAGAGAAGGAGAAGCGTCGTGAGCTTCTTTCACCCTTCTCTCTATCTCTTGGTGTTCTCAACTTTTGAAAGCTAATTATAACATTTTTCTGTGATCATATCTGGACTTTTACTTGGAAAGCTCTGTTATTATTACTTGTTGTACATTTTTTGGAATATCAGGGATTTTAAGTTGGTAGCTGGAGATCTATGTGTTCAATTGTGATTTCTTGAGTTAGTTTTATCTTTTACTAAGGTTTATGTTTTAAGCGATAGTTTGTGTGTCTCGATTGAAAAAGTTCCCTGTTTGCTAGTTGCTGAGAGGTGGAGACGACTGTGGATGATTGCTTTACTGTGTTGCGCGGTGAATTATCTCAGGGAGAAAAAAGAAATTCTTCATTTATCAGTGAAACCACTGCGGAAGACAATGACATTTAACTTTGCATAAATTACTTCTGAATTTGATACCATTCCATGCTAAGTAATAGTCTGTTTCTTTTAGATTTCTTTAAGTTCAGTCAGCGACATAAGGCGCTTCATTCAGGAATGTGCAGAACACTGTGGTTCCAAGGGTGTCTTACTTCAGATACGCAAACTACTAAGCATGTCAATATTTCCAGAGATCCTAGAATAGTAGACTTATTTAAACGTTAAGCTGGGTCGCCACTGACTATGAAGGCTTTTATCACCAGAATGCTTGGAGATTATGAATTATGATTATGAGTTATATGAAAAATTACTTGTCTGGTATAGAACCTTGTAAAATTATTCATAATTGTATGTAAGTGTAATTCATTTCTGGAACCTTTCAAAGTTGGATATGACTGAACATTAGTTGGTGCTTTGTAGTCGAGGAAAGCTGTTAGTGCTGCCGTGTCAAATTCACTGTAACATTAGTTGGTGACATTTTTTTGTACTTGATATTTATTGCTCTTCATTTTGCTCTTTTTGTTGCTAGGACGTTTCAAGTAAGATGAAATTTTTTTTGATATATTTAATATCTGATCTTCTTTACATGGGAAGGTTGTACTCATTCCCAGTCCATAAGATTTGGGCATAGAACAAAGCTTCCATATACAGGTGCCTAAGAGAAATTGAATAGATAAGATCACAGTCACTTTCCTCCCTTGTTTTAGTGTTAAATTCTTCTTCTTGCTTTCTAAAGACTGAGCTATTTCCATTCTCCTTTGCCTTACCCTGCCTACCCCTTTATTATATCCAAGTGGTCATAGCGGAACATGTTTACATTGGAAAAATGTGGTCTTATTAATGTCCCCTAATTTGCCCATTTTACAGCTGAATTTATTGTGACGGGAGAATAGTCTGGAAACTAGATCCCTTTGGGCACTGCAAATCTTCGTTTAGCTTAGGCATTATAAATTACTCTTATTTTAGGGAAGATGAAATGCATATGAGATTTTGATTTCAGTCCGTTGTTTTGTTATAATCCAGTACTGAATGACTATATAGGCCCAGGAATCCAAGTATTGCTCTTTGTTTAATGTGTCTGTGTAAAATATTCTGATGGAACGAAGACAAGAACAATTCTTTCGAGTCTTGACCATTGAGAGTTGTTTTCAGAGGTAGCATCAAGTGTGTTGGTATCTTTACAGGTTTAAGTCTAGCTCTTTCACAGGGGAGACTTGCTATTGGAAGGACACCATTACACCACGGCTTGAAGAGAGGGCTTTCTTAGACATTAGAAATTTTAGCATAGATTATAGAATCCAAAATGAAACTTGTGTAGCTTGAATCTTTTAGAACCACTTCATGTAATGTAGCATTGAAGTTATCCTGGGCTATTTTTCTTGTGGGAAGGTGCTATTTGAGGTTTATCAAGAGCTACTTGTTTACTTCAATGCTTCATAGGCTGGTGTTTTTGTCAAGAACATTATAAGTGGAAAATATAGAAGATAAGAGAAATCTCTAGTCAAGAGCACATTTACAAGATACAGTAAAGTTTTTTATGCTTTTTTGGAATTATAAAGGCCAGGAGTTATAGTTTTCTTGATTGAGTTAAGATTGGTGTGAAGGGGTAGTTTGTGGAACAGAAATAAATAATCTTTTAGTATATTTCTATCCTTCAAATCAAACATATTGCAAAACCTAGATTCTGCTTAGTGGCTGAACATGTCTACCATAAACTATGCGTCAGTTTATATGCCGTAGTCAATTTTGTTTAAAATGTGTGGCAAGCTGTTCTTATTGTTGCTATTGACATGCTTATTATGTTTCAGTCTTTTATACCATTCCTTTCTTTTCCTTGACAGGGAACCCTGTTCAGAGATGAAAGAACAAACGAAACATATTGCATCTACAATTCTGATGTAGCAACTGGATATGGTGTGGGTGCATTCCTGTTTCTCCTTTCAGGTGAATCACTGCTTATGGGAGTGACAAAGTGCATGTGTTTTGGGAGGCCTTTAACTCCTGGGGGAAATCGAGCATGGTCCATTATATATTTTATGTCGTCTTGGTAAGAATTCTGACTGAAACCATGGCATCTTCTGTTCCCGTTTTAAATGGACAAAAATCTCAAACCTGGTCCACTAGGTAGTCACCAGAAAAAATTTTTAAAAGAAAAGGCAGATAGCATTCATTGCAATAACAAGTATCTATCAAATTCCATAGTACTCTCTCCAATAGATAAAACAAAGACAAACTAAAATAATTACTTAGAGTTGAAATATCATCTTTTTAAATTATTAGGATTAGTTGGAGAAAAGGGAATACCATGGGTTATGTAGGTTGGTCCACAAAGTTGTGGATTAAAAGATCTTGCTTGCATGACCCCAAAATTATGCAGGTTGACAAAATACAAATTGAACCCACCATGTTTTTTTGGGTTAAACAAACAGTTTGGTGGGTTTAATCTGTATAAGTTTATTCATTATGATGTCTACCGGTTTGTTATTCTGATACTAATGATTATTGTATTTCCCATTTGCCCCACCACTAAGAGGTTTTCTTGATTTTCTTGGTACATCATTCCTCATCCATTTTGCCCATGAATAAGTGTATGGTGAATTAGAAACTATCCTGTTTCAAAAATGTGAAAAATTTAAAACTTGAATCGTTCCTTTTCCCATGTTATGGTTTGTGCGCTTACTTCATTCGGCTTTGGACTCCTGATAGTTCCCACTTCCCATTTCCAAATGTTGCTAGTGAAAAATACTCCATGCAATTGTGCAACATAGCTATAAATATCATTCTTTCAACAACCCTGTTCTGATTTTTGAATTTCCATGTTATGCTTTACGCACTTGCAGGGTGTCTTTTCTGGTTGCTGAAGCATGCTTGATAGGCGGTGCAAGTAAGAACGCCTATCACACCAAATACCGGGGAATGATTTATGCTCAAAACTTCTCCTGTGAATCTCTGAGGAAAGGTGTGTTCGTTGCTGGAGCAGTTTTTGTTGTTGCAACCATGATTCTCAACGTATACTACTACATGTACTTCAACAAGGCCACAGCTTCTCCAGCTTCTCACAAAGCCAACAGGGTAAGCTCAACAGTTGGTATGACTGGATATGCCTAAATTCTCTGATGATTATGGTGAAAGGGACCCTAATTTTGAAGCTGGATGTCAATTACTGTGTATTATTCTCTTTATTGTAACATAATGGCTTTACGGTTGGCTTTGCTTAGGCATCATCATATTATGGTGTTCCTCATGGATGCTGCTATATGTAGTAATAGTTTTTGATCCCGTCACGGGTGTATTTAATCCGGCATGCTTTGGCAACCAAATTAAATCCCTATCTAACTCGTATATTTAGGACCAAGAAGAATATAATTCTTGATGATAATAATAGATTATGGATGGAATAAACAAGCCATATATATCAAGGCTCTTGAAACGAGAGTATATTTAGCTTATTTTTGTGTATTCGTGTAAAGTACAGGATAATGTTGAGATTGGAAGTTTGCTAAAACCTTTAGACTTGCAGATGAAATACCATACGAATGAGTAGAAATGGACTTTATGTTGCTCTGTTGTCTGGTTTAGGTCAGCCATTGTAAGCATTTATTGATGAAGGCCATACCTTTTAAAGTACTCTCCGTTTGATGTTTGATATTATAAGAAACAAGTGGGACATGCTCCGTTCCAAATTATAAGAAATATTCAGAAAATGTTTTATTTTGTTACTTTTTGTTTTTCTATTTTGTCCTTATTTAATTACCTTTAATTAATATCAATATAATAAATTTTCACAACTCCAAAGACTTGTTATTTCTATCATATTTATTTTCTTATTCTCTCTCTTATACTCCTCTTTACTATAACAATTTTCTTATTCTTTCTCTTATTCCCTATCTTCTCATAAATAAAGGTATTTTAGTAAAAAAGGGTTACATTTTTAACACATTTATTATTCATAACAGCCACTTTGAATCACCAGATTTTTTTTCTTTTTTTGATGAAAAATTTTTAAGAAAGGGGTTAGGCTCACATGAAATTTAAGGGCAAAGCTCTAAGTTAGGATGTCTCCCCCAGTGTTTCGACTGAACTACAACTTAGTAGACTTCCTCGGGATCGAATCCTCTCTTATTGGTAAGAGTGTCTGATCACTTTGTTAGCTGAACTCAAAGACGAGGGGTTGAACCGTCATATTTGATTAAACGTTTCTTACAAGAAAACGAAGGCAGTAGCTTATTAGGATGGAATTTGAAAACAAATACAACAATTTTCCACATTTTGGTGTGTTTAAGCGAACAGCTTAACCCACCTTTTGATTTTTCCCATGTAGGGCAATGGTGGTTCAAATGGGCCAAAATTAGGCCTCCTTAGTTGGGGTCATTAATATTAGCTATCGTGGTCCGTAGCTAATTTTAACCATACGGTCCTGTCTCAACAAGATCATACTCCCTCCGGTCCTAATTATAAGATAAAGTTGACTTTTTTGGAGAAATTAAGGAAGCCAATTAAATTACTTTAAAGTATTTATATTTTTATTTTTTTCTCTAAACTAATTAATTTGACTAATAAACTGATTTATAATCTAAGGATACTAAAAATATAAATACTCTAAAGTAATTTAATTGGCTTCCTTAATTTCTCCAAAAAAGTCAACTTTATCTTATAATTAGGACCGGAGGGAGTATTAATTTTTGCCGACATAATAGGGAAAAAAGACCAGTAAAAAGAAACATGATGTACTGTCTGGCCCACCAAGAAGGTACAAAGGACGAGGATCTTAACAAATCTGTTAAGCTTATTACAATGACCTCTTTTCCACGCAAGTTAGAATTAATAGGATTTTTATTTTTCCTGTGTGGAAGAAATAAAAATTAGGGAAAATTCCAGAAAAATATAAATGGGAAAAGACAAATTGGTGTTGCAAATTTATAAAATCTCAGGTCAGCACTGAAGTAGGAATCTAAGATTTTCAGTAGTTATGACTAAATGACTAAATTGCCCTTAGTTTAGTTGTGAAATATGAAAGTGAAGTCATTAATATAAAATTTAGGGAAAATCCCTCAAAAAGAACCTTTAAATTGTTAAAAGACGGATACGTGCGCGGAAATATAATATCCCGTATCAGTGCGAGTACGTTAAGTGGAATATTAGAATTGAACGTAAAATGACAAATTTGTCCTCTGATGATGAAAGAAAAGAAGTTGATGACAAAAGAAGGTGACGCGAAACAGGGAGAGCGTCATCGCGCGGGAACGTACGTGGGAGGCGATACAAACAGAGGTATGTACTTCATTGGTCGACAATGTTCTTCCCCCTGTGCTCGAGCTGAAGCAAAACCATTTTCGTCTTCATTTGGGTGGGAAACTTTGCGGGGTATTTGGGTTTGAAGGACGTGAATGTTGAAGAGTGGTATGGCGAAAAATGCAGATGCTGCCTGAATCGGGGAGGAGGTTGGGATGGTTACTTTTAGGGTTGTGGTTGAAGAGAATAAATGGGGTGGATTTTTTAAGAAACGATTAATATGAAGTTGAAAAACCCTAATATAGATTTGTGAAAGATTGAGGTACTCATGTAGTTTTGTGTTTGTCAACTAACTAAGTGTTATTTATTTGTCGCAGGAAGCGTAAAAAAATATGGATGGTAATATTGGTTCAAGCCGTGCAAAGGAGTTGTTTTGTTATTTCCACGTAGGGGGGAAATTTGAACATAATAATGACGGTGAAGTTAAATATTTCGGAGGTAGTGTGAGGGTAAAGGTACTAAAAGATGGGATAAGAATGGAAGATTTAAGAGAAATTATATCAACATTGACAGGTTATGAAGGGAGCAGTTGGGACATTAAATACACAGTAATGTTTGATGAGACATTAATTGAGCTTGACAATGATAATGAAATTGAAAACCTTTTTCGGTTCAATGAAAGCAGTGCGCATGTGTTTGTAGCCAATATAGAGAATGGCAATGAATCCTTGCCAATGAATAATGCACATGTGTAAGTTAGTAATATTTTGTTCATTCCCAAGCTCATAATAAGTTATAAAGTGGTGTAATTGTTGTATGATAATAAGTTATCAAGTGTTGTAATTTTGTATGCAGGAGCCAGAGATTATTGGAACGGTCACCGGAAGCAGAGGTATCTCCCATGACACATGGCAATGATCTTGAGGCTGTGTCATTTGAAATTGGTGGTGGGTGTATAACTTATGGACACATCAGACAAATTTGAGTGACACTAGCTATTTGAAATGGTCAGGATTAATTTCCGGGGTGGGGCAGCATTTTCCTCATGCCGATGCATTAAGAGAAGCCTTGTACAAGTATAGCATTGCACATAAGTTCATGTATAAATATGATAGGAATAGCAAGGACAAGATGTATGTCACGTGTAAAGTAGAGGGTTGTCCTTGGAAATTATGTGCGTCTGCAGTGGGCAGGACTTCTGGAATACTGTGTGTGACAAAATTCATCAAAGATCATGTTCATTCAGCTCAAGATCATTTGCAAGTGAGCGGCCATGGTGCAAGATCTACTTTGACATCATCAATAATAATTGACGAGATTAGGAATCACACCGAGAAGCGTCCAACTGAGATTATGAAGACACTGCAAAGGGAGTATGGTGTGAAGCTAACATATAAACAGGCATATAGGGCAAAGGAAAAGGCAATGGAAGACATACATGGAAGACCGGAACAATCATACTTGTTAATCCCATGGATATGCCAAAGGTTGAAGGAAACTGATGCTAATACAGTTGCTGAATGGGTAGCAGATGGTTGCAGGTTTGAAAGAGTTTTCATTGCATATGGGTCATGTGTACAGGGTTTCATGGGGGGTGCAAGGCATGTACTATATGTTGATGGAACTCATTTAAGTGGGCCTTATAAGGGGACTCTACTTGCAGCTTCAGCGTATGATGCGGATAATGAGCTGTTGCCGTTTGCCATAGCAATTGTGAAGGGAGAGACACTGGACGATTGGACTTGGTTCATGCATATGATTAAAAGGATTGTTGGTTCTATGGACTTGACAATTGTGTCAGATCGTCACAATGCCATAATAGGTGCTGTGGCAGCAATATTTGGAGGGCATCGTCATGCATTCTGTTATAGACATGTGAAGGAGAACTTCAGTGCAGAGATACTGAAAATAAACAGGGGCAAGAGAAAGACCAGTAACCGGTCAAAGGAGGATGGACTGATACTTCTTGACAAGATTGCATATGCAAGGCGTGTTGATGAGTTTGATAAAGCAATGGAAAAGATGCGGGAGCACTGTCAAGAGTTATATGAATGGATTAACAATCATGGTGACGTTGATAGGTGGGCTCTTAGCAAGTTCCCATACAAACGATGGGATAACATAACAACCAATATCGCCGAGTCATTCAATGCATGGATGGTGAAGGAGAGGAAGTATAATGTAGCCCAATTAATTCACGCACATCGCGAGAAAGTAGCAAAGAAGATGCATGCCTCTTATGTGGCAATGAACAAGTGGAAGAATTGTGTTGGACCAAATATAGATGCAAAGGTTATGGAAAATGTGAGTGGATGTGAGCATATGTGGTGTGAAGATTATGGGCAGGGTAGATTCAGTGTGCATACAGTACGTGGAGACCATGGGGTTAACTTGCGATCACGACAATGTAGTTGTGGGGCATGGCAGATGAGTGGGATTCCATGCACACATGCGTGTGCAGCTGTCAAGGTTGTGCACGGCAACATCTACGATTATGTTGAGGATTGTTATAAGATAGAAGCTCAGCAACGGATCTACCAGCACAGCATGATTCCGGTTGTGACAATAGACATGCCGAACGTCAATGATTATAGGGATTATCACATGGAAAACATGTCCGAAGCTACGTTCCTCGACCCTCCAATCACAAATCGACCTCCTGGAAGACCAAGAGTAAGGAGGCAGGAATCACAGTTCCAAAATAGAAAGATCTACCATTGTACATGGTGCCATGAAGCAGGACACACAAGAAGGACGTGCAAAAATCCCAACCCATGTTGAACTCTAATGATCATCTTTGATGCTTCATCTTTTATGTTGTATATATTTTTTCGTTTTACCCTTCAATGGTTTTTGGAATGAAGGGATGGGGTGCAGGGAAGCAGTTTTTATATGTAATGTATGCAGTGTCATGTCAGTGACAAAAAAACATTAAGAAGCAGTAAGATCTTAATGTTATGTTGTCACTGAAAGTTGAAAGTTTATGTAAATAGCCACTGCTTTTGTACACAAGTATAGTGTTGATTATGTATAGTTTGGCAACTATTTCTCAAGTTGTAATCAATGTAGAAATACAAATGTATAGTTTATCTGACTGCTCTGTATTATGTAGTTTTTATCAGTTGGTTGGAATGCTGGTGCTCTCATGTTGTAAGACATAGTTGACCCCAGCATCTATGGCACCAAAATATCATCACCTTATAAGACATACTGATATACTTGACCACACCAATGCCACCAAAAAAGTTGTTCATTCATGTAACCCAATGTTAGTACACAATAAACTGGTGATCTGTGTTAATGACCTTGTAACATACAGTTTACCACAGCAGAAATGCCACAAAAAATTCTGCTAGAGCTTCTAAGACATACTTGACCACAGCATCTATACCACCATAAATATCTCCTATCAAGACCTTGTAAGACATACTTGACCACAGCATCTATGCCACCAAAAACATCTCCTATCATGACCTTGTAAGACATACTTGACCACAGCATGTATGCCACCATAAACATCTCCTATCATGACCTTCTAAGACATACTTGACCACAGCATCTATGCCACCAAAAACATCTCCTATCATGACCTTGTAAGACATACTTGACCACAGCATCTATGCCACCAAAAACATCTCCTATCATGACCTTCTAAGACATACTTTACCAAAAAGACCTATGCCACCAAAAAGATCTGTGTTCATGACCTTCTGAAATATACTTCACCACAACACCTATGCCACCAAAAAGATCTGAGTTCATGACCTTCTGAAATATACTTCACCACAACACCTATGCCACCAAAAAGATCTGAGTTCATGACCTTCTGACATATACTTCACCACAACACCTATGCCACCAAAAAGATCTGTGTTCATGACCTTCTGAAATATACTTCACCACAACACCTATGCCACCAAAAAGATCTGTGTTCATGACCTTCTGAAATATACTTCACCACAACACCTATGCCACCAAAAAGATCTGTGTTCATGACCTTCTGACATATACTTCACCACAACACCTATGCCACCAACAAGATCTGTGTTCATGTAAGCCAATGTTAGTAGACAGTGAAGTATATTGTTTGTGCATCAATGTACCCTGCTTGAGACAATCCGTTCCACACTTGGAGGGGTGGGATGACAAAGGTGTTTTTATTTACACAACTTTAAATCACATCAAATTTCTTCTTACACAACTTTAAATCACATCAAATTTCTTCATGTAACCCAATCTGTTAATAACAAGAACACTTGATGTACCAATTTATATTTCAAAGACTTGTGGTAATACAATCTGCTATTTGATGCCGATGGGAAAAGCAGGCCCATGCCTAGTGATGCTACCGACTGTTTATTCAAACTTTCTTTGCTCACGAAAAGGTATGATCTTGTTATGAATATGATAAGAGTAAGTGATAACTCGAGTTTGATGGAATAGAAACTCGAGTTGTACGCATAACTGGAGGGTAACCAGCCAGTTATCGTGTGCAGGCGTGGCGAACTCGAGTTGGACATATCGCACTCCAGTGCGAAACTATGATCAGTCGACGTGTGGACTCGAGTTGGGCCATGAGGAACTCGAGTTGTGCGCATCACTGGAGGGTAACCAGCCAGTTATCGTGTGCAGGCGTGGGGAACTCGAGTTGGACATATCGCACTCCAGTGCGAAACTATGATCAGTCGACGTGTGGACTCGAGTTGGGCCATGAGGAACTCGAGTTGTGCGCATCACTGGAGGGTAACCAGCCAGTTATCGTGTGCAGGCGTGGCGAACTCGAGTTGGACATATCGCACTCCAGTGCGAAACTATGATCAGTCGACGTGTGGACTCGAGTTGGGCCATGACCAACTCGAGTTGTGCGCATCACTGGAGGGTAACTGGAAAGTCACGAACCAAAAGGGAATACTAACTCGAGTGAATGAACTATAACTCGAGTTAATCAGGATTCCACGCTTTAATTCCCTCAATCACCAAACATTTCTGTGCACTCTACTCGACCTCCGACTAAATGAGCCCTCGAGTTAACTGACAAGAAACGTACTATTAGGCAGTTGAGCTCTATGCAACCTTCAAATCCCGTTCAACCAACCGTGGCGTAACAGCTCCATTCCCCCTAACCCTCAGTGAGTCGAGAAGCAGAGTTTGGACTTGCCCTAGCATCGCACTTTCTCATTCTTCCATCTGATGCAATGGTGCGAACAAAGGGCTCCGACAGTGGGAAGAAAGATTCTCGTGATTCACAGAAGCTGCCGTCGAAAGGGAGTAAGCCGTTGAACAAACCGAGGAAGACTCGGCCAAAAGTTCAGGATCGACTACCACCGGAACAACAGAGCAGGTCACAGGGGGTTGTGATAGCAGAATCACAGCAGAAACGGCCAAAAGTAGCCTCTCCCACTTCGAAGGAACTAGTCGTGTCAGTGCCTACAGAACATTTGGCCTCAACCTCCACAGAGAAAACAGAAGAAGACTTAGAGCGGAAGATAACAAAGATTGTGACTCAATTGGTTGATCAGACATTGCATGCACCCACAAAATCCAGATATGGTGGTGCATCAACTTCAAATCAAAAAGCAAAGTGTAATGTACCTCCTGAACTGGAGGATGAGCTTCTGGGACCACCACCAGGTTTCAATTCAGAGACACTAGAGCCTAATGATAAGAGCAGGTATGACGATGATTTCGCTCATAGATCATTCTGTCCTGTTGTTTATCTGGATCTACAACATATTAAGGACACACTCGCTTTAGATCTGTACCCTTGGTTTCAGTACTATGAACCTTGGTTGACCATCAAAACGTCATATAGTCCCTCTGTAGTGAGGCACTTCTACTGTAACTTGGAGGTGGTTGAGGTTTGTGATGAGGTGGGCGAACTGATAGAAGAAAGATTAGAGTCAACTGTTAGGGGCCAAAACATTCAACTATCTGCTGCATTGATTAACACTTACCTTGGCATAGACAATCCTTCAACAGGGCCTGTAAAAGAATTCAGTGATGTAGAAATATGTCAGATTCTGAATCCAATTGGTGGAAGTAAAACTTTAACTTTCAAACCTAGCTCCTTGAGTGATGTACATCGGATTGTGTGGTACATATACTCACGATCTATAGTCAACAAATCGAACAATTTCACTCACTTCGTGGGACAAGATTACCAGCTGATGGCCTCAATTGTGTCTAAGGAACAGAGGAACATAGGGCAACACATTTACAATGAAATAAACAGATACAGGAAGTCTTCCACAAGGAGTACCCCTCTACCGTTTCCCCAACTGATCTCTCACTTTCTGACGCTGCACAATATCTGGTACCTCGAACCTAATGAGCAAATTGTTCGTATTCCAAGGTTTGACAGCATTCACCTGAGCAGAATGAATATTAAGCTGCCAGTGGGTGCTTCTACAAGTATAACAACGAAGAAAAGGAAGGAGATGGAATCTGAGAGACCCAAAGTGGATGAGGGACAATCATCAAGAGCTGGGTCTCCTGGACCCCCACTCATGGCAGCCATAATTTAGACCTACATCCAGGATGCATTGAAAACAACCACAGACCACATAAAGGTCTCAAATGCCTATCTGGTCGAAATGGTTGACCATCAAGTCAAACGTCTGGTTATTGGCATTAATGAGAACTTCGAGAGGCTATTTCAAATGCAAGATGCTCATACTCAGCAGTTGAGGGAATTTAATCATCGCCTTGATACTTATGAAGCTGTCCTCAGAGAACACTTCAACTTTCCTCCTTCTGATATGCCGTCACAGTGTAATGCTGCACCTGTTCCATGTGGACCTGAATCTACAACTCCTGCAAACTTAGTCACTCAAAATGCTCCATGTCCTCCTACGTCATCCAATGTTATGTTGACACCCCCGGATCCTGCCACACTGTCAAAGGTTCCCATCCCTCAGGACCCACAAGCTATTCCACAATCCAGTTGTGAGCCCTCAGGCACCACTCCCATAGAGGACCCCATAAACGTTACATGCTCTGGCTCCCATGATCAAACCTCTGCCCCCATTGAACCTGCCATTGCAGTTACACCCTATACACCACCTTGTTGTACCACTGAGACAGACCCTATTCCACCGGTAGCTCCTCTTCGCAAGCCACCGTCTTCCTCTGCAACCTTGGAATTGTGTACGACATTTACCCTTCCAGATGACGACAACAAGGGGGAGACATGACCGTGAGACATATTCCTAGTATGAGCGACCGTAGCGAGCATTGCTTCTCTGTATAATGTCTTCTTCAATGTACCTCCTGAATGTGTTGCGTGGTGCTTGACGAATATATTTGTGGTTTGATTTTGCTGTAATTAAGTAACACAAACCTTAGTCTGTGCAAATTTTATAAGTTTTGTCATCATGAATACAGATCCTTTTAGTGGCACTGCTGCTGTGGTAAAGTATTTTTTGCGCTGCTCTCATGTAATTGCATGTTGTACCTCTCATTATGTGACTACTTAACTGGAGCGTGTTATTTTAAACGCAGGCTCGGTGCATGTTGACACCATACGTGCTCTGGATATAATATGACCTTCAGTTCAGTTCATTAATGTGCATAAATTAGTCCATACAAATTATATACGCGTGGCCATGACAAACACATTCACTTGTAAAACAAAACACAGTTCAAACACAAAACGGAAGGAAAAAAGACATGCAATACCACATAAACGTTACATGGAACAGAACAGACTGACATTACTAATTTCAGTTACGAATGCGAAGCACTCTGGTAACCGGCAATGAACCCACGACATCAAAAGGCGTACACCACAATCAACCAAGCAGCACAACCGCCACGTTCCACCCACCACCACGAACAAAACTAAAACAGACGATAAAATAAAACGGCCACGCTTGGTCGTGCACTAAAAACTACAAATAGTCCGCACCCCCAATTATTTAGGCCGCAGGCAACAAAACAGTCTTGCAGGAACAAACACGAAAAAAGACATGGCTGACTTCCCACCAGACCACTCCAGACATAGAAGAACGACCAGCAACGATGACTCACCGCTTCTGAAGCTTCCGCAAACAATATTAATAGAACTGATGTGCTACATAGCATCATCAAGTTTGAAAGACTATTACCACTTCAAGAATTCATGCCGCATCCTAAGGATAGCAGGAAATTCAACAGAATTCTATAAGAACGTGCCTCTGGAGAACTATGATCATCTAGGATGGACAAGAAGCGAGCAACATATTCATTTCCTGCTGACATGTTTCCATAACGGTAATCCATTTAGTCTATTCATTAGAGGGCTTAAATACTACACCAGAACAGCAGATACAGGAGAGAAAGGACTGTCACAAATACGGGAGGCTGCAGTGCTAAACAACTGTGATGCAAGTTACTCATTTGCCATATTAGTCCTTGCAAAATGGAGTAAGTTTAATGACACACCAGAAGGGAACGAAGCAATACACAGACTTCAAGCCATAATCGACTCAGGCCAAATATCTTCAATTAAAGAGCGAGTGACACGACACCTACAATCAATGAACTGGGGACTGAACAGGAACATATTCGACCGTCCCAAACATAGATTCTGTGAGAACCAACCATGCCAGGCCGGATGCAGAAATTGCATATACGACACAGAAGTAAGCTGGCTCTACCACATTATGAACGAACCAGAAGGACCGAATGTTGAACCACAGCCGATTGAAGGAATCGACGCAGGGGAGGAGGAAGAAATTAATGAGGGAGTCGACAACGATGAAGACGTTAATCCAGATGCCTAGACGACGATAGTCCCCACGTTTTTTTTTAATTCTTGTCACATGCAGTTCACCAAAGAAATAATTTTAGAGTAAATGTTTCAAACAGTTCGTCCATGCGTCAGGTTTAACGCCGTTCATATGGTTTATCTTTTTTTTTTCTACGGACTCCAAGTATGACCAATTACGTGTTGCTTTTTGCACATTACTTATGCACATTTAACAACAACAAACACAATCACCATCGGGTGACCCTCCAGTGATGACGGCAACTCGAGTTGTTCATCTGGAAACTCGAGTGAGCTTCGTACGTCATCCACGAACGGCGGCGAGTGACCTTCTACGCAACTCGAGTTCGGTGCCGCTTCTCACTAGCACCGTCGGGTGACCCTCCAGTGATGACGGCAACTCGAGTTGTTCATCTGGAAACTCGAGTGAGCTTCGTACGTCATCCACGAACGGCGGCGAGTGACCTTCTACGCAACTCGAGTTCGGTGCCGCTTCTCACTAGCACCGTCGGGTGACCCTCCAGTGATGACGGCAACTCGAGTTGTTCATCTGGAAACTCGAGTGAGCTTCGTACGTCATCCACGAACGGCGGCGAGTGACCTTCTACGCAACTCGAGTTCGGTGCCGCTTCTCACTAGCACCGTCGGGTGACCCTCCAGTGATGACGGCAACTCGAGTTGTTCATCTGGAAACTCGAGTGAGCTTCGTACGTCATCCACGAACGGCGGCGAGTGACCTTCTACGCAACTCGAGTTCGGTGCCGCTTCTCACTAGCACCGTCGGGTGACCCTCCAGTGATGACGGCAACTCGAGTTGTTCATCTGGAAACTCGAGTGAGCTTCGTACGTCATCCACGAACGGCGGCGAGTGACCTTCTACGCAACTCGAGTTCGGTGCCGCTTCTCACTATCACCATCGGGTTACCCTCCAGTGATGATGATAACTCGAGTTGGTAATTGGACAACTCGAGTCCGTACTGCTAAGTCTTGACGCAAGCACTGTCTGGAAACCGTCCAATTATGCAAGTAACTCGAGTTGTAATCCTCAAGTCGAGTGGAGATGCGGAAAGAAACGCAAGGCTGTAAACAATAAGTCGCTTGTTACCGTCCAGTGCTGATATCAACTCGACTGCTCAATGGCCAACAATTCAGAGACACCAAAGCACTGTCTACGTAACATCAAGTTATGACCGCGCTATAGTGTATATGCCTATGGATTTGTTGCCGCCAGAGATAATCAGAGTAATGGCAGTTGGAAAAGGAAGTGTCACACTTGGTTAGCAGGGTGTATTGACTGGACACAATCATTATGTAATGTGTGCATCATCACTGTTCACTATGGATTGTTAGCACTGCTGATCAGATTATTGGCAGTTGGAAATGGAAGTGGCGCACGTGCGTAGTATCCTTATGTAATGTGTGCATCATTCAACCCTAAATTGCATATTATTCATTGTGCCTCATTACATCAGCCCTTTCTGTTAGGGATATTAGTTCTCTTACAAAAATTTTGAACCTGCCTCTTGCAAGGACATAGTTACATTGAAAGGGGAACACAGATATTGTTGGTGGCATACAAGTACGTTTTAGAAGGTCATGATAGAGGAGTGAACTTGGAAACATTGCATCCCGCAATGGCAACATATTTGTCATTAATGTACCTTAAATTGCATGTTCTGTCCTGTCAGTGCACTATACCGTACATTACTCTACCGTACATTACTCTATGACGTTAACAATACTTTACATGGACAAGTGTTGACATTACTATATCGCGGGGACATAACCTAAGCACGTCTTTTGCTGGACTTTTGTCCAGAGGGAATGAGGGCCAGAGCTGTGTCCCGCAACAAATTCAGCGGATGATTGACTAACCACCACATAATGTCGCTCCGCAATTGCTGAATTTGTTCCTGCAAATAAGTAATTCCCTCAGTGTAAGGTTCAATGCAAACCATAATGGAAATCACAAGTATATAAGAATGCGAACAGAGGGAAATCTGAAACACTTACATTTTCGTAATGGAAATCACCTTCCGGGGTCCACTGGCTCAACCAAATAATAACATGAACACCACAGTCCCTCCTGTACTCTCACCCACACGAAAACGTTGTGTTACTTAACGAAACAATGCAAGGTAAATTGTAAGAGGCGAATGTGAAGAAGCTTACAGATTATTCTGTTGCACAACAGGAGGCCACACAATATCTGACATCTTCTTCTTCCCAGCCAGATGCGGGTTAACAATGTGCATGATGTCAACGAACCTATCTCTCTGAAAAAACAACATTTATGCGTCTTACGATGTGGGTCAACTGAAGTTAACCACCTCAACTACAGCAGTGGAGTCAGGTGAACTTACAATTAAGTTTAACACAAATATGTAATCGTCTGTCACGCCACCCTTCCTCGTCGTCTTCTTGCTGCCTAGATCAGGCTTCATTGAGTCCAGCACGTAGAAGGTCATAGTCTTTGTCTCTAACGCAACACAGAACCAGTGGCCACGGACAAGTGCCGGACCCATTATCA
The DNA here is from genome assembly GCA_963242795.1 of Inga leiocalycina. Classification (NCBI taxonomy): domain Eukaryota; kingdom Viridiplantae; phylum Streptophyta; class Magnoliopsida; order Fabales; family Fabaceae; genus Inga; species Inga leiocalycina. Next base: position 52,642,684 of record OY725330.1, on the reverse strand, counting down.
AGTCACACTCGCCTATATTGTAACCGACGGTTTTGGCAGAGAATTCTTTACTCGCGGAAGACACTTTCCACCCTATTGGGTGACCTACCAACTTTGTCTGCATAAAAACACATAGTCCTGACTAATGTGCACATAATTTGGTCAAATTAAATGTTGTTCCACTACACAACAAATGAGTAATTACCATGAACCATGCATCAAAAATATGGCGCTTCGGCTGTCCTCCCTCCAGCTTGAAGTGATACATTAAAGCCTTACACACAACGGACATCACCTATAGCAGCAAAGAAACCATTGCATAAACTACATATAATATTCACCATAACTTAATGAAACCATTCTCCACGTAAGCCATACATACCGTATTACTTAGTCTTTGAATTCCCCCTAGCGTATACAACTGGTCTCGACACAGTTCTTCATCCAAAATCTGAACCAACGGCCTACAAAAACATTTCAAATGCAATGCCAGTTAGTTCATCGCTTCCCGTGTTGTGGTAATATACTAACTGCATAACAGTCATTCAATCACATGACGTTGATACTTACACTTCAGCCTCAGGACCTCTGGCCATTGTGGAAACTATGTTGAACAACGTTTTCTGATCATGCGTTGGCGTCTTCCTTTTTCGACTCCCATCCAACTGTATAAATGGACATGTCATCGCTTGCAGTGGCTGCCTCTTTGATCTCCGCACTCGAGTTGGCCTCTGAATTGCATGGTCATCCGTGGGGACTTTTTCCGCCACCTCAGTTCCCTCTGCATCAGTTCCCTCTGCATCATCATCTTCGTCGTCATCAACATGATAAGGTTCTGCGTCTGCATCATCAGAATCTGAGTCGTGAGAAGCATCTGTCGCATCATCATCATCCTCATCTGTATGTTGCTCATCTACTGTCACACCAGGGCCGTCTTGTTGTGCTTTGTCCCTGGCCTCTCGTGCGAGCTGGACATTGAGTAGCTCCTGCACCACCACGTTTACAAGTCTGTTTCGGTTTTCATCGATAACTTTCACCAACCGCGCATAGACCTCCTTCAATTCCTACAGTGACAGCACAACTTAATTTGTCAATTACATGATTAAATCGTTTTTGCATTTTAAATTAGCTTCCACAGACACATACCGGGTCTAAATATGGCACATTATCTGTGTCCTCATTCCCTGCCCTAACTTCAGAGCCTTTTCCTTTATACAAAATTCCCATATTGCTCGTCCTCTCAGTCTTCACCATTTCGTTGATCTTTTCCTTTGTCCAGAATTCAATCGGTGTGGTGGACTGTTCGCGAACACTTTGTTTCAAAGGGAAATTTTCCCCAAAGAACAACTGCACCATAGAAAATATATGGATCATTATTTTCGGCTTTAATGATAGCTACACATTTAATGTAAACAGTGACATACCAGGAGTAAGTACAGGCAACCACCCACGTTGCTGCTCCCTTCCCTTTTCTTCTTCTCCCTGTACTCTTTGACATAATCACTCATTTCCTTCCACAAGTCTTTCATCATGTATGTTGCCCAGTCATAATGTTCAAAACCGTCCATTGTGCAGAACATAACCCTCAACATCCGGTCACTTATCAGCCCACTCGAGGTAGGGCATAACAAAGTCCCTAAACTGTAGAGCACAAACATAAACTCAAATTTATCGCCAGCTGTCCCAGATTTTATGCGCTTCAGAATGTCCGTATATTTCTTCCTCCCATACTCCCTCTTCAACCACTGATATCTTCTATTGGAATCCTCCACATCCACCTTCACCTCCTCCCCTGAATGAGGTATACCCAGCAACTTGTGCACATCTGATGCTTCTATTTCTTTTGTCTTCCCCCTAATCCTGAATTGATGTGTTGCTGGGTCATATGCTCTCAGCATGGACACAATCAGGTCACGGGGGAGTCTCTCCAATTGCACCTTCAATAGGTTTCCAAATCCTATTTTGTTAACCCTCTCCTTCAAATGTTCTTTACCGTTCACAAACTGCACCAACGATGTAAATCCTCCCAGTGAGCAGCGGGTATGAAATGGCAGTTCCTTTTTCCTCATCTCCCTTTTCGGCCGTCCTTCCATAGCTTTATCATTGTACTCCTTCTTCTTCGCCTCTGGCAACTCACGCCATGCCTTCCCTGCCGACCTACTTTCATCTGCCATCCTTCTCTTCTTCTCCCCTAACTTGGCCACATACTCGTTTCTAAACAGCATAAACCCACTCATCACTGGTTTAATCTGTTCACCATCGCCCTTTATTGCCTCCGACTTTTCACTTTCTTTCGTTACTTCTCTACTTTTGACACTTGTTGCCTTTACTTTTTCTGTCTTTGATGTCTCACCTTTGTGTCCCCCCATCTCCTTTTACCTGCAAAAAATTCAGTTTACACTCATCAACTATGGATTTCGGCAATTTTAATAACATTTTTATTCGTACATGACAAGTTAACGCATCTAAGCTATGTCATCGCAACTTCTCATACCATTTTGCAACCTTCCCATCACAACCACAACTATTGGAAATATCTATTTCCCCACAGTTAAATGAGGTCTCACAACTTATGGAGAAAAATTCACAACTTCTGCATAAGGATTCACAAGTTCGTCTACGAATTTCACAATTTCCTCGCCTAAATTGACCTCTACACATATTTACCAACTTTTCATTACGCTTTCACAAACTCCAATAATGTTTTCACAGGATAACATTCGATTTTCAAATGTTATCTTACGGATTCAGCACTTCACTTAAAACAATCCACACTATCAATAACATTTTCAATACTGTGAAATCGGCGATTCCTATATCTACAAACCCTTTCGCAACTTCTACTCACATCCACAACTTCATATGCTGTTTCACAAGTTACCAACGTGTCATTACCGTTTTCACAGATTCTTCTTTTGTGTTCACAACTTCACATGCAGTTTTCAGAGATTTTGTTTCACAACTTCACTTAAGCCATTCGCAAATTTATGTATAAGATTTTCACAACAATAAAATCACAATACGCTACGTCTGAACACCCTGTCACAACTTCACAAATTGACGCGTTCATATGCTGTTTCAACGGTTTACAAATTTCAAAAGTTGCAATTCAAACTTCCCAACTTAGCAACTTATTTTCACAACTTCCCCTCAACGATTCCCAACTTCGTACCACTTCATAGCTTTTATCCACATTGGACCAAACTAATTTTAACCCAACGAATTTGAACCCCCATTCTAATCAAGTGGATAAGTTAAAATGAAATACAATTTTAAACACAACCACTTACCCAACTTCAACACCGGAGCTCAAATTCGCAGCCGCAAACTGGTGCCTCTGCAACTCTCCAATACCTTTCACCACAACCTCTTCTTGCCTTCGCTCCTCCTCAAATCCACCCCAAATTCGCCGCACAATGTCGCTGCTACTATCCTCTATCAACGCCACGGAACCACGCTCCACCAACGACAACGACGACGCCGGAAGAAGATGAAGAGTCTCCACAGAGTTTTCGCGCAATTTCGCCCTTCTTATTTCCTTGCCGTTTTTCAATTTTAAAACTTCCAGGGTTACGCACGTCATTTTGTCTACAATTTCAATATCCCAGATCAGGTACTCGCACTTTTGTGGAAATATGGAATTTCGGAACACCTTTCCGTCTTTTGCTATTTTAAAAGTTCTTTTTTAGGGATTTTCCCTAAAATTTAATGTTGTTAATATAGATATAAATGTTGTTATTGACCCCTGAAACTTATCCCCTCAAAACTGTCTCTGGATTTTTGGATATGAAGTTGTGAAATATGAAAGTAAAGTCGTTAATGTAAAATATGATGTTAATATAGATGCAGATGTTATTATTGACTCTTGAAATTTGTGCCCTCAAAATTATTCATGATTTTGGAATAATTAGTTGTAAAACATGAAAGTAAAGTTGTTAATGTAAAATCTGATATTGTTAATATAGATACAGATGTTGTTATTAACCTCTGAAACTTGTGAACTAAACTACGGGCATTTGGGTCATTTGGTCAAAATTGAAAATCCCAGATTTTTATTTCAATTCTGACTTGGGATTTGATAAATTCGTAGCAGCAATTTATTTTTTCTCATTTTTAATTGTATTTTTCTGCAATTTTGCCATAAAATTATCTAATCTGTTGAGCTCATTACAAGGTCACTCATACAGTCATACGCTAGTCCTAAAATAATAAAATGTGATAGAGTAGCATCTCTTGCCATAAGTGATTGTAATTGATACGGAAGATTAAAAAAAATTAAGAAAGTATATTTACTTATTTTATTTTAATTGTGGCTTCCGATTCATCAATAGAAAATGGCAGCCGGCCTCCACAGAGTTATATCATGACGCTGAAGCACCATTAACCCATTGAGGAAATTGCTAATGCTTCATTGCTTCCTAGTTCGGCCTCAGTTCATTTTTTGTGCCTGAACTAGATTGGCCTTATCTAACCCACTAAAGTTATTAATTAACATTCTTTCCTAAAGCCAAATACCTTTTGGACGATCCACACGTTATTGGCACCCATATAATTGAACAATAAGTGGTGTGGATGATGATTGAGTCAATGACTGGGACGGAATGATAACATGGCAAGTAATGTGGATGATGAGTGAGCTCCTGACTATGATGGTCGGCTGACATCACGTGTGATGTAGCTAATGCTTGGGAGATGACTAGGACAATAGGATGACATGGTAATTGATGTGTATGATGACTAGGCAGATAAATAAGATGAAGTGATGACATGGCATCTGAAGTTGTTTATGAATGGGCTCACAACTAAAACAAGTGGCTGACATGGTGAATGAGGAGTTTGTTGATTGGGTAGATGACTAGGACGTGTGGCTGACGTGATGTGTAACATGGACTAATGACTGGCAATTTAACAAGGATTGTGGGTTGACATGACGAATGATGGATATAGGATGATGACAAGGCCATAAGTAGGATGATTAATTGATGTTGGGTAAGGTGGCAGATGACTAGGATGAGTGTCTAACATGGCGCTTGACGGGGGTTGATGATTGTGTTTAGGCATGGTGAATGCTGGATATAGGATGATGACAAGGCGATAAATAGGATGATTAACATATATGTTGGGTAAGGTGGCAGATGACTAGGACAAGCGTCTAACATGGCACATGATGGGGGTTGATGATTGTGTTGATGACTAAGATTGTGTACTGGCATGGTAGGGTGAGGTGAGATGACTAAACAGGTAGTTGACATGGCGTGTGACGAGAGGGGTGTCTCTACTAATTTCTTTCTCCACTTCCTTTTCACTTAATCTTTCAATCATATGATTAACTGATATGTTGGGTAAGGTGCCAGGTGGCTAGGACAAGCGTCTAACATGGCGCATGATGGGGGTTGATGATTGTGTTGATGACTAAGATTGTGTGCTAACGTAGTAGGGTGAGGTGGGATGACTAAATAGGTAGTTGACATGGTGCGTGAGCATGAGTCCTAGGGGTGGGTATGGGCAAGGTTAGGCAAGGCGAGACCTCTGCCCGATGGATGAATGGGCTGCATTTTGCAGCCCGATGCCCGCCCCTACCCGCTAAAAGCCCTAACCATTTTGGGTTGGGCAGGGTGGGCTTGCTTGTCCAAGTGATGATCCCTTATCTTATCCACATATAGAAAAAATAATTCCTTGTGAATTTCATAAACATTCATGTAGTTACTAATACTATATGTCTTAACTTCGCCCTAAGTAATATAAACTTCAAATACATTCGATGATTTCACATTATGGGATATTTCAAAATAAGTCTACAACTTGCGTCTTGAAATTTAAAAAATACCATATGTCTTAACAAATATCCATACTTTAAAAATTAAACAACATCCATAATCCATTATAAATAAGAAAAAAAATATGATTGTAATTAAAGCCATGAAGTCAAAGTAGTTTGCATCAATTCAATATCCCAAAAGTTGATCAAATGATGAAGCATCTGGAAAGAAAATAAAAAGCAACTATAATTTAATACATCATAAAGTAAAGAAGAAAGGAAGAAATTTACTTGTAAATAGTGTTTAGTGGCTAGGGCAAAAAAGAGAGGATTAGAAGAGTATTATACAATAGACAATATATATTTTAAATAAAAATATATATATGAAATAATATTTAATCGATATGAAATTTTATATTTTAAATAAATGAAAATAATTTTCAGGGCAGGGCCAAATAAGCAGGGCAGCACCCCTTGCCCGATGCCCGGCCCTGCCCGGTTATTAGCCCGCTCAAAGCTACCCAAAATTTTTTCGGGTCACTTTTTAAGGGTTGGGTTGGGCAATTTTTTGCAGGACCAAGGTGGGCGCACCGGGCTACTTGGCACCATGCTCACCCCTACGTGTGACAGGAGAGGAGTTTCTCCACTAACTTCTCTCTCCACTTCCTTTCCACTTAATCTTTCAAGCATTAGATCATGTTTTAATGGGTAAAATTCAATGCTATGTAAAAAAAATAGTATTATCATATTACATATAATAAAATCTACAATTATAATATTGTTAATAGTATTAAATCTCACTAATTAAAATATGATCTAATGATTATGATATGAAGTGGAGAGAGAAGTTAGCGAAGACACCTCTCTCCCACACATGACTTTGTTGATGACTAGGACGATATGCTGACATGGTGTATGTGGGAATTAGATGATTTGGCTGATGATTGGGACTGTGTGTTGACATATGTAGTGTGTTTTGATGATGGGCCGATGACTAGGATTGTGTGCCTTCCTGGCAATTGAGGTGTCAGATGACTGGGCGGGTGTCTAGGCCTTGTGGCTAGAATGGTGCCTAATGTGGGTGATGACTAGCACATGACGAGGACAGAAGCTTGATATGGGCATATGGCACTTAACGTGGGTTATGAGTAGGATAGGAGGCTGACATGGCACATGACGTGGGCTGTGGAGAGAGTCACAACTCACAATGCTCCGAGGTTCTAATTGAGAACTACGGTATCATAAATAACCACATCAGCATTATAAAATATAAATATTTAGTATTAGAGATGCATACCATAAACATTTATTTGCAGTCGACTAAAGAGAAGGTTAACATTTTTCTTATCCCACGGTGAAAGGTGCTTTCTCATATTCTGTTATTAAGGTTAACATGTTTGGATGAAATTTTAATTACCTAAATGTATGTTCTCTAATATGACTTAGTTGGCGTTTGATAAAAGAATTTAAAAATTTAATTACCACAAAAATGTATCCTTCTTCCTCATAGAGCAGAAACTAAAATAATTTAAAAAAAACTCAGCGGACAACAATATATTGCAAAACAATAAAATGAAGAACAAATTAAGAGTTCATTTATGTACAGAAGGAAATAGAATATTACAAGTTCTAAAACGTAATTCGAATTCCAGGAAATCTGGCCAGAATGGATCAATTAAATTATCATACTTTATGCTATGAACATGGCTCTTTCCAAAACCAATAGGACAGATGATTTTTGTTCTCTGTTTTTTATGTTATATTGATGATTCGACATATTCTTATAATATTAAAAATATTATATTGTGTTTTTTTAAAACGTAAACGATATTTTGAAGGGAAAATCGCCAAAAAATACCTTTGGGGTAAATTAATTACTGAATGCTATCAAGCGTGCAAGCGATCTTCCGTGTGTGAAAACGATCTTTCATTGTGTGTGCATACAATCTTTCGTGTATGCAAAAATTTTCCATATAAATGTGCAAACAATCTTCCATTGTGTGCAAAATATCTTCCGTTGTGTGTAACATATCATCCGTTGATGTGCAACAGATCTTTCAAGGTAGCATTTAGCAATTAATTTGCCAAAAAGGTATTTATTCACGATTCTCCCTATTTTGAAAGTATTATGATATATTCTTGCATAAGAAAATTATGATATATTTTTGGAAAATCCCACAAAAATAATTTTAAAAATAGGAAATGACAAAATTGTGTGTCAAATATTCATAATACTAGAGAAATATTACCAGATTTGTCTTTTTAAAATTTAAAGGAAATGACACAAATGTCCTTATAGATTTATTTTTTTCAAAAATATTACCCCCATCGGCTGCCGTCGCTGGAGCTCCGGTGGTTGGCTACCACCCCTTGTCGACGGTCGGAGTTCAGCGAGAATATTCCAGTGGGAAGGAATATTCCGTCAAAAATAAATATTCCCAAAATGGTGGAGTGTTTGCCCAAAAGATTGGTGGCCATTGAGCCACCAATGGCTTTCAAAACATAATATACAAAGAAACATATATTTAAATATATATATATATATATATATATATATATTAATTTTTTATCTTTAACAAAACGTCACTCACAAGTTTTGTTTAAGAATTCATGATATTTCATTATATTTTAACAATTTTTGCTTATTAAGTGAAAAATTCACACTATCATGTCATTCACAAGTTTTGTTAAGAAATTCATGATATTTTATTAGGTTTTGACAACTTTCATTAATCAAGTAAAAAATTCACACTATCATGTCATTTACAAGTTTTATTAAGAAATTCACGATATTTCATTTGGTTTTAACAACGTTTGTTTACCAAGTGAAAAATTCACATTATTAGGTCATTTACAAGTTTTGTTAAGGAATTCACAACATTTGATTATATTTTAACAACTTTTTTTGTCAAGTAAAAAATTCATACTATCAGGTAATTCACAAGTTTTGTTAAGAAATTCGCCATATTTTATTACATTTGAACAATTTACATTTTCCCATAAAAGATATACAAGTTGTTAAACCTGATACTGTGACTTTTTTAACGAAAGTTGTTAAAATATAATCAAATGTCGTGAATTTCTTAATAAAAATTGTAAATGGCCTGATAGTGCAACTTTTTTACTTGGCAAATAAAATTTGTTAAAATCTAATAAAATGTCGTTAATTTCTTAACAAAAATTTTTAATGACTTGATAGTGTAACTTTTTTACTTAATAAATGAAAATTGTTAAAATTTAATGAAATTTCGTGAATTCCTTAACAAAACTTATGAATGATCTCATTGTGTAAATTTTTTACTGGTGAACGGAAATTGTTAAAACCTAATAAAATATTGTGAATTTCTTAACAAAATTTGAGAATGAGCTGATAGTGTAAATTTTTTTACTGGATAAACAAAAATTGTAAAATTTAATGAAATATTATGAATTTCTTAATAAAACTTATGAACATGCTTAAGTCAAAGTTAAAGAGCTAGATGATATATATTTGTATGCACACTATCTATTGAAAATCATTGGTGGCCCAATGGGCACTTGTTTTTTTTTTTACCAGTAATGGGCACTTGTTTTTGACAAAACAAGTAGTGGGGGTTCAAATCCCACCCCAACCACTTTTAGAATATTAATTTCCTCCAAGCTACAGCAGCAGGCCAATAGTCGGTGTAAGAGCCTTATATTATTTTCACATTTTTCAGAGTGCTTGCGTGCAGTTTGATGAGTAACACAAGAATAGCGTAAATATAATAATGTATTGAGACAAGGTGCTTGATTACATTACCTGTTTTTCCATCGAGGTTTAATAATATGCATAAAAATTGTCCAAAATATTAAAATTAGACTAATGTAACTAAAAACTCCTATCTCAGGATCCGTACCCCTCAACCGCCCGTATTCGCTATCTTGCCTTTGGAGCTACTGGTTCTCACTGGAATATTTATTTAATTGCAGATAATGCAATATTATACTAACACATCCCTTACCTCAGTCCTCGACTGGGCTTATCAATGTACCTGTAGGCACTATTCATTAGTATACCCGTAAGCACTTTGTATCATACATATTACAGAAGATGGCATATACAAAGTATATAAATATTCACATAGTGTATGAAGGATAGAGTTATTACCTTAATCCCTTTTGATCCTTAAATAGGCTTCTCGAACTTCGTGCCACAAGTTGGGCTATCGATCAGGTCCTAAAATTCCAAATGTACAAGAATTAGGTTAAAAACCATTCATATACCCCTTTAGAGACTTTCAAAATGTTTTTGGTGGTTATATGAGTCTATAGTGTAAAGTTACCAAAATGCCTTTGGGACCCGATCCGGCCCCTCTATACCCATTTCGACTGTACTTTTTCTGAAATTTTAACCCAAGCTATTCTCACATATTTTTGCCCAAGGAATCCATTTTCAGCCTCAGTATTTGCAAAATCACTGCCAAGTGACCCTTTTGCCCTTGATAGCCCCTAATTAGGGTTTCAAGGGTGTTTTCGTCATTTCGCTTTCTAGGGCTTTTATGAAAAAGTGATCAGCAGTGAACCCACCTAATTGTCCCTCCTAAACATAATGAAATCATCAGATTAATCAAAAATCCAACTCTAACCCCTCCATATGCACCTGGTTGAAACTTGGGAGACTAAAAGGAAGATGTTTTTTATTTTTGACTTCAAATCCTTGTTCCTTTTTACTCCTAAACACTTGACTAACTACTTAATTACATTCTAAACATGATTGAGATTGAATTTGGGTAGCATAACGGCTAGGGTTCATTATTACTCAAATTTACAATCCATAGCAAATCAACCACAAAACCACCGATTAATCCAACAATAACAACAATAACAATAATAATTTAAGGTTTATGAAGTCACCTTTGTTTTCCCTTACTTTCTCTCACTTGGCAGAAACTTTAGCCTCTACAAACCCTAGGATTTTGCTTTCAAAACACCTTGAATCATGTAGAAGAGTAACTTAGAGAAGTGATTTCACTAATTGGAAGCCAAAGTACCAAAGAAATCAACCAACATTGCAACTTTACTCTTTCTCCTCTTTAAAATCACCAAAGCTCCCTCCCTCCCTCCCTCCCTCCCTCCCTCCCTCCCTCGTTTAAGTCTGCTGAAGTGAAGAGGAAAGGTGAAGGGAGTGGTTTATAAAATATCTGCCACTTTCTCTGTTTAATTTATTACAAGAAATTCCAACAATTTGACTTTTGTGACACTTGCATTTATCTATATGGAATTGGTTGTCATAAAACCCATTAACATGTAACTAATATTTCCCTTACTTGGTCCATCTAAAATGACGCCTAGAAGAGTCTTTCAATTAGCTCAAATGATTTTTCCCATTTATCTCATAGTTTTAAAATTGCCATCACATTATTTTCTTCATTTTTGAATTAATTGGCAATTCTGATAGATTTTCTATCCAAATTTTGAAAAATCATAACTTAATTTGTAGACATCGAATTGGAGTTATTCCAAAGGCTATAGAACCCTTATTAAGTTTAGTTTCAAAGAAAAAAAAATATCCTTTAGCTAATAGGAACCTCCCAATTTCCATAATTTAATTCTTTAGATGTTGTTCCAGGAAATAGCTAGTTTTTTTGGACTAATTTTAACAATTCATGACTTTTTGCATACAGCTCCAAAAATTATCTATTACCTATCAAATTAAAGTTCAGGATATCTACTTTCATCTTATAAAATTTCACAATTTTTGGGTATCATTTGATCATCCAAAACCATATAATAATGTCGTTGCCTCACAAGAAATTTTTATTGGCAGCAAATCCTCATTTCTGGGACTCTTGCTAAACTTGAGTTTAGCAGTCCATTTGATTCAGGTTTATTCCCAAACCTCTAATCCCAAAATTCAGGATATTACAGTCGAAGCTTCGACGAAGGGCAGTCAGCGGTTTGCTGGCAGCCACCGTCGCCACCAATGATAGTGGGGTTTTTGCTTTTTTGAAAAAATATATGTAAGGATATTTTTGTCATTTATTTTTTATTTAAAAAAAGAAAAATTTAGCATAACACTTCTCTAAAATTATAAATATTCAAAACATTTTTTTTAAAAATTTTTTTAGTTTTTTTACTAGAAATTTTCCTGTATTTTTATTTTCTTACAACAAATTTTTGGTTTTGGATCAATTGTCATGTTCATATATTTTTTGTTTCACATGATCCTGCTTGGCCTTTCATACGAAAAATTGAAAACTTTGGAAGGGACAAAATGATAGAAGGGATGGGGGGGTGACATGAGGGGACACGGATCTTGGATTATTGAAGACATCTGGCAGTTAAACAGTGGTGTGTGCTGTTCACAAACCTCAAAAGTCAAATGTATAATCACATCCTCATTCACATCCAAATCCAAATCACTACTTAAGCGATGTCTTCGATTTTCTCATAGGGGTGTGTGTATTACATCTAATTACCTTACCCAAATTTATGAGAGGGGTTGATTCATTCATTTATCTAAAAATGAAATATTTTTTCTTCTATGTCCTTATTTAATAGTAAAAAGAAACACTCCTCCCCTCAGTCCTCACCCTATTATAATATTAATTGTTTTTAGAAGAATTTTTTGATATATAATATGAGTCATTTTGAGAATAATTCATACTTATTAACAAATCTTGTTCATGTATTTAATATTTAAATATAATTGCTTATATTTATAAAATCCTTATTTTTCTATGTTTATGTAATTTCTAGTTGTAAATTGTCTAGATCAATTTTTAACGGTTTATCTTTTATTTCTTATAAAATAGAGTAATTTAATTTTAAAAGAAACTAAAATTTAACTGTTAAAATTTTAATTTAAAGGTAGAGATGAGATGAAGAGAAAAAAAGAAAAAAATAATAGAGAATCCACATCCACAAGTTTTGTAATTAATCATACAAATTAAGAAAATTCGTTGAATATTATGAATTAATTATTTATAAAAAATTGTGTAATGATTGTTTTTAAATATCACTCTTTCATAATGTTCTTGGAAACCTTCCTCTGGATTACACGCATTTATACATAGGGCTAGGTTACAAATAATAATAGTTTTTTTAAAAGAAACAAAATGATATTAATTAGCAAAGTAAACTACATATTATAACTTATAAGAGTCAGTAGCTAGGAAAAGAAAATTTGAAAGGAGTTAATATGATCAACCATCAATCTCTTCACATAAAGTACATATCCAAGGCCTGGAATTGAGGAAAAGCTAAATTTGGTGGGCGTAGGGAAATGCATACAAACCATTTTGATTGCCCCATGCATTGGGACAGCCAAACAAATTATAATCCAGAGATATTCATCTAGCTTGCATGCAACCAAATGACCATTGTCTATTCAAATCAAGATGATATAAACGAAAAATATCTATAGAAGGTTAAGGTCTATTTAATAATTTCCAGATTAAAAGTAGGTATTTATTTGGAAAGTGAGATGGACCATAGGAACTTTTAAAACGAATTTAAAATATCAGAGATAGAGCGGGTAGAAACTAGAAAATGTTTAAATCTTTTCACTAAGTAAGAACAAGAGGGATGGCCATATGTAATACCCCGAATTTTGGGATTTGAGGCTTGGGAATAAGCCTAAATTAAGTGGACTGCTAAGCCCCAATTTAGCAGGAGCCCAAATTTATCCCCTAATGATTCTAATATCTTTGGGGTATTAAGAAAGTAAAATGATGAATTTTGAAGAAAGTAATTATGTTTTTGGTGAAATCGCCTATGAGGTAGTAAGATTTTCATGTGATTTTGAATGACCAAATGATGATAAAAAATTATGAAATTTTACAGTATGAAAGTAGACATCCTAAGCTTTAATTTGATAGGTCATATGACGCAATTAGAGCTATACACAAAAAGATATGAATTTTTGAAGTCAGCACAGAAAAACTGTGAAATTTCTGGACCAATAGGCAAAGATTGAAATTCTGGGAATGTTGTGATTCCAGAAAGTAAAAGTCTATATTTTTCCTTGAAACTAGAATCAATAAGAGTTCTATAGGCTTTGGAATCACTCCAATTCTATTTTTCTAGAATTAGTTATGATTTTTCAAAGTTTGGGCAGAAATCTGCCAGAATTTTATAAAAAAATCCGAAATTGAGAAAATGAATTAATTAAATTTATATATATTATAAATCAGCTCCTCCTTCCTCCAAGCCTCATTTCTGACGTGAGTTTCAGTATTTGGAGAGAGAGAAAGTTGAGATTTTAGAGAGAGAAGGAGAGAAGAAAACTCACAAGATAGGTCGATTTCTTCGGTGAATTCGTACCTAACGTGTATAATCCTTCTCCTAAGCTATTCTTCTATGTGATTCAAGGGTTGGAAGCTCAAATTTGGTGTTCAAGAGAGCTAGGGTTTCAGCCATAAGAAGAAAAGCTAGTGAGAGCTTGAGGTAACTTCCAAACCTTCGTATATTGACTATTCTAACTGCTGTGGGCAATTTAATCGGTGAAATTTCGCCGGATTGCCATTGGTTTTAATTTTTGGAAATGGGTTTCCCTAGGGGTTATGCTGCCCAAATTGATACTAAATGGTAGTTTTAACCTAATGGAATAGTCAATAAAGTGGTTAGGAGTAGAAAGGAACGTGTTTACGGAGCCGAAACCGAAAAACCCCGATTTTCCCCTTAAAACCCATATATTTCGGCCAGCATTGTAAATGGGTCTTAGAGTTGGATTTTCAATGATTTGATGATTCCATTGGATTCAGTGGGCGAAAATAGGTGGGGTTACAGTTGGGCACTTTTTCGGAAAAAGCCTAGAAAGCATAATTACGGAAACGCCCTTAAAACCCTAAAAGTAGGGCTGCCAAGGGCAATTTCGTAATTTGACATTGAATTTGATAATTCCGAGTCCGGAAATGGATTCTCTGGGTGAAAATATGTCAGGATAGCCCAGGTTAGAATTTCGAGAAAAGTACAGCCGGACCGGGTATGATGGGGCCGGGTCCCCGGGGGTATTTTAGTAATTTTTCAAGATAGACTCATATAACCCCCAGAAACACTATGGAAGTGTCTAAATAGTACATTTGACATTGTAGGATCGAATATGGAGCCCCGAGCTGTTTGCACATATATCGTGGCACGCATTTCGAGACGGAAACGGGTTAAGGTAGGGGACTTACCTTACTTGCATGTATTTGATATCTTTGCTTGTGTAATGATGTATGTGATTTCTTTACTTGATTGTGTAGAGCATATTTGAATAAATGAAGCTCTGTTTCTGTTTTCGCTGTGGCCATAGTCTTGTTGTATGAAACATTGAGCATGCAGAAATGTCATTATGGAGCATACATCTAGATAAAGCTAACATGTCATACACATAGCATCAATCATGCATGCATTATGGTATCTGTTTCCTACTGAGATTCTCTCGAATCTCACCCTCCCCTACCAACAATTTAGACAGGAGACGACAGAAGATATGCAAACAACGATACAGAGTACCGTATGAAGGGATTACAATAGTGGAACGAAGACGGGAAGAAGTCTCTGTTTCACTGGGTGAGTTTAGACACCCTAGTAGCCTTGTGTGGCTACCTTAATTGTAAGTATCATGTACAAACCATTATGGGGAATTTATGTAATCATGCACATATTATCAGTATAGTTATGCTATTCCTGTGTTGCCTACCGAACCGCATGTCGTTTTCCGCAAATACTCTGGTAAAGGTGAAATTAAAATAAGGTCGTGACACCATACCAATAAAGTTTATCAGGTCCATCTAAAAGAGAGATTTGAGTCTTTAAAATGGCATCAGCCACATCATGGGAATAAAATGGATCTTATGAGTGAGACATTCCGTTGACTAGGGTTTAAGAAAGAAAAAGAAGCATGTAGTAATGTAGTATCAAGTCAACTACAAAATAAAGATTGAGTTGTGTAGCTTACCCAGATTGCATGGGCCACCACAAAAGGTGAGAATTGGGAACCAAGGATCCATTGCCAACTTGCCATGTTAATTTATTGATAATGAAGGACGCACAACCAATGATATATTTTTAGAACCAGGAGGAATTGTGTGGTTTTTTTTTTTTTTTGATAATTGAGTATTGTGATCAATCAACATATTTTAGGTGGAAGCCAAACGTAAACAGTCACTGGCATTAAGGATCTGCCAAATTTGTTTGGCTAGAAGTGCTTGATTAACTACTCTAGTATGTCGAATACCAAGACCCCCTTGGTTAATTGAAAGGAAACACTACTATTCGTTATATATGATGGTTATTAATGATCATATATTATAATTCGGAACCGTCATATATGCTGGCACCATAAAAGCTTGGCAAAGATACATTATGGTTCCGAATCGTCATTTATTTTGGACATACTATAATGGTTATAATATAACATCTATCATGTATTAAGGTTTGTAAGATCATGATATGCCCGTTATAGTAATAATAATTAATGGGTAGACTTAAACAATCGCCATAATATATGGTAATGCATAACGGTTTCATTTCACAACCGTTATTTATGTAGTAATATAGATAATGATTTTATGTACAAACACTACCACAAAAAGGTTGAAAGGTGGTGCACATTTTGTGGCCATTCTTTAAACAAGTGTCACAGCTGCCTTTTCTTTTTTTTGTCTTTTTCTATATATATATATATTTTTTTTTTTTAATTTTGGGTACCAGCCGTGACGCATAGTAGGATAGGGGCCAACTTTTGGTCCCCACTCCATCCACTTGATCCCAACTGCTCAAATTTCCTCCTCCTCCTCAGTCAAGATTGTGTCACCAACGGGCAACGTGGTCCTCCACTGCACTGCACTAATCAATTAAGCTATAAGTTCAACATGCTTCCTTTTTTTTTTTCAGGTTGGTCTGTTTTTTTTTGTTATCACACACACGCGCGCGCGTGTTGATTATATTATATTTTATGATGCGCTTTTTTTTTTCTTTTTATGACAAGCACTTATATATATGTTAAATATATTAACTAGAACTAAGGAAAGCGCACGCGTGTGTGTTGATTATATTATATTCTATTATGTGCTTTTTTTTTTCTTTTTATGACAAGCACTTATATATATGTTAAATATATTAACTAGAACTAAGGAAAAGAACCTGAAATCTGACTCTTTTCTTGCTATAACACGCATGCACCTTTTTTTTATTTATTTTGGCATCAGTTATCACACCTAGCGCACCTTAACATGTCTCCTTTTCTCCTTCACTTTTCATTTCTTCTAATCTTATCTTGCATTCTAACCAGTTATCACACACAGCGCACTTTTCATTTCAACGCATATATATTTTATATAAAAAATTTCAAAAAGTATTTGGTACTTTAAGGAAAATTTGTTTAAGAAAAATATATGGATAACTTGAAAATTATAAGAAAAAAAAAAGATACTCTAAATTTATTTGTTACTTATGTTTTGGCAAAAAAAAAACTTGTTACTTATGTGTTTGGAATAATTGAGAAATACAATTGATGTCTAAATTTATTTTAAATTTTTTAATGTACCCTTAATTTAATTAATTGAAGTTCACAGATTAGTGTCTCTCTGTTGTTTTAAGTAAGCTAGTCAAAAATATTTTTTTTATATGCCCAACATTGAGCTGAAAATAATTTAATTAATGTTGGGATTATATATACATATTTTCATTTTTGTTTTATTTTATTTTCTTTCTTTTTATTTGAATCATATTTTTTGATTTAAGCTAATTAATCATATTTTATTTTATTATCTATTGATGTTTTGTATACATTATTATTATTATTAAAAAAATTTACAACCACTAATATTTTATTGAAAAGATCGTTCATTTACAATTTCCTGCATTTTTCCTTCGTACTTCCATATAAAACTATTATTTAATTTTTTTATTTTCGCAGGGCAAGATGTCAAAGTGTTCGACATCACAACCCAAGTCTAAAGCTTCGGCTAGCCAACAGAGCAGAAGGAGACCGACATCATATCGTGATCAATTAGTATCGATTACACCACAATTGATCTGTGTAGGAGGACGGGAAATACGTCTTGAAAGACATATCTACAATATTGGCGGTCTAGCTGATTATGTTATTGCCGAGGTCGTGCACGACATATGTACTCATGATTGGGTTAGTGCTTTAGCTATCAACTTCTGGATAGGGTACTTGACCATTATCGTTTATTAGTGTTATTAATATTTCTTGTTCCATTTCTTTTGTTTTTAATAACACTTTGTTTTATACTAGGCATTTATACAATGACTGCTTAATGGATATAAATAGGGTCCAATTCGTATTTGTTAACCCTTATCTCGTTGGCTACCATGGGGGTAAAGTTAGAGCTGGGAATCAGGGCCGGCCCGGCCCTACAGGGCCGGCCCTTGAAGGGCCAGGGCCTAACAGGGCCGGCCCTAAAGGGCTCGGGGTCAGGAAAATTGCAGTTTTTCCAAGCCCGGCCCGAGAGCACCAGGGCCAGGGCCGGCCCGCAGGGCCGGGAAGTCTTTTTCGCAATATCTGACTATTTTTCCAGTATATTTTCTTTTAGAGAGATATACAAAGTTCTAATTGAACACATAAACGTTGTCAACATTGATTTAAAACATGTCCCACGTAAGAAACAAACATAGTTACTAATACATGATCAAAAGTAAAATCTTGTCCAAAACTCACAAAGACCAAAGTATAAGGCAATAAACTGAATACTCTAACCTCTACACAATATTAGTGTGACGACTATCATTTGCATCATCTTCGTCACTATCATCAATTTGAAGCACATTTGATTGTGCTACACTTTGTGTAGTAGGCTCTACTTGAGGAGTGAAAATATCAAGAATTTCTTCTCCCGCATCATGAATACATCCATAATCTTTATCTACAAGAAATGACAAACCAAAATCGTAAATTCAGAGTATAGTTGTTATGTATGTGTAATTAAATGGATAAATTAGTAAATTACCATCATATGTGAATCCATGCATCCAGTTGCGAGTGCAAATAAGAGCTTGCACGTTAGATGGAAGAATAGAACTTCTATATTTTGTTAGAACACGTGAACCAATACTGAAAGCTGATTCACTTGCTACTGTAGTGATTGGAATGCTTAGAATATCAGCTGCCATCTTTGAAAGAATCGGAAATCTTTGTTGATTGCTCTTCCACCACTTCAAAACATCCAATTCTTTCCAATTATCAGGCTTTAGTATTGGTTCTTCCAGATAAGTTTCCAACTCAGACTTGTTCATGGAAGAATGATCCATCGTCGCATAAATATCTTCATAATCCTGCATCATTACAAAACATTCAAGTAAATACTAGATGAATAACCCAACAAATGCAATTAACACTAAAATTAAAACATACATCAAATGCATCATCAAAGGAGGTTACTGACGCACTTGGAGTCTGAGAAGGATGATGGGTCGTCATTGTTAAAGATCTAGTGATTGATGCACCTTCAACTCTTTGAGTTGGAAGAGATGTCCCCACATTGGAATATTCATTGAAAATGAAGTTTAGCTTACTTCTTATATTGGCAATCTTCTCATTGCAAGTCATAGGGTCAATCTTTCCATAGAAATATTGTATAATATTGAACTTCCATCGAGGATCAAGAACCACTGCAACCGCAAGAATGACACTATATTTATGCCAATATTTGTCAAACTTCTCTTTCATTTTCATGGACATCTCTCGAATCACTGGGTCAGGGCTTCCCATATTTGTAGTAAGCAACATCTCAATTTTTGATATTTGCATAAAATAAGAATTTGAAGTTGGATATGACGACCCAGAAATCAACCTTGTAATCTTCTCAAATGGCCTCAAGAAATTGCACATTGCCTCAGCTCTATTCCACTCATCTTGTGCAAGAACAAACTTGTAGTTTGTATCATCTAAAGCCATCTTTGCAAAAGCACGACGGTATTTAAGACCACTCTCAAGCATTGCATAAGTGGAGTTCCATCTAGTAGCCACGTCTAATCGCAAGCCCATTGAAGTGTCTATACCACCAACTTGTTGAACACATTGTTTGAGAAGATTCATCCTTGCCTCAGATGCCTTTACATATTTAATACTCTCTCTAATCTTATGCAAAGCAGAACTTGTTACTTTTAAGCCCTCTTGAACAATCAAATTGAGGATGTGGGCACAACACCTCACATGAAAAAATTCCCCATTACAAACCAAACTAAAGTTGTTTTGCAAAAGTAGCCTATCTTTCAACAAGTCTTGCAAATTATCATTTGCAGACGCATTGTCTAGAGTTATGGAAAATATTTTATCATCAATCTCCCATTCTTGCAAGCAATCAAACACTTTCCTAGACATTTGATATCCAGAATGTGGTGGTTCCATCCTGCAAAAAGCTAGTATCTTACTGTTTAATGTCCACAGCTCATCCACAAAATGAGCTGTCAAACATATATATCCTTCAGAAGTCACAGAAGTCCAACAATCAGATGTTAAACATATTCTACCAGTACTATTCTTCAATTTTTGTTTCAAAATATCCCTTTGTTGGTGGTAAAATTTCTGCACATAAACCGTCATTGTTTTTCTACTCATGAGCCTCACATCAGGATTTAATGTCCTTAGTAGTTCTTTGACCCATTTATATTCAACGAATGAATAGGGAAGATCATGTTCAATTATGCATAAAGCCATAATGTCCTTAATATGTTGATGGTCAAGTTTCCTAGACCTCATTTTGCCTTCTCTATCCAACATCATCATGCCAATATCATGAAATTTTTCTAAACCAATACAAGATTTAACATGACGACTAAGATGTGAAGTGCCTTTATCCCCACCCCTTGCAAATAAACCCTGACAACCATTACACTGTGCCTTGGCTATTCCATTAACATCAATCCTACTAAAATACCTCCAAACATCAGAAGTCAAATTTCTAGGCTTCTTAGGCTTTGATTCATTGGTCTCTTGAATGGAAGATGCCTGAACTTTATCCATTGCAGCTAATGATTCATTAGTCCCTTGAGTTTTTCCTTGTTCTTTTTGTGATGAAGACATTAGGCTGCATCAAAAATCACACTCAACTAGTCAAATAAATGAACTTAAGAAAACAGAACCATCACTAAGCCACAATTTGGAAAACAAACCATCACTAAGCCAGAATTTGGAAAACAGAACCATCACTAAGCCAGAATTTGAAAAACGGAACCATCACTAAGCCAAAACAATCACAGAAGTTAAATGGCAGTGGCAATTCGAATGGCAGTGGAAGTGGCAATCACATAATAGAATTCGAATGGCAGTGGCAATCACAGAAACAAGCATTATTTAGAGGCAATCAGAGAAATTGGAAACAGTCAAACAGAGAAGTTGATGTCACCGAATCATGTTGATTCAAATCGAAAACAGAATCTCAAATCGAAGAAACAAACAGAATCTCAAATCGAAGAAACAAACAGAATCTCAAATCGAAGAAGCAAGGTCACTGAGAGAGATTAAAATCCAAAGCTAAGAATCTAACCTTCGTTTGGCCTGAAGGGAAGGGACGAGTTGCGAGCCTGAGACACGGACGAGCTGCGAGCCTGCGACTGCGACACGGACGAGCGGCGACCTTCGACGAGCTGCGACACGGACGAGCGGCGACCTTCGACACACGGAACGGCCGAGCTTCGATCTGCGACTGCGACAAGGATGAGCTTCGACCTTCGACACACGGGAAGGGAAATCAGTTGCGAGTCGACGAGATCGGACTTCAGAGGACCGAGTGGGACTTTGGGAGAGTGGGAGACGGAGACGAGGTCGAGCCGCTGTGTGTGACGAGTCGGCGAGATCGGACTTCAGAGGACCGACCGACCGAGTGGGACTTTGGGAGAGTGGGAGATGGAGACGAGGTCGAGCACTCGAGCCGCTGTGTGTGACGCTGTGGGAGTGTGGCTGGAGTGGTCAGTGGGACACTGGGACTTAGTCACTTCACTTAGGGAGTTAGGGTTAGTAATCCCTCGGGCAGGGGGCACTGGGGCAGTCGGCTCGGGCATGTAAAAAAAAAAAAAAAAAAAATGGAAGGGCCTAACGGGCCGGCCCTTGGCCCTGCAGGGCCGGCCCTGCAGGGCCCTCGGCCCTACAGGGCTGGCCCTTTTAGGCCCGACTTCATTTGGAAGCTCCAATTTACAAGCCCGGCCCGAGGCTTAACAGGGCTTAAACGGGCCGGCCCGACGGGCTCGGCCCGATTTCCCGGCTCTAATATCTTGACACTTTTTCATCCATTATTGGCTTCTAATTGGCGAATAAGATGGGAGAGGATAAGGGGTTCAATGTTTTCCTATCCCAAAAATTTTTGGGACGAGAAAATTTGGGATTGGGAACAATTTTTTGAGATCATGATCGGCAATAGAATTTCTAAATCCAGAATATATATATATATATATATATATATATATATATATATTATGTAGCAACTATATCTTGTTTGTTGGGTATGTTGAGTATCGGTTGAGAAGTGAAAACCAAGTTCAAGAGTGATCTCCAACCAAGGGTCTAAAACCCAGATCGGCCACTAAACCGTCGGGGTACTAGATCAAGGGTTAGATCGAAGTCAAATCGGGGCTAGACCGATAAGGAAGTGAAAATTTCAGGATTATTTATATGAAATTCTGAATAAAATATTAAACAAATGCTCAAAAACTGTTCAAAACATGCAAAAACCGATCAAACCGGGTAAAAATCGGTCAAACCGGGGCTAACTATAGGACTGGACCGATCAGACCACCGGTTGGTCGGTTTCAAACTCAAACCGGCTGATCCGGTCCTGTTTTCAGAACATGGTCCCCAACATATACGTATATATATATATATATATATGGTGTTGTTTTGATTTCATGAATTAATAACAACATTGATTAGTTTATTTAATTATATGAATGTATCGAACTAATCCTGAAGAAATGAAGCACCTTGATTTATCTTTCAAGCTATAGGCATGTAGTTAGGCTCCTTTTGATTGTGTAATGTATTAAACTGTTGAACTTTTGATTATGTAATGTATTAGATAGGATTTGTCATTGAATGACTTTTGAGTGAGTAAACAAGATTTCATATCAAATCATTATATTTATGTTGCAAATCAAGTGAAGAGTTGTTACAATATTTGAATTATTGCTGGATAAATTTTGGGTTTCATATAGGATCTGGAACATTGTATGCTTTGAAATTTTTCGGGAATTCCTGATCTTGACCTGAGAAATCCAGATGCCAATCGAGACGGGAATTTTTTAGGATAGGGATCGGGAATGAGGTTTCTTGATCCCGTCCTACCCCAAGAACACCCCAAGGAGAGAACATTAGCCGAATTTATACACTCTATCTGGTCCTATTTATAAGAGTTCAATAACTGAATTACGTTGTTTCAGAAAGCGATTGAAGTTAGTTAAAAATAATAAGTATGTCTGAAATAAATTTTGTTTTTCAAGAATTCCTTGATTTATAAGGGGCAAGTAAGAGAGAGAAATAAAGTAAATATGAGTATCACTACTCTTTTAATTAATGCAAAACATATAATTAATTAGGGATAAAAATCGAAAAAACTCATTAAATGTTTAGACAATTATTATTGAATTTTTATAAAAAAATAAGATAATTTAAATTTTAGGCTCTTACAAAAACTATTGGTGGGAGTAGAAGATAGATGATATTGAGAAAATTTCAACCAAATTTTATAGGGAGAATTACATTCAGATTATAAGGAAGAGGAGAAATGAAAAAATGGTCCCTATAGATTGCAAAATGAAAAAATGGTCCCATAGCGTTGTTAATACAGGCTCCTGGAGTTGTTAATGAGTTGTCAATACAGGCTCCTGGAGTTGTTAATGGGACCATTTTTTCATTTTTGCAATCTATAAGGACCATTTCTTCATTTTTTTTTCTTTCATGGGACCTAAATATAATTCTCCCACTTTTATATTAATAATGATTTTTTTTTTTTGGCCCCAGGTCCCCATCCACTTGACAACTAAGAGTAAAGAGCACGTGAATATAATATATACAGGAAAAAATCATAGTTCTCTGACCCGGGCCGAACCGGCCCAGAAACCGGCGACCTGGGCACTAAACCGGTCCGGGTCAACTTTTTATTTTTTAAAAAAATTTTTATTTTTTTTAAAAAAATTTTCCTTTAGAATTTCATACTATAAGCCTAAAATATTCTATTTCTCACCGGTTTGGTCCCGGTTAAGCTCTGGTTTGACTTCGGTCTGACCCACTGAC
Organism: Inga leiocalycina; assembly: GCA_963242795.1. Taxonomy (NCBI): domain Eukaryota; kingdom Viridiplantae; phylum Streptophyta; class Magnoliopsida; order Fabales; family Fabaceae; genus Inga; species Inga leiocalycina. The sequence continues at coordinate 52,618,745 of OY725330.1, read as the reverse complement.
CCTTAACCCAGTACCCCGACCGGTTCACTGACCAGTCCGGGTTTAATTACCTTAGGAAAAATAAATAAAAGCATGGCACATATTAATTAGTTGACATTGTCGTGGATCGTTTTTCTATGTTTCGTACATACTGATTTAATTGTGTTTAATGAGATAATTAATTATAACATGAGAAGTTTAGTGAAATAATCTACTGTTGCGCAGTACTTCCTCTTCTTCTTTTTTATAAGAACCTGAAATTTAAATTTACTTGCTTCTTTTTATAAGAATCTGACAAAAAGTGTCTTAATATTTAATGATTTTTTTCATCTTTACTCCTCATAAATCATTTATATGACATTAATTAAAAGGTGGATTTTTTTCATTTTCTTTTATATTGTTATTATTCTACATTCTTTTTATTAATTTTCTTCATTTATTACTCATTTTGTTTCTTCTACTTGTCTCATCATAAATAAGGGCATATTTTAAAAAAAATATTATTTATTTAAAAAATATTTATTATTTTTAACCAATTTTAACCTTATTTTTAAATTATGTAATACGGTTCTTAAGCTTTTGTAAAAAGAACTGAAATTGAAAAGAGTACTGCCTTTTCTCATTTAGTAATTTCCTTTCTTTTTTAAAAATTACTATTTACTACTCCCTCATGTTTTGAATATAAAATCTTAAACCACTGCCCAAATATACACACATATAAAGTCTTAAACTCTTAATTGCTCCTTTGGCCTTACATTTTTTTTTTTGCCTTCGAACTCCTTTGGTCTCCCCCCCCCCCAAACTTTAATGGCAACATAAAAGGGTAGAAATTAATATGATGTTGGGGATCAATGTAGGTTTTTTTTTTTAAAAAAAAATTGTCTTAAAACATGAGTTTAGTGTAATTAATAAAGATAATTTTAAAAATCACTTAAATTTTATAAACAAATTAAATTTTTTTTATATTTTTATTGTTACGTGTGAATTAATTAAAAATGACTTATATTTGGTACAAGAGGGAGTGTACATCACCATATGGGTATTAATTACATTTTTCCAAAATTGGTCCTATTTAAAATTTGATGCAATTTCTCTTTTTTTATGTGATTTAACTTACGGTTTTAGCTTTTAAATATTTGTGAATTTATTTTTTTTCATTTTCAAACAAATTTCAGGACTTACCATCTCTTCTAGGTTTTAGTGCGATTTGGGCATTAAAAATGTCTTTTATATATTAGATTTTGACAAGCACACTTAATAAGAGAGACAAAATTTATTTGCACTCCAAAATCAATAGAAGATGCCCGTCTACAAAAGTCTTATATCTAAAACGAGGTAGTATTTAGTTTTTCTGTAAATGCCCTTACATATTTTCCAGGCAGGTCCGTTCATCTCTATCTTTTTTTATTGATTGTGTTAATTAATGGTAGACATAAAAACTTATTTATTTTATCACCATTCTAATAAGGCAACTAATTCTTACTTCTAATAAAATAATAATAAAAAATAACTTATATTTAGGATTGAGGAAAATAACACTATCTGATAGATGCACTTTTGTGGGAAATAAAAATTGAATGTGAGACAAACTAATTGAATTTAACTAATCTAAACTTTTTTAAAAAATATTTCACAAAGTAATTTTTCCCCTTGTGGGAGGTAGCATCAAAATCAAGCCCCGAGGTCATGGAGCTCTCAAATACTACCAGCCAGTAATCTATGTCTCTTTGTTATTTGCATGTGACGGTGGCTCTACTTTCTTTGTTATTTGCAAGACTTTTTTTCAACAAAAAAGTGTTATCACTTCGTTCTATTTATAAGTCCAATTTGAAAAAGAATTTTAATTCTTATTATTAATCTATTTAGAGAGTAGTTAATAATAGTGTCCCTTCAAATTAAGATGATGTAAGCAAAGAATATCCTCAGAAGGTAAAGGTCTATGAAATAATTTTCATATTAAAACCAGGTATTTATTTGGAAAGTGAGATGAACCATAGGAACTTTTAAAACGAATTTAAAGTATTAGAGAAACTAGAAAATGTTTAAATCCTTCGTTCACTAAGTAAGGGATGGCCACACCAATAAAGTTTATCAGGCCCATCTAAACGAGAGATTTGAGTCTTTAGAACAGCATTAGCCACATAATGAGAATAAAATGGATCCTATAAGTGAGACATTCCGTTGACTAGGGTTTAAGAAAGAAAAAGAAACATGTTAATATTGGAAGAAAGAGTGAAGTTCCTTTTTACCTCCTATTGTGCCCCAAAATAAGCTAATGCATTTGGCAAACCTTGTAAAAAATGTGATGTGGAAGCTTAATACAAGATAGAATGCGAAAGTTTGTAGTGACAGACTACTAGCTTGCAATAGAAGCTTTGCCTTCCAAGCTGAAGTTCTCTTTTCAACAGAAGAGAGCACTTGTTGATAGGTAAGTGACTTATCTCTCCTCGTGCCAAAGTATTTCCCAAACCTTCAAGAAAAGTGATTCCCTAGCCCTTGAGAAAAATTTAGTCCGTCTGTATAAGAAACATTTGGACTAAAGATGAGAAGATTTTGACATGTTAACCTCTTGTCCATATCATTAATTGATATAAGATGGAATCATCAACATAAAATATATGAGAAATCCTTTGGGTTGCTCTGCATATCTTGGGGCTTTTCCACCCATTATTGGCTTCTAATTGGTGGATAAGACCGGAGAGGACATTAGCCGAATTTATATAGAAGATAAATGATATCGAGAACTTTTTAAGTTTTAACCAACTTTTATATTAATAATGATTTTTTTTTTTGGAAAATGATAATAAAATACCTCCTAAACTCTAAAAACCCAAAAATGTCCATTGAATAAGGAAAAGGATAGAGAAATGTTCATGTAGGAATCTGGGTTTCGAATGTTTGGGGTAAAAGACAAAATTGCCCTTTCTCTTATTCCCTCTATCTTCTCTCCAGGTTCTCTCTCCTCGCCTTCGTAGACAAATCACATGAAACCATTCTGCCTCGTTGGCGGCAGCCTCTCCCCCAAGCACATGATACATCTGCTACCGTTACTCCTTTGATTTGACGTCATCTATTTCCTTTATAGTTTCCACCTAATCACATCACTCCTCCAATTACTCTTTCTTGAAAGATGATTATAACAAAAACAAGAACTAAACTTATGACATTCACACCCAGTGCTCCTTGTCTATGAAGGAATTGACAAGTAAGCAGTATAGCTAGGAAGGAATTGAACCCCACCATCAGTTCAATCTATATTTTGAAGTGATGATGTCCAAAATAAAAAATTAAAGCACCCAGTACTAAGACAGCAACAATTACCAAAACCTGTAATGCTTAATTAGATTAGTCTAGCATGCTAGACAAGCAAATTTCAATAGCAAGAACAATCACATCATTGAGTTTGGCAAGTTACTGACAGAAGAAGTCGTTGGCAACAAAATTGTTGCACCTACTAACCCAACCACCACTGTGAAATTGCAATATTAACTACAATTTATGACACTAGGGCAAACACAAATTAATTCCAATAATCTTTGACAATGGCATACTCAATCTTTGAAATGCTCAGAATGCTGAATACTCTCACTCTTACTCTCTTAGAGTTGACTACTACTGTTTTAGTGTTTATTAAACAAACTATGTATGTGATAGTTGCTGTCATGAAGAATCTGTTTTTTTGTAAATTCCAATATAGTACCTATCATTACCATTATAGCTTTTGTTAATGGTGATAGTTTATTGTAAGTAAAGTATACTTGATGGAACATGTTCTTTTAGGTTCATGACTTATATGCATTGGGTGTAGGTGGAATGAGTAATATTAATTTATCGTTTGACTATGTAGGTGGTAGTTGATGTCATGAAGAATTTGATTTTTTGTACATTCTAATATAGTACTTGTCATTACCATGACAATTTTTGTTAATAGTGATACTTTTTTGTAATTAATGTAGATGTGAAGGAAAATGTTCTTTGGGGTTCATCGCCTGTATGCATTAGGTGTAGGTGGAATGAGTAATATTGAGAAACCATTTGACCATTTGCGTGATAGTGGCTGTCATGAACATTTGTGGTTATTTGTCAACGTTAAAACTCAGCTTGTCATTATCATTAGTAAACTTATCATTTCCATTAACAAAATGAGTGAACGCATTAAATGATTTGGTCAATACGTCAAGCAATTGTAAAAACTATTATCAATTTTGTCAAAACTACTAGTCATTTAGTCATTTCTATTACTGAATTAGATGCGGGCCCAGCCCTTTTAATCCAACACTTTCACACATTTGGTAACGAGACGTCATGTATTATTTGTCATTCCCATTATCCATTTTGTCAAAACCATTACTGGTTTAGTCATTCCTATTAGTGAATTTGTTAGGGCCCGCCTCTTGGCCAACACTTCCACACATTTCGTCAGTATGTCTTGCATTAGTTGTTATTGCCATTAGTCATTTCATCAAAATCATTAATAAATATGTCATTCCTATTAGTGAATTTGTCAAAGCCTACCCCTTTTGGGCCAACACTTTCATACATTTGGTGAGGATGTCTTGCATAAGTTGTCATTCCCATTATAAATTTTGTTAAAACCATTATTGGTTTAGTCATTCCCATTTGTGAATTTGTCAGAGCTCCCCCTATTAGCCAACACTTTCACACATTTGGTCAGTACATCTTGCATTAGTTGTTATTGCCATTAGCCATTTCGTCAAAACCATTAATAAATTTTTCATTCTCAGTAGTGAATATGTCACAACCCACCCCTTTTGGGCCAACGCTTGCACACATTTGGTCAGAATGTCATGCATTAGTTGTTATTCTCATTATCGATCTTATTAAAACCATTAATAAATTTGTTATTTCCATTACTGAATTTGTCATAGCTCAGTTTTTTTGGGCCAACTCTTTCACACATTTGGTCATGAGGTCATACATTAGTTGTTATTCCCATTATCGATCTCGTTAAAACCATTAATAATTTTGTTATTCCCATTATTGAATTTGTTAGAGCTCAGCCCTTTTGGGCCAACACTTTCACACATTTAGTCACGACATCATGCATTAGTTGTCATTCTCATTATTAGTTTCGTCAAAACTATTAATAAATTTTTGTTATTCCTAATACAGAATTTGTCAAAGCCCAGCCCTTTTGGGCCAACACTTTCACACTTTTAGAAGGAACGTGTTTATTATTTGTCATTCTCATTATGAATTTTGTCAAACCCATTATACATTTAGTAAATACCTTGATTGCTTTTCACAAATATTTCTTGATTTATTTACTTCCTGTACAAAAAATGCACAATAGCATACTTTTAGAATAAAGGGACAAAAGCTTTAGTCAATATCCATACACTAAGAGTACATCACAAAAGACCACATCTATGAATCAGTATACAAGATCGGTGAACAAAGTTATCTTGCCTCCACGTCAATGTTCTCTGCATACTGCTTTCCTCTTCACACCCACCTCTTCATTTGGCCCTCCACGTCTATAATATGGCCGTCAACCTCTTTTCTTGTCATTGGATCAGAGTCCATAACTTTCATCCTGCAAAACAACATCACAGTTTAATTCAATTTAAATAAGGAAATCTCTTACAAATCAGTGTATTTCATTTAAAGGGCCAAATTCTAAATTTAACAATCCAAATAATACTACCTTTTGATTTGAGTAAAACTACTATAACAAGACCATAGCATAAACATGACCACAAAATCTGACAAAGAAAGTAAATGCAATTATTTTATGCTCTTTGCTGGTCAAGTCATCATTAGAAATCTGCATATCTTCAAGTGGTAAATCAAATAAGGCCACACACACAATAAAGAAAATAGAGATCTTCAAAACTAAGTCTCAATCAAATTTGAATATATAGTTTGAATAAGTATCCATAGTATACCATCATGAACTCAAGTGGAGCAAACCCAATCAATTAAATTCACAACAATCACAACAAGAAAAACAACATCGACAGAATAATTGAACATGCTAAATGGATTAGTACAAAATTCTATGACATGAGACGAATTCAGATTTAATTGTTTTGGATTGCTATGAGTAACAACTAGTTTAAAATAACCGTTTGAGTCCAGAATTTATTTAAAATTTGCAATACTTTTAGATAAAAGTATGCTTAAAATTGTCTTTCACCTAATGCTCAAAACTGAGGAGAATTTTTAGGAGTTTACCAAATGGTAATTAATTCTGTATACAAAGTCTGCCAATTTTGTAACCAAAAGCAAATAGGTTCAATCAACTTATTTTCAATTCAGAGTTTTAAACTCTTGCACCAACACAAAAGAGAGCCAAATAGTTACACCATTACTTTGCGCTAACAAGAGTAGAAGAATTATCAAATTGAAAGATAAGTCACAAATGATAGAGTATTGATGGAATTGATGAGTTAAATTTGTATCTTGCTTAGAACACACAAATTCATATGCAAGACCAATGAATATGCGGGAATTTTGAATCTTAATAACCTCCTTGAGACCCATTAATGCACTAGCAAAGGGCACACACTAAGTTGAATTTATTCCAGTAAATTTCTCTCAAATGCTTAGCAAACAAACTAGTTCACTTCCCAAAAGTAACATCAAGATTATACAGATTTGTGCACTATGATTTACTCCCTACAACATTTTCCTTTCCATATATAGTAGTTGCAATAAATTTTCACCATTAACTACTCATCTGTATCAAACACCCATGTTATCCCCACCTAACTCTTATATACAGGTTCTCCACATGTCAATGTTTTCCTCCACCCAACACCATACGGTAAAGTATCAACCTTTACTCCCCCTCCACCTACAAACCCACTCACCCACAATTAAAACGCACATAAATCACACACAATCACAGTATCGCTGTATTGTTGGGTCCCCTTACTGACAACATCAAATAAATTATCTCCCACAGCTCATGTAAAACCCCCACTTTTTGCTATTCATACACCTTTAAACCCACTCAACCACACCCAAAACAAAACAACCTCAACAATGGGAATAATATGGGTATGGTTTGATTAATCTGGAAAATGATCATGGTTGTCGAAAAGCTACTTACGCTTTACTTGTAATACCCCGAAATTTGGGATTGGAGTCTTGGGAATAAGCCTAAATTAAGTGGACTGCTAAGCCCCAATTTAGCAGGAGCCCAAATTTATCCCCTAATGATTCTAATATCTTTGGGGTATTAAGAAAGTAAAATGATGAATTTTGGAGAAAGTAATTATGTTTTTGGTGAAATCGCCTATGAGGTAGTAAGCTTGTCATGTGATTTTGAATGACCAAATGATAAGAAAAAATTATGATATTTTACAGGATGAAAGTAGACATCCTAAGCTTTAATTTGATAGGTCATATGAATCAATTAGAGCTATACAAACAAAGATATGAATTTTTGAATTCAGCACAGGAAAACTGTGAAGTTTCTGAAACAACATGCAAAGAATGAAATTCTGGGAATTTTTTGATTCCATAAAGCAAAATTCTATATTTTTCCTTGAAACTAGACTCAATAAGGGTTCTATAGGCTTTGGAATCACCTCATTTCGATTTTTCTAGAATTAGTTATGATTTTTCAAAGTTTGGGCAGAAATCTGCCAGAATTTTGTAAAATCCGAAATTTTTGGAAAATTAAAGTAAAATATGATATAATAATATATCATCATCCTCTTCCTCTTGAGAACATTTCAGACGTGATCTGCAGCCAAGGAGAGAGAGAAAGTTTGAGAGTTTTAGAGAGAGAAGGAGAGGAGAAAAATCATAAGATAGGTCGATTTCTTCGGTGAATTCGTACCTAACATGTATAATCCTTCTCCTAAGCTTCTCTTCTATGTTGTTTGAGGAATTTGAAGCAAGATTCATGGTGTTACCAAGCTAGGGTTTTCAGCCATATTTGGGAAAAGTCAGAAGGAGCTTGAGGTAACTTCCAAACTTTCGTATATTGCTTATTCTGGCTGCTGTGGACAATTTAATCGGTGAAATTTCGCCGGATTATCTTTGTTTGTGATTTTTGGAAATGGGTTTTCGTAAGGGTTATGCTGCCCAAATTGGCTCTTAATGTTAGTTGTAACCTAATGTAATGGTTAATAAAGTGGTTAGGAGTAGAAAGGAACGTGTTTACGGAGCCGAAACCGAAAAACCCCGATTTTCCCTGGAAAACCCATATATTTCGGTCAGGGGTCTAAATGGGTCTTAGAGTTGGATTTTCAATGATTTGATGATTCCATTGAGTTCAGGAGGGAAAATTAGGTGGGGTTACAGTTGGGAACTTTTTCGGAAAAGGCCGAGAAAGCATAATTAAGGAAACGCCCCTAAAACCCTAAAAGTAGGGCTGCCAAGGGCAATTTCGTAATTTTACATTGAATTTGATAATTTCGAGTCCAGAAATGGATTCTCTGGGTGAAAATATGTCAGGATAGCCCAGGTTAGAATTTCAAGAAAAGTACAGCCGGACCGAGTATGATGGGGCCGGGTCCCCGGGGGTATTGTAGTAATTTTTCAAGATAGACTCATATAACCCCCAGAAACACTATGAAAGTGTCTAAATAATACATTTGGCATTGTAGGATCGAATATGGAGCCCCGAGCTATTTGCACGTAGATCGAGGCACGCATTTCGAGGCGGAAAAAGGGTTAAGGTAGGGGACTTACCTTACTTGCATGTATTTGATATCTTTGCTTGTGTAATGATGTATGTGATTTCTTTACTTGATTGTGTAGAGCATATTTGAATAAATGAAGCTCTGTTTCTGTTTTCGCTGTGGCCATAGTCTTGTTGTATGAAACATTGAGCATGCAGAAATGTCATTATGGGGCATACATCTAGATAAAGCTAACATGTCATACACATAGCATCAATCATGCATGCATTATGGTATCTGTTTCCTACTGAGATTCTCTCGAATCTCACCCTCCCCTACCAACAATTTAGACAGGAGAAGACAAAAGATATGTTGAGAGCAAAGAAGAGAACTACACGAGGGGATTGCAGTGGCGGAACAAAGTCAGGAATATGTCTCTGTTTTACTGGGATGGGTTTAGATACCCTAGTAACCTTGTACGGCTACATTGTTTGAATTTATCAGGTATGAACCCCTCGGGGGATATTATGTAATTATGTACATATTATCAGTATAGTTATGCTATTCCTGTGTTGCCTACCGAACCGCATATCGTTTTCCGCGAATACTCTGATAAATGTGAAATTAAAATAAGGGCGTGACATTACTCTTTTCTTAGCCTTCCTTTCTTTCACATTGATTGCCCAACTACTTTATCACCTTCAGTGTGTAGTTGTCCTTGTTTTTGCAGACACACCTTATATTATCTAACTTTTCTAAAGGGGCATTTTGGTCTTTCACCCTAAATATTAAAATCCTAGATTCCCAACCCATTCCTTATCTGTCTTTTCCAAGTTTTAGTGGTCTTTTCAGAGTTTCTAATGTTCATGTGGTTTTAAAGTGTTATTTCCCCCTTTTTTTTTATTCCCAACCACTTGGCGACAAAGTAAAGAGCACGTGAATATGTAGAGGAAGAAAAAAAATGTCAGGGTATATATTAATCGATTTAAGAAAGCGATTAAAATTAATTAAAAATAATAATATGTATGAAATAAGCTTTGTTTTCTAAATATGCCCTTATTTATAAGGGGCAAGTCTGAGAGAAAAATAAAGTAAATATAAATATCATCAACCTTTTAATTAATGTAATACATATAATTAATGGGGGACAAAAATTAAAAAGAAATTTATTAAATGTTCAGATTGTAACACCCCCAAAATTTATATTCACCAAAAGTATTGTAAATATTTGATAAATTCAATAAAATGGTAAATCTTCATGAATTTGGAATTTATGAATTTATAAATGTTCAATTTCATGAGAAATTGGGCAAAAATAATTAAGGAATTAACTTGGGTAATTTAAAAAGCCCAATATTAAGGTCCAAAAATGAATGAATATTAGAGAAAATATTTGGTCCAAAAATAGATGGAAATTGGCCAAAGAAAAATAAGAAAAGAAATTGGACTAGAAAGGTAATGGCAAAATCGTAATTTTTCCAAAATAGCACAAAATAAATTATTTTTCAATTAATTAAAGTTAATTTCAATTAATTAAGGAAAATAAAGGTTAAAAATATATTTAGAATATTTTGGTCAATTTAATATGAATTTATTGAAAATTGGAGCAAAAAGTGCAATTTTGACCAAAATTGAGACTTTACGTGTATACGTAACCTGGACAAGTTGTGAAGCCAATTGAGACCATAGGGAGGGACCCCTACGTGTCTCCTACATGTGGCATAAAGAAGGAAATATTGGTTGGACATGATGGCATGGTTACATGAATGTAGGAAGTTATGTAATAAAAAAATTAGTTTTGGAATTTTTGGAAAATTCCATAAATCATTAAAATGATATATGGTATTAGAATATATCATGCTCATCTCCTTCCTTCAGCTCATTCACGCACAGAACATACCTGAAGTTGAGAGAGAAAGTTGAGAGAGTTTAGAGAGAGAAAGAGAAGAAAAATCCTAAGGTAAGCCGATTTCTCCAACGATTTCACTCCTAACGCGTATAACTCTGACTCTAAGCTACTCCTCTTTCTTCTTTAAGGGTTTGTTTGGTGTGAGGGATTTGGAGGGGAAGAGAGGGGAGGGAAAATATTTATGAGTTGAATTTTAAAAGATTGAAGAAGTGGGGTAATAAAATTTTAATAAAGAGAATATATAAGATAAAAGAGTAATAAAAATTAATTAAAAATTTTTAACTCCACTTTTCTAATTTTTTTAAATTTAACTCAAAAAAATTTTCCCTCCACCCACTTTCCTTCCCATCCCCTCAGACCAAACAAGCCCTAAGGTTTGGAAAGCTCAAATTTGGTGTTCTAAAAGTTAGGGTTTTCAGCCAAGAGCAAGAAAAGCTAGTAGGAGCTTGAGGTAACTTCCAAACCTTCGTATATTAAGTATTCTGGCTGCTGTGGGCAATTTAATCGGTGAAATTTCGTCGGATTGCCTTTGTTTTAAATTTTGGAAAAGTGTGTGCCTAAGGGTTATGCTGCCCAATTTTAGTTCAAATGGTTTTTATAACTCATTAGATGGTTAATAAAGTGGTTAGAAGTAGAAAGGAACGCGTTTACGGAGCCGAAATCGTAAAACCCCGATTTTTCCCGGAGAACACCATTATTTCAGCTAGGGATGTTTGAGGGCCTTAGAGTTGGATTTTCAATGATTTGATGCTTCCATTGGATTCAGTGGGCAAAAATAGGTGGGGTTACAGTTGGATACTTTTTCAGAAAAGGCCGAAAAAGCATAATTACGGAAATGCCCCTAAAACCCTAAAAGTAGGGCTGCCAAGGGCAATTTCATAATTTGACGTTGAATTTGGTAATTTTGAGTCCGGAAATGGATTCCTTGAACAAAAATATGTCAGGATCGCCTTAGTCAAAAATTTGGAAAAACGTGCTATCGGGCCGGGTATGGCAGGGCCGGGTCCCGGGGACATTTTGGTAAATTTTCACTATAGGCTAATATAACCACAAGAAACACTATGGAAGTATCTAAAATGATACTTGAATAGGTTATGACCTATTTCTTGTACATTTAATATTTTAGGACCGAATTGAGAGTCGAAAATCGACACGTTTCACAAGGCACACAAAAAGGGGTTGATAGAACTTCGAGGTAGGAACTACTATCCCTCATATACTATGTGATTATTTGTATGATGCGTGTTACTATATTTTGTGACTTGAACACATGCTGAAGGCACATTACCTAGCTGTGGTCTAGGACCTAGCTGAGGTACACTAGTCTTACCTAGCTGTAGTCAAAGACTCAGCTAAGGTATATGTAGGGGTTTCAACGGTTAGTTGGCCCTGAATTTTGTGTACACACACGGATGATATGAGTTTTCATTTTACTTGATCCGGTGCATTGCATATTTAATTTTTGCATTTTATGTGTTGATCGTATGTTTATACTGAGATTCCTTGGAATCTCACCCCTTTTTCTAATCTAAATGTCTCAGCAGGTGCCAATGGCTTGAAAGCCAAGGATGCAAAGAAGGGAAACTGACGGGCACGTTTCCTAAGATGAATACAGTGGTTGTATATAGTCTGTATGTGAAATAGTCTTGGAACATTATGTATATATTTGTCATTATTATCGATTTCTGCTCTGTTAATGACTATCTGTAAACAAATACTTATTATTAGTATAACTGTACTTTTCTGTTTGCCTATGAAACTTGTTCATTGTTACCCTACACATATCAAAATAGAAATGGGTATTGACATAGATAACTTTTGCCGAACTATTATAAAAGCACCAAAATAATTCAAATTTCAAGCTCTTGTGTAAAAGACTGGAGGGAGCAGTTGACATTTTTGTTCTCAATAATTAGTTGACATTATTGTGGATCGTTTTTCTATTTCGTACGTACTAATTTAATTGTGTTTAATGAGGTCATTAATTATAACATGGGAAGTTTGGTGAAATTATCGACTGTTGTGCGGCACTACCTTTTCTCTCTCTGTTTTTTTTTTTTTAAGTCCTTTCTTTTTTATAAGATTAATATTTACTACTCCCTCCTGCTTTAAATATAAAGTCTTAAACCACTGGCCAAAAAATATACTCGCATATAAAGTCCAAAACTCTTAATTAATCCTTTGTCTTATGTTTTTTTGGCCTTCGAATTCCTTTGGTCTTATTTAATTGTGTTTAATGGATATTATTTTTAAAAAGTATTAAATATTTTTTTCACACATGTCCGTATTTAATAAGGATAATGAAAAGGGTAGAAATTAATATGATATTGGGGTTTGATGTAATTTTTTTAAATCTAGCTTAAAATATAAGTTTAGTGTATTTAATAAGGATAATTTGAAGATCACTTAAATTTTATGACAATTTTAACATTTTTTTTTTTAAGTTTTTCTAATTATGTGTGATTTAGTTAGAAGTGAATTACATTTGATACAAGAAGGAGTATAAGTCACCATATGGGTATTAATTACATTTAATCAAAAATTGCTCCTATTTAAAGTTTGATACAATTTCCCCTTTTTTTGTTTTATGAGATTTAATTGATGGTTTTCTCTTTTAAATATGTGTGAATTTATTTTTTGTCATTTTCAATCAAAGTTAATGACTTACCATCTCTTCTTGGTTTCATTGCTTTCATTGCAATTTGGGTATTAAAAATGCCTTATATCTCAAATTTTGAGCAGCATATTTGTTGAAAAAGACGAAACTTTTTTATACCTTAAGCATCGAAAGGTGATGCCGTTCATTAAAAAGAGTATGAGTATATTTTAAATGAGGTAGTATTTAGTTTTCCTATAAATGCCCTTATGTATTTTCAAGGCAGGTGCATGCATCTATATATCTTTTTTTTATTGATTGTGTTAATTAGTGTTAGACATAAAAACTTATTTAGTTTTATCACCATTCTAATAAGGCAACTGACTTTTAGTTCAAAGAATAATTAAAAATAACTTATATTTGGGATTAGGGAAAATATGAACTTTTGAAAAAAAAATGAATATGAGACAAACTAATTGAATTTAATTAATCTAAAATTTTTTAACAATTTTTTGCAAATTAATTTTTCCCCCTCGTGGGAGGTAGTGTAAAAAAAAGAAAAAGATAAGAAAATACTATTTAAACTTCAAAATCTCAAATCAGTCTTATTGTCTGTAAAAGTATAGGTATTAACTATACTTGAGTAACAATTAACAACTTATTTTAGGAGGAATTTAATGATTTAAGATTTTAAAATTCAAATGACATTTTTTTTCATATGATAAATAAAACCCTGAGGATTTGGAGCTTTCAAGTAGACAGGTATATTACCAGCTAGTAAGCTTATATGCGTGTTTGTTTAAGCTTTTTGCACAGTAAAAACGGACTTATTACGTAAGTCGAGAAAAAACTCCTCTCACATACTTACCTCGTATACCGTGAATCACGAATTATAAGCACTTATTGCCCAAAAATAAGCTCTTCCAAACACCCACTATGTCTCTTTGTTATTTGCATGTGATGGTCGCTCTACTTTCTTCCATTGATTAATATTTTTGCTCAATATTTCTACTTTCACATTAAAATATTTTCATGCAAGCCCAAACTAGTCTTTAGAGATTTGACAACGCCTCACCATTTTCAAATCTTGATTTGGGAATAACATATTTTAGGAAAATTTTTCTATCATGCTTGCTATTATTTGTAAGATTTTTTTTTTTTAAAAAAAGGGCTATATTGAAGATTCAAATATTTGACAGCCGGAGTAAAGTTTTTTTTTAGGTAAATATATCCTTTTATTAAAGACAACATTATTTGAGTCAGTTCAGATAAAGTTGTTTTTGTAAAAGTGAGCCAAAAAGATATTGGGTTGAATAGATTATCTCATGTAGATTGGTTGAATGAAAATTATGTTACTGGTAACAGTAACAACAGAAGAAGGGAAAACAGAGAGTATCTTGTTACGTACGTCAACTTTCATCCCCCAACACAACACTCTCTCACACTGCACGCTGCCGTGATTCCCGCCCCATTCCCTCTAATTTTAATTTAATTACTGACTTTCAATGTTAATCATGTTATTATAATAATAATTTATGGTAAATGGAAACCAAGCCCCTGGCCCCACCTCTTTGAAATTCTTCCTCACCGACATTCACATATTCAAACCCAAAATCCCATGCTTCATTATTATTATTATTTTGAGTTTTTGTTTACTATGTTGTTGTTTGAATATGCCACCATTTTTTTTCTCAGCTCAGGCCTCAGGGTGTTGACTGACAATGGCTAATCCTTCGTCCTATAGACTTTTAATTAAGGTTCTGAAATTCGGGCCGGTCACTGAATCGGTTGGGGTATTGGGCTAAGGGTCAATAAGTCAGATCGGAGTCAAACCGGAACTAAATTGGGGTTAAACCGGTGAGGAAGGGAAGATTTTAGAATTATTTATATGAAAATTTGAATAAAATATTAAAAAAATTAAGAAAACCGGTCAAACCGTAATAAAACCGATCAAACTGCATGAAAACCGATCAGATCGGGGTTAGTAGCCAAATCAGACCGGTCGGACCGGCCGGTCTGATCCGAGCCTAAGAACAATGCTTTTAATCATAAGAATCTCTCTATAACCATGGATTCAATTTCTAACTAAATATTTAAAGAATCCAGTTAAATGTTAACTATATTTGGTTTCGTGGTTATTTTTTTTAGGATACAATACTAACTCTAAGCTTTACTTTAGTTTTAAATATAAGACTTTAATATATTTTACCTTCCAAATTTATAATTTTTACTCTAAAGCATGTTATACGTATATTAAAGAAATTTTCATTAATAACAATTTCATTGCACATGATTGAAAAAGGTAGATAGAGAAATTAACTCTCATCCATTACACATAATAATTTAACTAATTTTTTTAATATTCGTAAATTAGTTATTAAGTTTTTATATTAAAGATTAAATTTAATATTATATTTATAACTGTCTCCTTAAACATCAGTGCTTGTTGCTATTTTAACGACCGCATTCACATCACATATTATGCCCTCAAACATCGCATAATTATATATGTATAGTAAGTGTATGATTTACGTTAATTATACTATTATGGTCTCTTGATTTGATAATCAGCTATTAACTTAGCCAACAAAACCTATACAATATGACTCAACACACCTCCTTCCTTGTCTTTGTCTTGTAGGTTACCCATATTGCCCCTCCACGTGGGTACTCATTAGGGCCAGCTGGTTTGAATACCCTGAAAATTTTTGTCAAATTAATAAAATGAGCACCGCAAACTTTATTTAGTTCATGTATAATTAAAAGTAATTACACAAGTGCAAACACAAATTTTCTTTCGTGGAGCTTCATTCTCTACCTGCACTACCTACCTCCGCCTTATTGAACTCTCGGTTTTTTTAAAAAATAAAAACCCACACACAAGATGTCACACCCCGACTACCAGTGCGTATTTATACACTTAAATTTTGAGTCTGGGGGGTAAAGAAACCCACTTGTATTGGAAGGGGTGGGGATAGTCCTATGAGTCCAGGCCCGTAGTCCGCTCGTAGTCCTTGGGATTGGGGAAGTGCGGGGAAAATGTAGGGTGTGACACAGAAGGATATATATACTCCATATATACTTCGAAACCTATTGCGAACAGCATTTTACAACATATGTTTTTATGAAGTTTTAAATGTTTTTATGGTTAATAAAATGTTCAGTCTTATAGTTTACTTTTTTCTTGGCTTTGCTCTCTATAATTTTAATGAAAACCTATACCATGTTGTCCCTTTGAGAAACCAAAATCTATGATTTAAAATTATAGGGACTAAAACTAAAAAAACTAACTATAAGAACCAAACATTATATTAAGTCAAATTTTTATTATCAAACTTTATTTATAACTCATACATATAACAATATAAACAATGGGATTGAGACTTTTTCTTAATCAATTTTTTTAAGAAATACTAGATATAAAAATAATTTTAAAGATCCAAATTAATTAGATACCTTGTAAAATTATTTTACTCGTCGTAATGAGAGAGAAACCAACATGATTACTTGTGAATTATTATTATCTATTAAAAAAATTATTTATCAATCATATTACTACTTTCGGTCTCAAATATAAGATAAAGTTAAATTTTTAAAAAAAGATTAAGGAAGCTAAATAAGTTACTTAATCATATCATATGTTATGTATCATTAGATTATATATTAATTTATTAGTTAAACTAATTAGTTTGAAAAAAACTTAAAAATTTAGTTACTCTACAGGAATTTAATTAACTTCCTTAATTTTTCAAAAAAAAAATCAAATTTATCTTATAATTAGGATAGGAGGAGTACTAAAAAAATATAATTCAAATTGTGTTGAATTCTAAAGCTTTTTCTAATTTTATTTTTATTATTTGTAATCCAAAACATAGATGAAAAATTTTCCCCTCTCAATATTTAAGGACAATGAAACTAATATTTCAAAGTTTTACCTTCCTCCCATATTTGGATTAGGAATACTCTTTGTTTTTTTAAAAAAGAAAAAAAAATCCTACATAACACCGTATTGGTTCATTTGAGATACAAATCCGTATTGTATCTTGGGGACCTCCCTTCTTTGTCTCTCACCCTCAAAATAGCTAGCCGTCAATTGACTTCTTTTGGTTTCGTCTCTCTCTATCTAATATATCCCCATAAGGCCACAACACAAACACACACACATTGCGATACACAAATCAGAGAAATTAAGATCCAAGTCAAGTTTCATTATTTTCAACAACCAAAAGCATCTCCGTCCGGAAATTGATGTGGCTTTCTCTCCGGCCATGTGTTCCGCCCGCGGCAAGTCTCTCCTTCACTTCTCTCCGCTACTTCTTCTTCTGCTCCTCTCAGTTTTGCAGATATGGGTCTGCTTCCACCCTTCGTGCCTTCTGGTTGGGGCCATTCGGCTATTCCCAGAAAATGTTGGGGCCAAAGTGAGATTCACGCACACAAACGACGACGGCGACCACCACCACCAGAATCGCTTCTTCCAAAAGCACTTCTTCTTCCAGGGAAGAAACACTTCTGGTCTCTCCGCCACCAACCAAACATCCCAAAAGGGCTTTGAGGAAACAAAGAGAAGAGTCCCAAGTTGCCCAGATCCTCTTCACAATTAACAAGTTCTTAGAATTATTATATTCTCAGTCACTTTCTTAGATTTTTCTTCTTCTCTGTGTATTTTTCTCTGTTGAAGATCATCCAAAATACCCACTTTTTTCTCATCACTTTCTTCCCAGTAATATTATATCCGACGAATGAAGATTAATTATGAGGGAAAAAAGAGGGTATTTTGGTTTAAAAAAATCATTTCTATTCTTTTTCTATCATCAATGGAGGTTTTTTTGGAGAGATGTATGGCGTTTGAGTTTGGTCATCACCATCATCATTTTATGTTTGTGTATAGAAGGCAAGAAGAAGCTGAGAGAGACGAGTTAAAATTCAGAAAGAGTAATATTTTTTTTAAATATATATTTTTATTTTGTTTTGTTTTATTATTACTGCATAAAATCTCTGTAGGTTCTGCTACGTAGTGAATCACTTTCTGTCATATCTTGTTTCATCTCTCCTGCAAGAAACTGCAAATTTTATTATGAGTAATGAAAAAGCAGAGCTTCATGCCTTTTAGTTGTACCTAAAACAATGTCAAAGCAAATTATTCATTCATTGACTTCATTAAAAAATAATAAATAATAATTCTGATTCTTTTTCTAATTTGTTTGGTGAGTTTGTTTTGCTTCGCTCAGTGTCCTTGAAAAGGGTTTTTGCAGATATCATAAAAGGTGGAAAATAAACAATCGTTGAGACTTTAATGAGGGGCCACTAATGGGCATTGCAAAATCTGAAGCATTCAGTGAAAACTGAAAAGATCTTTAAAATGTAAATTTGGGAGGTTGTTTTTTTCCCCCTCTTTGATTTGATTGGTTCTCAAACTCATCAATTTTCTGAACGTACCACATTATCCTTCGCAAATTCTGGGTTTGCTTGTTTATCTCTCTCTCTCTCGACTCAATCACTTGTTTCTAAAATATTTTGGCAAAAGATCTGATTTGGATTCTGATCTTCACTTATACAGTTATACTCCTTTTTAAAGGGTAATTTTAATACTCTGAGGCTTCATTATTTATCTTTACAGATAAAATTTAATCTCAACGCCTTTAGAGAGTCAAACAACTTAATATTTTAAATATCATAAGAGGTATCTTTTTTTTTTAAAAAAACGTAATTATTGTTTTTTTTTTACACGAACTAGGAGTAGCTTTGGTTAGTAGACGGTACAAAAGACTAGCTGTTAAATAATAATTTTATCAGGACTTTGGATTCTTTCATGTTTGGTACGAGCAATCACTGTCATGTGAGAAAAGGATTAAAAAAATTAATGAAAGGAAAAAAATAATCTTACAATCTCGTTCTTAATTACACAATTTTCCCCTTTTTCTGTTTTTTTTCCTCTTTTTGCCAGAAGAATGATGCATCATGCATTGAATAGGAGAGATATCCAATCACATGGGCAAACACATGCTTAGTGTTGACATAAGAAATCCTCTTGAACATTGTTAATTAGAAATGATCATGACACTAACATGTTAGGGAAAATGATAAGGAAATACCACTTGAACTTTAAAATTTTAAATCAATAATTTTTCCAAAAAAATGAGTAATCAATTGTTATATAATGCTTGTTTGTAATAGCGATTGGAGTCTTCAAAAACAGCTTTTCAAGTTAATTACTCCCTCCGGTCTTATTTATAAGAAACTCTCTCTCTCATAAGATTGATCCCTTTTATAAGCAATTTTCATTTTTTGTTTGAAAATGTAAGTTTTTTTTTCCTATTTTACCCTTATTAAATGCTCATTCTCTCTCATATCTTATACTCATTATCTCTCATACTTTTTATCTACTCTCTCTCTTATACTCTTTTCATAAATAGGGGCATCTATGGAAAAAAACATGGTATTTTTGACACACTTATTGCTTTTAACTACCAGTTTGTTTTGCGCAATTAAAGGAAAAGTTGCTTATAAATATGACCGGAAGAAGTTTGTAATAGGAATATTATCTCGATTTATGTGCATAAACACTATTAGAATCTCCAAGCATGATCCCAAACATGCTTAAGTTCTTTTTTTCAATCACATTACTCTTATAGGGTATGTTTGTTTTAGCGATTTGATTGCTTATAAGTTGCTTTTTAATAGTGATTTACGGTATACGAAGTAAGTATGTGAGAGGAGTTGTGTCTCGATTTACGTAAAAAGCAACTTATAAGCAAATTTAAGCTCAAACAAACATGCTTATAGTCAATAAAATTAATTTAAGATTTTGAAGTTTATGTGGTATTTTTTTTATCTTTTTCCCAATACATTACTCTAAGTAATAATTAAGTATCATGTAAAAAAAATTGAGTTCTTTCTTCTTAGGGAAAAAGAAATAAAAGATTTGAAGATTCGGGTAACTTAAAAAGGAACTAGTTTACTGTTAATTATAGTATTATAGTTTAATCCTTCTATAGATTAAACTTTTTACTGTTCAGAACATGGGAAAGTATAATATATATAACTGAACTGAATGTTAGGTGATTTTGATTGTGTCTCTGTAAATGTAAACTAATGAGTTTTGGGAAAGCTTCCTATCACCTTTTTTTTATTTATTTTTTAAAAAAATCATCTTTTTGTCTCTTGCTATGAAAAGTGCAAAGACATCCACATGCAATATATTGGAATGTTAATATTTTATTTTATTACCATACTTTTATATTTCTACTCTCTATTATTGATCATTTTAAGGATAACTTGTGTTTTGTATAAACTATAAAGTAGATATTAGTTGGGAAGCTAGGGGCCATTTTTTTGCCTTCTATATCCTAAGTAAGATTAGTCTCCATGCTGATATAAGATACTCCAGTATTCACAAAAATAAATAAATAAATATGTTCATTTTAAAGAAAAATAAATCAACTGATTTTTAAGACAAGAATTCATTTATATGCATTTTTATTAAAGTGAGTTGCATTCTTTGTGCTGGCAAAAAAGAGTTGCCTTCTTTGTAAATAACACCACTTATTTTTTTTTATAGAATTTATATTATTGGGAATATGATATTTGAGTACTCCCTCCTATTTTTAATATACGACCAATTTAACTAATTTGATTGAGTTAATGGAATTAGTTAATATGATATGTTTTATCTAAAACATCTTAATTATTTTCTTTAATTTCCTTCATCCCTTTCTTAATGACTTGATTATTATTAGGGGAGCATCTATAGGGATAATTTTGAAAAAGATTGATAAATATAATAAGCAGATATTATATTTAGGACCAAAATCAACTCTCCAATTAAACCCTATATTAAGAACCGGAGGGAGTACCTAATAAAAAATTATTAACATTTTCATTCATATATAAAAAATTCAATATAACCCAACAAGTTGTTGGTTGAGATGATAAGGGGCTTCACCTCATATGGAGAAAAACACAAGTTTGAATCTCAAGAAGTGCACTTGTTAAGAGATGTGAGAAACTTTTTCCTTCCAAGCCTTAAGCAGAAAACCTTTTATCATAAAAAAAATTCCATATAATATACCATAGTTGTCAACATTAGAAAGGTCATTGTTCAAAAAACCAATTTTTTTTTTCGGAGGATTGGGAATAAATACTTTTTTGATAAATTAATTGTTGAATATTACCAAACGTGTAAGTCATCTTCCGTGTGTATAAAAAAACTTCCGTTGTGTGCAAATACTCTTTCGTGTGTGCATAAATCTTCCATATAAATGTACAAATCATCTTCCGTTGTGTGCAAAATATCTTCTGTTGTGTATAATATATCTTCTATTAAAGTGCAATCGATCTTTTATGGTTGCATTCAGTAATTAATTTGTCCCAAAGGTATTTTTGAACGATTTTTCCAGTTTTTTTTGTCAATAACTTTATTTTTTTACCAGAAAACCAAATGTCATGCTCACTTTTGTGAATGTATGTATAGCCGAGGAATATCCTACTTATTACACCAAATAATTAAAAAAGGGCCTTGTTGTGATTATTATTAAAATTTGAAAGGTGTGGGTTGGAGGAAGTCACAAGAGAACAAAGAAAGGCTCATGTTGTGGGAATGTGGGTGAAAGAAAACAGCGGAGAAATCGATGTGGGATAGCGCCACGTATTATGCGGCGATGAAGATGTTTCACCAAATCCTTCCATTGGTTCCGTCTCTGTTTCTCTTTGTCCTCTTCTCCTTTGGATTTAGAATCTTCTCTCTGTCTTTCTTCCTTCTTCAACATTTAGCTCTTCGATGCGTTTTCGTCTTACCCATTCACCATCTCCTTCTGGGTTTTCTTTTTCGGATCCGGCTTTCTTCCTTTGTAAAGGTGAAAAGGAGGGTCCATTGCAGTATATGGACTGTTGGATAAAATCTCAATGGTCCAGATTTAATATATTATAAAAATAATAATAATAATAATAATAATAATATTATTATTATTATTATTATTATATATTAAATCTGGACCGTTGAAATCTGATCCAACGGTCCAGATACTGCAGCGGACCCTCCTTTACAAATGAAGAAAGCCGGATCCTTCTTCTTCCTCTTTCATTTTTTGATTTCTTTTCTCATTATTATTGTGCCATTTTCTGTTTCAGTGCAATGTATATTAAGTGTTTTAATATTTTCTGATTCTTATTTTTGTATATATATGAAAGCTTGGGATTACATTTTCTTAATCCCCCTCTCTCTGAATTTTGGGCCAATCCATGCTCATATTTATCAATCTTTGAATTTTTCAACAAGTCACTAGAGATTACAAAAAAAAAAAAAAAGGGTTAATTGGCATTTTTGCCGGGAAAATTTTCACAAGAGGGCAATTTTCTTCCGGAAATGTAAAAAAGGGAGCAATTTTACCTGACCGTTATCTTAGTTTATTTTAATTGTTAGTTGACTAAATACGATGAACTGTCAAGCTATATGTTATCCATGCCATTTCTATTAAGGTGCAAATTTGTTCATAAGTTTTAAATTTAACTTTAAAAAAAGACAAATTAGATTACACAAGAACTTCGATGTAAATTTACACCTTAATAAAAATAACATGAATGATATGTAGATTATCAGCTCAATATATTTGGTTAATTAAAGGTCAAAATTAACTAAGATAATGATCAAGGTAAAATTGTCCCCCCAAAAATTTTAAGGATAAAATCAACCCTTAATCCAAAAAGAAAGAAAGGATGAGATGAAGAGAAGAAGCTTAAGATAGTTCGGCTTCGTCCCATTTGTTGTCCATGGATGTACTAATTTACAAAATTCTTTTTTTTTTCTTTTATAATTTAGACGGCAAGCGTAGCGCCTGAGGCGAAGATCAAACCTCATGTGCCACTAGATTCAAGGGTCTTGGGCCTAATTTACAAAATTCTCATTATGCAATCAGACCAATAAAATAAAGTTGTACGGTTGGGAAGC
This sequence comes from Inga leiocalycina, assembly GCA_963242795.1. Lineage (NCBI taxonomy): Eukaryota > Viridiplantae > Streptophyta > Magnoliopsida > Fabales > Fabaceae > Inga > Inga leiocalycina. The sequence continues at coordinate 52,595,718 of OY725330.1, read as the reverse complement.
GCTTTAACACTTATATAGCCTGACAAAGATTAGTCTCAAACCTAGAGTGATTTAGGGAGACGCTGAGTTTACACCCAAAAAAATGAAGTTGTAGTGTAGATCAAAACTCAGGTGGCTACACTTGGATTTATCTCATTAATGTATTCCTGATTCTGAATTGTCCAATTTCCTTTCTTCAAAAAATTTATGCAAAGTGAGAAGGAAAAAGAAACAAAATTCCTTTCATTGGATGAACATTAATCTGATGCAACAAAATAGAAAACCCTACAAAACATCTCGCTGTTCTTTGAGACAAACAAATAGACCAGTGAGCTCTACTTTTCTCTCAAAGCTTTTGAGATGGCTTCAATGGTGGAAGGTGTCGTTCGGCAACAACCTCCGATGATTGAGGCTCCCAAATCTCGCCATTGTCTTGCATGGCCTTCAATATCGTCATCATCAAAGCACTTTGATGGCTGCCAATGTTAAACACAGTGGATTGATACATACTACTCAGTAATTTAAATATGCACACCAACACAGCACTAAATGGCTCCCACTAACTAGATATCAATCTCACGTTGACCTTTTTTTTGGCCATTGACTTGAAATGTCTAAGTTGGGTTCACTGAAAAATCATTCCTTAATTAGTAATTACCGTTTGTGGGAGTGGGAAAGAGGGAAACTGACTTACCAGCCATTTCTTGGCTATACCATCCCATACTTCCCCACTGTTAGGGTACACAATGATTGCCTTCTTTGTCAACTGCAGAAAGATATTTTAACCATTTCATTCAGTAATTGCAGATAATAAAGCCTTTCTAAAGTAGAGATCTTTATACAAATAAATAGAGGAAACCACTTTATGAAGAAACATTGATGATCCTGTTGAAAAGTTTGTCAGTCATGTTAATATATTTGTTTAAGATTGACTCGGTCAACCAACTCTTCATCGATCGACTCTATCTAAGAATTTATTCTGAAGAACTCTACCCAATAAAAACAAGGGTTAAGGTGTAAATTTGCTCCGGAAGTTTTTTTAGGTTCAATGTTACTCCGAAGATTTCAAAACATAGCAATGTTGCCCCATGCCATTAAAAAATTAACATTGACAATTTAAAAATTGATGATGGCCGTTAACTTTCTAACGGTAAGAAGCAACATTGCTCCATTTATTCTGGAAAACTTTCAGAACAAATTTGCATCTTAACCCTAAAAACAATAAGTCTCAGTACCTGCTTAAATTGGCAGATGAGGTTTTCCATAAAATGGGGAGGTGCACAATTTATACCAACCGCATTCACTTTGTCACTCTTGTTTATTACATTGAGGCACTCCTTGAAGCTCTCTCCTGAGGGAGCATTCTCACCATCAACAGAGGTAAAACAGATCCAAGATGGAATTTGGACATTTTCTTCATCAAGCAGTTCAACACAAGCCTGCAAATATATTTTTCTTAAAGATCAATATATTTCATCAGCAAAGGAGACCCACAAGAACCTCATAAGTTGTACAGGGTATAGAAAATGTTGAGCTTGAAAGTAAAAGAATTAGCAATTAAACATTAACAATCATATATGGCTTTGGTGTTTGAGATCTTTGGACTCGTTCAAAATTTATGACCAGGAGCTGCTTCCACAGCCACCTACATGAGTATATTAGAATATGCTCCAGTCATGATAGATAACCTGTCAGATCAGTAAAGAATCAAGACCGATTTCTTTTCTGTATATTCTTGCTTCACCTAAAAGAATATGATAATGCTTATTGTAGAAGTTATAGAGTCAACAAAATCCTTTAGGAAGACTGTACGCAGGAAAACTAAACATTTATTACATTGGCCAATGTTTAAGATGGACCTTTAATATCAAACATTCTGCCATGGAGCCAGCTTCAGAACTAGAGTTTTTGCTTTGAATTTCCCTACTGCCTATGGCAAATCAAGAAATTTCAAAACATTTAGCACAATTGATCTTCGCGATCAACTAAAAAAATTATTGAGGGGAAAGATGGTATTGTCAACTGAAATCAACATTGTGCAGGGAAGTAAGGCAAATCAGAGATAAGACTTATCATCATATAAACTGAGAAAATAAAAGATAATAAAACTTAATGCCATGTTTTGTTCATCATGTGCTCATCATGGATTTGAGAATTTCTTTTTCCTTTTCTTGGTCATTGCAAGTTCAAGGATGCTGAACATAAGAATGATAATCTTGCTGGTTTTATAAAAATAGGATTTGTGGTTTCTGAATTATTGAATGCTTTCATTTTTTCAAGGATTCCTACATTTACTTAACTGTAATGTACATTACTCAAAGAAAACCATTGATTGGAGGACGAACATACTTGAGCTTCAAGTTTGTTTGGAATAGTTTCAAAGGCAAGCAAATCTGGACCAGCCTCAACAAGAACTTGCAATCTGCGGCGGTGAAATTCCTTCAACTTTTCCAAAGTAACATTTGGTCCAAAGCAACCACTGCAAGAAAAGAATGGCACGTCTAAATTCTGCAATTATATTAAAACTACCAAAATAATTGCTCAAAAAGAGCACTAAAGCACCTGTATTCAGAGCCATCAGCAAGATAAGCTCCATAGCTTCCAACAGAGGCTGCAACCAAAGCCCTTCTATACTTATGTCCAGAAGTTTTCTTAATGGAATTCCAGAAACTGTCACGAGACTCAACGGCCAATTTGACACTTCTCTCTAGCAGTAATTCCCCCTCTTGAATGGACAGTCCCTTGGACACAAACCCTGGAAGGGTGGCCTAAAATTATAGAGAAGTTTCTAAGAAAACTAGGAACATCTATATCAATCAGGTTATAAAGATTTCAAACATCAATTTCAGGTCTCCTTGAGCAATGTAAGTAGATAATGCAAGCAGATTCTTGCAGCTTGATTCAGTACATGGCAAAAGAAACATACATGTATACGAGAATATATCTCCTATATTCATGCCACACAGGCCTCTACCATTCACATTGAATAGAAAAGCAGGGGCAACCAATTCTCGTATTAGTTAAGAAATACAACTGCAACAAGAAAATCTAATGTGTTCTATAGGCTGTATGCTTGTACCAAACGTTTCAGATAAGTTTTATAGCAACCTCAAACATAATCATGGCCGCATTGCATAGTCATCGTAAGAGCAGATGAATAAATCTATATACTAGTCCACAAACGCGTCACTACCCAGGAAATTTTGTTGGCCATCAAACATTCCAGAAAACAGATTTTTTAACCTGCAATTTGGTATAATGTTGATTGTTCTTTTTTTTTTTTTGTGTCCATCCGATTCACCGGATCTTTACTCGACTACATCAGGATCCGACCCACGTTGCGCACCTGGCTATGATGGGAGAGTCTCCCAATGGAAATTTTCTGTATATATAAGGCTCGAATCCAAGACCTTACTTAAACCGCTTACCACTTGGACCAACTCCCATAGGTGATGTTGATTGTTCTTGATACAATGGGAAACAGAACAAATAAAACAAGCCCAATACTGTCAATGCATAGCCAAAAAAAAACTACCTGGTAAGAAGAAGTCACCAATATATCCGCACCGGCCTCCAAGTATTCCAAATGAACCTAAACAAACAAACCCATTTTCAATCAAAGATTAAGAACAAAACAAAAAAGGTTAAATAAAAATGACGAAGCAGAGAGAGAGAGAGAGAGAGAACCTTCTTGATGAGATGAGGGCTTTGGATCAAACAGAGAGCGCTCCAAAGAGGGTCGTTAATGGCAGCCCCATGTAGTTCAAGCTGGGTGGCTAAGCCTCCGTCAGTGACCGCACAACCACCTGCCTTCTCGATGAGATCCTCAAGCAATAAGTTTTCGCTCTTGATGTTACCCATTTCTCTCCGTTCTCTTCTCGCACCCAAAAACCGTGTGTGTGTGTGAGAGAGAGAGAGAGAGAGAGAGAGACTGAGAATCGAATTCAGGGGCTATTTGTGGTCACGTTAGAGAAGAGAAAGGAAGGCTCTTTAGTATTTTATTATCGCCTATGAACGTGGGAGAGATTGCGAGTTGTTGGGCCTGTGGTTTGGTGAAATCGCGACATTTGGAGTCGTGAATGTGGACGAAATTTAGCACTATGGTTCTTCTGAGTCAGACCACAAATCTATGACCTTGACTTTATTTATTATTATTAAAAATTTAGCACAGCAAATTTCCAACTTGAAATATGGGAAATAACCCCCAAAAAAATCATTTGAATTAAAAAATCCTAAAATATCTATTAAATTAGCAAAAAGATAAATAATTAATCAAGTAGAAATATGATATTTTGAAGTTTGGGAGTTGTTGATGACTTGAGTATAGGCAATGTAAACTTAAGAATAATAATTAGCAATTTGACTATACACAGCGACAACTTAAAATTTTCAAATTGTCAATCTCTATATCTAAGTTTTCAGCACTCAAAATTTCATAATTCTATATTCCTACCACATAATCTATTTGTATTTTTAGTAATTTAGTAGACATTTTAGAGTTTTTATAATCTAAATGTTATTTTTCTATCATTTTTCCTAGAATATATATTGAAGACAAATTAAATGTCAAATACTTGAAACGAGTGCATATTGTTTGTGTATTTTTTTTTCATATTGACTAGTATTTTTTTGGGTCAAAACTCATACACTTGAACCTAGCAATTCTATTCATATTGACTACAACTCACTGGTTAGAGAACTAGATCGGATCGACTGGTTGGATCGGGTGGATCGTCAGTTGGTCATTGAAGTGGGTCGGATATATACGTTGGACCGTTTTTTTGAGAGAGTCGTTTTAGACCGTTGTTTAGTCGGTTTTGGGCCATCAACCGTTATTAGGCCGAAAACCGGACCAGTTTTTCAAAAACTGTCTGGCCCAATTAAAATGCGGAAAAAAAATTTTGTGCAAATTTTTTTTATAAAAAATTTTATGCTGAAAAAAATGGCATATATATTTTAGACATGTTACTTATTTTATTTATATTATATGTTATTAATTTTAATAATTTGGTTTGGTGCAAATTATTTTATAAAAAATGCTTTTGAAGAAAAAGGCAATAAAGTTTATTCTCAAGTTAAGGATGAAATTAGAAGCACTGGGATTAAAGTTGAAGGCTTTGATTTTGGGTTATTTCCTCAAGAAGTTGATGACATTTACCACTCTAATTATATTTATAAGTTAATTTTAACTAAATTTCATGTACCAATAAAAGGTAGTTAACTCAATGATTATGAGGTAAATTGACAACTATATCCTTATTTATGAATGATTACTTTTCAACTCTTTCTCCTCTATCTATCTCTAAATTATTTATTCATTTATACAATAAATAGAGGTAAAATTGTTACAATCTCATTTATTACACTGAAATTGGAATTATAAATAGGACCATTTTTTTTTTTGTAAAAAAATACTTATAAATAGGACAAGTGGTATGGTTCAAATGTCTTTCAAAAAACTCATATTACTCATATTTTGATTAATCAAGAGTCATCAATATTTGACAAGTCATGAAATCATTATTATTAATTTATTAGGTTGATGATTGATTTAATGTTCTTTTTTAAATGATATTTTTTGACTTTGTTAACTTCATATGAAATTAGACTGAAGATTAGTTGTAATATATACTATATATTATTTTAAAATTTAATTATTACGTCACCAATTCGACTAAACGACTCAACCGTTTCAACCGGTTGAACCATGACCCGCTGACCTTTCCAACTCGATATCCAATCCGGTTTTTAAAACATTAATACTGCTAGTCTAGTGCTGCTACCATTTTTTATTAAAGTGCAATTTTTGATTTTTATATTGTATTTAAAAAAAAAAAAAGCGACTGAGAATTGATTATTTTTAAACTTTAATTTCTTAGTTACGACTTGGTTGCATGATATACAAAGGTTTTAGTGGAATTTTCACTCCAACGTAGGCTACCTAACACCTTAACACGCAAAGGACTGAATTGGTCTGTTTCTGACCTGTTCCACTTGATTCTTAACTAAACAAATAATGCACGCTACCTAATAATATATAATCAAGGTTGCTAAATATAAAATATAGTTGATATTTTTTGAAAATATTAAGAAAATTAAATAAGTTACTTAATCATATCATATATTATATATTATTATATTATATATTAGTTTATAAGTTAGACAAATAATTAGGCAAAAAAAAGATAAATATAAACATTTTAAACTAATTTAATTAGGTTTCTTTATATCTCCAAAAAAGTCAACTTTATTTTATATTTAGGACAAAAGAGAATGTGCTCGTTTAAAACAATGATTGGAATGCTTAAAAGCATATTTTCAATCGTGATTTAAGATATACGAGGTAAGGATGTAAGAGGAGTTTTATCTTGATTTATTTAAAAAACAGCTTATAAACAATCTCAACGTTAAAACAAACATACCCATATCAATACCTATGCACAATGAAAGTTAAAAAGCATTTGGAACCTCACTACTTTAATGCAGCAAATGCAAAGCATTAGGTACTCCCTTCTTGGGCCTATTTAGAAAGTTGATTTTAATCCTAAATATAAGACATTATTTTTATATTTGTCAATTTTTTTTATAATTTATTCCTATAAATGTTCCCTTAACAAAAATCAAAGGGAAGAGATAATGAAAGAATTGACAAAAATAACTAGAGTATTTAAAATATATATAAATATATATATATATATTATATTAACTAACTTTCTTAATCTAATTAAATTAGATAAATATATTTTATATTAAAAACTATAGGGAGTAACTTCAAATTTTCAATCTCTCATTAAATAGATGTTGGGCCTAATTAAACATTGGGTTATAACTAGTTCACTCTGGACAAATGAGGGCCCAAGCCTATATGCAGTTATTGGGTTCAAATGCAAATAATAAAACGTATAGGTTTTAACTTTGTAACATACCCAAGCCTATATGCATTTATATATTTTTTTTCAGTATAAAAAAAAAAAACTTTGTAACATACTCATCTTATTGATAAATTTCAAATTTAATATATTTTATCACACCTTATTCTTTTAGTTGAGGAATATTTTAGGTTAAATTAGATTTATTAGATAATATTTGGATTATTAGCCTATTTTAGGAAATAATATAAATATAAATTGATTATGAGATTATTAGGCTTAAATTATTAATATTTTGATTGTTATATTGTGATTGGATAATATTTCTAAATATATCACGATTTTATTTAATTCTTACAGGAAATGATTAGTATATTAGGAAATCCTACTATGCAGAATTTTTCATGAAAACTAAAAGAGAATTTAATGATTAGATTTTATTAGGTTATTTAAATTTTAATGGGTTTAAATTTGTACCCCAAACTCTCTCTTCTTCCCATTAAGTGTGTGTTTGGCAAAGCTTTTTTTAATAACTTCTGGAGAAAAAGTAAAGAATAGCTTTTAGAGAATAGATTATGAGTAGAATAGATTATGAGAAAAAAGTGATTTTGATAAAGTAAGAGTGTTTGGATGTTATAATCAGACTAGCTTTTTTCATGGTCAAATTACTAAAAAGGACATTAGTTTTTTGAATAATTACGTGTAAGGGATAAATTTATATTATATGCATTATTAAACATTAAATGTTTAATAAATTCAAAAAAATTCGAAATAAATTTTAAAAAATTATAATAATAAAATTAGTCAAATATACAATATCAAAAAATATATAAAATTATTTTATAAATTATATTATTAGTCTATAATGTGGTTTAATATAGTAATAACATATGTGTGTGTGAACATATGTGGTTTTTTTAGTCAAATATATATACATATGTGTGTGTACATGTATAGTAATAACTTGTGTAACAAAAATTAATTATAAGTAGTTAGGATATAAAATAATCTACTACAAAATACCAAAGTACAAGTTCAGAGTAGAGATACGCATACATTTCACTGATTGGCAAAAATAGAATACGTCAAAATGTAAATACAATAACATTTAACAGATTGTCAATAAAAGCGTACGTAAGAAGAAGGAAACTATATATGACTAAGCTTCGTGCATATAATAAACAATTTGATCTCTTATAGAATCACGAAGAGAAGCCATGTCAGATGAAGATGCAATTGATGAATGTAGTGTTGAAGGTTCTATATCGTCATCTGCATCGACATCACACAAAATACCCTCTCGATCATGGGGCCGGAAGTCAGGATCAGAAATAGACGTTTTTCTAATGAAGTTGTGTATAGCCATTGTAGCACACACTATTTTAACCTGTGTGGGGAAGCTATAGCTACACATATTTTGTAATATTTCAAACTTTTTCTTCCAAACGCCAAATGTTCTTTCTATTGTGCACCTAAGACTGGAATGTAAGTAATTGAATGTCTCATTGTGATTTTGAAATGTAGATGACCTCTGAAAGTTCAGGAGATGATAACGCTCGGATCTGTAAGGACCAAGGTATCCAGTCGGGGTGGGATAGCCAGCATCCACCAAATAATATTTATCTTTACAAAATAAATAGGTTAAAGTCAATAACTATATATATATATAATTAATAATAATTAAAGTGTTGGAGTTATAAGCATACCTTTGGGGGGATGTGGAAAATTCATCAACGACGTTGTTAGAGCATGATCAAATACGCGCGCATCATGGGCTGTTCCTTCCCATCCAGCCAATACGAAGGTAAAACACATGTCCCAATCACAAATCGCCATTACATTTTTCGATGTAAATCCTTTTCTACCAATATATTTTGTTCTTTCCTTTGCTTTGACCTTGCATGGAATGTGGGTGCTATGAATTGCTCCAATAGCATTTTTAAAGAAAGGCCAGTATCTATTGCTGAGTCGTATCTTTGAGTGAATGTTCTCAAACTTACGATCCTGTGGTTTTATGTTAGTCAATGCAAGACGACAACATGCATCTAAGACAAGATGCAGAGCCCTATGAATTGTCTCTCCTGAGTGCTGAAACCTTTCCTGTTGCAGCCTACTCGATGCCGCGAACCCAACTGTGTTCAAAAATATTGCAAGCATTTCATGTACACCCACATTTCGAGTCTCCGTCAAACCATGTCGTTGCAGTTCAAAGCAAAGCTCGTGAAAGATATGAAGTTGCATTCTAAACATATCATAACAACGGTTCGAATTACCGCTTAAGACTTCACGCACCCATTTAGCACCTGTGAAGTCACTTGTGTGCCGCGGTTCTTTACATAAATATAGTTGAGCATATGCACCAACATATGCGGCCACTTTTCGGACTCTTTGTCTGCATCGTTCCCTATGGTTTGCCATAATTTTCAATGTGTTGTCCATATCTAACCCAACTGTTGACATATATATTAAATGTTATAAACGGTAATGACAACAATTATATAGTGATAATATGCACACAGATAACATTCAACTATAAAACAACAATGTTAACAGACAAGTGACAACCAATATTTTGTAAATTAACAAAGTTAAGAGACAATTGAACAATGTCATAATTAAACATAATTCCTAATGAAAAGGTAAATATGACAATACATTTCACACACTTCCATAACATTCATGCTTAAGAAAAACGAGAAGTTGGTGTGGCATATCCTTCATTGCTGCATATATCTCCCTTGCAGGTGGATTGCTCATAAGGAGGTGCACACAGCGTGCATAAAAGTCATCATTGTTGACAACTTCAGGAACCTGTCTAAGGTGGTTCATTATGCCTGGAATTGAGATCTCGTAAGCACGTGCCTCTGCTGCCATCCTCTACAGCCATCCTCTCAGCCCGGGCCTATGCTGCAATCCTTTCTACTCGTGCCTCTTCAGCCATCCTCTCAGCCTGGGCCTCTGCTGCAATCCTTTTTACTCGTGCAGCTTCAGCATCAACAATCCTGTATAGGGCATCGGCTATTTTAGCTGAGGCCGGCCCCTTCTTTTTCATCCCCGCACCCCTCTTCCTGACCCCCAACGAGCTACCTCCTCTGCCACCGCTGCTTGTTCTCTCCCCACCACTGATTCCCTTCCCTTTGTCATTGTTGGCAGTACTACCTCCACTGTTTTCATTGACATTGAATGAATGCATCTCCCCGCTCAACCCAGTAGGTGTCCCTAACACCTCATCGTTGTCTCCTGATCCCTCTTGCATCTGAAATTCTGGGATTGCCTCAATAGACGGAGGGACAGGAAGAGACATGGATGTAGGAGCCCAAGTTTGTGTTCCCGTAGCCGTGACACTTGCAAACAATTAGGTCAATTCTTCTTGAAACTGAAGTCCTTTTGTCCTGAATTTATCATATCCTGAAACTTCCTGTACATTCATCATGAAAGTTTGTTACACAAGTTCGTACAAGCACGATGTCAAGGAAATAAATATGTTCGCTTGCTGAAATTAATTACTAACCGAAATTTTCTTCTCCCACCAATCGTCGTCGGCAACAACAGTGTTCTTCTCACTATCCCATCCAACACCTGTCTCATGTAACAACCTATCCCATAGCTGCCAATCCTTTCTAAGAGCATCATATTTGTTTTTAAATTGACCCTTATCATAAATTCTGCCCGTCTTTGCAGTGAAGGATTCCGAGATCTCTTTCCACCCAATTTTGTTAAAGCTAGTGCTTTTGCGTGTTCCCTTCGTAACTTGGTCTATGCATAGGTCAATAAAGACTTTTGTGCTCTTCACATCCCATGATGCTTTTTCCTTACCCTTACTCATTATGGTTTCACCTTAAACAAACAGAAATCTAGATTTGACGATCATTCACAGTTCAATCATTGTGTTCTAACCAAACAGAATTCTAAAGCAAATGATGACAGACATTGCATTATAACCAAACAGAATTATATTACAAGGATTTCCAGTCATTGCATTCTAACCAAACACAAATCTATGCTTGACGATGATTCTCAGTCCAGTCATTGCATTCAAACCAAACAGAATTCTAAAGCAAACAAAAACAGGCATTGGATTCTAACCAAACTGAAATCTATTACTGTCATTGACTCATCGAAGCCTAATGACAGATTTTCAAACCACTATTCATGTATTTTTCCAATACAGAATAACAAAAATGAAATCAATGTCTCCACAATCACAAATCTTAACAACTCAGTAAGTTTTATATACCAACTACCATTTTGAAAACACTAACCGGACAGAGGTTCTTTGCAACGTCATTAACCAATATCAACATCATTAACCAATATTAATGTCATTAACCAATATCAATGTTATTAACAAAATTTTTTTTTTGCATCAGAGGTAGATTGCAACGTCATTAACCAATAAACATGTCATTAACCAATCTCAACGTCATTAATCAATATGAATATCAACAGAGGTTCTTTTCAGGACAGAGGTTCTTTACACCAGATTTTCAAACCAATATCAATGTCTAACCAAACTGAAATATATCAATGTCACCAAATTTTCTCCCTCGACAGAACAAGCAATTCGGGAAAAAAAAAACCAAAACAAGCTGAATCGAAACACTCACCGGACAGAGCTAGTTCAGAGATTTTCAACACTTATGAGCGTCACCGGCACCGACCGCAATCCGTTCCTCCTGCACCAACCGCCGATAAAGGTCTGACAGCCACCAGCGCCTCAGATCGGAGCAGAGATTTAGCAGAAAAATGGGGACAAAAGGGAACCGTACCCACCCGAAACACTGCCACCATCCGCCACCAGCCACCGACGGACTTCAAATAGGCCAAATCAGTGACCGAGAACGCTGGATATGGTGATCTTCGACGGGATCTGGAAGAAAGGGAGACGGATGAAGCTCGACGACATCTGGGAATAGAAGGAAGACGGAAGAAGAACAAGGGAAGGAGCCACGGAATCAGGCAACTCGCGACGTTAATGAGGGAAGGAGCGACGGTAGGAGACGAGAAATGGAAGTAGCGACGAAAGAGGGCTCGGGAAAGAGAAGAGAGAGAGATAATAATTAATCCTCAACGGTCAAATAATCAAACTGTGCAGCAGAAAAAATCGAATTGTGGCCAAACCAAGGTTTTGCAATTCAAAACCTTGGTTTGGGCTGAAACGGGATTTTCTGAAAAAAAAAATGGGTGTTTGGATGTTTTTAAGTGAAACCATGGTTTGGGTCCAGAATCAATTAAAAAAATTGAATCCAAACACTCCCTAAATAGCCTAACTGTTGCCACTATAAAAACACACATTCACAGACGTTGAAAGGAGGCACGGACAGACACGCCCTCATCGCAATTACCTCCATTCCAATTCTTTCTCTGAGCTGCAGACACACACACAACAAAAGTGATCGTGCCATTCATCATATTCAATCACCACGTGCCCACTTATCATTCATCTTCCCCCTTTCTTCATCTTCACATCATAAAAATCCCTCCAATATTTCCAATGTCCGTGGCGAGAGAATTGGGACTAGTTGAGATCGATATGGCAGTGTAGACTCTTTTGGGAGGCAATGTGAGAGGAGTATGAAGGAAGTTAGAGTTTAGGTTTATATTAAGGGTTTGTTTGGTGTGAGGGATTTGGAGGAGAAGGGGGAGAAAATTTTTATGAATTGAATTTTAAAAGATTGAAGAAGTGGGGTAATAAAATTTTAATAAAGAGAATATATAAGATAAAAGAGTAAGAAAAATTAATTAAAAATTTTTAACCCCATTTCTCTAATTTTTTTTAAATTCAATTCAAAAAAATTTTCCCTCTGCCCACTTTCCCTCCCCTCCCCTTAGACTAAACAAGCCCTTAAATATTACAAAGGAGTGTCTTTCCTTTTATCTTTTTTAATTCAAAACTTGAGATTATTTAATTTTAAATAATTTTGAGTTGTAATAATTGAAAACAATCTAGTTTAAGATTTTAGACATATCTCTTTTGGATTTGATTGATATTTTGAAATTTTTTTTTTGTGCTAAAGGCATTTGCTGGAATTTTTGTTTGCAAACCTTTGAATTGTCAATTGAATTATTAATTGAGTTTTCATTATTAATTTAATTGTTAATTTGGTTTATCCTCTTGATTGTTTAATTGGGTTGGTTAATTGTCTAATTGTTCAATTGGACAATTATAAACAAGATTTCCAAAATAATTTTAAAATTAATTGTGATTAGTTTTTAATGAATTTAATTAACTAGCACCCTTTTCCATTATTAGTTTTCAAGTGAATTAGGTGTTATTGAACTTAAGGGTTTCCCATATTTCAATTAGGTGATTAAATTTATTAATTTCAATCTTTCATCAACGTCCCTTCAGTCTAATTAATTAATTTGGGCTAAGAAAGTTAACTCCATGTGAATCCTAAGTTGTCCCCTTCATCATCATAACTGAATTAAATCTTTATTGTTTGTCTTACTTTCTAATCAATCTCTTGCTTAGAATTTTAAGTTCTCTTTCATAAAAAACCCCCAAAAATTGCATTTGCATCTTAAATTTAGTTATTTTAATTCCATTTAGGTAGTAGAGTCTTGCATTTAGTTTAGGTTCATTTCATTGCATTTTTTATCACATAAATTTAATTATAGAGAAAACCCACAGATTACTCCTTGGGATAATGACCTAGGTTGTCACTGTATTGCATTAGTAGGTTGTCCTAGTTATTAATTGATTAATTTAACGACAGAAGCACACATCACTTATTCAAAGAGATAGAGGGAGGTTATTATACATGGAAAGAGGAGATATATTTTTTTAAAATATATTTTCATTTGGTATCCTTTTCAAGGTTCGTGGTTGCCCCTGAAACGACCATTTCTATAAACAACAATTATCTGTAATGATTGTATAAAAATCTAGTTAACCAGTAATAATCGAAAACAATTTCTCATTTAAAACATATAAGAGCTCAGGGCACAAAACCCGCCCACAAAAAAAATATTCATTACTCATGGCATACATAACAACAGGAGAATTCACAGCCCACGAATTTTACAACATTGAATCCCGCAATTAAGATTTCATACAAAATAATTTCCAACATAAATATGGTTGTGGGTCCACTAAAATCTTAGAATACGAAAATGAGGCTTCATGCCTATCAAAAGTTAAACAATTATTCCAAAACAGTATATATGATATCTCCGAAAACATGAGATGTCCTATAATGACAATATAGAAAATAATACAATACCAATACCACAAGAGGCCTATAGGATTTTCAACGTCTATGCCTCTGGTTGCTTCCCTTGGCCTCTAGCCAAATTAGAGGTTCGCCTGAAAAATATTTACAACGACGGGGTGAGACATAAAGTCTCAGTAACCAAAAATTAATTTATAAAATATGCAGGAAAAGATTGTAAGTTAGAGAAGCAGGTTTAACTAACATAATATTAATAATATTCTCAATAATTAAACTTCACATAATATGATCAACAATTATATTAGAACCATCCCCACTCATCCATCCTGCTCCTCCTTATAGCTTCTGGATGTTGTACAGTCTATCAGTGCTAGTATACCTGGACAAAGGTTGTTTAGTCACTTCAAGAATATTGCCCCCCATGCCACCACTAATATACCGTAATAGGGAAGTGTCCACCCAAAACACTCAACTTAAAATTCGGGTCAGGAATGAGAGAGCCGATGGGTACAGTTTCACCATATCTCTTCCACACAACCCAACATATCCCATACAGAAAAACAATATATCAATATAGTTCTCGAAACATTTACAAATTATCATACCTTATACAACATTCCATATCAAACATCATAACCATCACAACAGTAATAATTTTAATAATATTTATGTTCATATATATAAGTTGAAAAATACACTGCTTCACTGAACTAGGTTCATATCTAAACATACATATAATCTTTTAAAATACATACAAGTAGTATAAATGAAAGTAAGGCTTAGAAAATACCTCAGTCCAAAACAAGCATATCGAATAAATTAACCCCGGTTACCTTAATTCCAAGCTTAACCTTAACTTGAGTAGTAAAACACGAATAATCACCAATCACAAGAAAACTCTACATTATCAATGTAGATACCAACTAACCACAAGCAAATACTAAAATAAATAATTTATGCAAAATTCAACTCCTACAACCATTATCCTCAAATATTTCAATTTTCTTAACAATCCTTAACTATAGATCATTCCTCATGAGTAGGGATGGAAATAGGCCAGGCCACTAACAAGGGCCTATGGCCTAACCTACATAAAGTCTAGTCTAACCTATTTAGTAAATAGGTTAGGCTCAGGCTCAGACATATTGCTAGGCTTATTTTGATAAACAGGCCAGGCCTATTTTTATAAAGTCTAGCCTACGAGCCTATAGGCCCGGCCTATTTAAATTTTTTTTTAATTTATACTATTATATAAGTATATATAATATCATCTAAATAATTTTATAAATTATTTATAAATTTACCAACTTAATCTTAATTTTAAATTTCATATTTCATCGTCATTACACTCAACCATTGCTTTCACATAAATCATTCACCCTTACCTCTTTTTTCTTTGATCACTCGAGATGGCAACACTAACTCACTTTCTCTCCCCTAATTTGCACCCTCCACTAAAGTACAATAATTGTTATGAGTTTATTTTAGTGTCAAATGAAATATTATAATCTTAATAAGAGGAGTTTGTCTCAATTTACATGGGAAGAATAAAAGAGGTAAAAATATAGTTTTACATGTTATTTGTTATTCTTAGTCGATTTTAAAAAAATATATCTCATTAGTCAATAGACAATTAGTTTTTTTTATTCTTATTTGCTCGGATAAATGTTGTCACTAGACATTATTTTCTTTTCCTTTCTAAGCCTTAATATTACTACAAGAATAGATGTTAGGCTTTTAAGACATAATGTGGGATTGCATATAAGCATAGAGGGTTATATATGAATTTGGAGGTATAAGCTTTAAAGCCTATATTTTAAGTAAGCCTTCAAACATGCTTCAGGCTTTGTCAGGCCTTTTGAAGGCCCAGGCTCAAACTTAAAAAAAAGCCTACATACAGGCTCAGGTTCAGGTCCAGGCTTTGAATCTTTGTTGAAAGTCTATGCCTATTTAGGCAAAGTCAAGCCTAGCCTAATCTATTTCCACCTCTACTCATGAGCCCAAACCACTTATTAAAATCTTTAAATAATCTCTACATCATATTCTCACATCAATCACTCAATTTTATAAATTAAAGTTTCACCTTCAATATACCTATAATCAAAAAATCATCAATATCCACCTTCTAGAATAATTAAATTTCTTTTTCTAATTTATATGAGTATAGTTTAATTATTAAACAATATTTGAAACCTCCACATAATTAAAACCATATTAAACTTTAATTTCTAATATCAAATTATAATCTATATTTTCATATAACACAAAATTTACAAAGCTAAACCGATTAAAATTTCAATAATACCCCCAATAACCCAAAGAAATTAGTTAATCCAAATTTAATTAGTAAAAACATCCTATAGAAACTAACTTATAAAATAAATTGATTATAAAATCATAAAACAGTTAAATAATAAATCTAAACAGATTAAAATTAATTAGTAATTATTCTTTATATTTCTACAGTTATATATTGACAAAACTCAAAACTTACCTAAAATCTCATCCCCAAAATATTCTCTAACTAACAAAAAATTTCTATCATAGGAAAGAGAAAATTATTTAAAATATTTTTCATGAAAGAAATATTATGATTAAAAAAGAATCTGAATACTTTATTAATCTCTAAAGATATAAAAATACTCTTATCAGTATCTTACCATATATCCTTATACATGATCAATCCACGCAAACCATCTGCGTGAAGTGAGAAGGGAGAGGGGTATTTATAATATCCCCTCTTTCAGCAATTGGCGCCTAATTGCACCAAGCACCATTTTTTTTTTATATCAAGGTAGGGACCGAAAGTGCCTCCTCTAATTTCAAATTAGGCGCCCTCATTTTTTTCTTAAATTTATTTTAATATTGTATTATTTTATTATATATATATATATATACATATATATTAATCAAATCCCTCTTTTCTTTTTATCCCAAACATCACTACTAAATTCATAATTATCCCTAAATAATAATTATTTCCTATAAATAAAATTTGAGATGTTACAGCCCCTCCCAATATAAGTATATCCTCTATGATTCAAACTTGAGGTCTAGAGGAATTTAGCAGCGCAGGGCCTTACACCGCAAAACCATCTAATGATCACAATTGAAAACAATTAGGATGTGGTGTGCCTATTGATCCAGAAGAGGGCATTTCCAATCCCCTTATCCTTCATTTCCCCTCTACTTCTTTATCTTCATGGTTAGAACAATTGTTAATGAGTAAGATTTAATATCTTATTATAAAAAATAAAATAAAAATAAAAATATTTTAATAAAATGTTTAAAGACATGACTTATTTAGATCAAATTTTAATAATTTATATGTGTGTGTTGATGTAACAATATTTTTATAAGATATTAAATCCCAATTAATCAAAATTAATCTAATGGTGGATATAGAGAAATCACTATTACAAAAAAAAATGCTTTTAACATCCATTTTTTAAGCCTTTTAACATATGAAAACAGGGGGACGTCTATGTGAGCGTCGTAGAAAATACATAGCAATAACGTCCATAAAAAAAGTGACGCATAAAGTCTGGACTTTAGACGTTCCCATTTCAAAATAGGGACGTCTAGAGTCTGAACTTTAGTCTTCCCTATTTTAAAATGGGGACGTTTAAAGTGTTACACTGGACTTTAGATGTCCCTTTTTAAAATGAGGAAGTCTAAAATCTGGACTTTAGACTTACCCATTTCAAATTGAGAATATCTAAAGTGTTAGTGTATTTATTTTAGACGTTCCTTTTTCTTTATGGACATTAAAAGCTTTATTTTTTTAAAATGAATATTTATATTCTTCATTGCCCAACAAATTAATACTGTAGAAACAGGATCGATGAATAATTCATAATAAATTAAACCACAATGTCCCTTACATGGTAACAAAACATCCAGCACTATCTAATTAAATTTGTGTTTTTGATTGAAAAAGATAAGGGAAAATCCTATTAAAAGACAATTGAATTAATCACATTCTAATTAGAGTCGCTTAACAAATTTTAAATTAGGGTGTGTTTGGTTTGAGGGGAGGGGAGGAGAGGGTGGGGAGGGGATGGGAGGGTGGATAAATTAATTTTTAGGATTGAAGGTATTTAAATTTTGGGCAGGAACCTAAAATTTAAAAAAAATAAGAGGGTAAATTTGGGGTTTCTTTTGTCCAAAATTGTAATTTCCTCACCCTCCCCTCCCCTCAAACCAAACACACCCTTAAGTTATATGACACAATTAAGGATTTAAAAATTGGCCCAAATAACATCCATGCCCCTTAGCTACATTTTTTTTATAAGTATCCTTTTATACGTTTAGAAAACAAATCCTTCCTTACATTTTTTTATAAGTATCCTTCTATACGTTTAAAAAACAAATCCAGGGGAATTAATAATAACGATTTTATTGGTGTTTCATAATACTCCAGCTAAATCTTATTTACATGGTTATTGTCAACACCCGTTTCTATTTTGATAATCGAAGAGTAATAAAGACAAAATTCAATGGGCATACAGAAAAGTACAATTATACTGATAAAAATATTCGTTCACAAACCCAACGTCGTTCGTTTACAATTCCGATATTGTTCGTCGACGGAAACAGAAAATACAGCGGAAGTTTTAATATTTACAAATTATCCAAAATATTAAGGCATAGACTAAAGTATAACCACGTTCATATCCTTGCCTCGAGACACGTGCCACTCACTTTTCGGCGTCAACGTCTTTGCCCTTTTTCCCACTGGTACCCGCTGAGGTGTTTATTTAAAAATAGGGTGAGATTCCGAAGAATCTCCGTAGAGACATAATATCGTTCATAGAAAATGCGAAAAGTAAATATGTCATGCGCCAAGGTATGCACAAATTACTGAACAATATAAACACATCATCATCATCATGTAGACATGAGTAGGGCCCAGCCCCACAATCTACACCGGTTGGACTTCTGCCAACTCCCAGTGTAAGTGCACCTATGGCACTAACAGCCTTTCTCTAGGCAAATCATGTTATTAATAAAGTGCATTTACAAAACAATGGCATCCACATAATCACATAACTTATGGCATAGTGTATGAAGGATAATGTCTCTACCTCAACGCTTTGATATCCCCTATTTAATAGTGTCTCGTAAAGCGTGCTGTCCCGACGTCCGGCTCGGTCCTAAAATATTAAATATACCACAAATAGGTCATAACCTATCCAAGTATCATTTTAGACTATTCCATAGTGTTTATTGTGGTTATATTAGTCTATGATGAAAATTTACAAAAATGCCCCCGGGAACCCGGCCAGGCCCTGCCGTACCCGGCTCGATGGTACATTTTCCCAAAATTTTGACTAAGGCTATTCTGATTTATTTTCGCCCAAGGAATCCATTTCCGGGCTTGAAATCGCCAAATTCATGGTCAAATTACGAAAATACCCTTGACAGCCCCTATTTAGTGATTTCAATGGCGTTTTCGTAATTATGCTTTTTCGGCCTCTACCGAAAAAGTGCCCAACTGTAACCCCACCTATTTTTGCCCACTGAGTCCAATGGAACCATTTATTTCATGAAAATCCAACTCCTTGTACCAGTTCTGGTTCTGGCCAAAATATTAAGGAAAAATGGAAAAAAATGGGTTTTTGTGTTTTAGCTCCCAAAACTTATACTTTTCCATTTCTAATCCTTGATTAACCCATTTAAACACTTCATAATCATGATTTAAAGGATTTTGGGCAGCATAACCCCTTAGGGTTGTGGATTTTCTAATTTTACAACTCAACTCAAAAATCATAAAAACCAAACAATAATTATCAACAACAACTCAAGAAGGCAAGTTTATGAAATTACCCTCTTTGGCTACTTGGTTTCCTCTTAATCTAGGATTCTCCTCCCTCTCTTCTTGATCTCAAAGTGTCTCTTCACCACCATAGATTCATGAGAAACAAGAGTTTAGAGAAGAATCTAAGGAAATGCCATAATAAAAGAAAATCAAAGGAACCACCTTACCTTGACCTCTTCTTCTTCTTCTCTCTAATCTCAAGCTTCACAAAATCACTCTCTCTTCTCTTTTCCTATGACTTGTGCGTGAAGTGTACATGAATGAGGAAGGAGTTTGTGTTTAATAAATTGGTCTTCTTCCTTCCTAACCATTGATTCCATCAAGGGTCCAAGTTGTGCCACTTGTCACCATTCCCTTCCCTTCACAATTACTCCATTGTCTTGCCATCAATTTGAATCAATTTATTCTTCCTTTTCTTCCTCAAAAATCCGTCCCCTCCTCCTCTCTTACAAGGCAAGTTAGCTTCTTACATGTCATCATGTGTGTCCTCTTCCAATCATCCCATCATTCCTCCAACTAAGTCAAAATGTGCACTCCACCATGTAATCATGTTGCTTATTTCTTTACTCAAGCTTCTATCCTCATGCACTCCATCACCACTCCATTTTGTGTGTACTCAATCTTGGTCATGATTTCCTTCTCCTTATGACATGTGATCATGCATAGATTAATTTTTTTCCCTCTTTCTTTCATGTTGGACGAAAATTATGAGGGGAAGGGAAGGAAAATTTATTTTTTTATTGCTGATAACACATGTGCTCATATCTTAGAAATTCTTATCCCACAAATCTTAATTTATTCCACTAAGAATATTCAATTTATACATTTTCCTTTATTTTCCCTTGATTAATTGAAATTAACTCCAATTAATTGGAAAATAATTAATCTTGGGCTAAATTGGCAAAATTATGATTTTGCTATCCCCTTTGTGATTTAATTCAATTTTTGAATTAATTTGGCCATTTCCTTATGAATATGAATATTTCAAAATTCACAAGGTCCAACTTCATAAATATTCACCATTTTATTGAATTATTCAAATAATTACAATATATTTTTGGTGAATAAAATTTGGGGTGTTACAATTATCTTCATCGGATTATTACAAACACCTCCCATAAATTTCCATGTCAGGACCTCTATGTAGTGTGCAAACAATGTGGTTGTATCTTTAATTTTGTTTTTTTAATAACTAAAGGGCATTTTTTATTTTTAAATTCTTAATAACAAAAACAACAAGGACGATGGC
Source organism: Inga leiocalycina (assembly GCA_963242795.1). NCBI lineage: Eukaryota > Viridiplantae > Streptophyta > Magnoliopsida > Fabales > Fabaceae > Inga > Inga leiocalycina. The sequence goes on along the minus strand of OY725330.1, from coordinate 52,574,625 downwards.
CGACAGTATCAAGGAAACTAGCTATCATGGTGTATGCGGAGACGGTGATTCTAAGCATTTTTGTAACAAAAGTAGAACTTTAGTGATTCCAAGCATTTTTGTGTTAAAGCAAAGATGTGAGAGTGAGAGACAAACTTGTGGACGACGGAAAAGGAGATGACCCACGATGGCACCAGTTGGACAATGGTTGTGAGAGGGAGAGAGAAATGACAGCACACTTGTCCCTTCCTTGGTTGCCTATAGCTCCGCCAGACAAACAAGAAGAGCATCGTTGGAATAGAGGGAAACACAGAGAAAGAAGAAAGAGGGAAACATGGATAAAGAAGAGAAAGCACATTGAACAATAGAAAGAATGAAGTTAGAGCTTGGTGGAGCTGACTGATGGGACATTGGTGCAGGCCTTTAGGCTTCATCAGTCAGCTTGGGGTAGTCTAAAGTGAACTTTAGGCTTCCCCAATTTGACTGGGGATGCCTAAAGTCCACTTTAGACTACCCCAGGTTGACTGAGGAAGCCTAAAGTGAGGGACTTTAGACGTCCCTAGGCTGACTGGGGAAGCCTAAAGTGAGGGACTTTAAGCGTCCCCAATCTCTAAAGTCTTGCCTTAAGTGTACTTTAGGCGTCCCTATTTTGAAGTGTCATATTTTGGTGCGGGAGGCAAAATTCGAAACCTTAGACATCCCAATTTATATTTGGGACACCTAAAACGGACTTTAGACGTCCTAATTTAAATTTGGGACATCTAAAGATACATAATCCCCCCCCCATTTAATTACAAAAATGTCACGGCCTCTATTTTTAACTTTTCTTTTTTAAAAATGAACGTCTTTTAAGGTAGTAATATCTATGTTTTGTAGTAGTGAGTAGAGGGAAATGGAGAGTAAGTGATTTCTATTATGCCTATTTGTTGTGTAACACAAGCTAAGTCTTCTTTGTCATTTGGTTTTATTTGGGTTGCTTCATCGGATCTAGGTACGCCTCGATTTCCTACATTAATCCTATGTCTGAATGAAGAGAAAAGTAAGGGAAAGAATAAAAGTCCTAAAAATAGTTTTTTTTTTTATCGTTTTTTAAAGTTTTTCATCTTAGTATCCCCACATTTTTAAATCTGTCGGTAGAGGCTTGATCTTGCAAGTCTTTATTGAAGCTTTCGAAGCTGGGCGTTGAACGCAAGTCTCCATTAAAGCTTCCACAATAACCCCATTAAAGGCCGCCCGGTGCTGTTCCTTGAAGCTTATGCAATCGCTATCTTCTTCTTCTTCTTCTTCTTCTTCTTTATGCAATTGAATGAGACACGTTAATGTTTAAGGTTAGGCACTTCGTACGGAAAGGTTTTGTTCAAACATACCGCTTTGGGTCTTTAATATAAGACATATTTAGAAAGTTGATCTTAATCTTAAATATAAAATATATTTTTCATAGTTGTCAATCTTTTTATAATTTACCCCTATTGATACTCTCTCCACAATAATCAAGGAGGAGAAGGAATGAAAGAATTAAGGAAGATGACTAGGGTGTTTTAGAAAATATATGTCGTATCAACTAACTTCCTTAATCTAATCAAATTAAGCAAATATGTCTTCTATTAAGGACATGATGGAGCATGTATGGAGGGTAGGAGAAAACACAGATAAGCCAGCCACGTATCGTTTTACTTCTAAGTAAAAACTTCCAACCGTGAAAAATAATTAAACCAGAAACATAAGCTGGTGAGATCAGGTGAGGAGAAATATATAACAATACATTAGATTCGACCTAAAGAATAGGCAATGGCTACTGAATCATTAATCAAAGTCAGATTTTGGATTTGTCTGCCACTTTAGCAATCTGAGATGAAACTGAAACTGAATTTGGTTTTTTTTTTAATTTTTTTATTATTAACTGGTATATCTTAAAGCTAAGAGTAATGAATATATGGTTCTATTTTTACCCATCACAAACTGTACGTTTACATGTAAAACTTATCTCAAGAGTAACATTTGGTAAAGAACTATGAATTTGAAAATATAGAACTAGCAAGGACTCCTATACGTTTATATATTTAGGTGACATTCTGGGAACATATTTAGCCACAACAATATGTATGTATATATATATATATATATCTATGTTATTCTCTATAAGGGATCATATAGTCATTGATAAATAAACCCTCATTTCCCATCTGTTCAACAATATATAACAATACACACACCCACACCCACAATATATATATACATTTTGATGAGAAGGAATACAGATAATACTCGCTATATACATTTATTTGATTGTTGTTGATGAGAAGGAATACAGATAATACTTGCCATAGTTCTAAATGTAAGACTTATTTTTCATATTTATCAATATTTTTTTAACTTATCTATGTTAATGACTCATCAACAACAATGAAGTAAGAGAGAGATAAAGGGAATTAAAAAAATGATTAGAGTGTTTTAAAAAAAAGTATGTTATAATAACTAACTTTTTTAATCTTATCCAATTAGGTAAATATGTGTTACATTAAAGACCGGAGGGAGTAGAGATAATAAGAAAATAATAATCAATATAAAATACTATTTTTGGTTGTTAATATAAAATCTCATTTGTATATAATTATATTATAAGTCGCCCAATTAATTCATAAGTCAACTCTGTAAAACTTGGTGCAATAGACATGAGACCCACATAAATAAGTCAAAAACTGTGAGCCAGCAGCGCGCTGAACGCAATGGAGACAGAATTAGGTTTACACCTATATATGAAGTAAAACCCTTAGAGAAGTAAAAGGTAGCATTAATTAAATATCAATATCAACGACAAAAGAAAGCAAGCAAGCAAGGGCAGGCAAAACCAACTTGCGTTGTGTCCCCATAAGATGGATATATAAATACACCCATATGGCATATATAAATATGTACACGTTATAAATTAAACAATAGCTCTGTCACTGAGATATCACATTTATAAATATTATTATGTCAATGTCTTTCGTCCTACAAGCACCTTAATTTTATTGGGCCACCATATATATAACAGCTGCTTCAAAATTAGCAACTGTCAATTTCTTATATAGCCATGTTCCTTAAATGATTCTTCTTTCTTACCTATATATCTACAAGTAAGTCACTAAAAAAGTTATGCATAAATATTATAAGTTTGAAAAATTTACTCTGAAAAGAACCTGTTACCATCATTTTGCCCCCCAAAAAATTTCACCATGTTTAGGTAGAACCACCAATCTTGAAAACACCTTCTACTTCTTCTTTGAATATAATTTTTCTAACATTATTGGACGATTATAGTGTAATATTGATAGATGTAAGTCAATATATATATATAAAAACATCTATTACAAGTGATAAACAATGTGTAGTAGTTTCTTAACCAGTGATGCATGGGAAATTAAGATGTATCTAACAGAAGAAATTAAACCGAATAAATTCAAGTTTATCATTTATTTAATCATACGAATTTAACAAGCTTTTTTCTTAAAAAAATAAATTAATAAGTTCATTTCAACACTCAATCTCCCAATTCTAAATTTGGTCTTCTCTGACTACATTATTAGGTGCACTTTGACACTCATGTTTATTAATACTAAATTATTAGATTATAAATTTTGAAATGTCGTGGTAACTGAAAACTTGACTTCTCTAGATATCAAGCCCGGCCTTTGATTATGTTTCATTGAATTCTATAAGTTAAAATATGTTAATTCCATTAATCTTTGCTTGTTCTTGACTAAACATATCATAATTAAATATCTAGCCTTTTTTTTTTCTCTACTCATTTAAAATCTACTTGTCTTAATTTGCTAGATCGCATTACTTCTTTGGAAACACTATTCTAATCTCAATCTCCCCCCCCCTCTGTGTGTGTGTTTTTTTTCTGACTTTTTTCTTTCGGATATTGAATATCTTAATTTTTTATCTTCTTTATATCTCAATTCTGTGGTCAAATTCATAATTTGATAACATAATAGAGTATATAAAATTATTTACACCATCTCTAAATGATCAAGTCTTTGATTTAAATAGAAATTTTCCGTGCTCAAATCTCACCAGACTTTTTCATCTACTTATACAAATGAATGAGACTTGGCCTCAAGAGTAGGCACTTTTATTAATGATGGTGCCATTTCCAGTTGTCTTTTTGAAAAAGTAGTTAAGATTTTTCACAAATACAACATCCTCCTCTTTCTTTCCTTCTACGTGATTTTCTATGACTAAATATTTTTATAATTGCCCTTATGTGACGAATATATACTCTCTCTCCCGTCCATATTATGTCATTAAATTTGTTTGAAAGTGTTTTTTCTCCTCAAATTTATCCAAATTTAAAATAATAAATTACATTTTGAGAAGCGAAAATGAAAAATTGCATCAAAATTTAAAGAAAAAAATCAGTGAAAAATACATGTTTGGAAATTTTGTTGGCAAGAAAGACTTGGTATATTTTTATACAAAGAAAGTAATAGGTATTTTATAGAATTTCATACACAGAAGGTGTGATACTCAAATTCAAATTCTTTTGACCAATAAAATTTTCAACAAGGAGTATTCCCTGATTTTCTTAAATTTAAATAGGGAAAATTTTTTAAATTTTTTTGAGCGAACAAAAAAATTTTGATTTAATCTTTTTTTTTAATATTATCATCCGGTATATAGTTCAGGTTCAGGGTTACTCCTCCCAACTTAAATGTCTCCTTGAGGACTTGAACTTGAGACCCAGAGGGAAATAGCTGGGTCTTACACCCTACTAGATTTGATCTGTTGTTCACCCAACGTTTGAGAGATTTTTATTCCAACATTCTGTCTCTGACAGATTTTAAAGTTTTTTAGTCGGTTTATCGTTTATTCCAATTAGTTCTTATGTTGTTTTCAGTTGCGTGTGTTCGATCGGGGGGGTTACATTTTGAGAGCAAATAATTTAAAATGATAAAAATTAGGTCAAATTGTATATATCTATTAGGTGAAGTTCACTATAATCACATTTGTTATTTTACTATTATTAGTTGTTAAAATGGGTATGTGCACTTATGAATTCGCTTACGAAATCTTGTAAATTTTTGTATCAGCTCGATCTTATGATAATTAGGATTTGGTAAATTTTTATATGAACATATGTTATTGTTGTTAGTTGTTAAAATACGTATGTGCACTTATAAATTCACCAAAGAATGAAATATGGATATACTTGTTATTTTGTTAGTATTAGTTATTAAAATGTGTATGTACACTTGCAAATTCACCTATAAAATTGACCTTGTTGATATAAGCAACATCACATAAGTTAATTTACTCCTTCTTTTAGAAATGAAAACTATGTGGTCAGATATTTAATAATGTAAACAGAGCTACAATTGTAAATGACAAAAAAATCTTAAATTAGTCAAAATTTGTGATGATATAATTAAGGGTCAAGGTGCAAAAACATCCATAAACTTTTCCTAAAAGCGTGTCTGAAATCATAAACTTTTTTTTGGTGTAAAAATACCCATAAACTTTTTTACACTGAGCAAAAAATACCATCTCTGTTAACTTATATGGATGGCCGTTACTTGTTAATGTGTGGGTCTCACCAAAGGTTACATGTCAGCTCCTAACATTTTCTCTCATCTTGGTCCAACTCTCTCCCCCCCTCCCCTCTCTCGCACTCGTCTTGAACTCTGAAAGAAAGCACACTGAAGAAGAGAATCGAAGTGGAAAAAAAGTCAAAAAACCATATACTCTGTACTAGAAAAATCGGAGAACAAATAGAGTACTAGAAAAAACCATGTACATTGAAAACTGTATTTGGCAAAACCCTGATCATGGTATTAAGAAAACACAGGGCCCAGATAATGAATATACGAATATCCACTTTGCTATTTAATTATTGCATAAAAAAAATAGTCTTGGTCAATAATTCCTGGATTTTATTTAATTAGAATGAATATGCATTTAGGTCATCAAAAGAAGATAATAATGCATGTATCAAATATTTATAGGGAAAGTGTTAGAAAAAATAAATATTTTTTCAAAAAACTTTGCGAATAAAATTACTCGTATATAGAAGGAACAAAAAATATTTGGGTAGAGATAGAAAAAAAAATATTAGCTCAAATTTAAAACCAATTACCAAAGCCAGAAATACATTAATTTTATTAAGACAGACAACAATATATACTGTATTTTACTATCATTAATCTACATGCAAGCCCCGTGCCTTTTATGCTCAAATATAGCTGATAAGTTAATTGCTTCATATTCAACTCCTCTTTCTTCTTCCTCTTTCGATTACTTAACTTGAAAATAAGGTTGTTGTTTGGTGTTCAACGGTCAATATGGAGGGCTTTCAAAGTTCATGACGTATGACAGAGAGAAGAAAGAGAGAAGGGGGAAAGGTTGAGAGAGAGAGAGAGTTGGAACGAGACTAGAGAAAATGTTGGGAGTTGACGTGGCCTTGGGTGGGACCCACACATTAAAAAGTAACAAACTCGTAGGAAAAGTTTATGACTATTTTTATACTAAATTTAAAAAAAATTTATAGTATTTTTACATCTTAACCCTATAATTAATTTAAATTTAAACATCTTTTGAAAAGAAAAAAAAGCAGAAAGTTAAAGGAAAATGAATGAATAAATAAAAGAAATCAATTTATTTATAGTCTCATTTTTATGCCACTCATCTTCACTTCAAAAACATGGTACAAACTTTACTATTTAAACTATGCATGTGAGATGTAAAATATGGAAAAGTTTATGATGTAGGGGTTGGCACTTGGCAGGACAGAATACAGTTAGATGTACAGATCATATGATAAATTTGGCTAACGCCCAACAACTTTGGGGACAACGATTCGTCATAAAATAAATATATCTCCAACTAATAACAATAATCTTTTAATAATATAACTATTGCCTTCTTTTTTCTTCTTTTTTTTTTTCCAAAGACATAATTATTGCATTCACATATACGAGTCTATTGTATTCTCAACGAACCCTCAGTAAATATACTATTTCCATTTCAAACCCATATATAACTCATCCTTATCTTCAATTTCATTTTCACATTCAATTGTCCTAATCCATCATTATCGTTATGAACTTAATGGAATATATCTCATTAGTATGGGTTGTACTCAGCGTTGTATAAATATAGTTTTATTTATGAGTTTTTAAAGTTGCTTTTAAATGCTTCTAAATAAAGTTTTCTACAATTTATTATTTGAATATAATTATATAATATAATCATATTCTCTCTCAAATTAACAGGAACAAGAGTGAATTAATGATGATTACATATAAATTAAACAAGAGATGTGTTCCCATCTGTTCATTACTCGTATATGGAGTATGGTGTGAGCTATATTACTTAAAATAATTTAAAAAGAAATCGTTTTGTTATATATTTTATATCTTATATTGCTGTATTAATTATTTGCATTTAATTTATATGCCTTTCGTCCCCAGCCAATCCTCAGTTATATACACTGTTCACTTCAAACTCACTCACCTACAATATACCCATCCCTATCTTCAACTTCATTTTCACATTTAATTGTTTTCCAATACATCATTATCATTCTAAACCAAGGTATTAAAACCCGGACCGGGTATTGAACCGGTCGGGGTACTAGGTTAAGGGTCAGTGGGTCAGACTGGGGCCAAACCGGAGCTAAACCGAGACCAAACCGATGAAAAATTGAAAATTTTAGACTTATAATATGAAATTCTAAAGAAAAAATTTAAAAATTTTTGTTAAAAAATAGTAACCCGGACCAGACCGGTTTACCGGCCAGTCCGATCCGGGTTACATAACCCTATTCTAAACTTAAACACAAATATATATAAATCTAATGTTTCTAAATAATAGTCCACACACGTACACACATATCTGAAGAGTTGAATACTTTTGTATATCATTAGTAATTTTACCTCACTTAATTTATTAATTGAATTAGAAGGACACTAGTTTAATTAAAATATTGAATATAATATAGGATGAGATAAACAAAAATTGGGATATTTCATATTTAAAAAATTAAATATATTTTTTAAATATTTACATTTTAAAATAATAAACACCTTAAGATTTTCCTGTGATGCAGTAAGTTTTTTTATAATTTAATTTTCGTTAGGTTCATACTTACATCAAGTTCTTTATATCCACTACATCAAGTTCATTCTTTAATCACACATGACCAAGTGTAATGTTTATTTTACATGGATTTATATTTAAATGATAATAATTAAAAAATAGGACATATGATCACATGTGATTAGAGAAATTGACGAAATATATATAAGAATTTTGATGTTAGTATTTTCCTTTTATTAACTCTTCTAAGTTATAGAGATTAAATGCAGAGTAGACAAAAATCTTAATGGAATACCATTGAAGTTTTTATAATGTGTATTTATATTAATAATTTTTTAATTTTATACATTATTTTAAAATGGTTGAGGTATACTCCGTCCTATCCACAATATAATTAAATCACTTCTAGAAAACTTTTTTGGCTCATAAAGTTGGAACATATTTTTATTTTAAGATATATTTAATTCACTAACTATTATATCATGATTTAATTGAATTGACTTATATGAACCGGATCGGATTGAGAGAGTGTTATATGGGAGAGGCAAAAGAAAAATACAAAGGAAGTAAGAAATTGGAGAAGGAAGATTCCCGACTCCCGAGGATGCGAATGTTGACAAAAATTGCAAATTTACATTATATTGGTACAAAGTACAGATATATAATTGACGTTGATGTGGCTGAGGTCAAGCATCAATATTGAATATGTGCGTGTTTGGAATAGCTTATTTTTGGACAATAAGTGCTTATAATTCGTGATTCACGGTATATGAGGTAAGTATATGAGAGGAGTTTTTTTTCGGCTTGCGTAATAAGAGCTTATTTCCTGTACAAAAAGCTCAGCCAAACATGCATTATATTGATGAAGTGTTTTTCACCATGAATGAATTTATAATATGTAAGGCTAGCAAGAGATGAATAAGAAAACTGACACATAGGGCATTAATTTGTGTGTGAGTATATCACGTTCTGTTCCGTATAAAACCTGACATTTTTGGTTGGTGATCGGTCATAAATTCTGAAGTAAAACGAGAAAAACGAGTTTCCTCCTCATTTATTTGTAAAGTACAATTCTGATTTTATTTATAAGTTTTTTTTTATTAAAAATTTTAATCTTATTTATAGGTTTATTTTCAGGATAGTAAATACATTTTGTATTTTTTACCCTTATTAATTGTAATAAATAAAAGGAATTTATTCATGTTAATTTTTGGAATCAATCATAGATAAAGACGAAATTGAAAATTTAGCCCATAGTTAATGAGTTAACTAACTCTCCTTGATATGTGAGAATTAATTAAAAGGGATTTATAAATAGGATCAGAATGATACTACATCAACAAAAATGAGTTGAAGATATTATTAGTCTGTTATAATAGCGGCAACATATGTTTGCGTGCATGTGTATATATATGTTTTACACATTTTATAATTGTATTTTTTAAAAAAAAAAGTTTATTAAGTATGTCACTTATGTGAAGGGAAGAAACTTCTTTACAAGTTCTGATGGATTATGCTCTGTTGCAAAGGCTCTTTTTGATCAAGTTGGATGGAATCCCTACTCAAATAATTATTGGATTAATGATGGGATTTATTAATTTCTTTTCGTCATTAATTGATTAGCGATGAAAGTTTCAATTCTGTCACTAATTACCGATGAAATTTTTGCCTCTAATTATCAATGAAATATTTTTGTAGTTAATTTTAGCACTTTTAGAATGATGTGAAACTTGCTGATTATGTTGGCCACAGTATTGTTGGCCGCCAAATTTTAAAAAATTAAAAAATGCATATAAATAATTTTTTTAAAAAAGAAATAGTGGCATGTAACACGCGCAGGTTGCACTATTTATTATTTGTCATAAGACTCATGAAGAATAAGTTAAAATAATATAATTATAACTTATAGATAATGTAGTTGGGCATAATAATATAAATATAAACACGCGCCAATGCCCTCTTTTTTGGGCAGAAATAACGTATCATGTGATTAAGTTATATATATATAATATTGTTTTATACATTTAAAAAAAACTCATAAATGAAAATCGGCCATCTTTAATTTATTGAGGCGCTGTAAAGTTTGGTAAGAAAAGATGCACTTTTCATTATTTTATTTGGATAAAAGGAGAGCATACCTTAGCTTCTAGCGAGTCTGATATAGGGACACGCATTGTTGTCAAACTCACGAGTTGACTCTCCGAGTTTACCGTTTTTACGTTTATAACTTATAAAATCGAGTCGAGTCATTTGTAAACTCGTGATCATTGTAAACTCGGTTAAATTCACGAGTTTATACATCGAGTTTACCGTTTTTACGTTTCTAGCTTACAAAGTTATGTTAACGTACCCTTAAACTCGTGTTAACTTTTTCAATTTGATTATACTCAACGGCTTTATATATGAATTTTATAGAAATTTCTTTGTTAAATATGATAAATTATGAATGTTGATAGATTTAATTTCAATTATTTGGATTTAAATTATATTTAAATCAAATTGTTGTCAAATTTTTATATTTTAATTATTTAATTATATACTAATAAATCTATTTAATGGTAAAACTAAACTCTTACGTGTTTACGATTCGAGTTTACGATACGAATTTATATCACCATCACGAGTGTGCTTAAACTCGTGAGTTTGACAACCTTGGGGACACGTGACAGCCTTTTGCCTTTAATTTCCTTTTAAAAGAAATTTATTTAATATACTCGCATATATTCATAACATAAATTACTTCAACTAATTTATTAAAATAAGTTAATTTTTAATTTTACTTAAATTAAATTATATTTTGAATAAGAGAGAAATATAAAATTGTCATGTTTAAACATTAATTACATAGATAAAATTGATAAATAAATATTAATTATTTTCTAATCCTATATTTGGATGAAGAGAAAATTAGGGGGGGAAATACTAGAAGTGAAAACTAGATTTCTTTATCATTTTTATAAGTTTTCAATTCTTAAATTCTATCTCTCTATTTTTCCTATACTTTTCTCTCTATCCAAACATATTGCAAGTGATATGAAAGTTTTACATCATTTCTCAATTACAATTTGTATTATAAGTCGGCTAAGTTAAAATGTTGACCCCTCCATAATAATGTCCCTCTTGAAAGTATTAAATATTAGATGTAGCAGAGTTCTCACTTTTCACGCTTGAGTTTTCAAGTCCCCACTATGGATGGTACTCCCTCTGGTCTTTTGTTTATTTTGAGAGAGAGAGAGAGAGATATATATATATATATATATATATATTATTTTTAATTAATTTTAACAACTTTCTTAAATCACATAATTTGATTATTAAACTCTTATAAATAGAATAAGAGAAAGTAATAGGCTAGGTGATTGAGGCTACAACTTAATCTAACTGAAGGCTAATTAGGCCTAACCTGTTTAGCAAAGAGCTCAAACTTATTTGTAGGCTTTTTAAACTAAATTGATCATAAGTATGTTTGTTTGAGCTTATAAAAACTTATAAGTTGCTTTTTACGTAAATCGAAACACAACTCCTCTCACATACTTACTTCGTATACCGTAAATCACTATTAAAAAGCAACTTATAAGCAATCGAATCGCTCAACCAAACATACCCCCATACTTTTTAATTTAAAGCCTAGCCTATAAGCTAGCTCGATAATTTTTTTAGGTATGTTTTTATCATATATAATATAAGTTGTAAAATTACTTTAAATTTTTTGGGTTTAATATGTATGCTTTGAAGTTTGAAACCTATCAAAATGCTGTATTTAACGGAGGCTTTAGTAGATCAAAACCTACTTACAACCTTCAAGGCATGATACATAAGGTTGATTTAAAAGCTCACATTGCAAGTTTATATGCCTCTAAAGAGACTTAAGGCCTTTTAATGGTTTAGACTTGAGCTTAAAAAAGTCTGTGTTCAAGTTTAGAGTTTATACTCTCATTATAGGCACAAACTTATTTAGCTAAAACATGATTCTTTGTGACTATCACTAACATTATTACTAAGGAAGCTAGGAATCCCATCATTTTATTGAATGTAAGTTAATAGTAACTTCTGTGGCAACAGTTGCTAAAACAAAAAACTGTTGTTAAATATTTGTAAAGAAAAATATCCTATTTATAAGTTATTTTCAATATGTTTTAGACATATTAAGGGAAACTTTAAACTTCATTAACTTTTTCTTAAAATTGAACAATTTCTCATCCCTGTCCCTATTTAATATACACACTACCCAATGAGAACAAAGTTTACACGTTATGAAAATTTTAATGAGATAACTTGTAAATATGACAGAAACTCCTCTTTTTTTGCCTTATGAACAGGAAGACAAGAGTATAAAATTTAAATAAAAAGTCATATTATTATTTATAACTTGTGAAATTAATATGTTAATTCTTTTTTTTTTTTTTTGAAAAATTATGCTTAGGCCACCTTCCGGGGAGGAGGATGTTGTTGATGAAAGGGGGTAGTTTGGACTATTTCTGTTATTGATCTCTATTATTGATATAATGTCATCCAGGTTTCTATTATTATTTTTTTTTGCTTAGATAAATAATTCTGTAATTTTTTTTTGCCAAAAATAATTCTGTAAAGTTAAAGGTTTAAAGCTAGCTTAAAAATAAAACTTATTTCACAAATCACATAATAAGTTATTAATAATATGCTTTAAAAATTTATAATTCATGATCGTTAATATCCTAATAGATGGTGAATATGCGAGGTAATATGACAAAGCACGAGAATCATCAAATCTCAAACCGAGCAATAAATTCTTTTTTGACCAACATTAAATCAAGCAATAATGACAACCACAGAAAAAGGACAATGAAATGAGATACATGCGTGGAAAAGGCCACGATAACTCGTTAAAACAAAATAAGAGTACTGATTTTAAATATAATATTTTGGTTTTATTTAAAAATAATTTTTTTTAATTATGTAAAATAAATTGATAATTAAAAGTAATAAGTGTATAAAAAATGTTATATTTTTTTTCATATATGTCCTTATTTATGAAAAGAGTATAAGAGAGAAAATAGATAAAAAGTATGAGAGATAATAAGTATAAAATATAAGAGATAATGAGTATTTAATAAGGGTAAAATAGGAAAAAGAAACTTACATTTTCAAATAAAAAGTGAAAGTTGCTTATAAAAAGGATCAGCCTATGAGAAAGAAAATTACTTATAAATATGATCGGAGGGAGTACTTATTAATATAGCCTATCATGAATTGTTTGATATTCCATATTTAAGAGCATACTTAATAAACTTACGAGTTAACTCTTCAAATTTACTGTTTTGACATTATAATCTTAAGAAATTGTGTCGACTACGCGTGATATTATAAACTTTGTCAAATTTACAAGTTCAAATAATGAGTTTATCATTTTTTCTTTTCTAACTTACAAAATTGTTTTAACTCATTTTAAACTTATGCCAATTTTTTTGATTTGATTATACTTAGTGGTTTTTTATGTGAATTTTATAAAAAAAGTTTGTTGAGTATGATAAATTATGAATTTTAATAGATTTAATTTTAATTATTTATATTTAAAATATATTTAAATCAAATTATTGTTATTTTTATATTTTAATTATTTAATCATGCCCTATTAATATCTATTGTTTACGGCAAAATGACTGTGACATTTTTACATCAACTCTACCTTGAGATTAATCTAACTTGGGGGATCGAAATTGTCTAAAAACCCTTCTTGTAAAATTTATTACTTAAGGATGTTATCAAAACAAATTTATTGCTTAAGATTCAGGTGTAACATATTTCTAGTAGATACCGATTTTCTTCAATTGTGTGTATACTACATAATTAACTATGGATAAACGAAAGACATTTATACATAGTTAAAATATGTTACACATAGCTGAAGATGAGTGACACGTGTTTATAGATCGAGTCCTTATTAAGGGCCTGTGTGGTTGGAGGGGAGGAGATGGGAGGGGATGACAAATGAGCCCCTCCTCTTGTTTAATATGAAAAATTGGAGGGGAGGAGATCCTAAAAAAGGGCTCCAAATCTCTTTCATTCCCTCATTTTTATTCCCTCCAAATTGGGGGGTTTTGAAGGGAAGCAAAATAATTTGATTATCTTGCCCCCATTACTTTTTCATATTTCCATTGATACCCTTAAGTAGAAATTAAAAACATGCTCATTTTTACACCTCCATTATATTACACGTCATTTTTATCAAGACATATTTCTACACTAAGCTTATGGTCTCAAAATTAAATTATTTTTGAACTTCTACTTTAGAAGCTGGCAATTGAAATCTTGGTCTTAGGATTTGGTTTTGAGGAGGAGGATTTTATAAAAAAAGTGTTCTTTGTGTCCACTTAGTCAAATAAATATGAGTTTTCATAATTTATTTAATTTATATTAAGGTGTAAATTAATTTAAATAATTTTCATTTTAAAAAAACTAATTTAAATTAGTTATATAAGCAAAAAAAAAAAGTAAGCAAACATATAAGCGTAAAATGGTAAATTAGTTATTATCTCCTCTCTCATTCCCTCTAATTGAACTAAATAAAGGATTATTAAAAAAAACTTTCTCCTTCCTCCCCTTTCAACCAAACCAACAAGGTGATTTCCTATCCCCTCCCCTCCATCCCCTCCCTTTAAACCAAATAGGCCCTAAGTATCTTTAGATTGGACCATAAATTTTACAATAGAGAATTTTTCGGTATTTTTCCTGTAACACCGTAATTCAAACACATTTCTTATTTTAAGTAATATAAGTACAAGCTTTCAAAAGCACTATAAAATACAAGTAAGTGGAAACTTAGTTTACTTGTATCCCATCTAATTACATTATACATATTATATATATAGGGATTTCATTGCACATTCACAAATAAATCCCTACCTTTAACAAAAGAAAAATAAAAAGTAAAGGATATATATATATATATATATATATATATTAAGTAAAGCAAACCACTATCATCAAAGTAAGCCGAGCCAAGCATGAAGAATGAACCTTGTCTTCTTCTTCTTGTTCTTATTAGAGCTTGACAATCTCAGGAATATGAACCGGGTAGCGATGGATACAATCGGCCCAAGGTCCGTCGAACGGAGTTTTGATGCTTTTGTTGCATTTCCACACAGCACTGTTACACTTAAAGCCACTTCCAAAGGCAATTTGCCAAACACGGTCTCCTTTCTTCATCTTCCCTTTGGACTCGATGTAGTTGAGCTCATACCAGAGCGACGACGACGAAGTGTTGCCGAACCGGTGGAGAGTCATCCTGGAGGCCTCCACGTGCTCCGCCGAGAGCTGGAGGTTCTTCTGCAGCTCGTCGATCACGGCACGGCCGCCGGCGTGGATGCAGAAGTGCTCGAAGGCTTGCTTGAAATCTGGAATGTATGGCTTCCACTTGGAGTTGAAGATTTTCCGGCCGATCAGAGTCAGAAGAAACAGAAGCTGCTCCGAAGCCGGCAGAACCAGGGGCCCAATGGTTGTGATGTTTGATTTCAGAGCTTCACCTGCCATTGTATTGAAATTTATCGAAGTTAATCTTCTTTTACAAAATACTATAAGAATCTGACTTTTTTTTGGAATGATTTAAAAATAAGTTATATTTCTCGTTTTTCTTAAAACTAGATTGTGTAGTAATATTTTTTTAACCTGGCTACCGGGTGCAGAGGGAATATTCTGATGCCAAAAAAATTTGATTCAACAATTTCAGCTACGCATTTAATGCCCAAGTTAAATTCAGGTTTTTCAGCCTGTAACAAATTTGGGCCAGACTTGAGGGGTTTTATTTAAAAATGGATTAAAAATCTAATCTAACGGTGTGTTTGGATTAGTTTGTAGAGAATAATTTTTATGATTTATGAGGTAAGTATATGAGAAGAGTTTTACCTTGATTTATGAAAAAAGACTTTTGAAACCGTGTTTTGAGACTTACCCAAACACACATTAGATAGCATATTGAAAAAACTATTTTTGGCCAACTGTTTTTAGCGGAATATATATATATATATATATATATATATAATGATTAGTTTTTAAGATGATTTGATTTAAATTTCAAAACCAATCATCATTCAATCAGTATATTAATAGCTATATCAATAATCAATAAAAAAAAAAAGTTACAGTGAGTCAAAGTTTTCAAAAAATAAAATAATTTTTAATGGTGTGCTCGCCCGCCATGCATAATTATTTTTTATGTTAAAAAAACCAGTTAACGTGACAAAACGAGCAATCTAAGAATTAACGTGAACCTTAAAAAGAAAATGGATTAATCTCTGTAATAATACTAATATATATAGACATATTATATAAATATAGTAAGCAATATATATATGTTTCACCTGCTATGGCCATGAGGTCCTTGGACAGTGAAATTCCGACCTTGCCTTCTTTATCTTCCTCTTCAAACACACACCTGAACGCCTTATCATCGGCTCCCTTGTGGGTTCGAACCACATGGACCAATCTGTACTTGGCTCGCCGTCGCTCCGACCTCCGGTTCGACAACAGTATGGCGGCGCCGCCCATTCTGAACAAGCAGTTCGGCAGAAGCATGGCTCTCTCGTTACCTTGGTAATAGTTCGGAGTAATAATCTCGGTGCTCACCACGACGGCGTTCGAGTTCGGATGCACCTGAAGAAGGTCGCGAGCCAAGTCGATGGAGATCAACCCGGCGCTACAACCCATCCCCGATAAATTGAAGCTCTTTATATTACTCCTCAGCTTGTACTTGTTAATCACCATCGCCGACAACGACGGCGTCGGCGAGAACAGGCTACAATTCACGATCAGAATATCGATGTCCTTAGGTTTCAGCCCCGTTTTCTCAAACAGTGAATCCATGGCGGAGAATATAACCAGCTCTGCCTCGCCTCTGGCGGCCTCCATGGTCGGCTTGGGAGGGATATAATGAATCGCTGGCGGGAGGCACGTCTCTTCGCCGAGGCCGGAACGCTCGAGAATCCTCATTTGAAACTCGACGCTCTTAGGGCTGTCCCTGAGGTTGAGCCTGGAATGTTCCATGAAGGTGGAGAAGGGAACTCGACATGTCACCGGAGGCTTGAAACAGGCGTAATCGACGAGGAAGATGGTGCGAGGCTTGGAGGTGAAGTAGATGGTGGCGGTGAAAATGATGAGGAAAGAAGAACAAAGGACTTGAACGAGATCAAAGTGAAGAGAATTCCAGAGTTTGAGAATCTCATCGGGGCCTAAACGAAGAAGCTCGATGGAGACAGCGATCATTATAGGGATGAGAGTGAAGATGAGAATGTGATTTACAAGATATTGATAGCCAAGTTTAACGTACTTGAGCCTCACTGAGTTTGTGAATTCCGGCAAGATTGGAGGCATCTTCGATATGAACAAAAAAAAAAAAAAAACTAGCTTGTAATAATGAGCAAAGAGGACAAAGAAGAAGAGAGAGAGAAAGGGAAAGTTTTGAGAAATGAGATTTGAGAGTGAGAAGCGAAGGGGTTGGGTGAGGTTTTAAAGGCCAAGGGGGCCGGTTTGATGAAGAGAATAAATGGAGGACGTGACGTCACTCAACGCTCCCTTAACCTTGCTATTAATTCTTCTTTTCTATAAACCTCTCATCTTACTTGTTCATATTTTTACAGGTTAATTATATCTTATTATAGACACTTTCGTTAAAAAAAAATGTGTGTGCATACGTACAGAGATACTTTCACTTGCTTTGCTTAACAACCTGAGGCTAAACAGACACTAACGGCCTCAAATTATAAGTGAGATTAAACTCATGACCTCCCACTTATATAAGAGTTTTTATGTCACTTGACTATTAAGAACATTGGCTCGTCATCCATATATTTAAAATTAATTATTCCATTCGCCCACTCGTTGCTATATTTTTATTATTATAAGTATAGGTGCCTACTAATTGAAGGCGATTCTATTCAAAGTATTATTAGACATTAAATGTGGATACTTCTTTTTATGAGAATTCGAACATTGATTTATCACATTGTGAGAAACTAGTCATCTCTTCTACTAAACCCAAACTGCATTGGTCACAAGTTGCTTTTTTTGTTATGTTACTCTTCATCATTAAACGTGGGATACGCAAATCAAAGTTGAACATTGTCTTGATTATTACTACCAACTTTGAGAAACATCAATAATCTTCACCCACATGCATGAACAATAAAACCGTGTCATGGATTTCTGAGCAAATTAAATAATGGGAAAGATGATTGATTATTAATGGGACCTAACAAGAAATAACTATCTTAGCTAGGTGCGCCTCTATTGCGGTTTATAATTTATTATAATCAAGTTTTATAACTACACACACACACAGATAGATATATTGATATGTACTGCTTAGCTAGAAAATAAAATATAAAGTACTCATTTTGATCTTTTTTATGAGCAACTTTTACCTTTATTGCACAAAACAAACCGACAGTTAAGATTAATTAAAAATAATAAATATGTAAAAAATGTCATGTTTCTTTCAAATAAACCCCTATTTATGAAAAGAGCATGGGAGAGAGAATGAGTAACAAATATGAGAGAGTATGAGTATAAAAAATGAGAGATAATGTGTAATAAATTAGTAAATAAAAGAGAATTAATTGTAAATGGTGGATAATTAATATAAAAATATGTATTTAATAGGAGTAAAAAAAAGAAAAAATAGTTTAAATTTTGAGGCACAAGAAGAAAGTTGCTTATAAAATGATCAACCCAAATGAAAGAAAATTACACATAAAAAAGACCAAAAAGAGTACCTTTTTAACAATTATATCATCTTTTAATTTGTTCTACTCATTTAGTCAAATTCAATATCTATATATGCTCTAAAATGTTGACTTGGATAACAAAATTTTTAAAACGGCAAAAAAAAAAAGGATAACAAAATTTTTAAACTCTATCATAAATTAGAGGGAGTGAAATCATTGCGAATTTGCCCCTATATATGTACTCCCTTTGTCCGTATTTGTACGTTCCTCTATTTTGAATTGGTCCGGTGCGTCCCCCGTTATTAGATGTTTTTTGGGGTTGTGTGAGTATTAAATGTAGTTTTGTCAATGTTATATATCACTTTTGTCCTTATTATAAGTCCTTTTTATCTAAATCCCACATATCAAGAAAAAGTAATTAACCTAATGATTATAGGGTAAATTTTCAACTATACCCTTATTTATAAATGTGTACTTTTCAACTTTTTCTTCTTTATCTCTCTTTAAATTATTTCTTTATGGATACAATAAATAGGGGCAAAATTGTCATAAGCTCATTTATGTACTGAAAGTGGACTTATAAATAGGACCAAATTTTTTAGTCAAAAAGGACTTATAATAGGGACCAGAGTGGTACATTATCATTTTTCTCACTATTACTCCATCTTATTTACCCACTTATAAATAAAAGTATATTTAAAAAATAAGTATATTTCCTAGATATTATTATTTTTAACTAATTTTATTTACTTTTTTTTTTGAATAAGACAAGTCAATTTATAGGAACTTATAAATAGAGACCAGGGGAACATATATATATATATATATGTACTACTTTGGTCCTATTTATAAGTCATTTTTAACTAATTCTCACATGTCAAGAAGAGTTAGTTAACTTGTTAATTGAGTTAAATTTTTCATTTCGCCCTTATCTATGATTGATTCCAAAACTCAACATGAATAAATTCTTTTTGTTTATTGCAATTACTATGAGTAAAAAAGTATAAAACGCATTTACTACCCTAAAACTGAACTTATAAATAAGATCAAATTTTTTGGTAAAAAAAGACTTATAAATATAACTCAAATGGTATATACATACACACAAACGTAAATATATATCATTGACTTCTTCATAGTCACTACTACAAAAATAGGATATAGTGGCGCACTTTTTGCGGTACTTCTTTACAGCTTCTTCTAAATTTTTTTTAAAAACAAAAACACCTTAAGAGAGCCACAGTTGCTAGTTGACCTTAGGTGGCTCTTCATCAAGGAAGCGCCATCTAAGGTGTTTTTTTCAGAAAAAAAAACTGAAGCAACAGTTGTGAAGCTTGTTTAAGGAAGTGTCACAGCTGCTACCTATATTGTATAGCACTTGGCTTAGAAAGTGCCATAAAAAGTAATATTTTTTTAAATGTTTTTAAATTCTTCTCTCTCCTGCGATTTACTTCCATAACCTTTATCCTCTTAATCTCCACCCTTTATCCAACATGTATCATCACTTCATATCATCTCAATTCCCACATTTCCTAAGAGTGCCAAAGATGACAATTATGCCTCCACTCTCGAACTCTCAATGCAGTTCTTCGATATACAAAAATGTAACGCTTCTTGTTCTATTTTTTTTAATCCATTTCTCCTTTTGTATAAATCATTTTTCGTTTTCCTTTCTATCTATTACTTTCGTATGTAATTGTCAAGATTCTATGCCTTTTCTTCATTCTTTTCCACCCTCGCCCGGGAGTGAGTTTCATTTTCTTGGGTACTATCTGCCTGGTTGTACTCATGTCATAGTTGGGATCTGAAATTATATGAGCTACTTATTTCGTTTTCGTTCCAAGTATTAGTGTTTGTTCTGAATCATGCTAGTTGAGCCAACAAACCAAATATCAAAATTTCTGTTTTTTTTTTTGCTCGGTGTTACTTATTTTTTTTACATTCATGCATCCTTTCTTGTTCTCTATTTTTAGTTATTGAAAAAATGGTATACTGCTCCTCTGGTTTGTTGGCCTTTCCATTTTCCTTAAAATCATGGTTTGCTATGCCATTGCTTAGATTTCGTAATTTTTTATCCCTATATCTTTATGGACTAGTTAAATTAAAACCATTATTCCTCAATGCAGCTGGTACGTTGGTGGACAACAAAATATCCTGGAGAGGGGACTCTACTCTAAAGATGGAAATAATATGGATAAAGTTGGCCAGTTGCAGCCTACTAAGGAATCGCCCAAGTGGATCGCTGACTATCTCACCAATTGCATTCATTGATTCGCTTTCAACTTTCAATGTTCTTTTTTTATAAAAAAAAAATATATAACTTCCTATGACGTTTCTTTAAGGAAAGGTCATAAGAAGTGCCCCTTCCTCCAAAAAACGCCATAGGAGGGGCTTTTTGTTTTTTTAAAAAATATTATGATGTGGCACTTGGAAGCGCTACAACTTCTTTTAGTAGTGTCTTGATATGTGGCCCTTTCTAAGCGTCACAGCTAGTTCAAATATAAGCATTACAACTTTATTTTTTTTTGTAGTAATAAGTTGTCAATTCTTGGGAAATATGAAAGACAGTAACCTTCCCCATCTCTCCCCACATTCAAAGAGAAAAATAAAGTCAAAAAAATAACATACTCTCTCCGGTCGACAATATAGGACATACTTCTACAAGAAAAACATGGTTCAGAATATAAATCACATCCTATTTAATTAGTAATCTTTTTCCTATTTTGCCCACGTAATTAACACTCACTTTCCAACTTTGCCCCACTCATTATACCTCCTCTCTCAAAACTAACACTCTCAATATAATTAAACACATTTCTCAAGAAGGGTAAGTGGAAAAAAGTTGCATTTTGAGACATTAAATAACTTAACTATCATTTCTTGCTTCCCGTGATATAGTTAAAGTGCCCTATATTATAGATCGGAGGGAGTATCTATTAGTTCTTCATCCGATCCCCACCATTAAATTTTTGTCTGAGTGCTAAGATCAGGGTTTGAATGAAATTAAAACAACAACAGTACTACAATGCATTAACAACAACGTGTGTTTCAAGAAAAACATTCTGATCATATTTATCAAAATCTTAAGTATACAAGGCACGAGAGGGTTCCTTTAACATTTTCTATTTATGTTGGTAACTAAAAAAGTAACCTAGTAATTTTTGTCCATAGATAGAATATTTATCCATCCCTATGTTCCAATCTCTATTTAGAGGCATTTTAAGAAATTTTCCCCCCATATTTGAACTAAAAATTTATAATCCAACAGTTTAATGAACTTAGCATTATGTTTTGGAAATTATTTTTTATTCGTGGCCGGAGGAGTTGAGGTATTTTCACTATATTATATATTTAATTTATATTTTAATCAGTTATATTTTTAATATAATATAATTAATCATAATTATTTTTCCACGTAATATATGTTTATTTTAACAAGTGACGAACCTTTTTTTCCCAGTGTATATAGGTGCATACATTGTGTGCGTTGAATTAATGGAATTGATTGTTAATTTAACTCTTGATTATTCAAGTTATAAAGTATTATCAAATTTCGTCAAACCATTTTTTATTGAAGAAGTTGCGATTAGAAATCATACGATAACAATTAATCCTGAGGCGAATTGAGTCACTGTCATGGTCAAAATCAATAAAAATATAATTGAGTCATTGTCCAAACGTGATATCAATTTATACTATAGATAGATATTATAGGGTAAAAAAAAAAAAAGTAAGCCCCAAATTACAACCATAATTTTTGACCTAATGATATATGATTGATCCAACGTTGTCTTCTTGAGTTTGATAATTCAATTTGACCATAAAAAAGAGTTTGATCATTCAATAGGGTAAGGGCCCGTTTGTTACACGGAAATGGTTGAGAGGGAAAGGAAGATGAGCAAATTCCTTAAGAGAAAACATGTTTGGTTGTCGAATGTTTCAGGAACTCAAGTTCCCACCTGCTTCAAAGTTCCCTTAAATATGGGAAGATCAGTTCCCACCAAAATTGGTGGGAACCCATCTCCCTTTGTAGAAGGGAAAATCTGAAAGATAAATATACTCACGAAAAATTTAAATTAAAGCTCTAGATGGAGACAGGGACATCACTCCGATGATCTCGACATCGATAGATTTCATAGTCGTTGTTTCATAGCCGTTGTTAGTAAAATGGGATCAATCTAGATAAGGTTCAAAATGAAAAGTAATATAAATCATTATTTGCAAAAATTCTCACAACGGATTGTTAGGCCAAACGATTTATAAAAGTGGTAAATCGATTAACAACTTTTGTAAATCCATTTACCAAAGTTGTAAATCGATTTACAAATGTGGTAAATTGATTTAACCCATTTTTTTATTACTTTATTATAAAAGGTGTTTTAGATATTTCACGTATTCTTCCCACTTCCGTCACTTTATTTTCTTTCTATTAAATGTCTTGTTTTTCTTCAACTTAAGTTACTTTCCCATATTTACCAAATAAATATACATTTTTAAGTTCCATCCAATATTCCTTTCATTTCCATTCACTTCCCCTCCTTTCCTTTCCTTCATTATACATTCCTTATACCAAACGGGTCCTAAGACTTCTCACATCCACTTAACAATTATTGGTCAAACAAATAGCTGGCCAGTGAATATTAAATGCATTATTGTCAGCAACGCAGGCAATCATTTTTATTTTTTAATTTTCCTTTCCCTCCCTTCAATTAACAAAACACATATAAAGTGTAAGGTATGTTAGGTAGGAAATTTAATCAAATTATATAATTATAATTAATAGATTTATAAATTGTATGATTTGACATGAATTTTATATTTTATAATAATATTGATAAGATTTTCTAAGTGTTAACCTCTTTTTATACATGAATTGTAACAATGTCAACAAAATAAATTAAGTATCATGTATACTTTAGATAACAGTAACATTTTTATTTATTTATTATTTAGCATTTCGTGTCCATATGATTTTTTCTTAAAGAGTGTTTATGCTTTCACATAAATTTTAGCCTGCATCCATTCATTTCTTACATCACAAAAATTGAGGTATGCAAAATTTATCAAATTTATATCATTATTTCTTAACAATCACTTTTTTCTTATTTTTTTAATTTTAAGATATAATAAGTGTTACCAACAATTGTTTTTTCAAGTCAATTAAATATTTTGTTTGCCTAAGGTGGATTAAAGTTGTGTTTGGGTGGCTTTGCAATCCGAAACCAAGTTTGGGGCCACACATGCACCATCCCAAAACATGATGCTATTATTAATGTACTGCCAATTATCCAATCAGTTGCATCTCTTTATCATGATAATTTAGAAATGTTTTTCTATGTATTACTTTGAAATGAATTGTATTATTTTTTATTTATGAATAATTAAATTTTCTATGAATTTTATATTTTATAAAATTATATTATACTAGGTTTTTATTTCAATATTTTTGCCATGTATTGAAATTTTTTAAACAAAAACTCATTTGTCTAATACTTATTATATTAGACCGTGTAAATTGAATGCAGAAATAACAGGCGAAAACGAAAAAAAATATCTGGAGAAATATTGCAAAACAAATTTAGATGAAGCCAATGAAATGCTTAGAAAATATTTTAAAACATAAAAAATTACAAAATCTAAGAAAATTTACACTTCTTTATATTTACACGAGAATTTATACTATATATAGTATGTGAAAGTAGTAATGTTCTTTGTAAATTATTATTTTAGGTACAACGTTGGACCATGCACACTACCACAAAAAAACTCCAAAGGATTTAAAATTCTTAATGATATGTAATACGATATTTGTTTTGTTTCGTGCAAGTTACTATATATTTGCTTGGTTGTAAATAGAAAATGGCTTGAAGCTATCATTGCAGTAGTTAACGTAGGGATAGTTGGAGGTTGGGGTTGTAATGTAACCTACTTTGATCAAATATTCAATCTTTGAAAACGATATTTTATCTCTTGCCCATATCCATACCTGTGTGTGTGTGTGTGTGTGTGTTTCTACTAGTTCTTTTGTTTTCCACGTTTTGGAACCCAGAAAAGCCAGACAACCTTAATTAGTCTTCTCATTGATTTTCGTGGATAACCAAACTAAACTACTATTTTCGGATGTGTTGACCTTTTATTGGATCAAAATTTTCTGAAACAGAAAGCATCGGTTGGGAAAATATTAGCATTCTTGAATAGTTGGATAACGATGATTATGAACACTCACTCATATCGGCTTTTCAACGCGTTGGGTTATTATTAGTTAATGAATCGATTATCCAATTTACGTCATTGCCTTGTAATGTTGTTTTTATTTTTGGCCAACTTAAATTAGCGTTGTAGTGATTTGAAAACGAGAAAAACAGGTAAAGGATACAGACCTAGCAGCTAGCTAGGTAAATATAAAATATATACTCCCTCCAACCCTATATATAAGATCCTTTAATTTTAACCGAATCACGGAATTCTAATAAACAGTTAAATTAGTTAAAAGTAATAATTATGTAGGTGTTATAAATAAAAGGGAAAGAGGAAAGACAATAAGAGAAAGAGATAATACGAGAGCAAGAAAGAAGATTCTTATTCACTATCAAAATGTATATAGTACATAACGTATGCCCTCTATTTTTAGACATAACTTTACAATCTTAATAGAATTTATATCTACAGATTTGATGGCAATAAAAGATAATTGTGGGATACTAGAGATAATGGAGATATATGGACATCCACACATATATGATATTCATAACACTCCCAATTGTATATTCATGATATACGAATGTGCCTCATTAAAAAACTTTAATTATGAAAAATCAGGTGGGATAAAAGCCTAACGGAAGAAAAAGAGTACATCATTCATTGATACACTGTCCAATGCTGCCTTGTTAAAAACCTTGCTAGAAAAACCTAATAGGATAAAACCACAGACAAGGAAAAAAGAGTACAACACGTATCAGCTCCCCCTCTTGGCAAGGTGAGTTGATACCTTTGAATCTGCGAGAAGTTTGATATCACGAACAAGCTTCCCTAATACTCTTGCAGGAAGTGTCTTCATTAACAAATATGCTAGATTTGATCAAAATGGATGTGTTGGATACTAATTTCATTCTCTTATGTTGATGTAGTCCACTGCAATATCTTCGTGTTGATGAATAGCTATATCATGCTGATAAGCAAATGACATATCAAGTCATGTGTGA
Source organism: Inga leiocalycina (assembly GCA_963242795.1). Lineage (NCBI taxonomy): Eukaryota > Viridiplantae > Streptophyta > Magnoliopsida > Fabales > Fabaceae > Inga > Inga leiocalycina. The sequence continues at coordinate 52,548,668 of OY725330.1, read as the reverse complement.
TGAATTAGATTCACATAAGTGCTCTAATTACACTAAGATATGATCCTTCTGGACCAAATATTTCTTCATCACCTTCTTAAGGTCAAAAGATGTGGTACTTCCGAACCAAGCCTTTTTCCATAGAAAAAAGCTGTATTCTTCTCAAGTCATTTATTTCAAATACTTTCTTTATGCAATTTATAGCTTTAGCAAGCTCTTCAGGAGTGTAAGCAATTCACAGAGCTTTGCAAGCAAAGCTCTTCAAGAGTTCAAGCAAATCACAGTTCCTCAAAAGTTCCAAGGATATTTAAACTATTCAACATAAACTACAATTATAATAAACTCACTTCATATTTTTACAGGGGCAAAATAGATATTTTATATCCTTCCTCCAACAGACATTTACCGAATAAGTAATATCACACATACCTTGGTTGCTTCAAACCATATAAAGATCTTGATTGAATTATGTGCTTTTGGCAACTTGATCCTTTAAGGAGTTTCATACTTTGACCATATGCTTCTAGCAACTTAAATCCTTTAGGGATTATCATATGTTTAGATATAAATCCATACATGTATTTGATCATTCAGAGATTTTATAAGTATAACAATTTTTCCATATATATATATACTCCAAACATTTTAAATCCTTTTAGGATTTACATGATAATTCACAATATAGTGAGTTACAGGTTATAATCATGTTCTCAAGACACATATTAAAATTTGATATAATGCCATATTTCCAAATTAACAAGACATGAAAGCTTAATCCACTACAAGATAATGGGTGTGTTTGTTTTGGCGATGGGATAAGTAACTTATTTTTACTTAAACTTATGGAATCTTAAGATTGGAAAAAAGTTAGATTGGTAAAATGATGAGTGTTTGGATTAGCGATTGGATAAGTAACTTAAAGTAACTTATGTAAAAGTTAGGATGTTTGGTTTGACTTTTGCATAAGTAACTTTTATATTAATTAAGAGAAAAAAATTGAAAAAATTATGAAAAATGAAAAAATGAAGGGATAATTGTGAAAAAAGTCCTCATTAGCAACTTAATTACCAATGAGACCTGGGAAGATATCTACACACGGAGAGATTTTTTCACAATTTTCTCAAAAATTAACTTTGAAAATTTGGTAATGGTACAATTTTAATAAAATTATATCAAACTCTAATTTAAATTGGTACACTCTAAAAGTCTTTTCTACTGTGCACCTCAAGCTTAAATCTTATAAATTATATCAAACTCTAATTTAAATATTAAATCCTCACTCATATTTTCACATAGCTCAAAATCTAACAAAATAAACCAATTAAAATCTCAATAATACCTCCAATAATCCAAATAAATTATTTAAACTAAATTTAATGGGTAAAAACACCATATAGAAACTAATTTATGACATATTTATAAAAATAAATTGATTATAAAATCATAAAACAACTGAATAATAAATTTAAACTGATTAAAATTAATTATTAATTATTCTCTACATTTCTACAGTCATATATTGACAAAACTCAAAACTTGCCTAACTCTTATCCCAAAGTATTTTCTAATTAGCAGAAGATTATTATCTAAAGAAAGAGAAAATTATTTAGAACATTTTTTATAAAAGAAGCTTTGTGATTAGAAGTGATTTTGAGTATCTCATTTATCCCAAAAATATGAAAATACTCCTCCAAACAGATTCCATCGCTCCCATAAGCTTCAATTCAGAGCTTATTTCCATCGGCACTTTTTTTAACTTTTTTCTGCTGATCCATCGCCGAAACAAACATCAAGAAAATACAAAATCACTGTACAGTGCCGATTGGCACTCTCAATCGGCCGATTGCGTCCCCAAACGGGCAAACAAACACGCTCAATGTCTATCAACATTGAACTTTTACGAAAATGTCCAATTATGTGATACTAGTGTTGCACTTCCAGTGCTTAGGCTACTTTAATTCATGTTATAATATTGCATGTTGCGCGTTTTCTTTTTAGTTGGCTAACTATCTTTATGTCTATATCTCATGACATATTTGTATACAAAATCCTCATTTGACCACGTGATAATTATCATCAAAATTGTTGTCGACAGCTTTTTTTTCGGTTCCTCTTTCTTTTATGATATAACTAATTGAGATCTCTTTATTTCTTTCAAGTACCTAAATCTGTCCTGGGTCTTGCAAATAGTTATGTCTCAATGCTTGCCTCATCAATATAAATCATCTTTATTATTTGCTTCCTTTTCTTTTCTTTAAGAACCAATCATTTTCTCATGCTTCAGGCATGCCTCATTCTTCATTTATATTGATTGGATCATTTTTCAGCTAGAACATGGATATAAGAATTCTCATTTAGGTCAATGACTACATCTAGTAGATATTGTAATTTATTAAAAATGAAATATTTGATGAACTTCTGGTTCATACTGTTATATCTGAAGATCTATGTTTAATGCATTCAATGCATTCTCTTTTCCAGCTACTAAGTTCTCCCCTTCATGTTGGGAAAACTTTGTCTAATGACAATAAATTAATCATATAGTATAAGTTTCCTAAATCTATATGTTTCCTTTAGAAACATAATTTTGTTTCATTTAGAGAAAACAAGAGGAAGGAGGTTCTTACGCAACATTTATCGCAACTTTCTTTGAATATCCATCTATGTTCAATACTGTGGTGGAATAATAGGAATAGATTTACACATTCAAAATTTTGAGAATTATCTGGCTCCTAACCAAAGGCCAATTATAATGGAAAAATTTATAATACATTGTTGTTTTGATATATTTATGTACTGCAATATGTAAAATCAATAATTTCAACACTAAAATGGCAATTTTATTCTCATAAATGTTGAGCTAGCTACATATGGAGGCTTGGATAAATAATTTTGCTAGACCATTTGATGGATCATATAGTCTGAAAATTGTTCACTATAATAATTTATTCAAACAACTTTGCAAACTTCAAGTTGCAAACATGTAACTATCTCATAGATGCATCTATCAAGTTTATTGAGTATTTGTTTGGTTTACATACTATTTGAATGAGCCCATATATATGAGTTTAATATATTTCCAGAAATTCAAAGATCCATCCCAAATCATAACTGGTGATATTCTCACAGTTAATATTTATTTAGAACAAGCAAGCAGCACATAATAATATGTTGACTATTTATGAAAAATCTTCTGGTTCATTAGTCAATACATATTAAGTTGTTGCATATTTTATATGACTTGAATGATCAAACTAGTCACGCCAAAAATAAATTTGTCTAGATTAGAAAACTGCTGGTTTGCTATAACAATTTTTCAATTTCTGTAACATATGATAGACTTGAAATCTTCATCCAACATGACTCACACTTGTATTTTAACAATCTTCCCTTCAAGTGGCAGTTATACAAATATATTTTTCTTGTTCCTATATTAGTTCTTTAAGAACTATATTAATTTGTTATTAGTTCTTTAGGAATTGCCACAGGAACTACTATATTGTTATATCTCTAGGGATTCATCAGGGTTAAAATTAAACCACATAGAAATTATACTACAATGATATATGATAAACTAAAATAAAGAAAAATTCAAGGGAAAGTGAGGACATACTTTACAACGTTATGATCCAATGTTACTATTGTAAGGGCATATTGACTATAAGAGATGATTAGCAATTAAAATTTGAAGAGCACATAAATACCATAAAATAAATTACGTTAACTAGTAACAAATAAATATTATGTTGCCTTTTGGACACAAAGATATTTATTGAATTATCGTGTAGCCTTCTGGGCATATAAATACTTATTTAGTGTTAATTGAGCTAGATGATCCTAGTTCTTTTAGAGCCTTAATCAATACTCATTACTTTATTTATTACTTCAGGAACTGACCATAAATGATCATATAGTACAAGCAAACATTGCAAGTTGGGAGATTCTTTATTACTTTTGCTATGATATAAATCTTTATAAAGATTAGTCTTTAGAACCATTACAAAAATCTCTTCAAATATATTGTGCTTTGCCTGAACCACTGGCAATTTAGTATGGAACATTAGTGCTGTATTATTATTCCTAATACATATGTGGTTGTTTCATTTTTCGAAAGCATATTAAATTTATAGATTTTTACTCTTCTTTTGGCATCACAAATTTCAGTAAGTATTAGTCTGCAAGACTACAATGAAGATATCATTTGGCCTTGGTTGGAACCTCCGCCAACATGTGTCCCAGAAACAGCGTAATGGTTGCCACTCACATTGACACAGGATCTCAACATAACTGAAACACCACTCAATCGCATCCAAATTAAGGATGATCCACTGTGCCCCGACATGAGATGATCAATGTCTGCCTCCCGAAAAATTGGAACCATGTTTTTTAAAAATTTCATAAGATCAAAGACACAAACAGTTACATATAACCAAACCAAACGATCTATAAACATGACATATATAACAGTAGAGAAAGACATAGATTAAACAGAGAGAAGGGAAAGCGTTTGAAAGGTCTCCGTCAAGGGTCATGTTCCGAGGTCTGTGCTGGTCTGGAACCGACGGTCCTTCCACCAATTAAACGAAGCGCTCGTTGGAATCTGGCGGCGTAGGGAAGCTATTCACTGTGGAAAGCCACTATGGGAGCTCAGTTTCAGGTGGAGGAGGAGCTTCGTAGTGCCTCGTACAAATCGGACGAAAAGAAAAAATATCTATGTTGGTGAGCAACAAAAAGGGGAAAAAATCAACTCATCATTAGAGTCTTAAGTTTTAACATGTTATAAATAAAAAGGAAAGAGAAAATGCCAATGACGTGTTATAAATAAAAGGGACGATCAGAGAAAGGGATAATACAAGGGCAAGAAAAAAGATTTTTATTCACTGTAGTACATAGTACAAACAAATACCCTTTATTTATGGGCATAACTTTACAATCTTTATAGAATTGATATCTTACATATTTGATAACAATAAAATATAATTATGGGATATTAAAGAAAATGGAGATATACGAACATACACACAAATATGATATTCATAATAGTAGGAAATATAATTTTTTCCCCCAAAGATATTCCTATTTATGAATGAGTGAGTAAGAGAGAAAGAGTAATGAGAAAATGAAGAAAGAGAATATATGGTAAATAAATGATTTAAGAGAATGAGGGTAAAATGGGTAAAAGTACATCTATTATTGAGACAAAGTTAAATGAAATCTTATAAAAAGGGACAAGTTCATTAAAAAAATGATTTTATATATAGGGATGGAGGGAATAATAAATATGACATGTTGTTTTTCTAAAACACTTAAGTCATCTTCTTTAATTCCCTCGTTCTATCTCTTATTTAAGAGAGTATTAATAGGGGTAATCTGAGAAAAAATTGATAAATATAAGAAATATATTTTACATTTAGGATCAAAATCAACTCTCCAATTAGGCTATATCATACAGCAAAATTGGAGGAGTATTAGGGAAAATTGTTGAAAATACCCATATTGTTCAATTTATTATCCAAAGGCCATATCTGAAATTTGTAGAGTTTTAGGGAAAATTGTTGAAAATACCAATATTGTTTAATTTATTATCCAAAGGCCATATCTGAAATTTGTTAATTAAGGACCTATATGCAACATATCACTAGCAGGTACAATTTTTCTTCAGTTATGTGTAATCTATCTTTAACTATATATAAAATAAAAGATATTTGCATATATAATTGAAGATATGTTATTCAAATAGTTGTGGAAGAGTGTTACAATCGGTGAATTCAATTAATCGCTATCTTCAACCTACTTTTCTCGCTCTAATGTTTTATTTTTTTTTCATATGACTTCTATGTTTGTTGTCAAACAATTAAGTTAACTATTTGATCATGTTTAAAGTATTAGCTAGGCTTCTTTAGTTTTAGTTTTTACAAAATTTGAGAAATTTAATTTACATATCTTTATAATTTATCTCAATTTTAGATGAAGTCCCGCTGTGTTTTATTTCTTTTGAATTGACCAACGGTGTAATAACGGTTTTGATTCTAAGAGATAGATGGGTTTAACGGATTAAACTCATTAAAGTATTAGGACTCAATTCAAAGGAAATAAACTATAGGGATCTTATTTAAATTTGAGGTAACTATATGGATATGTAAATAGAGTTTTTCAAAAAAAAAATTTAAGTATATGACATAAACGTTGAAAATTAAATAACTATCTGTTTTTTTTTTCCCAACTGAAAATAACTATCTGTTGCACATTAATTAATTCTATTGTCTAGGATTCCCTCTAATTATAAATATATGACATTTTCAACCAAATCACGTACGTGATTAAAAAGGAAGTTAACAATCTTAATTTTTTTTTTCAAAAATCATATGCTCCTTTTACAAACATACCTCTATTTTATTTTATTGAAAAAAGTGAGGTAATAGGTATATATACCAGGGTTGTGGAAGCCGGACCTGATTGGCCAGTCCGGCCAAGAAACCGGTGAACCGGCTGGTAGACCGGTCCGGTCTGGGTTCCAATTTTTTTTAAAAAAAAGATTTTAATTTTTTTCTTGAGAATTTCATACTATAAACCTAAAATCTTCAATTTTTCACCAGTTTGGTCCCGGTTTAGCTCCAGTTTGGTCCCGATTTGACCCATTGACCCCTAACCCAGTACCTCAATCAGTTCAATACCCGGTCCAAATTTTAATACCTTGATATATACTGAATTTCCTCACCTACTTACATTAATTGAATAGCGTTAGTTATATTTGGTAATGCCTAATAAATATTATATCATACTCAATAAAATGTAACCAAGACAAATAGTGAATGATGTCTTTTGGGTTTCGGGGGGGTTGTTTAAAAATAAGTGTAATGGGTTTGTTTTATTTTAATTAAAAGATTAGCTTTTGCATTTGTTAACACATTTTCCCCCTCGCTAAACAAGAGTGGAAAAACGATATTCACTACTACAAAAAAGTAAAGCTGTGGCACTTATAATTGCATTAATTGTGGCGCTAGAGAAGTGCCACATATCTATATGCCACTAAAAAAAGCTGTGGCGCTTGGAAGCGCCACAACATTTGAAATTTTTTTTTTTAAAAAAATACCCTTCTGTGGCGCTTGTTTGAGGAAGTGCCACAGGAGTGGGGCCTCCTGTGGCGCTTGCTCAAGCAAGCGCCACAGTAGGGGGTCCTATTGTGGCGCTTGCTGACGCAAGCGCCACAAAAGGGTCCCTTTTTTTTTTTTCTTTTTCCCCTTTCTTCTTCTTCTTCTTCTTCTTTTTCCTGTGGCCCTTTTTTATGCTTTCTGATTGTGAAGTTTTATATAAAATGATTGGCTTTCGTGTTTATCATCTCCACAAATTATCAATCTTTCTATTTTATATTTCAACCTATTATATATATATATATAATTTTCACATTTAAAATTCAAGTTCCCCAACAATAATGTTCTTACATTAATACTCTCCAAAACTAACATAAAAAATATCACAATACAAGAACTTGATATGTGAACACAGTACATCAACAACTAATTAAGTAAATTAAAAGATTACTAAAAAACACAAGCTTATCGGCAAAAAAATTTAAGCAAAGCAAAAAGGTAAAAGAAACAAGGTAGGTTTCCATTCTTTTCTATTAAATTAGGAACAAAAAGGCAAACGTTATATTACAGTTTATCTTGACTAAAAAAAAATTTAAACAAAGCAAGCTAGAATGAAATAGTCTTCTTCTTACAAATCTATTAATTGACAAGCGCAGAGAGTGGGAGACCATGTTGGTGATGCTAGCTTGAGTGGCGAGTGAGCGTGTGGGTGTGTTTTTTAATGTGAAGATGATAGAAAATGGAGGGAGGGGGCCGACGGATCCACTAAGAAGATGAGAAAGGGAAAGTAGTTTAATGGAGGAGAGAGTAGTTAAATAATTAAAGTGGAGTAGTAGTCAAAAAGAGAAGGAATGGGGGGCGGACACAGGACCACTACGCGGGAAATGAAATAATTAAGAGCTACACTATCAATTTGAATTTTTTTTTTTTTAAAAAAAGTGAGCAATTGTGGCGCCTAATGCATTAGGTGCCACAATTGCTCAATTTTTTTTTTTTTTTAAAAAGTGAGCAATTGTGGCGCCTAATGCATTAGGCGCCACAATTGCTCTTCTCAGCTGTGGCGCCTAATGCATTAGGCGCCACAGCTGAGAAGCATATTAACATGTGTGGCGCCTATTTATTTAGGCGCCACACAAGCCCACTATTTTAAAAAAAAAAAAAAAAATCAGTGCTGCAGCTGTGGCGCTTGGTGGGTTAGGCGCCACAGCTGCTTTCGTGACCCCAAGTGTGGCGCCTGCGTAGGTAGGCGCCACACTAGGCCTCCTCAATTGTAGCACTTAATCTATTAGGCGCCACAGCTGGTACCCAAAATTAAAAAAAAAAAATTATAGACGTAAAAAAAAAAGAGAGAGAAGCTGTGGCACTTGTTTAAAGAAGTGCCACAAAATGTGCGCCACCTTTTACCCTTTTTGTAGTAGTGATTGTTATCCCATCTGTGTTTTTAATCTGCCGAAATGCCTGCTGGTTTTGAGTGCTACTAAAAATCATATACTGATATTTTAATGAGTTTTATTTTTGTTTTTCCCCTCATTAATTATACATATTATATTAATTATGTCAACACCAGTTTTCATTTTGATATGCGCAGGGTAATAATGAACAAGTTCCATAGGCAAACAGAAAAGTACAGTTATACTGATAATAAGTATTTGTTTACAGACAGTCATTAACAGAGCAGAAGTCGATAATAATGACAAATATGTACAGAATGTCCCAAAATTATTTCACATACAAACTATATACAACCAATGTATTTATCTTGGGAAACGTGCCTGTCAGTTTCCCTTCTTTGCATCCTTGGCTTTCGAGCCGCTGGCACCCGCTGAAACATTTTGATTAGAAAAAGGGGTGAGATTCCAAGGAATCTCAGTAGAAACATACGATCAACACATAAAATGTGAAAATTAAATATGCAATGCACCGTATCAAGTATGTGTACACAAAATTCAGGGCCAACTAACCCGTTGAAACCCCTACATGTACTTCAGCTGAGTCCTTGACTACAGTTAGGTAAGACTAGTGTACCTCAGCTAGGTCCTAGACCATAGCTAGGTAATATGCCTTCAGCACGTATTCAGATCACAAAATACACTAACACACATAATACAAATAGTCACATAGTATATGAGAGATAGTAGTTCCTACCTTAACCTCTTTCTTTTCTCAAAGGGTCCGCCTCATAAAACGTGTCAACTAAAAGCGTCCAACTCGATCCTAAAACATCAAATGTACAAGAAATAGGTTATAACCTATCCAATTATCATTTTAGACACTTCCATAGTGTTTCTTGTGGTTATATTAGCCTATGGTGAAAATTTACCAAAATGCCCCCAGGACCCCGGCCCGGCCCTACCGTACCCGACCCGATGGCACGTTTTCCCAAAATTTTGACTAGGGCTATCCTAACATAGTTTCATCCAAGAAATCCATTTTCATATTCAAAATTATCAAATTCAATGTCAAATTACGAAATTGCCCTTGGTAGCCCTACTTTTAGGATTTTAGGGGCGTTTCCGTAATTATGCTTTCTCAGCCTTTTCTGAAAAAGTGCCCAACTGTAACCCCACCTATTTTCGCCTACTGAATCCAATGGAACCATAAAATCATTGAAAATCCAACTCTAAGGCCCTCAAACATCCCTGGCCGAAATAATTGTGTTCTCCGGGAAAAATCGGGGTTTTACGATTTCGGCTCCGTAAACACGTTCCTTTCTACTCCTAACCATTTTATTAACAATCTAATTGAGTTATAACAACCATTTGAACTAAAATTGGGCAGCATAACCCTTAGATACACACTTTTCCAAAATTTAAAACCAATGGCAATCCGGCGAAATTTCACCGATTAAATTGCCCACAGCAGCCAGAATAGTTAATATACGAAGGTTGGAAGTTACCTCAAACTCCCACAAGCTTTTCCCAAAATTGGCTGAAAACCCTAACTTTTAGAACACCAAATTTGAGCTTTCCAAACCTTAAAGAACAAAGAGAAGTAGCTTAGAGTCGGAGTTATATGCATTAGGAGCTAAATCGTCGGAGAAATCGGCTTACTTTGTGAGATTTCTTCTTCTCTCTCTCTCTCTCCAAACCTCAACGTCTCTCTCTCTCTCTCTATTTCAGACCTGTTCTCGCGTGAAATGAGCTGAAGGTAGAAGGAGATAATAATATATCCTAATATTATATCTTATTTTATCCATTTACCAATTTCCAAAATTTCAAAACTTAACTTATGTACATAAATCCTTTTGTACATGTAACCATGCTCATTAAGCTCAACTAATATTTCCTTATTTATACCGCATGTAGGAGACACCTAGGGGTCCCTCCCTATAATCTCAATTGGCCTCACAACTTGTCCAGGTTACGTACACACGTAAAGTCTCAATTTTGGTCAAAATTGCACTTTTTGTTCAAATTTTCCATAAATTCATATTAAATTGACCAAAATATTATAAATATATTTTTAACCTTTATTTTCCTTAATTAATTGAAATTAACTTCAATTAATTGGAAAATAATTTATTTTGTGCTATTTTGGCAAAATTATGATTTTGCCATTACCTTTCTAATCCAATTTCTTTTCTTATTTTTCTTTGGCCAATTTCCATATATTTTTGGACCAAATATTTTCTCTAATATTCCTTCATTTTTGGATCTTAATATTGGGCTTTTTAAATTACCCAAATTAATTCCATAATTATTTTTGCCCAATTTCCCATGAAATTGAACATTTATGAAATTCATAAATTCCAAATTCATGAATATTCACCATTTTATTGAATTTCCAAAATAATTACAATATATTTGGTGAATATAAAATTTGGGGTGTTACAAATTATAAGGTTGGTGATACTTATATTTACTCTATTTCTCTCTCATACTTACCCCCTAATGTAAAAGAGCATACTTAGAAAAAACATTTATTTCATATATGCTTATTATTTTTAACTAATTTTAATCACTTTATTAAACCACGTAATTTGGCTATCGAGCTCTTATAAATAAGACCGGAGGAAGAAACGTACCAGTATCTATGCTCTTTATGAATAAACATTTAGACATGTATATCATCATTTTTTTTGGCATTGATACAGTTAAAAGGAGCATTTTATATTTATTTTATTTTTTCTAGATAACATTATAAAATTCTTAATAGTATACGAAACAAATACGTTACATTCTCTGCTATTCTTTAGAGTTTAAACCAAATGTAGCACTTTAAGCTTTTACGAGTAATTTTATTTGACATCAAGGCAATATACATTAAGTGGGCCTATATTTTAACCTAAGTCTATTTAATATACAGAAAAATTTTCCAATATTTTACTTAATTTTCATCGTCAAATGCAATAATTAATTTGGTGACATTAATGGATGTAGTTAGAATGGGAAGAAAGGTTGTGTGGAAGAAAAACAAAGCGAAGTTATTAGTAAATGAGGAGAGAAGGTGGCTGTTGGGAGGAGGGTGTCACAACAATTGGCAATTCAAAGTCCAATTCATTGACGCCAATATTTCCACATGCATTTCTCACTATTTAATTACACACTCTCATCCAGCCATAAATCCAATATGTCTAACTCTTTTTCTTTTTCTTTTTTTGTATTTTTATTTTCCCCTGTTGTCAATTTGAGCGTCTCTTTCGTCTGAAGTGGCATTGTATGGTTGGTATTTGCTCACAATTTTATTGATTTTGCATCTTATTAACCAACTATGTACCTTCCTCTTCGTTTTACATGATTTTAGTGTTCAAATGTCCAAGTGCAGGTCAACTTATTAAGTTAACATGAAAATATTGTTGTCAAACTTGTGAGTTGACTTTCTAAGTTTATCATTTTTACATTTCTACCTTACAAAATCATGTCGATTCGCTAGAAAAATTGTGCTAGTGGTAAATTCGATTAAACTTGCGAGTTTACATGCCGAGCTTACTGTTTTTACGGTTCTAACTTATAAAATCGTGTTAACTTTTTTAATTTGATTATGTGTAGTGGCTTTATATATGAATTATATAAAAATTTCTTTGTTAAATATGATAAATCATGAATGTTGATGGATTAAATTTTAATTATTTAGATTTAAAATATATTTAAATTAAATTGTTGTTATTTTTATATTTTATTTATTTAATTATACACAATTAATACCGATTTAATAATAAAAGTAAACTTTTACGAGTTTATAATTCGAGTTCATGATACGAGTTTATGCCACTGGAACGAGTTTGCTTAAATTGCTGATTCTAAAAACTTTGCATGGAAGTCCTATATCAGATAAAGTTGAAATTGATGAGTAATATATAATAAAACAGAATGATCGATAAACTTGAGCCTTAAGGTTTTGAATTAAGATCCGGGGTCATACACTATTCATTGTCCATTTGTACCTTCCTTTTCATTATAAGCGTTCAATCCTTAGATTAAGATCTATATCCATGCATCTATATATTTTAAGAATGCAATGTAGAAAAATATTAGGAATCTATTATACATTCTTTGTCCCATTTTTGATGAATTTAATTAGATCATCTATACCCATCGACCTACACACACACACACACTTTTGGAGAATAATATAGAAAGATATGACGAATCTATTATATTTTTTGGTCCTTAATATAAGATATATTTATCTAATTTGATTAAACTAACAGAAATAAGTTAAATTAGTTAATATGACAGGTATTTTTAAAAACACTCTGGTAATTTTCCTTAATTTCCTCATTCCCTCCTCTCCTTGACTATTGTTGAGGGAGTATCAATAAGGGAAAATTAGGAAAAGATTAACAAATATGAAAATTATATCTTATAGTTAGGACCAAGATTAACTCCCCAAATTTTCTTATATTAAGAACAAGAGGGAGTATATTCTCAAAGTTCATCTCAACTTCTTTTTTTTTTTTTTACAAAAAAGTTAGTAACATGGTTTTAGTTATCAACTTCGAGGGGGTTGAATTGACGATACATTCTTAGTTCTTTTTAAGGCTTAGTTGAATTGAGGTGAAGATGTGTGTTTTCAATATTTCCTTCTCCTTTGTTGTCTTTACTCAATTTCTTGTATGTGTGATTGTTCATATAAATTTTCTAATTGAAGTTGGGTATAAAATTTCAACACACGTTCCATTTTTAATTAACTGCCAGTATCTATTGAGATATTGGCAAGATACTTTTGCAAGTTTGTCAAATTAATCTATGTGTAAGATATATAGTGTGTTTTGATTTATCGTACTGTACTTGACATTGGTTATAAATAAAATAAGGGAAAATACCAGCTAGGTCCTAAGATACAGAATTAATCCCAAAAAAGTCCCTTTGCAAATTCCAATGTCAGAAAAGTCCCTAGGGACTTTTCTGACAGCAATTCCCTTTGAGAAATGACTAAAATAGCCCCCACTGAAATAAGAAAAAAAACGCACAAAGGAGAGAGGAGTGAAGCTCGTATTACTGTATTAGTGATCAAGGCATTAAGGAAAACAGAAAAACGCACACGGACGAAGGGCGTAGGAGGTGCAACATTGAAGGGATACAAAGTGGCGTTAATGTTCTTGGGAATCTTGTCTTCTTCATCGTCCAGGTACATGCAGCAACGTAGAGAAACGAACTCTCGAAAATTTTGTTTCTTTCTGTGTGTAACATACTTCGTTGAGAGTGAGGGTTTGGTGAAAGGTTGGATCTTGAGCTAAAAAATGGAGTAAGTGGTAGGTGGTAGAGAAGAAAAGCTAAGAATTTGGTAGACAAATGAGCTTGATCATTGAAGTTGGGATTTCACCTTGGGTGGGTTGAGTTTATGTTAGAGTGCTATGTTTTTATGGCATAGTAATAGAGGAGCTGCTGTGTTTAAAGTGAGAATGATGAATGTAATTGGTATTCTTTGCTGGAAAAACGCTGAAATGAATAAAAAAAAATTGTTGAAAATTTGTGCATATGAAGTTGTAAATATAGCTTTGGAAGTTGTTAATATGTACCGTAGGTATGCTCTGTTTTTGGTGAAGCAAACAGAGGTTTGACCCTGTTTTTAGTGTGTTAGGTGTTGTTAGAAAAAGCACATGTGTAGGAAAAAAAGTGTAGTTAACGTGTTGTTAATGTGTGCATATGAAGTTGTAAATATTGCTATGGAAGTTGTAAATACGTACCGTAGCTGTGCTCTGTTTTTTGGGAAGAGAACAGGGGTTTTGCCTTATTTTTAGTGTGTTTGGTGTTATTAGAAAAAGCATATGTGTAGGAATAAAACGTGTAGTTAACTTGTTGTTAATATGTGCATATGAAGTTGTAAATATTGCTGTGGAAGTTGTTAATACGTAACGTAGCTGTGTGCTGTTTTTTGGGAAGAGAACAGAGGTTTTGCCTTATTTTTAGTGTGTTTGGTGTTATTAGAAAAAGCATATGTGTAGGAATAAAACATGTAGTTAACTTGTTGTTAATATGTGCATATGAAGTTGTAAATATTGCTGTGGAAGTTGTTAATACGTAACGTAGCTGTGTGCTGTTTTTTGGGAAGAGAACAGAGGTTTTGCCTTATTTTTAGTGTGTTTGGTGTTATTAGAAAAAGCATATGTGTAGGGATAAAATGTGTAGTTAACTTGTTGTTAATATGTGCATATGAAGTTGTAAATATTTCTGTGGAAATTGTTAATACGAAGTTTGTGTTGCAGATTGACATAAAAGATGGGAAGCTGTTCGGGGAAGAATTTATTTTGTTTCTTTCATGTGGGGGGAAGTTTTTAAATGGTGGAGAAGATGAAATGCAATATGTTGGTGGTTTAGTAAGAACAAGATGCGTAAAGGAAGGCACAACATATGAGGAGTTGCGAAGAATCATATCATCCATAACGGGAAAAGAAAGGAATGAAATGCAAATGAAGTTCAAAGTTGCCCTTGATACGTCAACATTTGTGGATCTTGTAGATGACGAAGGGGTGTATCATCTAATCAAATATAATGAACAATATGGTCATGTGTATATTGAAGAGGATGGTGATAATGGCAGTACAGAACCAGCAATGAACGGTCAAATGGAAGAACAAGAAGTGTAAGTTTATTTGTCCTAAGAAAAGTAATTTCTTCCAACGTGAATATGTGCAAGAGCACTAAAACTTGTAATTTCTTGCAGGATTGATCATTTGTTTGGAGGTGAAGGAGGAATGTGTACATCCCTACATGGTTTGTTAAATGAAGGTCAAGTGATCCCATCATTGACTTGTGCTATGCAAATGGTGCCAACCCCTATACCAGAAATGAATCATAGAAAATGGAGGGATTTGATTATTGGAGCAGGACAGATTTTTCCGAATGCTGTGAGCCTTTGTCAAACGCTATACAAATATATTATTGCTCATAAGTTTGCATACCAATTTGTCAAGAACAATCAACACAAGATAATTGTGAAGTGCAAGGTTGAAGGTTGTCCTTGGTACATGGGTGCATATTCATCAGGAGAGCATCAAGATACAGAGTTTTTAACCATTAGAACACTCAAAAGTGAACACGTTCACCAAGCACAAGATAGCCTAATAGTTTTGCATCCACACAGGTCGAGCTTGACATCATCAATCGTAATGGATGATTTGAGGTGCAATATTGATAAGACTACTAACGTCATTCGATCAGACATGTACAGAGAGTATGGGGTGCGGCTGAACTACCGTCAAGCATATAGGGCAAAAGAAAGAGCGGTAAGGGAATTACATGGTCGAGTAGAAGACTCTTACATGGTAATTCCTTGGATATGTGACAGACTAATCGAGAGTGACCCGGACACAGTTGCAAAATGGGGAGCCTCATCTAACAATAGATTTCATAGGGTTTTTATTGCTTACGGGTGTTCTATTAAAGGGTTGTTAGGAGGTTGTCGACCCATACTTTATGTAGATGGTTATCATCTAAGTGGCCCTTATAAGGGAACAATGTTGTCAGCTAGTGCATACAATGCAGACAACCAAATGTTTCCCCTAGCATATGCCATTGTGAGTAGTGAGACGTATGATGAATGGTCTTGGTTTCTATCGAACGTGAAAGACATTACCGGCTCAATGTTGGTAACAATTGTCTCAGATCGCAATAATGTGATTATTGGTGCTGTAAAAGAAATATTTGGCAGTGAGAGACATGCTTTTTGCTACCGGCATGTAAAGGAAAATTATAGTGCCGAGTTCCTACGAATTAATAGAGGTCGGACACGAACATCGGCGAATAGCAAGGAGAATGCACTCCTTCTTCTTGATGCAATTGCATATGCAAGGTTGGATGAAGACTTTACTAGTGCAATGGGTACATTAAGATTGTTCAATCCACAATTGGCAAATTGGGTGGAGAATCATGGGGATGTTGAGAAATGGGCTCTAAGCAAGTTTCCTTTCAAAAGGTGAGATAACATAACAAGTAATCTTGCAGAGTTGTTTAATGCATGGATGTTAACAGAAAGGAAGCACACCGTGTCAGTTTTAATTCATGAAC
This sequence comes from Inga leiocalycina, assembly GCA_963242795.1. Classification (NCBI taxonomy): domain Eukaryota; kingdom Viridiplantae; phylum Streptophyta; class Magnoliopsida; order Fabales; family Fabaceae; genus Inga; species Inga leiocalycina. The sequence continues at coordinate 52,532,149 of OY725330.1, read as the reverse complement.
ATTGGGAGAAATTGGCTCGAAAATTGATTGCAAGCAAGATGGCCATGGGTAGTTGGAAAAATGCAGTGGGACCAAGAATTGAAGAAAAATTGCTGCAACAAGCTAAACATGTTGAAAATATGGAAGCATCATATTATGGAGACAATCAATTCTCGGTTCGAAGTAGATGTGGAGATGCCATCATTTTTGTGAATGTAGATCTTGGTGAAAGAAAATGCACATGTCTAGCATGACAAATGAGTGGAGTACCTTGCGCCCATGCATGTGCAGCTATTAAGGTACTTAGTGGTAATGTCTACACATTTGTAGATGACTAGTTTAAACTGGAAGCACAACGAAAAATATATGAAAGTTCCATGAGGCCAGTCGCAACTCATGATTGTCCACGGGTTGAGTCTCCGACGGTGACACATATGCTAACACAGACATTCTTAGACCCTCCAATCACTTCAAGGCCACCAGGGAGACCGAAAAGGAAAAGAAGGGAATCTCAGTTTCAAAACAAAAAGATATATCATTGTGGGAGATGCAATGAGGCTGGGCACACAGTCAAAACTTGTAGAAATCCAAATCCATCCTAAAAACAAGTACATAAATGTAGATTATTTTGATAGTAACTTTCTGATGATGTATATATTGACCATGAAGTAGTTGCATTCCCTCACCCCTTTTGCTTGTTGAATGCATCCCCAACTTGGTGTATCTATGTAATTAGTATATCATATTAAGTGCAATGAGTAAGTGAACAAAAGGTACTTACTGATAGTACTTAATATTTTATTGTCTTAGTATATATGGAAATGATAAGCTATTCTGTTGTGACAGTACAGGTATTATTTTGTTTAAGTTAATGCTACGTTGTAGTGACAGGAGTCACATGAAATTGTACAACCATAAGAGGGTTGGGCAATGACCTTGTGAAAATAACTTTTTTTGTTGTGAAAACATATGTACATAATGGCTTATGCACAAGGCTACATGATGTTGCTAGTGTTAGCTCAAGAATATTATGCAGATCGCTACATCACTGGGTTCAGCTGATGGTAAGACATTGTGAGAGTGTCAAAAATTATACTGTACAGAGGAAGTTGTTATTATAACTGAATATGTTGTAAATATAGCAGAACATATTGTAAACGATGATAGAAGAAAGTGGAGCCTAAGTGTTGGCTTGTTGCACAAGCTACTGCCCTGGTGTCCCTGGGGAAGTGGTTGTAAACGTAGCTTAAGAACTTGTAAAAGGAGTTGAAGGTGTTGTAAACGTAGCAACAAGTGTTGTAACATAAACCATTTACGCTTTCTTTCTCCCAAGTTGTAAACGCCGCTTATGACGTTGTTAATATAGCTGAAGCTGTTGTAAATATTGCAGACCATATTGTAAACATTGCACAAACTTGTAAAATGAGCTTAAGGTGTTGTAAACGTAGCAACAAGTGTTGTAATATAAACCATTTACACTTTCTTTCTCCTAAGTTGTAAACGCAGCTTATGACGTTGTTAATATAACTGAAGATGTTGTAAATATTGCAGACCATATTGTAAACGTTGCACAAACTTGTAAAATGAGCTTAAGGTGTTGTAAACGTAGCAACAAGTATTGCAACATAAACCATTTTACGCTTTCTTTCTCCCAAGTTGTAAACGCCGCTTATGACGTTGTTAATATAGCTGAAGATGTTGTAAATATAACAGAACATATTGTAAACGATGATAGAAGAAAGTGGAGCCTAAGTGTTGGCTTGTTGCACAAGCTACTACCCTGGTGTCCCTGGGGGGAGTAGTTGTAAACGTAGCTTAAGAACTTGTAAAACGAGCTTAAGGTGTTGTAAACGTTGCAACATGTGTTGTAAACAGGTGTTGCTTTCGCTTCGCTATAGCAAACCCATAGCGTCCGCGGTCAGAAGGGCCTATTTTTTATGTGTTTTTGCTTTTGCTTCGCTATAGCGAACCCACAGCATACGCGGTCACCAGGGAATAACACTTATTAAGTTGTTAATATAACTGAAGATGTTGTAAATATTGTAGATCATCTTGTAAACGATGGCAGAAGAAAGTGGTGCATAAGTTGTGGCTTGTTGTATAAGCTACTGCCCTGGTGTCCCTGGTGGGAGTAGTTGTAAACGTAGCTTAAAAACTTGTAAAAAGATCTAAAGGTGTTGTAAACGTAGCAACAAGTGTTGTAACATAAACCATTTACACTTTCTTTCTCCCAAGTTGTAAACGCCGCTTATGACGTTGTTAATATAACTGAAGCTGTTTAAATATTGCAGACCATATTGTAAACGTTGCACAAACTTGTAAAATGAGCTTAAGGTGTTGTAAACGTAGCAACATGTGTTGTAAACTTAAAAACAGCAAACACTTGTTCAAATGACATGTCCAACAACCTGAGCAAAATAACTGATATGTACATGTTGATATAAGCTGAGCAAAATAACTGATATGTACATGTTGATATAAGCTGAACAAAATAACCTGAGCAAAATAACCTGTTTGGGGACCTAGTCAAGCATTTGATATGTACATATTGTAAAGTTAAATCATTATGTCACCAAAATAACTGATGATGGTGTAAACTAACTATACGTTGTGCCTTTTGCAGCAAGTTGGCATTCATACAAAATATCAACTCCAGAACACTCTAAGTAGCCATTTTCACAGAACAATACGTCAAATGCTACACGACTTTCTTCCTCTTCATTTGTTGACTTCCGTTGAGAAGGGACAACACCTTTTGAGCGTGTTTGTTCTGTTCATGTGCAACTAGCCACCATAAACAATCTATCTTCACTTGCCGAATCTGATGATCACCAAGCTTAGGCATAGTGTACCCCGCCTTGTCATGTGTCGAGTCATCCCAGCTATGTAACCATGACAGAACATGAACACCACACGAATCGCTGAAAACAAAAAGCCACATACACAGTTCCAATGTTATAACAACCGAATGGGTAAAAAAAGTAATAGTTGAAAGAGTTGGCGGAACAAAAACAGCACTAACGTAACTTCCTTTGGTATTTTCTGCCCTTTGTCATATACTTCGGGTTTTACTCGACAAAGTATGTTAACAATGCAATCTCTCTGGAAGTTGTACGAAAAAGAAGTTATGTCAGAAAACAACAATGACGAATGCACACAAACCATTTGAGAAACAAACACTTACACACTGCTGTGCGAGCCGTTCTTTGGCTCGAATATCTTCTTTTTGGCTTTTGCTCATTCTCTTCGGTTTTGTTGCATCTTCTTCTACCTTTTGTGCCCTTGCATATGTTAATTGGTCAACCAATGAATCCAGCACATAAAACCGCATTGTCTTCGTCTCTAAGACATAACAAAACCAATGATCCAGGCGCAGGGTAGGAACAAAAATCAAGTGCAATCGCCAATGTTGTAACCAATATGTTCAGTTAAGATCTCCGCATCATGTGATTCCAATGACCACTTTTAGGATCCGCTGCCATTTTTTGCATCAATTCTGTAGAAAATATGTGTCTGGTCACCCGGCTGCTATTATGTACTTGATCCCCCACTAACGTCCTCGCAACCATGGTCATAAACTATGCACCATTAAAAAAAGAGTCAGCAATTCGCAAAATTCAATGAACATAGTATGAGTTAATTGTTCAATTAACTTACCCTGTTACTAATCCAACCCCTTGGACGAAGGCAATATAGTTCACCGCGGGTCAATAAATAGTCATACATGTCCACAAACTCCCTAATACACAAACAAGTGCACAAAGTCAGTTTTTGTGATTCATGTAAGTTGAGATTGCAGAAGTGTGATTACTTACTCTTCCTCATCCTCTGGTGATTTACATCGTGTAGTGCACATTTGATATAAAACTTCCTTATCCTTCTCATCTTGACTTCGCTTCTTAGCCATTGTTGTCACCCAAGGAGACCCAATAGCAGGTTTCTTAACCCTTGTAGATTTCCTCAATTATGCCTGTTCCTTTCCTTTCGATTCCACTTCCTCCTTATCTCCCATACCATGTACACCTCCTACTTCTTCCTCTGACCCTTCGTCTGCACTTATAGACTGCTCCTCATCGTCTTCTCTTTTTCTTATGTCACCCCCCTCAGCATGTTCATTATCTTCACTTTCAGACGAAGATTTAACGTCTTGCACCTTTTCATCCCCTTCATCCATTTCTCCCCCGCCTAAGAGCATCGCCTGAAGGGAAAGAAGTTCCTCTTGCACTATTGACACCACCCTTGACATAATTCGATCATATGTTCTCTTGATTTCCTACAAATTAGACATCACAAAAACTTAAGTCAATACTTTCAACTGAATGTTATTGTGACATCAGATTTCACATCTTACCGGGTGTGTTAGCATGGTTTGTTCATGCAATTCAGAAGAGGCAGATCCAACTACATTGTTGTCTGACTGAATGAATGTAGCAACCCTTGGTTACTGACTGAATGTAGCAACCCTTGGTTGCTTTCCTTCTCTGTCTGCACTCTACTTTTTACATTGTTGTCATTCCAAAATGCAAGCACATTTTCACTTGTAGAGGCATGTAGTTGGCCTAGGGGAAAATGTTGCAAGCAAAATACCTGTACAGAAATTAAATTACAACTTAACAGCAGCAGAATTCAACATGTAATGCAGCGATATACAACTAATTAAAAAAGCCAATAAACGTTATATAGATCAAACATGCACTTACCATTAGAAAATATATACATCCCCCGACATTGATCCTCCCTGCATCTTTCCCTTTCACTAATTTCTTCTTGTACTGTGCAAGAGAATTTGATAGTTCAATCAACACAAAACTCGACCAATCGTACTTCCCAAGACCTCCTTTTGTTGCCGCCATCACTTTCAACACTCTATTAGTCACTTTTATACCCGACCCGGGACACAAGAGAGTTCCCAACGCATACATGACAAAGTGGAATTCGAATTCCGGATCCTCATCTCTCTCAATTAGCCATTTTCCAATGGTTTTGTAAGGCACTGTCCTGTACAATGTCTTCAATTGTTCAAAACCTTCTTCTTCTTTGTTGACTTTTTCCTCAATGTCCCCCCTTACACGGTAACCCCATCAATTGTTGAACATCTTCCCGGCGGATGTTCAATGACCTCCCTCGAATCAAAACATTGTTAGTTGGATGGTCAAATGCAGACATCAACTGACCACATAGATCTCGGGGGATTTGTGAGCAGCTTATATGAACTAACTTGTCAAATCCGATTTTCTTTAGCCTTTCCATCTTATCTTCTCTATTTTTCACAATGTTGCACACTTTCATAAATTGAGTAGGAGCACATCGGGTCAAGAATGGAAGCACGTATTTTGTCCCTTTTGCCTCACTCCTTAAATTCTTTGCCCTCACCTTATATGCCTCCTTCTCCTCATCTTTCAATACGTCCCAAGCTTCTTTCATAAACTGTGTCTCCTCTTTTAAACGCTTGCACTCCTCCTTCTTGTTTTTCTTGTTCTTAAAATAATCTTGTGTAAACAATATATACCCTGAAACTTTTTTCACCCTCTCTCCCTCTCCATCTTTCCTTTCTTTCTTCTTTGCCATTTTTTGCTTAACCTTGACCGTAATTACTACTTTATTCACACACCACCAAAAACATAAGACATTAACCAATCATTTGTATATAACAAACAACTAATTTATGAAGTTAATTGCAATTCCACATCAGTAATGTACAGAACACAGTCATCTAGACAATATATATATATATATATATATATATATATCAATCACTAAGTCATATAAATCAACAATGAAGCATAAGGTCATGAACAAAACTTTCTTCTGCAACTCATCACACACAACAAACAATTTTTCATATCAACGGTTGCTAACTATTCTATACTGACAAGTACCAATTCGTACAATGGTGTATGTTGTACCTAGAGCCAACTTTACTTCCTATACTGCCCATTCTTCTGTTGGAACCACTCAAAAACAGTAATAAGCAACACAAACTGAAGCATTAATAGGACATCAATTTTTAACAGTAACTAACTTCCAAATGCACCAATTATAGAGAAGCACATTATTAGCCTCATACCCATTGATTCTGACCTCAAACCCAATGCTAGAGCAGCACATTATCACCAAACCACATTATAAAACATTCCCTGGCCTTCAACGTTACTCATAAACAAACATCTATACCCCCAAAACAACAACACTGATTCAGCTATCACATACCAGCGCCACACATAAAAAGAACAAATTTAAACCCGACAACCACCTTCCTTAACCAATGTATTTTCCCAACTAAATTCCAAGAATCAATACTTTCCCCCAATCCCAAACTAGTGGCAATTATTTTCTAGTCTATTCAAAATTCAGATCTATCTTGGAACAGCATAAATTTTTAAGTTATACTCATGCATATACATAAATAGACCGAACAGAATAGAATAAACGCAGTGATCACAGAACCCCAACCACAGAGGCGTTTCCTTTGTTTGGTAGCCGAGAAAAGAAACGAACAGTCTCAAAAAGTCGTAATGCATCAAAGCCACTAGCGGATGTTGTATTTTGCCAAATATCTTACTTCTTTCAAGCCAAATTAGAGCAAGCAGGGAAAAGAAATAAAGACACCACGGAGACATATTTTAACCAAGGTATTAAAGACCGGACCGGGTATTGAACCGGTCGGGGTACTGGGTTAAGGGTCAGTGGGTCAAACCGGGACCAAACCGGAGCTAAACCGGGACCAAACCGGTGAGTAATTGAAAATTTTAGGCTTATAGTATGAAATTCTAAAGGAAAAAGTTAAATTTTTTTTTTTTTTAATTTGGGACCCGGACCGGACCGTGAACCGGACCGGTCTAGTGACCGGTGCGGCGGTTTCCGGTCCGGGTCCGGGAACCATGATTTTAACCGCTAGGTCAGCGAAAGCAACTGGCCAGTCAAAACAAAATTTAGATGAATGAAAGCGAAAAACAGAAAGGACACGCAGACAGAGAGCACAAGAAGAAATGCGGAACTCACAAGTACAGAATGAAAGAGAATGGCCATTGGAGAGTCCAAGAGCAGCAGCACCGCAACAACAATTAATGGTGCCATTTCACAAAAAAAAAACCACACAGTAAAGGGGCGGACGATTGACCATCGGAGGAGCACTCGAGGGACGCTGGGTGTTGGAGCGATGCGGCTGACGTTGTTGGACAGGCGCCAGATTCTTTGCCGCTGCAACACCGGCCGACGTTGGCGCAGCCCACGAACACTGGCTGCTTCGCGGCGGACTGTGCTGCACGCTTGGGGTACGGCGCACTCACCCACGCTGACTCGCACGGCAGCGACACGGCGTCGAAGCCCCCCGACGCTTGACGATGAACCACAGCACGACGGAGGAACGAGAAGCAGAGCCGCGTCCAGCTACTTCGAACCCTGTTTCTTCTTTTCAAAATGAACCTGAAGCTTTAAAAATGACCTCATTTTTTTAAATTTAAGTGTGGGCTATTTTAGTCATTTCTCAAAGAGAATTGCTATCAGAAAAGTCCCTAGGGACTTTTCTGACATTGGAATTTGCAAAGGGACTTTTTTGGGATTAATTTTGTACCTTGGGACCTAGCTGGTATTTTCCTATAAAATAAACCATTATTAACATATTCAAGTCCATTAAAAACAATGCACGTGTCATTTTCTTCTCCGCCTGATTGGAAAATGGAAATTAAAGCTTGGCTATAAACCAAGAGAAGATCTATTAGCAGATTCAGATGGATCGAGAAAGATGAAGTACTGAAGTACACAATTAATACTTATTGGGTAAAGGTGCAAAAATGCCTATGATCTTTCCCAAAAAGAGCTACCAGCACCATATAAAAATTTTTGGTTCAAAAATACCTATCAAAACTCTAAAAGGGTCCAAAAATACAACTTCCGTCAAATGGCTAAACGGACGTTTATTAAAGAATATGACCATATATAAAAAAAAGGACTTGTGGGTCAATTGTGGGTCAAACGACTGTCTTGAGGTGTTAGCCGAAGGTCGCTGCGGTTGTCGTGGGTTGCCGAAATTTGCTTCGTCGTTAGTGTCGTGCTCTCAGATCTCAGATCCGCTGCCACTCGCTGTGGTTGCTGTGGGTCACCGTGGGTCGTCGGGATCTGCTTTATCGGTAATATTCTGCAGAAGTCGAAGAGAGTTTTCAGGATCAACCTACGGTAGTGAGATCTCAATTCCGGCGCTGCTCATTGTGGTTGCTGTGGGTCACCATTTCTGTTTCGTCAGTGTTCTTTATCCTCAGCTATTTTTCTCTTCTTTGATGGATCTATTTGTGGTTGCTTGGATTTTCTGTGGGCCACCATTTCTGTTTCTTCAGTGTTCTTCATCCTCAGCTATTTTTCTCTTCTTCGATGGATCTATTTGTGGTTGCTTGGATTTTACCTATTGCAAAGTGCTTTGCTTGAGGTAGAAGGTCGATGCTCTTGTCGTTCAGATCAAGCACATGTAGTCGCTGGTTTATTGTGTAGTCGTCGCTGGTTTTTCAATCTTTGGGTTATTTAATTGAACTTGCTTCAACGACTACAGAGGTGAAATGGAGAAGAAGAAGGGAACATGAAGTTGGGTAAAAATTAAATAACCAGCGACTACACAATAAACAAAGTGCTTTGCTGGAGGTAGCATGAAAGAAAAATTCGAAAGGGTTGAAGTTGGGTAAAAAAGGAAAAGCCCACCATGTCCTACAGTAAAAATAACAAGGTGGAAGAGAGATGGATAAATCGTGGGACCCACAGCTTATCATATAACATCCGTTTAGCTGCTTTGACGGAAGTTGTATTTTTGGACCCTTTTAGAGTTTTGATAGGTATTTTTGAACCAAAAATTTTTATATGGTGCTGGTAGCTCTTTTTGAGAAAGATCATAGGCATTTTTGCTCCTTTACCCATACTTATTTAATGATACGAAGGTCTTTTAGTATTGCACATAGTTAATAATATTGACACATATCAGCCAATTTAGGGGTCTATTATTAATAATTAGAGAGTATATTATTACTATTATTATAATTGTTATTATCATTAGTATTATTAGTATTATTATTACTGCTTCCAACTTAGATTAGTATGAATGGTTAAGGCTTTTGTCCATTAACAAGACATTGAATATTCAATTTTCAGTCTGTGTATAAAGCAAAATTATTAAAAATTTAACATTTGCCCTTTGTATTCGAGGGAAATTAAGGTTTAATTTTTCTTCAGAAGTTGTTGTGCAGTAGTAATGTTGCCCTAGAATTTTTTTTTTTTTTTTGCTTAATGTAGCCCCATCCGAATGTTTTCAAATCATAGTGATATCTCCCCAACCCGTTATCCAAGTTGCTTTCAATTGTTAGTTGACTAGATATGCTAAGTCGACAGGTTTACGTATAATCCATTTTTTTCAAGTTAGATTTATAAATAAGGAAAAAATTTAAAAATGCATCCCATATGAAGGATTGAAGAAAATTAAAGAAGTGGAAGTATTTTGTATGGTGAAGAGAAGATAAAAAAGGTACCTATTTATCTCAAAGTTGTTGGGGTATAGCGGCAAAGGGTTTTTAATTGGTGGCATTGTTCTTGACAATATCTCTCAATGTGTCATGCTTTAGTAATCGAATCTTCTTTTTCATTATTACTCTTTGGCATACGTGAGCTCCTCCTCCATCCATCTATGGCTTCTTCTTCTTCTTCACTATTGTTCACTCTACCAATATAGCATATTTAGTTAACTCACGATTAAATTTAACATAAATAACGGTGAGGGTGACATTGCTATAATTTGGAAACTTCTAAACATAAAAAAGAAAACTTCCAAGGTAAACATTGCTCATGAGTAAAAACTTTCGAGACAAATTTACATTTTAATAAAAATGACGTGGATAAATTGTAGAATATAATTGTCGACTTGACATGTTTGGTTAACAAATAATTAAATTTAACATAGATAACGACCGGGGCAAAATTACTGCTATGTGGACAAAATATTAGTCATAAAATGACGCATTTTTAACCTGATTCAATGGTCATCTAATCAACAAATAAAGTTGAACCGAAACTATATATCATATATATATCAATCTGTTGAAATAGTTTTTTTTTTTCCTCTTCTTTCTTTTTTGATAAGGTTTTTATGATAAATACTAAAATATTTTCATTAAGATATATCATATAAGCTGACACAAACATACTCAACCTTGAGAGACTTTCAGGTTGCACTCAATTTTACCTACTATATATAGCCAACTAATAATTAATTGATTTAACAATGCCATTTAATTTACTTTATTATTTATAATAGTGTGAAAAATGAACTCGATATAGTTATATATAGATCGTCTTTACAATAATGGAAATAATAGCGAGCTTACTACGATTTCATCATCAGAGACCAACCTAGCTATCACTTAAATAATGTTCAACATTTTAGGTGAAACCCTGAAATTAATCAAGTATACTATATAAGGCTACGCTATTATCATTCATGTATAAACACCCTTAAAACCAATAATTAGCCTCCAAACGCTTAAACTCAATGCTATTATATTGTACAAAACTATAGTTGTATTCTTCTAACTAAGTTTTGTTGTCCTGATCATAATAAACTTATTATTATGATAATTAATCCTCCTGACCTATCTTTTTTTTTTTTAATCAAATAAAGCTTAGGCCTTGTTTGGTTGCAAGAATGCTGAGAGGAAGGAACGAAATGCAATCCTTTAAGATATTTGGTTGCAAACATGTCATCATCATTACAAACAAAAAAATAGGAATTAATTATCATTCCTTCCAAAAATTGAAAGAATGGCCATTCCTCGCCATTCTCTACCAGTTTGATGAAAACTGAAAAGCGGTCCCCATCAACTAAAATAAAAAAATTTAATTAATTATATTAATTTAACGCAAGTTAAAATTTTAATAAAAACTGTATTTTACCAAAATTAATTCAAAAATGAAAATATCATATTTAACTGATCAAACTAATTTTCGTTGAGAGAATAATAGTATATTAAATGAAAGTGTTTTCGTCTAATTAATAAAATAAATATAAAAATACTCCACGCATGATTAGATTATATCTAAAAATTTTATATTAAATGTCATGTGTGTTCTGGAACATACTTCATGGTGAATTATTCTCAACTGAATAGTTTTTGTTGTTATATTTTAACTGTAAAATTAGGGTGGGGTGTTTATATAATGAATCCATTCTATGTAATGAATTGAGTGACAAATTTGAAACCGATTGAAACTCTTCTACTTTTCCCAATATTATCATAATAAATGGAAAGGAATCAATTTATTTTCCACAACCCTCTCATTGTAAGTATGAGTAGAGTCAACAAAAAGCATTTAAAATAATATTTTCCACTTTTATATTCCGCCCAATATTTAATGCTACTTTGCTGTTTTGTCACTATCATGCTTCTCCATATATCCCAATTCAGACAGCTGCCTAATTAGCCGGTTATTCTATTTCCTGTGGAAAAAATCCATGCATGTGTTTGGATTTAATGAAATTTTTCCTAACAATAAAAATTAATATACGCAAACACACTCATTATCTTGCAAGCCATACCTGTCCTAATCAATCACTATGATATCACAATTTCCACTAGTTTGAAGTATTTTCTTCCTACATTTAATTCAAAAGAAATAAATAAATCAAATTAATCAAAAAGTTGTAATTATTTTAAAAATTAATCTTAATGAAATGTGCGAATGACATAACGTTTATCTGAGACTGGTTGAATCGATCTAATCATTTTTAGCTTCATAACGTATCTAGTTGTCAAGTCTCATCCATTATACTGTCTGTATTTTGATTTTTAATACCCAAATGAAAAGGGTTTGATGTAAGGGAGAATTACGTTCAGATCCTGCAGAAGAGGAAAAATGAAAAAATGATCTCCTGAATTTGTTGATAATGCCCCTGAACCAAGGATGGAACTAGGTTAGGCCCCTAATAGGGGCCTATGGCCTAACGTATTTAGTAAATAGGTCAGGCTCATGTTCAGACATATTATTAGGTCTATTTAGATAAACAGGTCATGCCTTTTTTTATAAGGTCTAGCCTACGAGCCTACAGGCCTTACCTATTTAACTTTTTTTAAAAAAATTTATACTATTATATAATTATATATAATATCATCTAAATAATTTTATAAATTATTTATAAATTTACCAACTTAATTTTAATTTTAAGTTTCATATTTCATCATCATTACACTCAACCCTTGTTTACGTATAAATCATTTACCCTCACCTCTCTTTTCTTCGATGGCTCGAGATGGCAACACTAACTCACTTTCTCTCCCCTAATTTGTGCTCTCCACTAAAGCATAATAATTGTTATGAGTTTATTTTAGTGTCAAATGAAATAATATAATCTTAATAAGAGGAGTTTATCCCAGTTTACATGGGAAGAGTAAAAGAGGTAAAAATATAGTTGTACATGTTATTTGTTATACTTAGTCGATTTTAAAAAATATATCTCATTAGTCAACAGACGATTAGTTTTTCTTATTTCTATTTTCTCAAATAAATATTGTCATTAGACATTATTTTCTTTTCCTTACTAAGCCTTAATATTATGACAACAATAGATGTTAGACTTTTAAGACATAATGTACGATTGTATATAAGCATGAAAGGTTATATATGAATTTGGAGGCGTAAGCTTTAAAGGCTATTTAAAGTCCTATATTTTACGTAGGCCTTCAAACAGGTTTCAGGCCTTGTCAGGCCTTTTGAAAGCCCAGGCTTAGGCCTAAAAAAAAGCCTACATACAGGCTCAAGTCCAGGCTCAAACTTTGAATCTCTGTTGCAGGCCTAAGCCTATTTAGGCAAAGCCTAGCCTATTTACACCCCGATCATGAGCTTATCAATGAGACTATTTCTTCATTTTTTCTCTTATACGGAACCTAAATGTAATTCTCCCTTGATATAATGAAAGATTAAAAAGCAACTCCAATAACAATAATTTGCGTGTGATATACTCCCTCCGGTCTTAATTATAAGACAAAGTTGACTTTTTTGGAAAAATTAAGGAAGTCAATTTAATTACTTTAGAGTATTCTTATTTTTATTTATTTTTCTCCAAACTAATTAATTTGACTAATAAACTAATATATAATCTAAGGATACTAAAAATATAAACACTCTAAAGTAATTTAACTGGCTTCCTTAATTTCTCCAAAAAAATCAATTTTTTCTTATAATTAGGACCGGAGGGAGTAATACTTTTTAAAGCATGGAGATACTAGATGTATATCTCATCATAACCTTAAGTTTCTGTCCTTTTGTGTGCATATATAACCTCGCCAAACTTTGATTGATATGTAAATAACCCCTGAACTTTAAATTTTATCCAAAAAAACAAAACAAAACAAAAACAATGTGCAAAATTAATCGTATGCCAGTTATTTGCATAAATATAATAATTTAGGGGTTTTATTGTAATGTTTCAAATGTTAGGAAGGTTAAGTTCATAATCATAAGGATTATGCATAATTTAGCCTCTGTTTAATCATATATATAACTTAATTACGTTGAGGGCTTTTCAAAATGATCCAACGAAAATTTGTATACTAAATTTTGGTTGTTCTCTTAACATGATTGTTAGGAAAGTGAACTTGCATTAATATGTGAAATTAAACCAACCACCAACCAACAACGGAACAGAAGAAAAGGAGAAAGCAAGTGGTTGAGACTTGGAGAGACCTGAAAATGGGAAGGTATAATCAGAAGGGAAAGTTGAGTTTGTGCTCTTCAAGCAAGCCCCTATCCTATCTATCATATGAACCAGAAAAAAATAACTTTTTCAACTGTTTCATATTTAATAATCACAGACACACACACACACACACACTAAGTTCACTTAATTATTTTAGTTGGAAGATCTATACTAGTATGTCGACATGGATATATACCACCTTCTCCACACACTCACACACATCATATAACCTAAAAGCCAATTATATTAAATCTCTTGTCCGTTTCATTCTGGAATTTTGGGACGATTATATTCATATCGAGCGATCACAACTGTACATCCCGACCATTATAATATATTAATTGAATGGAATGTGCAGGATAATATTATTTGCATGCTACACTTGGAAATCAGGCTTTAATAGATGGAACTAAACAGAAGGGGCAAAAATGTTAAATGAGTTCAACCCCAGAAGTAATAAAACAACCATATAATGTTTATGGATGAGTTTGCTGAGCAAAGGGTTGAATGTTGGAGGTCTACCTAAACCCTATTACACCTTAATCTATTTTCCAACCACCAGATGTGTAATCACCCCTTTATTTTGTAAAACCAGTCTCAAGTGAGAGATTATAGTTTTAAGGGAAAATTAATTATTTATCACAATCCAATCTCTGAAGTTTAATACAAGGTAAAATCAGTCCCTCAAGTTTTAGCTGTTTCATCCATTAACCCTTAAACTTTATGATTCGATTACAACTTAGTTTTTGAAAAAAAAGATGATTTTGTAAAAGTGTAGACTGTAGAGACTAACTAATTAAGCAGTTAAAACTTGAGACACTGGGTTGAACTAAATCAAAATTACAATCAAGGTATGATTGGTTTTTTTTTTTTTAAATATTGTTATCGGAATAAGTTTATTGCATAATATGCCCTTTCGATATAAGAGAGATTGCCACTGTGAATTTAGTCCTTGCAGATTTATTGACATTTGATGAGGCTTATTGTTCAAGTCTAATGTCACACCCCGCACTTCCCCTACACGAAACCCCAATCCCAGGGCCTACAGGCGTGGACTCACAAAGATATCCACCCCCTCCCAACTCAAGCGTGTTTCTTTCTCCCTGGACTCGAACTCGCCACCTAGAGGCCTAAGTAGCAAATCCATACCAAGTCCGTTATAAGGCGCTTGCTGAATGAATTAGATTATCCTAGACACTAGGGTATTAATTACATTTTTTTCAAATTGTTCCTATTTAATTAATATTTTATTAATTGCAGTCATTACGAGTTCTTGATGTAATTCATGATATTTAATATGGGTGAATTTATAATTTTATTTTCAGACCAAGTCAATGACTTAACTATCGTTTCTTAGTTTTAGTAAGGTGACTAAAAGCATCTTATAATAAAGACAAGAGATTGTTTGCTTAAAAAAAGGACTAGAGATAGACGATAGTAAATTAGTAATTTTAGTAAAGTTCATGGCTATAGGAAATCCCCATGAGCTTGTTGGCCCACCAAGATCTCCAATTGAAACACTACCTAAGTTTCTTGTTGGGCAAATATAGCTACTGTGATTGGGCTCATTAAGGTCCACTCTCTCCCTCTCGGATGATCTGACCCGAAAGGAAAAAGTTGGGACACGAAAAAACGCCCCAGATGTGAAGAGAGAAAAACCAATATTGGTTTGGTTTTTTTATGTTATTGTTTGGTATCCGATTTAGGGCTTTTCCTCCCAACACAAATATCTCATTTATGATTTGAACTCAAAACTTAAAGGGGTTTAGCGGGATCTTACACCGCTAAATAAACTCTATATTAGTGTATTGGTTTGATTTGATTAGATGGCAAGAGATTTCACACCAAAGATGGCAAAAAAAAAAAAGATTTCACACCAAAACTTCAAGAAATAGCTACTCGCACTACGCGAATATTTATTCGTCTATATAATTTTTTAGCTCTATGTTTTCTTATAGCACTAAAAGCAATAAACTATCTAATTATATGTAGGGAGAATTCAGGCTCTCTGTCATTTGCCTAGTTTTGATTCTGTTACTAATAAATAATTCCGTACCATAAAGGCGGGTAGATAGTTCACGCAATTCACACTATGGTGTTTACTGTTTACTCCCCACACACCCTCCTGAAAAATGTTTCTTTTTAGGGTGAAGGGGCAAAAATGCCCATGTAAATATCTCATATGAGCATCTAGCACCGTATAAAAATTTTGGGTGCAAAAATACCCATATATTTTGCTAAAGAGAGCAAAAATGCCATTCCCGTTAAAAACAACAAACATCCGTCTCTTTGTACTTTTATGGGTCCCACCTATCATCCGAATGTCATAATTGCTAGGCCATGTGCTTTGACTAGCCAGCTCATTATCACCTCACTAGCCCCTTCATCTTCTTTGTTCGATCTGACTGAGTTTTTTCACCCTTTTCCATGCTTGATTTTCTTCAAGGAAAAGTGACAGCATAGGGCAATGAAAATTAATATACCAGATTTAGATAAAACAATACCTAAAATTTGCTCTTGCAAAGACCTAGAAATCGTGAGAAGTCGAGGAAGGGCGAATCACAAGAGGAAGGAAGGGAAAATCGAGCAACCCAGCAACAACCTGATTCAATTCTTCGCCGAAATTGGTATTATTGCTGGTGTGCAAGGAGACGACAAAAATTCCCACGTCGACTGCAATAATTGCGCGAGGAACACTAACAGCAAGAGGAAGGTGGAAAGAGGAATAAGGCAAATTTAGGATTCAAGTTTAGTACGCAGATTTGAAGCATTCTGATTCGGATTTTAATTCTTCGATAGAGAAAAGAACCTCGAAGAAGAGAGGGAGAAAACCCAGTGTTTCCCGGCCTAGTCCGCAAAGAACCCGGACTGTAATTGGATTCGGAGCTTTCTGATTTGAACACCAGCATGGCAGAAAACCAGAGCGCGATGACTTCAACGGTGGAGCAAACGATGACGACGACGTTGGGAGCGGCGAGTATGGCGGTCGTGGAGGTGTAGGTGTTCAAATCTGGTTATTGCCTTTAATGGAGGTCGCAATGGAGAGGAAGGCAAAAACTTTAACTCTCATCACTCCACACTATTAATCATTCTCAGTTGCCACGTCAAACTCTCACTCAGCAATTGCAGATAGGTTTGTCAACAATCAAACGGATGTTTACTCCATCAAACGGCGGTAGTATTTTTGCTACATTTTTCAATGTCCATAGGCATTTTTGAACCTAAAATTTTTATATGGTGCTAGATGCTCCTGTAGTAAAAGATTATAGGCATTTTTACTCCTTTGCCCTTCTTTTTATTGTAAGATAAACAACGATCATTCAATATATCAATAATGTGTGTGTGTGTGTGTGTGTGTAAGAAGTCACTGCTTGCGCATTAAAAAAAGTCATTATTTTATGGACAACAGAATTCCCCTTAGTTTTTTGTGCTAAGAACCAAGTCACAAACTAAATCTAGTTAGTTGATATTTGTACTCTCAATTCAATTCCTTATGTTTACAGGACATATTTTGTTATGACTTTTGTTTCAAAATTTTTTTTTTTTTGTTTTGGGAATTTTTCAAAATAATTTTTACTTGGGGGTTTTAATGTTATTTCAAAGCTATTGTATTTGTGGCCCTTAATTACGCTCTATCTAAACGAGAAATAAACCTAATAATACCCTCGATCTTAAATATATATCTAATTAATTTTTTTTTAGAGATTAACGACACTAAATAAATTATTTTAAAGCATATATATATTATTTTTTCTGTAAATTAATTTACATAACTTATAAACTGATATATAATTTAATGATATACAATATATATTATAATAAAATAATATATTTAGTTTTCTTAATCTCTTACAAAAAATCAGCCGTATCTTATATTTATGACGTGATAGAGTATATTTTGTAGCCTTAAAGTTCCACTTCCACATATAGTCACGCTCACAGGTATCTAACATTCCACAACATGCGTGCAAAACGCAGGATTATGAATGGAGTGAACCATCTACCTATCTTTGACAGTATTGAAATGCATATTTCATGATACTCCAGCTTAATTCATTAGTTTTTTTGCCTTGCCTCTCTGAAATAAAAGCCAAAGCTTAATTCATTAGTTCCTTTGCCTTGCTGAGGAAGAAATAAACTCAATAATAAAACTTCGAAATTACAGAGAGAAAGAGAGAGAGATATGCCAGAATACTGCGTGACTGGGGGTACTGGTTTCATAGCTTCTTACATTGTGAAGGCTTTATTAGACAAGGGACACACTGTGAGGACCACCGTTAGAAACCCAGGTTTCATTTGCAGATTTTAAGATTTCAGTTCTTCACATTGAAGTTACCTTATTGCTTTATATATATATATATATATAACGTTAAATTTGTGTGTGGCAGAGGATGTGGAGAAGGTAGGGTTTTTGTGGGAACTAGGAGGAGCAAGAGAGAGGCTGAAAATGTTGAAAGCTGATCTGATGGAAGAAGGAAGCTTCGATGAGGCGGTGCGAGGCGTTGATGGAGTCTTCCATACAGCTGCCCCTGTCATTGTCAACTACCACGACGACGTTCAGGTCACTCACTGACCTTAATTACATCTAATTCTGTGATAAATTTTATAGGAAACTAGTCTTTAAATGCATAGAGAGTCTATTTTTGCTTCTTCTTCAATCCAATTCTAACCAGTATGGAAATTTTGATTTGTTGGAAGGTTGAATTAGACCTTGATGAAAAACAAGAACCACAATCATTAACTAGGCTTCAATATTATTGGATCTAAAAACAACCAAGTTCTGATACCATGTTAAAAAGATAAAAAAAATACTTTACATTAATCAACGAAACAATAGTGATAGATGAATACAATAAACCATGCTACGAAAGATTCATATATTCTAATCTAAACTTAGGGTAGCAAAAGGAAACGAGGACCATGTTTCCCTCCTTTTAGGTCAGGATTCAACCTCCCCTACACACCACAATACATTAACAATAGAACCCTTTATACTTAGCATCAATTAATTGTGATCTTAAGAAAGATCAGATCTTAAACCAACTAACATGAGTTTTAATATGAAATTAATTGGTTTATACTATTTGCGGGCATGCACTTGCTTTGGTTTGTGTTGCAGAAAACCTTAATAGATCCAACAGTGAAAGGAGCAGTGAATGTGCTGAAGTCTTGCATAAGAGCAAAAGTGACTAGAGTGGTTATGACCTCTTCTTGTTCAGCCATAAGATATCGAGACGACGCACACCAACTTTCTCCTCTCAACGAATCACATTGGACTGATCTCCAATACTGCAAGCGTTACAATGTACGAAATCAAATCAAATATGAAATCTTCCGGTCCTTAACATAAGACCTACTTTGTAGTGTAAATTTGTAGTATAAATTGTATTACAAAGAAAGGGGAAACACTATAAAGTACAATAGGTTTTAGGTTTTATATTAAGGATTGGATTTAACAGGCTTTACGTTGAGTACCTGCGGGAGTATATTCTTGCATGTGTGGTTGTAGAGAAATGATCAAGTGCTTTGTTAATATTGCAGCTATGGTACGCTTATGCAAAGACTGTGGCAGAAAAAGAGGCATGGAAGGTGGCTGAGGAAGGTGGGATAGATCTGGTGGTGGTGAATCCATCATTCGTGATTGGTCCTCTACTTGCGCCGCAGCCAACCAGTACTCTGCTCATATTACTCAGCATTGTTATCAAAGGTTTGAGAGGAGAGTATCCAAACCAAGCAATAGGATTTGTGCACGTAGACGACGTCGTCTCAGCTCACTTGATAGCTATGGAAAATCCAAAGGCAAGTGGGAGGCTTGTGTGTTCCGGTCCTGTGGCTCACTGGTCCCACATCATCCAAATGCTTCGTGACTCCTATCCTTCTTACCCCTATGCTCACAGGTGACAATGTGACATCAACCTTACTCTCATATCCTAACTCCATATATTATCAACTACGTTACGTACTTAACAAAAATCAGTTGATTTTTGTTGAAGAGGTTAAAAAAACTAAATAAGTTAGATAAAAATATTTATATTTATCATTTTTTTTTTAAACTAATTTGCCTAACTTATAAACTGATATATAATGTAATGATAGACAACATATGCTATATGCTATCATTTTTTGTCTATTTATAAGTCCTTTTTGACTAAAAAATTTGGTCTTATTTATAAGCCAATTTTAGGGTAATAAATGCATTATGTACTTTTTTACCCCTATTAATTGTAATAAATAAAAGGAATTTATTTATGTTGATTTTTAAAACCAATCATAGATAAGGATGGAATTAGAAATTTAGCACATAGTTAAGGAATTAACTAATTTTCCTTGGCATATGAGAATTATTGATTAAAAAGGACTTATAAATAGGACCAATGTGGTATGAGTAAGTAATTTATTTTGCTTCATTAACCTCTCCAAAAAAGATTAATTGGCTCTTATATTAAGGATTAAAGGTAGTATTAATTCCTATGGTCATTATTTCAAAGAACCTTTAAGGAGTTCGTTAAAATCAAGGAGGGATAGTTAAATCGTTAAAGGATGCTTTTATTAACTTTTAGAGAACAGATTGTGGAAAAATTTGATTAAAGATAATAGATTTTGAGATGTCGACAAAATTGAAAATGTTTGGATGATGATTCCGACCAAAATTACTTTTTCATGAGTAAATTACTAAAAAGGGCATAAGCTAGTGTGATTATTTATATAAGCTCCAAAAAAATGGGGGTATTTGGGTCCTTTATGCATTTCTAACATCCATTGTTGCTCCATCATTTCAATAGCTTATCCATAAAAAGAGGTGTTAGCTAAATAAATGATTTTAGGATAATGGATGGGGTTTGAATTATTTAATTTGTGCCAAAAACCAAGGTTTATTAGCCAGAATTGATTGTTAATTAAGCAGCAATCCAAAGAGATGCTAACTGTTTAAAAATGAAATGAACTTCCAAATTTATACATATTTAATACTATGAATTATTATATATTTAAGAAATTATACAAAGTTGTAATCAATGAGATATTAAATGGGGGTAATCCTAGTGACTTATAATAAGGATGATTTATTTCTTGTAAAATGTGCCTTATAATAAGGATTGAAGGAGGGAACATATAAGAAGCCCCACAACATCTAAGCCAAAACTTTGATGTGCGTGTGTAGGTGCAACAATCAGGAAGGAGAAAACATCCCACATAGTATGGACACCTCTAAGATTGCAGCTTTAGGGCTTCCCACATTTAAAGGCCTCCAAGATATGTTCAATGACTGCATCAAGAGCTTCCAACACAAGGGCTTTCTGTGAACTTGGCTTATTTGGATGCGCCATTTCTTATTAATTACTATATGAAGCTTTGTGTGTGTTTGAATAATGTTAATTAGTATAAATAAGTTTGATTATTTAGACGAGTATATATGTCAAGATCTTTCCACACGAGGATAAGGGCTTGCTGCAAAATCCTTTATATGATGGTGTCTACTTTTTCGTACCTACCTTTTCCATTCTTAATTATGTTATGTCTTCTTCATGTTCTTCAACAGAAATTATGGCAATCACGTCGTATCATATCTCTCTCCTTTTTTTCTCTCTCTCTCTTTTTCTTTTCTTAATATTTCATTGCCTACTTTAAAACTTTTTTTTTTTTTTGAGCTTCGAACACAATTTGCCCAAGAGAAAGAAATATACTTCAAAATTCGGATTTAAATCATACCAGGCAGAAAGCAAATTTTTCTCAATCAACCTCAATCATCTTGTCGTGGCCTTATGATCTAATGATTTCAAGTACCTCTTATATGAGGTTACGAGCTTAAGACTCTTTAATCTTTATAGATATGATGTGTGTGTGGGTTTTTTCATCAATGTATAAATAAGTCATGTTCTGGCAAGCCAATCGGCGTATCTTCGGTTCTATACCCATATCACTGTTAACAGGCTAACCTCTGATTTCATCGGACTTCATCAAGCCGTGGACTATTCAAATTCAAACATCCCGCCTAAAAGATCCTATACACAATCAAATCAAAATAACAATTCAAATCCCATTCTCTCTCTCTCTCTCTCTCACATGAAGCTCTGAAGTCGGAATGGCTCTTTCTGATTTTCCCGCTGCCCAGTTCAAACTGAAGTGGTTATAGGCGTTCGAAGTGCACATACCCAAAGAAGAAGAGCTCTTCAGTTTGAAGCAAAATGGAGTTGTTCAACCCGTTCATGTGCTGTGTCTAGGTCAGTCGATTTCAGTTATTGGGGTTTTTGATTTTTTGTATGTGAATGTAGTTTTCTACTTCTCATTATCACTTCATCATTTTCGCTTCAATCTCAGTTATTCCATCATACACCACATCGGCAAGGATTAGTTTTCTGAAGCTCGTGTTGCTGATTATGCTGGATAGATCTCCTTCTTTGTTCAAGTTTGTCCGAGCTCGCAAGTCCATTCATGAATTCGCAAGTCTGGTTTAAATGATTTTGCCTTATGATCATTGATCTAGTCTTCCATTTTTTTTCCATCGCCATATGCAAATCTGGTTTTGTCATGTTATTTTTCTCCATTCTTTTTCCTCAGGCTTTTCGTTTTTTTTTTATTACAATGAAGTTGAGTTTCAAAAAATATACTACAGAAGCCAGAGTAAACCTACTTCATTCTTCATCTTTGCAAAATGGTGTTGATATTTTTGGTACTATTCCATTCTTACGGGTTGGGTATGGTCTTTTTAATGTGTTATTCTTTTTCTTCTTCTTGCGTTGTAATCTTTTCCTTTTTTTTTGTTGAGGAGCACGTTCTTCTTCTTAATCAGTTTATTATTACGGATTGGGTGTTCTTTTTTTTTTTTTTTTTTTGTGTATTAAGGGTTGGGTATGGTCTTTTTTATTTATTATTAAATCAGGTGATCTACTAGTTAATTTCTCAATCTATTACTGCGATTCTAGCTTTGTGGCTGTTAAGATCCTACAAAAGTATCTCATTGTACAATATCTGGGTTCTATGATTATTTCTGGGTTTCTCTATTTCATTTTCTGAAAATCTATAACTAGAATGAATCGAACAAACTAGAACATTGCTGTGCCATATGGGATTGGGAGCTCACCAATGAGACTCAACATATCTTGGTGAGTTTTATGATGTGCAACTCCGTATTTTTGTATTTTTTTTCCTAAACTCATTACTTGGAATAACATATAGACAAGACTTTTTGTTGAAATAAAAAAGTATATTTTGTAAAAAAAAGGAAAAAAGTTGAATAGGTGATCTGAGAGGTCTTGCCATGAGAGAGAAAGAGTGTTCACATTGTGGGTTCGATCAAGACTGGAACCACTAGAACTATCTCCAATGAAGGGGAAGGAAAATCTAAGGAAGAAGAGGATTTGTTAGGGAAGGATATCAAGAGAATGCCTACTCAAGTTGAGATAGAAGAGAAAGGAACCATTGACGGGAAGAGGCTACAGCCTTCAGATGAAATGATGGAGGATGTGGTGGAACATGGGCTAATTGAAACAAACACATAGCAGAAACAGAGTATGAAACAACCTATTAAGAGCCAAATTTCTTACAAAGCAAAACTCTTGGGGGAACAGGAAAAAATCATGGATAAGAGTTTTGATGAGCAGATGATGGAATAACTAGAAGAGGAGGAGGAACTAGCTCTAGAGTTGACAGAAGAATAGAGGGCGAAGTTAGGATTCATTCCTTCTTTGAACATTTCCAATGATAAACTAAAAAAGCTGTGCAGACCGTGGAAGGACGCCTCATTCTGATAGTGCTGGGGAGGAAAACTAATTTACATATGATGAAGGATAGAGTCAAATGACTTCTTAGATCGGATAATTTTGAACTGATTGACCTACCTAATAATTATTATGTGTTTAGGACAGTGGAGAAAACTTTGTGCTCCAAGCTTCTTTTTAATGGTCTATGGCTAATCCAAGGCCATTATCCTGCTGTTCTGCGTTAGAGCCCAAATTTTAACCCCTACTGCAATAGAGTTCGAAAGGTAGCTGTCTGGATAAGGGTTCCCACTCTTCCAATGCATATTTATTTAGAAGAATGTATGTTCGAGATAGGCAATTTAATAGGGCAAACCCTTAAGGTTGATATGAATACTCTGGATAACCAGGAGAATAACAAGCAGACGATAGAAAGGAGAAAATACACTAGAGTAAGTATGGAGTTGGATCTTAATAAAAAGCTGCAATAAAGATTTATACTGAGAAATCATATATACACAGTTGAGTATAAAGGGCTTAATGCCATATGCTTCAAGTATGGATTATATGGACACACAATTGAGACATGCTCACTTCAGTCATTGACATTAAATGCAGCACCGGCTCATAAATCGTCAGAAAACACACCAGCTAAGACAGAGGGCAAAGGTCTCACCATGAAACACCCTATAATCTCCGTACCTGGTATATTCATTGATGAGGAGTACGGATCATGGATGCAAGTAAAGTCTTTGGTCATATCGCGCCCCCAAAACGCTAATTTAGAGAGGAATCAATAGCGAAAACCGGAGACTCTTCCTCGAGCAGGCGGAAAAGACGTTGATCGAAGATCTGGATCGAGGTTCAACGTGATGCAAAGTTTGGATTCTCCTGTCTTGTCCAAGGATACACCAAAGAACAAAAAGAAGAATAAAGGGGTTGAAGTATGATGGAAGAAAAAAGAGGTTGTGAATATACCTACAAGTAGCGACAATGGAAGGAAGACACAGAAGATGGAAAATCTCATTTCAATTTTCAAGAAGGGAGGCTGCAATGGCACAAAAACGGCGACATGACAGGGCAGAGAAGTAGAGAATTACAAAGTAATAGAGGAAAGCAAGCGGGTCCAAGTAATATAGTTAAGGGCGATAATGGGCAGGCAGTTATGCAAGCCGATAATGGGCCACAACAAGCCCAGATAGGAGATGAGTGCGGACAGAAAATAAGCCGAAGGAAAGGGCCTTTTTTGGATAAGTTGAAATGCAAGAAGACTATAAATAGGGATGGGCCAAAAATATCAAACCCACAATTTAAACGCAAGCAAGTGGGGAGATCTCATAATTTGGTTTTTGGATCAACATCAACTAAAGGGCCTCTCTAATTGGACCTTATCATGGAAAATGTTTGTAACAGGGATATACGTATAAAGCCAGAATTTTCTAATTCATCTCCAATGAAAGAACTATCGAGCCAGGGAGTTATCATTTGGCCAAATGAAGATTTCATCCTGCCTTCCATGAGACCACAAGATCAAATGACAATGCAAGAAGTCTCAATCGAAAATAGCATCAATGATGCTGTAATTGAGGTAGAAGCTCAAGCATCTAATGTGATCAATGATCATGCGCTTGTTGATGTTGAAATCTTACAAGTATCCAAACTGGACCAGTAGTGGAGACGTTTCAAGTACATTTTCCCATCATTTATTCTTTTATGGATTCCATGAATATTTTATCTTGGAATTGTAGGGGCGTTATAGCTAGAAATTTTCCTGGTAGAGTTTAGGATGTGTTAAAGGATAATGATGTTAAGATTTTGATCCTTATAGAAACTCGGGTTAGTGGTATGAAGGCAAACAGGATCATTAAAAGGCTGGGGTTCAATACTTGGCTTCGTTTAGAAGCTATTGGATTCACTAGAGGTATTTGGATTTTATGGAACATTGAAGATATTTCCTTGCATTATATTTCTTCTTCAACACACGCCATTCATGCCAGAGTTGTAGTGGCTAAAGATTAGAAGGAATTTATGCTTTCTTGTGTCTATGATGAACCAAGCCGGATTCTTCGTTAAAGCCTGTGGAATGAATTGAGTGTCTTTAGTGGTTCAATTGATATTTCGTGGATTATCATTGGAGATTTTAATACTTATTTGTATAGTGATAATAAATGTGGTGGTGCAAGCCCAAATATTATAGCCATGAGACAGTTTCAAGATTGCATCTCAGAATCCCAGCTCATTGAAACAAAAACTAGTTAAGAAAGATTCACTTGGGAGCGCGATCTTATAAAAGAAAAACTCGACTAGGCCTTTATGAATTCAGAATAGAATCCATTGTATCCTCTTACAAAGGTTCATCTTTTGTGCAAATTTGGTTCAAATCATTGTCCAATCTTGTTGAAATCATCCCCTCATATTAACAACGGCCAAAAACCTTTTTTCACTGCCAAGCTGCCTGATTCTTAGAAGAAGGATTTCGAGTTATGGTTAAAGATGCTTAGAGTAAGGGCCATTGGAATGTGAATGTTACCAATTTTGCTAAGATGGCAGGGGAATGGAATAAAAGAAGAGTAGGTAATCTTAATGAAAAGAAACGGAGCACTCTTCAAAGGATTGGAGGCGTTGAGAGAGTTAGGGCCAGGCGAGATAATCAATACTTAGTCCAAACCGAAAATGAGTTATGGAAAGAGTACAACAAAATATAGGCTCAAGAGGAATTGATATGGTACCAGAAGTCTAGATGTAATTGGCTGAAGTGGAGGGATCAAAATAGTAAACTCTTTTATACCGCTGCCAAAGTTAGGAGCAGATGTAACAGGATTGAGGGGCTGAAAAAGGATAACAATGAATGGACCTTCGACCAGGGGGAACTCAAAAGTCATGTTGTTAGGTACTATAAAGACTTGTTTCATAGTGAAGTTCAAAATTTCAAAAATATTGCCACTCAAACCCGGTTTACAGTCTTAAGTGATACAAAACTAAACAAGATTAATGCAATTGTGTCACAAGAAGAGATCAAAAGAGCAACGTTTGATATTGCCAAACATTAATGCAGCTTCATTGCAGGACGTCAGAGTAGTGACAATATCATTATTACACAAGATGTCATTCATTCAATAAGGGTCAAGGCAAGGAGGAAGAGTTGGATGGCACTGAAGGTGGATCTCGAGAAAGCTTATGACCGTCTAGAATGGCCATTCATACATGATACACTTCAAGCTGTTGGTATAGAAGGCAAAATCTGTGAAGTTATTGTGGCTTGTATCACGAGTCCATCCTTTCAGGTGATGTGGAATAGGGAAATACTAACACTTTTAGTTCCTCTCGTGAAATCAGACAGGGGGATCCTTTTTCCCCATATATCTTCACCTTATGTATGGAGTGGCTAAGTCATACTATTCAAGATGCAGTTAATGATGGGCTATGAAAGCCGATTCGTCTTAATAGAGGCGGACCGCCTATTTCTCATCTTTTCTTCTCTGATGACCTTATTTTATTTGGAGAGGCATAAGAAGAGCAGGTCAGTGAGATGTTGAATTGTTTACAGGTCAGAAAATGAACAAAGGCAAAATGAGAGTTTTTTTTCTAAAAATGTGCATTTCAACAGGGCTTATAGTCTTAGCTGATTTATGGGGGTACATCTAACTGGAGATTTGGGTAAGTACCTTGGCATTCCCTTAATTCACAAAAAGGTTTCCAAGGTTCTTTTTGCTCCTATTCTTGAGAAGGCGCATAAGAGATTATCAGGCTAGAAAAGAGGTTGTTTCAACATGGCCGGAAGAATTACACTTATTAAATCAATTTTATCTACTTTCCCATCTTACCATATGCAAACCATGTTGTTACCTAAAGGAATACTGAGAGACCTTGAAAAGAAGAGCAGATGTTTCTTTTGGGGTGAGAACAATGAACAACGAAAATTACATCTTGTTGCATGGGATCAGATCAAGAAAGACGAGAGAAGGTGGACTAGGCATCCGAGATATGTGCAAACAAAATGAAGCTTTTACGATGAAGTTGTGTTGAAAACTCCTTACCAATAGTGAAGCCTTATGGACGAATGTTCTCAGGGGTAAATATAAATGGGATCAAATGAATGGACCAGTGCCTTGGAGGATTGCATCTTATACGTGGAAAGGAGTCTGCTCGGTTTGGGAGGAATTCTAGAAAGGGGTGAGGATTAAAATCGAAGATGGAGCTTTGGCCTCTTTTTGGTATGATAACTGTTCGGAGTTAAATAGACCACTGATAGGACTTATCCAGGGATTGGAGGCTTTCGTGGACAGAAACAAGAAAGCTCAAGAATATGTTAGCCCCTAGGGTGAATAGGACATTAGAAAGTTAAGCAGGTGGTTCCAGTGGCCAGTTATTGAGCGTATTGTATCTACCCACCCCCTTGTGAGGAGAGAGGTGAGGATAAATACTTTTGGAAACCATCTACTAATGGTCATTTCTCTGTTAGTTTTGTGTATCGTTTCCTTTTTACAAGTTCACATAATCAGAATCAATTGGTGTGGAGATTGCTATGGAGATAGGTGGTGCCTGAGAAGATTAAATCATTTATGTGGCTTGCTTCACACGGAAGGATCCACACAGTAAAGCTGAGAGAGCAAAGGGGTTTGATGGAGCATGCAGGGTGTTCTTTTGGATGCAATGGTAAGGAGGATATAATGCATTTACTGAGGGACTGTGTCAATGCATGAGAAAGGTGGATTTCATTAGTTAACCCAAGCATGTGGAGTAATTTCTCTACCCTTCATGGTTTGGAATGGATACAAAGGAACCTCAAAAATGAAGTGGGCAGGAATTTCACAAGTAAAGTTAGCTGGTTGACTTTGTTCTGATATGTATGTTGGGACATTTGGGTAGCTTGATGTTTGAAGGTTTTTGGAAATGATCAAGAGATTGGATACCAGAATGCCCATTCTAGTTTGTTTAGAGCTCGTTGGGATATAGATGTAATCAATCACTGTCGTTTCTATAATCGTTCTATCGCTGAAAGAGTTGGTATGAGGGGAAGGCCCGGATTTTTCACATTGGATACAGATGGTTCGGTTCTAGAGTCAGGTATTACAGGGTGAGCAGGAGCTATTAAAGCTGCAAATGGAGGCTTAATCAAGTGCCTCCTGTGGTGGCGGAGATTATATTAATTATATAGGGTCTTCAGATTTGCTAGAACAGGAATTTGAAGAATATTATTGTTTTCAAAGACCGTCTAGAGGCCGTCAATTTACTCATAAGAGGTTCTAATAGGGACCACCCGTTTGCAGACGTTATTGAAGATGCGAGACTTTGGATTTCAAAAAACTGGCAGGTCCTTCTCACGTATGTCTCTATAAAGCAGAATACTCTAGCTGATTATTTGGCTAGATCAGCGCATAGTATGACTGAGAACTTTGTTATCCTTAATCACCCATCACCTTTTCTGGAGGCGGTTGTTGATCATGGCCGATCCCTGTTTTGTGTTCCTGAGGGAACGACTTCTGTTTTAGCCTTACACAGCTTATTGTACTCCAAATTTCATTAAAAAAAGTATATTTTGTTAGAACGAATATGATATTCTAATTTAATGAATGGGGCTACAAAAGCATCTCCCTACTTTATGTATATCAAATTACATTTTTTAGTAGACTGCAGCATATTCAAAATGATGATACAATATTTGATGTATTCTCTCTGATTTTTTGCACACTCTCTCGGTCTCTCTAATTTCATTGTTCAAGTATGACATTATGGTGTTGAATGCAAATACTAATGGAGAAAGTAAGGTCTAACTGTCTTTATGATGATGCGTTGGGTTTGGTAGGGATGGATTAAAGTAGTTGTGCATACAAGTAAAAGAGGGTCTAAAAAGTTTGCATCTGTCATGAAATTCAGAAATTTTAATGTATCATGTGAAGATAAGCATAGAAGGATATGTTTGGGATTATATAGTGATTTTTTCATTCTGAAATATTCGTTTAATATGAAAGGTGTGAGTTGTTGTTTTTTATTAGAATTAAAATGAAGCGACTCCAGATTTACAATCTGCCAAGTGTATAAGTACACAAATATTATTTGCAACACAATGAGATATTTAGGAATATTGATAAATTATTTATGATTTTATGATCCAAATAATATTGTAAGAAGAAAATAGTATAACTAAGAATGAAATCAAGGAAAAAACATATCAATATATATAAGCTCAATGTACAACGTACGGGAAACGCATGCTCTTTAGATAAATTATAAACAAAATACCTCAGCACCACCTTGCCATGCTTTTAAATTAGGGAAAATCACTGTCAGGTCCCAAGGAAGCAAAATATTGTCAGAAAAGTCCCAAGAAAAACTGAAATATCTGAAAAGTCCCTAGGGACCTTTCTGATATTATTTTCTAAAGCCAAATTACACACATGCCCCTCTTCTATATCTCTCTCTCTCTCACATTTTCAGCTCAGTCTCTGTAACCGTTTCAGATCGCAAATCTCTTCTTAATATCTGCAGATTCGGTTTTTGCAATGGTGGAGGGTGAAGCTTTGAGGTGGTGAAAGATTTGTGGGATGAAAAGTAAGATAGAAGGAAGAAGAAGATGGAAGGAAAGTGGTGGGATTTTTTTGATCTCAAGCTTCCGCCATTTTTAAAGAAGGAAGGGATGAAGGTGATGATGATGATGAATAGTCCAACCTCATTGACAAGTGAAAACGCTGAAATGGGAAAAAATTAAGTTGTTGTTAATTTCCGCAGTAGTAGTTGTTAATATAACTCTAGTAGTTGTTAATACGAAAAATGAGGTTTGGGTGCCATTTTGCTCTGTTGTTGGGAAAGAAAACAGAGGAAGTGGTGTGTTTTAAGTGGTTGGGTGCTATGAAAACGCTGATATGGAAGAAAAATAAGTTGTTGTTAATTCGCACAGTGGAGGTTGTTAATTCACACAGTGGAGGTTGTTAATACGGAAAATGACGTTGGACGCCATGGTGCTCTGTTTTTGGGAGAGGAAACAGAGGAAGTGGTGCGTTTGAGGTGGTGGGGTGCTATGAAAATGATGATATGGAAGAAAAATAAGTTGTTGTTAATTCGCACAGTGGAGGTTGTTAATACGGAAAATGACGTTGGACGCCATGGTGCCCTGTTTTTGGGAGAGGAAACAGAGGAAGTGGTGCGTTTGAGGTGGTGGGGTGCTATGAAAATGATGATATGGAAGAAAAATAAGTTGTTGTTAATTCGCACAGTGGAGGTTGTTAATACGGAAAATGACGTTGGACGCCATGGTGCTATGTTTTTGGGAGAGGAAACAGAGGAAGTGGTGTGTTTGAGGTGGTGGGGTGCTATGAAAATGATGATATGGAAGAAAAATAAGTTGTTAATTCGCACAGTGGAGGTTGTTAATATAACAGTGGAGGTTGTTAATACGGAAAATGACGTTGGATGCCATGGTGCTCTGTTTTTGGGAGAGGAAACAGAGGAAGTGGTGCGTTTGAGGTGGTGGGGTGCTATGAAAATGATGATATGGAAGAAAAATAAGTTGTTATTAATTCGCACAGTGGAGGTTGTTAATATAACAGTGGAGGTTGTTAATACGGAAAATGACGTTGGACGCCATGGTGCTCTGTTTTTGGGAGAGGAAACAGAGGAAGTGGTGTGTTTGAGGTGGTGGGGTGCTATGAAAATGATGATATGGAAGAAAAATAAGTTGTTGTTAATTCGCACAGTGGAGGTTGTTAATACGGAAAATGATGTTGAGTGTTAGTGGGTGCTCTGTTTTTGGGGAATATAATAGAGGAAGTGCTCTGTAAATTGCTCAATTGGTCATATTTAACGTAAGGCAATATAGTGTCAGAGAGAAAGTCATTGGAGGTTGTGAAAACAACTCAAAATGTTGTTAATACACGCTTTATGAGTTGTAAATAGCTTAATTTGTCATACTTAATTTGAGGAACAATAGTGTCAGATAGAAAGGTGTTGGAGGTTGAGAAACAAACCGAACAGGTTGTTATTACACGCTATACGAGTTGTAAATAGCTCAATTTGTCATACTTAACGTGAGGAAACATAGTGTCAGCGAGAAACGTGTGGGACGTTGTGAAACGAACTCAAAAGGTTGTTAATACACGCTTTATGAGTTGTAAATACACCGTCAAGTTGTTCCGTATTAACAACCTCTACTGTTATATTAACAACCTCCACTGTGCGAATTAACAACAACTTATTTTTCTTCCATATCATCATTTTCATAGCACCCCACCACCTCAAACGCACCACTTCCTCTGTTTCCTCTCCCAAAAACAGAGCACCATGGCGTCCAACGTCATTTTCCGTATTAACAACCTCCACTGTTATATTAACAACCTCCACTGTGCGAATTAACAACAACTTATTTTTCTTCCATATCATCATTTTCATAGCACCCCACCACCTCAAACGCACCACTTCCTCTGTTTCCTCTCCCAAAAACAGAGCACCATGGCGTCCAACGTCATTTTTCGTATTAACAACCTCCATTGTGCGAATTAACAACAACTTATTTTTCTTTCATATCAGCGTTTTCATAGCACCCAACCACTTAAAACACACCACTTCCTCTGTTTTCTTTCCCAACAACAGAGCAAAATGGCGCCCAAACCTCATTTTTCGTATTAACAACTACTAGAGTTATATTAACAACTACTACTGCGGAAATTAACAACAACTTAATTTTTTCCCATTTCAGCGTTTTCACTTTTCAATGAGGTTGGACTATTCATCATCATCATCATCTTCATCCCTTCCTTCTTTAAAAATGGCGGAAGCTTGAGATCAAAAAAATCCCACCACCTTCCTTCCATCTTCTTCTTCCTTCTATCTTACTTTTCATCCCACAAATCTTTCACCACCTCAAAGCTTCACCCTCCACCATTGCAAAAACCGAATCTGCAGATATTAAGAAGAGATTTGCGATCTGAAACGGTTACAGAGACTGAGCTGAAAACGTGAGAGAGAGAGAGAGAGAGAGATAGAAGAGGGGCATGTGTGTAATTTGGCTTTAGAAAATAATATCAGAAAAGTCCCTAAGGACTTTTCAGATATTTCAGTTTTTCTTAGGACTTTTCTGACAATATTTTGCTTCCTTGGGGCCTGACAGTGATTTTCCCTTTAAATTATATACATATTTGAACTTATCCAAATATGTATATAACATTTGGGCTCACTGCTGGATCAACGAAAATATGGGCCTCCGTATTTTGCCTTATTGGACTCTAGAATGTGTTTTAGCCCAAAATGAAGCGAGAAGTATCCGTCGGGATTTAAAAGTCAAGAGAAGACAGGAACATTGATTACATTATAGTTTTTTTTATTAAAAAAATCATATATGGGATGCAATAAAATGGATAATCCATATTTTATGTTCACAGTATTATTTTTCATGAACATAGCACAAAAAGACTAAGAAAATAATTGAGCGACAACCATACAAATCATAATTAGAAGCTCAGACAGTATTTTAATCAGATTCTTGTTGAAATATAATGGAGGATGGTGATCATCATGTGTATGCACAGTTCAGTTTCCATAAATGTATTTGGTTCCAATACAATGATGTTTAGCAACTCATTATTAAATGCTTCCACTTTAATAAAAAAAAAGCTTTGAAAGTCACACCCAAGACTTTCTGAAAACTATATATCCTAAAAAATACTGTAGATTAGGGATTAAATTAGATGATTCTGTCACTAATTAACGGTTTTTTTTTTTTGTAGGATAAGATATATAAATCAGGGAGGATATTATTAGAGGGCCATTTGTAAATACCTTTGTCAACCTTATTGAGTTTTAAGTCACGAGCCTTGATCTTGGTGAGCCGTATCCCCAACTAACCTAAACTTTTTCTACAAAAAAAAAAAGGTAGATTAGGCCTTATATATTTTACAATATCTTTTTTGATTCTTAATATAAGATATATTTATTTAATTCGATTAGATTAAATAAGTTAGTTAATATGATATGTATTTTCTAAAAGGGTTAAGGAGCAAATTTACCAACGAAGTATTGTCTGAGGAGTGTCTAACATAAATATATTTTAGAAGGGGTAAAAATACCAATGAACAATTAAAAATGGGCACTCAGCATAAAAACCGTTAAATCTGTACTAACGGCGTTAAATTATAAAAGAAGAAAACCTTAACAACGTTAGTACGGATTTAACGGTCTTTGTGCTGAATGGCCCTTTTTAATTGTTCATTGGTATTTTTTACCCTTCTAAAACATATTTATGCCAGACGCTCCTCAGACAAAACTTCGTTGGTAAATTTGCTCCTTAACCCTTTCCAAAATGCACTAGTCATCTTCCTCAATTCCTTCTTTACCTCTTCTCCTTGATTATTATTGAGGAAATATTAGTTGAAGCAAATTAGAAAAAAATGACAAATATGAAAAATATTTTTTATATTTAGGAATAAAGTCAACTCTCTAAATATATACTATATTAAGGACCGGCACGAGTATATTTTTTTTTAACATACTTTGTGAACCATAACATAAATATAATTATTATTTTTAATTTACAAATTCTCAAGTGTATTGATTGCTCTTGAGTTTAATTTTTTTTAAGAAAAATCAGGTTAATATTCGTTAGTGACATCATTTGATATATAGAAATAGACAATAAACCAATGAAATAATTAATTTTACAGATGAATCATGATAGTATCTTTAACCTAGCTAGTCCTAAGTAATTAATTTTGTCAACCAAAATAAATACAATCAATTTAATTTTAGCGTGGTGGTTTTGATTACTTTTTATGTATTTATTGGTGGGATCTAGCTAATGCAATTAATATCCATAAGTATGGGCGAATAAAATCTGAGTTGCGTGCACGAGAGTGGAGCAGCACAGACTGTTATGGAGTGAGTAGTTAGCTGAGTTGAGTAATGAGTAGCAATATTTGACAAAACTCTTTTTTTGTTTTGAATTAATTCATGATTCTGTGTTCCCAACATGTGTCAGTCTGATTCTGTGATTCATTAATTCAAGTTTTTTATATGTGAAAGAGTCAGATCCGAGATGCAGAATTTTCTCGCAAGTGCCCTTCACTTTCCTCTCACATTTTCAATTCTCAAGGTCCCACTATACCTAACCTCCTTCTACTTTTCCTTTTTCTTAATTTTTTTTTCTAATTTATTTTTAAAGCACTCATGAATTCCACTAATATTCAACTATGAACTATTCCCTCCAGTGCTATTTATAAGAAATTCTTTTTTATTTGTGTAAAATGAACTGATAATTAAAAATAATAAGCGTGTCAAAAATACCATGTTTTTTCTATAGATGCCCCTATTTATGAAAAGAGTATAGGAGAGATAATAGATAAAAAATACGAGAGATAATGAGTATTTAATAAAGGTAAAATAGGAAAAAGAAACTTATATTTTCAAACAAAAAAGAAAAATTACTTATAAAAAGGATCAATCATATGAAAAAAAAAATTACTTATAAATAAAACGAAAAGAGTATCTATTACCCTCCTCTCACTCCCATACTTCATGTCTTTCCCCATCTTCTTTCCCACTGTCTTATGTATTCTCAAAAGGGTATCATTCCTCTAAATAAATAAACATATATATATATATATATATTGATTTAATATAGGGAAAAAGGCAGCAAAATATCATTTAAACTTCAAAATCCCGCTGACAAGAATGGTAATAGGATTGACAAGAATAGTAATGAGATTGACAACGCAAATCTTTGTCAAAGGACTAATTTGGGATTTTGAAGTTCAAGTGGTATTTTTCTTTCTTTTTCCCTTTAATATAAGAGAATTTTGATATGATTCCTTTAAAATTTATTACATGGAAAAAACTGGGCAATGATATAGACCTCAGTTTAAAATATTTGTTTTGGATAGAGTAAGGTCTCAAAAAAAATTAAAATCTTATAGATATTTTGCTAATATTATAGTTATTGTGGTGTGTTTTGACAAGTTAATCCCGAACTTTAGTGAAGTAGGCTCATAATGATAATAAACCAAGTGGCGTTAATGGAGCTGTATGATTAATTAAGCTAATTCACTCTGAGTAACTTGGTGTGCCTAATCATTCCAGGCCGCAGTGTTAATTAAGAGGAATTCAGGTCAATGCATTGTATGATTAATTTATTTTAATAAGTTTTAGTTTTTATGGCATGGAAATCAATTTTATTTATTTCAGATCTGGCTTTCAGATTAAGATGTTTTATAAGTTTTTTTTCATAGGCACAATCCTCCTACAATAAATGTAATCAATCACCTCTTACAAAGTTATAAGGGTTAAGTTGCAAATTTATTAATGAAGTTTTGTCTTAAGAGTGTCTGACACAAATATTTTTTAGAAGGTACAAAAATACCAATGAACAATTAAAAAAGGGCATCCACCACAAAAACCATTAAATCCATACTAACGTCGTTAGGGGTTTTCTTCTCTTATAATTTAACTCCGTTAGTACGGATTAATGGTTTTTGTTGTGGATGCCCATTTTTAATTGTTCATTGGTATTTTTGCCTCTTCTAAAAGATATTTGTGCTAGACACTCATCGGACAAAACTTCGTTGGTAAATTTACACCTTAACCCAAGTTACAATAAAGATTCGAACCTTTATTCGTTAGATTGGTAAGTATTAGTTCATTTCACTAGACTCAACCACGGTGATAGATGTTTTAATAGTTTTGTTTGTAGTTAGACACATAATATATGACGCCTCAATAGCAATAACACATGGTTATTAGTGTCTAACAAGACAGAAATCAAAATGCATTAATAAAAGGACCATTACAAATAAGACTCTACAAAATGAAAGAAGATGGACATGGATTTAAAACATGAAATAACCTAGGATTTATAGTACTACCTCCTGTTCTAAATATAAGACCAATTGATTTTTTTGAGAAGATTAAGGAAGTTAATTAAATTACTTTAAATTATTTATATTTATTATTTTTTCCTCCAAACTAATTTGTTAACTTATAAAATAATATATAATTTAATAATATAAAATATATAACATGATTAAGTAACTTATTTAGCTTTTATAATTTCTTTTTTTAAAAAATTAATTAGGTCTTATATATAAGACTGGAGGTAGTAGTTACTACTTGATAATAGAAAAATGAAAATCTTACAAAAGATAAATTAGATCTTGGTGGAAAATATTTACTGAATCTTGTTTCGCTCCTTTTGGTGGAAGACCCTCATTGTTTAGTGAATTCATTAATATTTTTTTTGGGCCAAATTTACTCATCAAATTAAAGGGCAATGCATTATATTTATTGAACAAAATTTTCCAGCTTTATTCTTAAGTTCTGAATTTGAATTGTAGAATTCGGAATTTAAGCCAGCATGAAATGAAGAAGTAGGATAGCACGTGGGAAGTGCTTCTTAGCTCCACAATGTGAACCTTTAATTTGGTAAACGTATGTGGTCCCCAGCTTGTCCATTACTCCCTTTCATATTTTTATTAAATATGAGGTCAAATTACTTTTATAATTTATATTCATTATTTTTTCTCGTAGTTCTCATATATTACTGAACATATTTATTTCTATGCATGAGATTATAATCATTAAATGGTTGAGATACTTTGAAAAAGTGTCGCACATTTTCTACATATTAAATACAAATAATAATTACATTTTAATTGGCTAAAATCTTTGTTATTTTAAGATTTTAGTTTTAAATGGTGATGTATGACTCACTTGATTTATTTTCTTCATAAAGTTTGGCTTTGCCCTCACACTCCTTGTTACATTCCTAACAGTCATATTATTGAAGAGTTATAAAAATTTCCCACACTCTTTTTTAGTTTGTTTGGTTCCTAAGAGTCAGACTATTAAAAAGATTATTTAGATTCATTAACTGTGCCTTGTTTCAACTTAATAAGTGGTCTTATATTCGAACTCTAGGTATGCAATTGTGATAATTACTTAAAAATAAGGGACAATTACAATGAAGTCCCACACAAGAGAAAAAATAAAAAAATGGTCCCTGAAGTTGTTAATGACAAGTCGATGAGCGTCCATTAACAAGTCGAGGAGCTTACACTGACAACTTCAGGGACCATTTTTTCATTTTTTCTCTTGTATGAGATTTCATTGTAATTGCCCCTAAAAATAACGAGTTTCCTCTCATTATGTGCCTATAATTTTACGAACTGGCCTAATCAATTGCTAGTAGAATAGATACCAGAGGATTAATTCTTAAAAAAAAAAAGGACTATTAAAAATATATACTGTATATAATAATTAAGGGCTCAACATAAATAATAGTCCTAAGTTTACATGGGATATCTTCTCATGTTCCTACTTCCTTCCTTGGTCAATGTTGTCTCCTCTGATTTGACTATTTATAGCGCTGCTGGGCTAATACCCTCCACACGCTCTTCTTCCTTCCTTTTTCCTCGTCTTCACTCATTTCATTTGCGTTTTTCTTTTTTCTTCCTTTTTTTTTGTTTAAACACATTGAATTTGAATTATTTTTTGTTGATGCAAGTGTGTCTTGAATATGAATTTTATTGGAGGAAAAGCGAATTGAGTGTGAAGTAATTTCATTCTATCTCTAGTTCATGCAAAGAAATTTTTCAAGGTATTAAAACTCGGATTAAGTATTGAACCGGTCGGGATATTGGGTTAAGGGTCAGTGGGTTAGACCGGGGCCAAAATGGAGCTAAACCGGTGAAAAATTGAAGATTTTAAGCTTATAGTATGAAATTCTAAAGAAAAAATTTAAAAATTATAACCCGGATCGAACAGGTCTACCTGCCGGTTCATCAGTTTCTGAGCCGGACCGTCCAGTCCGATCCGGATTACACTGTTGTAAATATTGTGTGTGAGTGTGTCAAAGGAAGAAGTCTCATATAACTCAAGATTGGGAACACCCTAGTATACAATTAAATATGAGTTTGAGTTATTAAAAAGACTGATAAGAAGAGTCTTTAAACTGACCGTTAGAGATGACCGTTGGAATTTTAATTGACCGGTTTTAATGACATTTAAAATGTTTTATTACATTAAATTGTCATTAACACCTATTTTATAACTGTCGTTTTAATTGTCATTAAACCGTTGTTAATTGTCATTATAACTCCTTAACGGTCATATGATTTCTGCCTATAAAAGGCAATGTACGGAATAAGTTCAAGAGTACCGAGGTGAGAGCACCAAGGTCTAGTGATATGGAGGTTCCCGAGCTCCTCTCCTCTTTGCATTCTTCTGAGTTACACTGATACCTTTCTGCAGTTCTGTCACCCTGCTTTATGCAGGAAGGGTTCGTTTTATCCTGGGGAGTGCCGCTTCTTGACCTACTAGGGGGTGTTGCGGAATATCTCCTAAGGACAGCGTCCTTGGACGTGACTCAAACTATTTGTTTATTGTATTTCATCAGGTGCTGTGGCTAACAATCTGTACAGTGTGAGGTGGTGACGCCAACAATCTTACCCACACTTCGAAATATCTCAAAATATTTTCACTCAAAATATTTTCACACCTTATAAATAATAATTCTAATTTAATTAGAAGCTCGCTATATATCCCCTTTCATTCTAATTAAATTAGAATATTCCTCAAAGCTACAAATTTTGTCATTCTAATATCCAAAGTTTGTATCCCCAAACTATCAAGTTGATGATGGTAGCAAAGACGCGGTGGTTCCTCGATCATCCACGATCATGAATTCCTCAGGTAATATTACTATTTGGATTATAATATATGTGGGTCATATAGAAGCAAATTTAAGAATGTGGCTTTGGTGTTGTTGTTCATTGCATATATGGTGCCTAACATGTGGGGTGCCTTATACATTTTTAAAGTTATAAATTGTTTCTAGCCTCATTATTTGATAAAACCAAGTTGTGGTTTATTAAAATTAATTATGTGGAGGTATTGTTATTTGCTGCAGAGAGCAAATTTTGTGAATTATTTGTGTGGTGTGAAAATTTAATCATTTATCTAGTGAAAAGATAAATGTGGTTAAATTTCATGATTTGCGAGTATATATTTATAGTGGTATAAATATACATGACTATTGTGAATATTGAATTTTTTAATATAGATGGCATATGTTTTATAATATGTCTTACAAAATTGCTGCCTCATTTTATAAATGCTAGATGTGTGTTGCAAATAATTGATTGAGTGGAGCCTTCGCTATATTTGCTAATGCGAGCAAATTTTGTGGATTTTCAAATATTTTGCTTGAAACAAGCATTATGTGGCATGAAAATTTTGATCATTTATCTATGATAGATAAATGTAATTTTCATAATTTGAGGCTATATAATTATCTTGGTGTAAGGATATATATGTGAATATTTCTTATGACATTAATATGTTATTTGAAGCAATTTTGCAGCTTATGTGAGGTATGCACAAAGTTGTTGAGGATTTGTTGCATTAATATCAATATGTGTGATATAGATTATGCTATATGATGATTGAGCATATATATAGGGATCAGATAGGTCAAAGGGAGAGTGCCCAGGTTGTTGTAACCAGGCTTGGGGCGGAAATAAAATAAAGGGGTACCATAAATATTGATATCAAGTACAGTGGATTCCCGTTGTATGAGATACACGGATGTTAGCTGAAGTTCAGTTTTATCTGAGAAAATCCACTAGTAGCCAAAATAAATTATTATGTGAGTTAGAGTTTGATACTCTGGAATTGGCTAAATTTAGAGGATAAATTGTTGAAAAACTCTTGACATATATTTTGGTGGAAAACCGACACTTAATGTCGATGATTTGAGATTGCCAAATGGCAATAGCCATTGTGAAAAACAATGATGTAAGTGAAAGTTGTTTAAGATATAATGTGAATAAGCTAGCTTGAAAAATTGTGGAATTATCTCAATCAATTTTGTGAGGTCAAATAGTTGACCCATAGATTCGTTAACAAACCCCGGGAAGAAACAAATTAGCCGAGGGGAATGGGACTAAAGCCAATACCAAATTAATAGCGACGGCAACCCAACATCTGTGATTGGTGATCCCATGAAGGAGGTTCAATGGGTAAGAACAAGTCGTTTGTTAGTTCTGTTAGCACTAAACTAAATAACCAAGTCCCTTCCTATGGCAAGAGAAAGTGCTAGAATGCATTTGGATGAGGCTGAGCGAAAGCTCTTAATGATTTCATAATCCTACGGGATGATGTGCTCATTGCAGGTACATTTCATGAAATCACCTATATGAATGAGAAGTGGGGCCGCTCCTACGAGATTGTGGCGAAATCTCTAGAGCATTCGTTAAATACCAGGACACGCGTATGGCTGTTTTAATGTGCAAAAACGCGCTAACAACGGAAAATGTGGGGGTATAATCTGACTCTTAATGCCTCTAGTATACGCCTAAGAGATGAGCGGTTTTAAGTTCATAGAACCACCGATATCTCTGTGTACTAAGTGTTATCAGTTTAGGTCTGGTTTTAAGTTCAAAGGATCACCAGATACAATGGTTATATCCATGTGTGTAACTCAGCTAATGGGACTACGAGCTTCCTTAGACACATGTGGGGGATTGTTGTAAATATTGTGTGTGAGTGTGTCAAAGGAAGAAGTCTCATATAACTAAAGATTGGGAACACCCTAGTATAGAATTAAATATGAGCTTGAGTTATTAAAAAGACTGATAAGAGGAGTCTTTAAACTGACCGTTAGAGATGACCGTTGGCATTTTAATTGACCGGTTTTAATGACATTTAAAATGTTTTATTACATTAAATTGTCATTAACACCTATTTTATAACTGTCGTTTTAATTGTCATTAAACCGTTGTTAATTGTCATTATAACTCCTTAACGGTCATATGATTTCTGCCTATAAAAGGCAATGTACGGAATAAGTTCAAGAGTACCGAGGTGAGAGCACCGAGGTCTAGTGATATGGAGGTTCCCGAGCTCCTCTCCTCTTTGCATTCTTCTGAGTTACACTAATATCTTTCTGCAGTTCTGTCACCCTGCTTTATGCAGGAAGGGTTCGTTTTATCCTGGGGAGTGCCGCTTCTTGACCTACTAGGGGGTGTTGCGGAATATCTCCTAAGGACAGCGTCCTTGGACGTGACTCGAACTATTTGTTTATTGTATTTCATCAGGTGCTGTGGCTAACAATATGTACAGTGTGAGGTGGTGACGCCAACATACACAACCCTGAAATTTTCTCAATCAACTGCTTCTTTTATACGAGCAAGTCAAATAGACTGTCTTGGGGCTCATGTCGTGTAAAAGCCAGTTGGGGGGGTAGGATATGGTCTAGATCTTGACTCGTTTTATCTCTTATATTGAGTCTATTTTAATTAATTCACTCATATTAAGAAATAATAGTTAAGTATTTAAATATATCTTAAATTGATAAAATTCTTCAAGTTCGCCCTTATTAAAATTTTCTCTCTTTCATTTACAAATCATTTTCACATCTCTTTTCTTTTTCCAACAAAAATTAAATAAGAGTAAAATTTGAAAACACTCATTAATCACTCTCTAAGTTTGGATTTATATGTAGCACAAAAAATTTCTTCCACAATAGACGCATAACAACTAATAAGAATTAGAGGATATAATCTCATGTTATATATGAGTATTTTAGATAAATAAGATCAAATTTTTTATAATTAATTTATTTGTTTTATGTTATTAATCAACTCAAATTAATTTACTAACTAGTATTATATTCCCCTCATCCTTATATATAAGAGTTTTTCAACCAAATCATGAGATTTTAAAAAATTGTTAAAATAGTTCGATGTAATAATTATATAGAAAATTTGTTTTTCCCCCTAAAAATGCCTCTATTTATGAATGGGTGAGAGAGTGTGTGTAATAATGAGAAAATGACGAAAGAAAATGTATATAATATAATAATTAATTGATAGTAAAATAAAAAATATATATATATTTATTATTGAGACACACTCAAAAACAAATTTTATATTTAGAGATAAACTTATTTAAAAAAGGACTCTTGTGTATAAAGATCGGGAAGCATTAAGCACGAAAGAGTACTAGTAATATTTTAGAATTGACTATTAGGGGTTAGGTGATAAGAGTTGAAAAAAAAACAAATAGCGAAGCCGATGTCGTAAATGGCACGGCATTACGTTTGATGCCAAGGAATCATAACAATCCCACTATGCCACCGTGGGGCGCAAGCAATGCCATCTCCTTATCCTTCTTCCCTTTTCACATCACATAAAAAAAAATAAATTCACATAAATAAATCACTTGTATTTCTTTTCTAAATTAACAAAAATATCAGATAGCTTTTTGTGTTTGTGGGTCGGATCAAACGAAACGACAGGGGATATTAAGAGCTAACCAATGAATATGAAGTCGAAGTCGTCGCACCAAGCCGGGTCATTAAATTAAAACTTAAAAGGCCTCAAGAAAAAGACACAAACGACATCACTTCACCCAACTTGGCATCATCCTACTTTGCTTCCTTTTGGATTTGGAGGAATCAGACGTCGTGTCGTTTAGACCTCCTCTTATCATTAATATATCATACCTTGTCCCTTTCTCTCTTTGATTTTCTCGCCCTATGCACTATCCTAAATTCCTAACATATTCTTTGTATTTTTTTCCTATGCAGTAATTCCTTGTGTAATAATGAAATAATGACCCCTTAATTGTGATTTTATTAAATTGGTTTTGAAAAATGAATGAATTAAGGGAAAAAAGAAAAAAAAAGCCAATTAAACTTCAAAATCTCCGATCAATCTTATTGCTTACAAAGTATAGGTTTTGATTGTAAGAGTATAACAATCAACAACTTATTTTAATGGGAAGTCACTCATTTAGAATTTTAAAGTTTAAGAAGTATTTTCTTATATTTTTTTCATAAATTAATAGCAAACTAAATAAGGAAGACATTCTTTTAAAATAAGAAAATATAGATTATATTGCAAGTT
The DNA here is from genome assembly GCA_963242795.1 of Inga leiocalycina. Lineage (NCBI taxonomy): Eukaryota > Viridiplantae > Streptophyta > Magnoliopsida > Fabales > Fabaceae > Inga > Inga leiocalycina. The sequence continues at coordinate 52,488,866 of OY725330.1, read as the reverse complement.
CTCATGTTTATAAGCTACTATAAATAATATGACATCATAGTACTAGTTATAATTAATTAATTATAATGCAAGAAAAAAATGTGTTTTAATTTAGTGGAGAGGCCACTGGACGCGTGAATCACTTACGGGCTACGGCTATAATGCGCATGATTTTAAATACCACTAAATTTAGTTTTGTTTTTTTTTGCCATCATTAAATTTAGTTTAAATATATTACTCCTAAATTCATACTTTGACGATTGGACAAAAGACGCATATCTTGTTCTTCTTTTACCCGCACAAAACAAGGCGTAAAAAAATATATTGAAATAGTGGTCGCTGGTCGCTGGTCACGAATCAACTTTTTCCCATATATTCCGATTCAGTCAGCATTTAAATATGTATCTTTTTGAAAATTCGAATTCTAAATTTGTATGTTCGAAATTCGAATTCTAAATTTAAACTATAACTAGAAATAATACTCAACCTATGAGATATAACAGGAACCATTTACAATTACGCAAGAATCGGATCCCATCAACTCCCTCGAGGGTGAATCGGACAATAATAATGATGATGATATCATAATAGTATGCTTTTTCCTCCACCAAAAAGTAGGATCAAATGAGCCATTTATAGAAGTAAAACAGGACTTCTATTTATAAATAATTTTATCTTTTATAGGTTTGGTTTCTTTTATAAGCCATTTTTATTTTTTGTTTGAAAATATAAGCTTAGTTTTTCAATTTTACTCTTATTAAATGCTCATTCTCTTTCATATCTTAAATTCATTATCTCTTACTCCCTCCGGTCCTAATTATAAGACAAAGTTGACTCTTTTAGAGAAATTAAGGAAGCCAATTAAATTACTTTAGAGTGTTTATATTTTTATTTTTTTCTCCAAACTAATTAATTTGACTAATAAACTAATATATAGTCTAAAGATACTAAAAATATAAACACTCTAAAGTAATTTAATTGGCTTCCTTAATTTCTTCAAAAAAAGTTAACTTTGTCTTATAATTAGGATCGGAGGGAGTATACTTTTTATTTATTCTCTCTCCTACACTTTTTTAATAAATAGGGGCATATATGAAAAAAAAATATGATATTTTTGATACACTTATTACTTTTAACTATTAATTTATTTTACTCAATCAAAAAAAAAATTTTTTATAAATAAGATCACGAGGAGTAATTATTTTGGTGGATAGAATTTGCGATTTTAGAAGAAGCAAATGTTGATGAAAATGCATTTATAGAAATTTCGAGGTAATGACACGTGACGATAGATCCAAGTGTGCTAGCTAGCAAGCACTTTGATTCTTATTCTTTTTATTGGTTGATTTACTGGCTCAATGAGGTTCCGATCAAGGACCGAAATATAAGAAAATAAAATAAAAACCGTTTTTTTTTTTTTTCTAAAAGAAAGCTTGGGTGCCATATAAGGTCAACCAAACGAGTAATTACTAATTAGGATAGAATAGCTTTCGCTGCCTCTTGTTGACGATATGCTTTGCTTGCCAAAACAAAGTTGCCCCCTCTCCTGCAAATTCCCTTTGCTCTCCTTACTTTTCCCTCGTCTCTCTTGTTCACCCAAACACTATTTTTTTTGCCCTTTCCCAATTTTCAATGCTATTTACCATTTCAGATTTTGACTATCAAAATGCTAACCGGTAAATTATCTCTCAGAGAATAATTTTTATAATTTATGATATAAATATGTGAGAGACATTTTTTCTTACTTTGAAGAAAAAAGTTTCTGAAACTGCAGTTTTGGTGTTACCCAAATACCCACATAACTTAAAAACTACAACTTCAAATATAGAAAATGCATGTTAGAAAAGATGATAGACAAAAACTCTTTACGCTCTAATATCAAAATGGATTAGACCATTAGTAAAATAAAAAATTACTAACCTTACATTTAATTTGTGTTAAGATACAAATTTACCTTAAAAATTATCATTAAAGAGCAATGTTGGCATTGAATTATAAAAATATAGCAGTATTACCCCTTATCATTAAATTAAACTCAAAATACTTAGTACAATATTGCTCCAAACAAAAACTTCCGTGAAAAATTTACATAAACCCTTAATTTTTCATTTAAATTAATTGGGTTTGAGGAACAAATTTAATCCCTCACAATTTGTCCTACACCACTGCACCTTTTATATTTCCACCTTTTTTGTTTTTTGGACAGCCACTTGGTTCCAAGGGGGATTGAAGCATTCATGCCACCAAGAACCATTGATCCTCACGTTTCAAGGAGGTTGTTTCAGGAAGGTTTAGTATGTATTCGGATTAGCTTTTGAAAATAGCTTTTGTGATTTACAAGATAAGTATGTGACAGGAGTTTTGTTTCAGGTTGCGCAAACCTAGATTTGGAAGAAACCCAAACACTTACTTAATTGATTATATTTGGATTGTCCAAAAAAAATTGATTATATTTGGAAACCCTTGAGTGAATCCCCACATTGGAAAACCATTTCTTAGAAAAATACATAATTTCTGAGATCAAAGTCTAGCAACATTGGGAAAATATGCATACGACTCAAATCCAAATCTAGAATCGTTGATCAAGGGATTTGAACCTTTTGGCAAGGCAACCAAGAGATTCCACAGACACGATCCCATTGGAAAGAAACACTTGGGAACATGAGCTTTAATAGACCACACATTACAATTATAAAATGATTGATTGATTCATAGAAACACAAAGGAACATAAACAAGAGTCTATTATAATTATAAATTATAAAAGATGATTTTAGAAGAACCCTTGGACGGCTCTAATAGCTCAGGAAAACCCAGAGGATTCTTCTTCCTCTAATACTTTACTACTACCTCTCAACAAATACATGCCTCCACAGATACATCTTAAACTCTTCTCCAACACAAACAGCAAAAACCACTCGCAAGAACCAACATTCTTGCAGGACCAAAACCACATCAAAACTTAGTACATGCTAAAATATACTAAATACTACTACTCATATTAATAATGCCTTTTTTCCTTATTCCTATGTTGTTGTTGTTGAAGCTAGCTGCAAAATTTATACGCAAGGTATATTGAGGGGCTCCTCAGTCCAACCAGCAAACTCATCAGCACACAGTTCAAAATCAAAATCAGGCAGCTCACTCGCATTCATGTCATCCTCATCAAACCCACAAATCGGAATGTCATCCAAACCAAAAGGATCCTCCAAACCATGACTAAATTCGTCAAACATAGACCAGTCCCGACCAAATCTTAGGTTTATGTCTGAAACATCTGCAACTGCTGCTGCAGATGATGATGTTGTTGTTGGTCGTGGTGCTTGTACTAATGGTGGCTCGTTCAGGAAGCTCAAATCTGGGATTTGAAGTTCTGCAAATTCGTTCTCAAAACTATCAGCCTCCATAGCTATAGCAGAAGCTAATACTTCTGCCGCTGCTTGTTCTTCTTGTTGATTCTCTTCTTTTGGTTCTTTGCTTGAACTGCTGTTGATGGCGTTGGCACCATCCTCAGTGGATTTGGAAGTTGAGGTATCCAGTTCAGGCACAGAGGAAGGTGAGGTTTGGGAGAAGACACTCTCGGAATCTTCTGATGCAGAAGCAGCAACTTGATGGGCAGAGGAAGAAGAAACAATGCGACACTTATCAGATTGAGCTTGAGTATGTAGTTGAGCCTTAGCCATGGCTTCGAACTCCATCTTCCTGGCTTCATAGGCTTGAGAAGCTTCCTGAGCAGTATTGTAAGTACCGAGCCAGATACGAACACCTTTAAAGGGATCACGAATTTCAGCAGCCCATTTCCCCCATTTTCTCTGTCGGACGCCTCTGAATCTGGAAGAAGAAGACGAGCTTCTTGTTGATGATGGGGTTTTGGTCAAAACCCTCTTCTTGTTCTGGGTTTGACCATATGCATACTTGGTGGTGACTCCATTGTTGCTTTCCTGAAATGAGCTTTCAGCTTCAGTGGATTTAGAAATCGCAACAGTAAGAGGAAGAGTGAGTTCACGAACGATTCGCTTCATCTTCCTCGGCCGACGAATGTCGGATCGTTGGTTACCTCCTTCGTCTTCACTTGAAGACGAATCAGTGGCGTAAGGGTCGTCACAGATTATGCGAAGCTTTCTCGTCGGAATAGGGTTTTGCTTCTGTTGCTTCATCCTTTTGCAGGGATTGTTCATGTTCATAGTCTGATTAGACGGCTGATTTCGAGGCTCTGGCATGGTAGAGAGAGAACGAGAAAAATTTGGGGGGAAACCCAACAAAAACCCCTCAAAATACCCAGAAAATTGCGAAGGAAATCAAAATAGAATCTGAAGATCGGGCGAAAACAAAAATGGAAAACCCCAACAAAGAAATAGAAAGGAAATATCAAGTGAGATCCCCTCTGAGAAATATGAAAAGGTGTGAGAATCTTATATTGTGAAAGCCTCCGAAACACTCAACTCCAGAACAAGTCCTGAAAATCCAGCCATGGAAACAAAAACCAGAGTCAGACCCAAATCTCAAGGAGAAACCAAACACCCAGATATAGGGTATAACGGAGATCAGAAAGAGGAAAAATCGCAGAAATAAGTAAAAATCTACGAACCTTTTGGATCTCAAACGCATCGAAGCCGTTGGGTTCACCAGATTCAAGCTCTGCCTGGAAGAACAGAGAAGCATACAGCGTATAACTGAGCACACAGTGAACAAGAAGAGCAAGGAATCAGACAAAACAGAGAGCTTCAACGGAGCTCCAATCACTGCCGATTCAAACCTAGACGACATAAAATCCTTGTACTCGGACACTGTTTTAGGAGAAACCTCTCGCAGAAATCTCAGAATTCTCTCTCTCTCGCTCTATGCTGCTGTGTGCTCTTCGCTGCAAAGAGGAAAGAGTGGAGTGGCGGAACTGATATTTAAAGAAGAAAAGAGAAGGGTACGAAGGGAAAGGATTACAAATCAATGGCTACAATTTCCTCTCTCAAAAACATGACAAAAACATTAGTTATTGCTGGGTTTTATCGATCGGCGCAAAAAAATTAATAAAAACCAGTAACAAAGACCGACCGATTGTGAGGAAAAGGGTTTAAAAAAAAGATGAAAAAGCCAACCTTGGGACACTGATTTAACAGACGCAAATCTCTATACAAAACATGTCAAAACCCTTAAATTTTTTATTTTCTGACAGAAAAGAGTAAAAAAAAAAAAGCAAGACGACTAAAAATTAATGCGAAATGAAATCTCAGAATAAACAAACAAAAGAGTCATTTCGTTTAATTACCTTTCTCTCCCTCTATCTCTCTCTCTCTGCCCGCTTTTCACTATTAGGGCGGCTACCACCTCTTACTTTCTCTCTCCTTCGCTCATTTTTCTGCCATTCCTTCTTCTCTCCCAATCACTACTTTTTTTTATCGTCGGTCAAAATGTTGAAGAAAGACTGGGTTGGTTCTGTGTGTATATATATATAAAAAGAATTCGATTACAGTGACCTTTGTCCTCTCTCTCTCTCACTGTGGAATGTGATTATTAAAAGAAGGAAAATAGCGACCCGAGGAAAGGAAGGCTGGGAGTGAAAGTGAAAATGGAAACAAAGTGAATCGGTTTTCACTGTTATTCCTTGGGGATTTCTCTTAATATAGAAAAATTTTAACTTTACATATCTCTGATTTATTCACTTTACCTCCCCTGATTTTTCGAGATTTTAGTTATTCTGTGAATTCAGTCAATGCTTTGAATTTTGAAATGTTGGGCCAAAAAAAATTTAAAAAGCAAAATTGAAGGGAGATATTAATATTTTAGTAAATGAATTAGAGGAGAAGCTTGAAGAGGTCTTTTTCCTTGCCGCTTGTGGCGCCGGGGTCTTTATTGTAATTTAATGTATTGTTGTACTTGTAACAAATAGTAATTCATAGTATGAAAAAAAAATGGAATGGATTTGAGAAAAATAACTAAGCCAAAAAAGTCCTCTCTAATTTGAAAAACAAAAAATAAATTTATAATTATGGAGTAGGCTCAATTGTTTAATTACTTGTCAGTGTTCATTGTCAAAAAAAAAAAAAATAGTTGTCCATGTTTTCTAAATTTGTTAAGTATGAAATTGTTGGCTTTTAAAAAAATATTGTCGCTAGGGGGTTAAGAAAAATTAAAAGAGGTTTATTAGAAAAACACCGAGGCTTCTACCAAGAATTCTTATTATTCATGTGTAAAAACTGCAAATAATAAATAAATCCATTTTTCTAATAAACAATAATTGCAGTGACTTCAAAAAAAAATTGACTGTATATTTATTATAGTAATAAATTAAAAAAGAGCCTCATAAATTGAGGATGACTCAACGCTTTGTCCATTGGAGACCTTATGCCGTAACAGATTAGTATAGTTAACACACCACAAGGTTATAGGGCCAAAACTGAAATATTAATTACTTTTTTGTCGATAAAAATTATCACTCAATATTTATGCAAAATGTGTTAAGTCCTTTAATGCCATTTCTTACTTCCTACTCTTGTAGGTACAACTGTGCATTCACATGAAGGGTTAATGGAGATTTTTTTTTGGAGAAGTGATGTGTAATTTTGTCTAAAAAGTTTTCTTAGAGATAATTTTGTCTCAGAAGAATAAAAAAGGCGTCAATTTTGCCATAGCCGTTATCCTAATTAATTTTGATCTTTGGTTAATCAAATATGCAATTTTCCCCATAATTTAATGTGTCATCTACTTCAATTTTTTTCAAATTAGATTTAAAATTTTTTGGGCAAATTTGCACATTAACAAAAATGACGTGATGACATATAAACGGTCAACTTAGCATATTTAGTCAACTAACGATCAAAATTAATTAAGATAATAATCAGAGCAAAATTACTCTTTTTTTTATACTTCCGCAGCAAAATTACTTGAAGATGAAAATTTTCAGGGTAAAATTACCTCCTTAACCCTTCACATAAATTCTTCTACTATTTCTACTTGCAAGACACGAGTGAATATTATAGGGCCACAAACCCATGAGAAACATCAGTACTTTATATTTTTTTGGTATATTTTTAATTAAAAAAAGGAAAGTGGTAAGGTTAAAAATGATTCTAATGATTTTGGACGACTTTAAATGGAAGTGAAATAATTACTTTTTGTCTGTAAAAAAAATATTTGCGTTCAAGAATTATTTTGCTAAAACAAACGTGCATGAATCATTTATATGATATGAAATATATTAAATTATTAACGTTAGCGAAATATGTTTAGAAATGAACAATTAATAGACCTAAGAAAAATTACTAGTTAAGGCCTTAAATAAAATGCATTCACATGCATCCATCTAATTAATTCATGACAATTTATAATACAATTAAGTCCACTTGACCACTTAGCATGTGGTCAACAAGCCGGAGTAAGAATATTTAGTACTAGTATACAGTATGTACATATATTTGGATTAACTTTTAAAGAATATATTTTATGATTTATGAAGTAAGTATGTGAAGGAAGTTTTGTCTAAACTTATAAAAAACAAAAACTTTTAAAACCACGGTTTCAAAGTTACCCAAAATTACATAAATTTTCAATGCTTAAAAGTTAAAAATACTTATGTAGTATGTATTCGGATTAACTTTTAGAGAATAATTTTTATGATCTACGAGATAAGTATATGAAAGGAGTTTTATTTCAATTTATGAAAAAAATACTTCTAAAATCATGGTTTCAGATATTGCTAACACACATATATTATATGTTTTTTTAGTTCAAATTATGAGAGAGTGAGAGGACAATGTGAATGTGAGGGGTTAGTGTCTTTTAGTCACTATATATTAGGGAAAATTTTAGAAAAAGATATCCAAAATAGGGAAATCCCTAATTAGTACTGCGAATTTTAAAATTTCGGATCAGTCTGCTGTCAGTACGGATGAACAGTGCGGGGGCGCCAAAAGATGATTTTGCCCTTCAGTCCTCATTCTCGCCACTTCAAAATAACAACACGCTCCTCTTGATTAACAACTCGGGATTCTTGATTAACAACTTCAGTTTCATCTTTTTACTTTCACAATAACAACATCGGTCTTGTTTTAACAACTCGGAATTCTTAATTAACAACATCGCTTTATTCTTTTACATATTCACATCTAAAAAATATAGTGTTGTTAATGTAAAATACGGTATTGTTAATAAAGAAAGAGGTGTTGTTATTGACCCTGAAACTTAAATTACGAAGTTGTGAAACAAGAAATGAGAGTTGTTAATGTAGAATATGGTGTTGTTAATAACAAGATCGGTGTTGTTATTGTAAAAGTAAAAAGATGAAACTGGAGTTGTTAATCAGGAATACGGAGTTGTTAATCAAGAATCTGGAGTTGTTAATTAAAAGTCGCGTGTTGTTAATAAAGAAAGAGGTATTGTTATTGGTTTGAAACTTAAATTACGAAGTTGTGAAACAAGAAATGAGAGTTGTTAATCAAGAATCCGGAGTTATTAATTAAAAGTAGCGTGTTGTTATCCTAAAGTGGCGAGAATGAGGACTGAAGGGTAAAATCGTCTTTTGATGCCCATTGCACTGTTCATCCGTACTAACAGTGGACTGATCCGAAATTTTGGAATTTACAGTACTGATTAAGAATTTCTCTATTTCGGATATCTTTTTCTGGAATTTGTCCTATGTATTGTATAATAAAATAAAACGAGGAAGTATCGTGCCCACGCATAGACACACGTCGCATGCACACAGAAAAAAAAGGAAGTTTAATTATTATAAAATGGGAAGATATTTGTAAGTGGTTAGAATAATAATAAAAGGAAGGGAAGTGTATGTATATATTGGTATTGAGAGCAGTGTCGGTCACGTGAGCGTATGAGCATGGGAGACCGTGCAGAGTCGTGCAAGTGGCGAGCTGGTCGTCCCTGCGCTAACTAATTCTTGCTTGTCACAAAGTGTGGCACGGTCACTCTTTACTTCTTTCCTCATTATGAGCTGTTAAATCTTTTATTAATGGGAGAATTACACTAAAACAACATGGAAGAAGAGAAATAAAAAAATGGTCTCAATAAATTGTAAAATGAAAAAAATGGTTACATGGAGTTATTAATACAGGCTCATGGAGTTGTTAATGAGTTGTCAATACAGGGTCCTGGAGTTGCTAATGGAATCATTTTTTCATTTTGTAATTTATAGGGATCATTTTTTTATTTTCTTTTTTTCTTGGGACCTCATTATAATTCTCCCTTTATTAATCCTAATTATTTTTGTTAAATTATTAATTCTGATCGGCGTTAGCGTTAAAGTGTAAATGTACTCTGACCAAAAAATAAAAAAGAGATTCACCTGCTATCAAAAATTGTTTTCGGGAATTACTGTCTAAAGTCTGCTGAGGAGATTTAAAGATTGTTTGAATTCACGTTTGAGAAGGACGTTTATGTAAGTTGAGATAAAGCTCATTTTATATATTTATCTCATATATAATAAATCACATTGTAAAAACCCAAATGCGTACTTAATCAACCAAAAGCCTTTTTTTTTTTGTGAAAATGATCAAATCCATTAAATAAAAGGGAGAATCACTTCTAGGTCTCAAGCAATGAACATATTATCAAAAAGGTCTCTATTTACAACTCTTCTGTGTGTATTAATAACCTGTTGAGTGTGTTTTACAACATCGAGGGAGTTTTCTGATAATATATTCCTTACTTGGAATCTAAGAGTGATTCTCCCTAAATAAAAAGATTATACATCATAAATCTACAATCATAACAGGACATGATTGTAGTGAAGTTAAAAACATTGCGATGAATGTAATCTATCCTAATGAAATGCTATGAAAAAAAAGTATATTAGGAGCAAAGATATGACAGTGCATAAAATGTTTGCTAGGTTTTCCTTGAAGCCATCCTTTTGGCAAAATCTATTTCTTGACAAAGATCATTTTAAGATGCTTGTCAAATGTATGGAAGAAGTTGGAATTAAGTATCCATTAAAGGATGCTCTGAAGCAATTAAGAAGCAATTCAGCGTGAGAAATACTTGTCCATTCGATTTTTTCATAACATCAATTGCAAAAAATTGCCCTTGAACATAGGCCCAAGATTGAAACACTTTAGCAGAACCTTTAGCATATCTTTCCATGAAAATAGTTCACCCATTGATATTGATCTCATCCATAACATGAATTTCATCCATTGATCTTGAAGTAGTAATAGCTTGAGAAAATTCTTTAGAAAAATCCAAGGATCATAGAGAGGAAGCAGTCTCGATTTCTTTGATGGCTACAACAGGACAAACCTTTTGACGTTTGTGAATTATCAAATTCCTCTTCATCCAAAAACTTGAATTGAAGGGTGCCTAATAACAAGTTTTAGTGAATAAAATAATAATAATAACATGTCTTTGTTGCTCACTTATCAATACTCGCAAGTTGTACTGTATGGGCTTATGTGGCCCGCACTTTTGTGAGCTAACAAAATGTCGCCTCTAGCTAGAGTCGGTAAAACGGACCCAACCCGCGGGCTCGCAGGTTGGGACAGGGTTGGGGTTGGGGTTTTTTCGGCCTGTAAAAATGCGGGCCTGATCTCTCAACCTGCAAGGCTGGCGGATTGGCCCACTTTTTTTTTTACATGAATACCGTGTTAGGCTCTGATAGTTGGGGCTTGGGCTTGGGGGGATAGTTATTTATTTATTTATTTATTTGGACTTTGGGCGGTTCTTCACTAGTCTGTTGGTTTCTTTTTTGAGTTTGGACTTTGGGAGGTTCTATTTCTTTTTTGGTCCAGACTTGTGCATAGCAAAACCTATAATAAAAAAAGAGTGTGGGCTGCGAGTTGGCCCGCAAACCCACACCCGCGGGTTAGAGTTGGGGATTTCCCAACCTATGGAAGTGCGGGCCGCACCGACCAACCCGCAACCCTCGGGCTGGCCCGTTTTGCCGGCTCTACCTCTAGCTTGCAATGGCTTGACAACCCGCAATTTTTCTTTTTTGTTTTTTTAAGATGACTGAAAGTTTGGAATGCATATATGAGTTATTAAAGTTACTTCAATAATATTTATAATTCCACTTATCAAAAGTCAAAAACATAATACATCATTCACGAGGTGAAAGTCATCAAGTTTGTTGTAGTTTACAAAAAAAAAAAAATCCAATAATCTTCAAACACTCAAGATATAACAATCTTGGAGTCGTCGAGGTCGAGGTCACAGTGAGAACGTTAAACTTTAGAGTTTTGAGACATTATTATATTTTTTTATATTTTTGAAAAATTTAAAAAACAATAGTGCATGCTGACCCACATTTTTTGCAGGCTACAAAAGTACCAACCTTAACTAATGGGTTAAACTCGTATTACCGGTTTTACTTATCATCAAGACTATTTGGTAATTAAATTCCTTTTTGAGATCACACCATAATTCTCCCCCGTTTTTTTTAGGGTTGCAAGTTACGCCCCATGATTTAAAAACATTGCAGCCTTTGAGTCAACAAACTTTTATTTAGTATTTTTGGGTTATAAAGGCCTAATGGGTGTTCAAACTTATTTTTTATCCATATATAAAGCATATTGCATTACTTAATTTTTATTTTTATTTTAGTTTACAAAATATAGTAGGAATAAAAGTGAATTTTGTAAACCTTATTGATCCAGAGGAGCCTCTTATGTAGAATGCAAATTTATGTTATTTATAAAGCATAAAACGGTTTAAAATTGTATGTTATTATTTTATAATATTGAATTGATTTTTTTTATTTATTTCATTAAAAAAAATATTTAATATGCCGAAGTTAAAAAAGAACACGAGTTTGGATTAATTATTATTTTTATATAAAAAATTTAGGGTCATGGGCGTGTTTCGATTAATAATGTATTTGTAATCATTATTGTGAAACTCGCAAGTTAACTTTTTGAGTTTACCATTTTTATGTTTCTAACTTATAAAATCGAGTCGAGTTATTGGTAAACTTGTGACCATTGTAAACTCGGTTAAATTGATGAGTTTATACATCGAGTTTACGCTTTTTACGTTTATGGCTTACAAAACTATGTTGATGCACCTTTAAACTCGTATTAACTTTTTCAATTTGATTATGTTCAACGGCTTTATATATGAATTTCACATAAATTTCTTTGTTAAATACGATAAATTATGAATGTTGATAGATTTAATTTCAATTATTTAGATTTAAAATATATTTAAATCAAATTGTTGTCAACTTTTTATATTTTAATTATTTAATTATATACTAATAATATCTATTTAATGATAAAACTAGACTCTTACGAGTTTATGATTCGAGTTCACGATACGAAGTTACGTCACTATCACGAATTTACTTAAACTCACGAGTTTGACAACCTTATTTATAACACAGCCAATAATAACCGCTAATTAATTAAGAAAGGTGAAGGAAGCAGCGTTACGCGAGAAAAGCATGGTCACAGTATAGTTTAGGAAAAATGATATCAAGGTTTCAATTAAGGGAAATAATATCAGAAAAATCTCATAGCTTGCCAATAATAAGTGAAAGAGCAACCATTAATAAGTGGAGAAGCTGCCATTAGCAAGTTTTGATATTTTTTTAATTAGAACCTTAATGTCATTTTCTCTATAGGCTTGTTTGGTTCAGCGTTTTCTTAAAAATAATTCTTTATTAAGCAAACCGAGATAAAACTCCTCTCATATACTTATCTCGTATACAATTTATAAACACTTATTACCTAAAAATAGTGCTCGTTTGGATGAGCGATTGAAATGTTTAAAAGCAGCTTTTCAATCGTAATTTACGGTATACGAGGTAAGTATGTGAGAAGAATTGTGTTTCGATCTACGTAAAAAATAACTTATAAACAATCTGAACGTCAAAACAAGAACTATACTTTAAGTGTTATAGGATGGGGACTATAGTATAGCTGGGAATACGGGCCAGCCCGCGGGTTGCGGGCTGGCCCGCACCAACCCGCGGCCCACGCGGTGCGGGCCTGTGCAGCCCGCACTTCTGCGGGTTGGCAAAATGCCAACCCTAACCCGCAGTGTGCGGGTTGTGGGCCAACCCGCGGGCCCGCATTTTTTTTGAAAAAAAATTCATATTTTTTTAAAGAGGATTGAAAATATGAGACACATATATACTTGTAATTAAATTTACCTTCCTAGTATCAATCATTGCTTTTATAAAAATTTAAAAATATAATCTAAAATTTAAGAGATAAAGTTATCAAATTTGTTAAAGTTTATAAATAAAATATAAACTCATCCTCAAGCAACCAATATATAATAATTTTGTTTAAAGAAAAAGGAAAGAAGCTAAGATTTTTTCTCTTTGGATTGGGAGGTACTAAGATAAGAATGAAAAACTTATAAGTTTTATAAAATTTTCAAGGAACAAAAAACCAGACCGGTCAATGAACCGGTCACGGAACAGGTTCAAGGGTTAATGGTTCAACCGGGGTCGAACCGGTGATCAAACCGGTAGTCGAACCGGTCATATTAAAATATTACCAATTATTAGTAACAATATATATATTAATATATTCTTAAACTTCTATAGATAAAATCAACTGATTATATTAGATTTGATTACTTGAATCATATAAAATTAATTGACTAAAATATTATATATTATATGTATATAATATATAATATTTTTTCTTTTATTCTTTTTATTTTTTAATTTTGTAGCCTTAAAATTAAAATTTGTTCTTATAATTTAGTAAAATATTATAGATTGTATGTATATCGGTCTAAATCTATGATTTTCTTTCTTTTTTCAGCTTTTTTTTGAACCGGATATCTCATTTTTCCAAAAAAAAAAAAAAAAGCAGCAAACCGGTTGAACCAGTGACCCACCGGTTTTGACCGGTTTTGGACTGGTTCAACCAGTTCCCACCGGTTCGAACTCCCCCCTCTCTAAAACAGCAAACCGGACCGAGGACCGATTCACCGGTTTTCCGGTCGGACAGGCCGGTCCGGTCCGATTTTTCATTCATTGAAAATTTTTATATATAAAAAAAAATAAAAAATTTTTGCGGGCCACCCCGCCAACCCGCGGGTTATGCGGTGCGGGCCTGTGCGGCCCGCACTTTTGCGGGTTGGGATTTTCCCAACCCTAACCCGTCAAAACCCGCGGGCTCACGGGTTGAGCCCGCGGGTTGAGCCCATATTACCGGCTCTAGACTATAGCTAGCTAGCACAGGCCACGCCCGCCGTCCCTGAGGCTATTTTTTGGCTTTAGCACTGATTAGAATCGAACCCTATGGAAGATTAACCTGAGACACGTGGATGCTCTCCCATCAGATCATCTCCATGTCTCATTCATGGATATTGATATAACGTAATGAGCGTTAGGCATTGGAACAAGCTTTTACTACATCAGAAGGACCGTGATTATTTGAATTAACTTATTTTAAGGTATTTTGTGATGTGCCAGATAAGTAAATACATACTAAAATTAATTTTGTCTCTCAAAGTATGAGAGTTTTTTTAATTAAAAATTTTGCAGTTTTCCAAATAGCATGATACTGAAAGATATAGGGGTGTTCATGGATAGGACTAGGTAGGATATAACCCTTTCCCATTGTCGGATGAAAGTTGGAGTTATTTCAGGCTGGGTTGGATAGAGCAGGCTCCAATACCCAAAAATCTCCCTAAAAATGAAAAAATAATATAGTATAAAAAATTTCAAAAAAATTATAATTTAATATTTCAGAAACATATTCTATGTAATAATTCTTTTTAGATTTTATTGTTTATATTTAATTCATGCGCCAATGAAACAAATTAATTTACTAGAGGTTATCTTCTTACTATTCAATAATAATTTATTTCTCAAGCACTCAATTTACCAATTTCTCAATTAAATATGTTTGTGAAAAATATGCATTTTTTGTGAATAAATAGAAAATATGCTTATGGTAATAGATATATTTGTTCAATTTTGTCTAATAATAGATGTATGACTATATATTTTATATATTAAATACAATTATATATACATTTCGAGCAAACTCAAATAGGCAGGTCAACATAGTATGCCTATTGCTTGGCCATGCCCAGTACTTTGGAATCAAAGATGACCAAATCATTTATGGAATGCGTTTAAAGGGTTGGGATGAGCTTTTTTTACTAGGCTCAAGAAGGCATTATGGGCATTAGGGTCTCACGAACACCCCCAGACAAAATTGACTTTTACCTCCACTAAGTTGTATAAACCAACGTTGAGGTGCAATAGTTAGTTAGTGTAATGTGACTTATTTTTATATAAATTCTTATTAAAAAAAACGGTTAGTTTAACATAAACTATTTTGGATAATAAAAGTCAATTTCAAAAGATTTAAATAAAAGTATGCGGAAGAGCTAGAAGCAAACTAGAAAAACATTGTCTCAGCGTAGCAGTGCCTCTCGAGGAAAATGTAAGTATCTGTTTGGGTTAGTGATAGATAGAAACTACTTTTATAATGTGATTAATAATATATGAGGTAAGTATATAAAAATGGTTTTATCTCGACTTATATAAACGTATTTTTAAAATGTTAACTCAAACCGATCCTAGGTTACCCCTATAACCTCTGTAAACAGCATTTTATGGTTAAAAAGTCAGTTTTGACCTAACAAATTTCCGGGCAAATACACCCTAACATTTCATGGCATGCAACAATAAATTTATAGTGTATTTGGATTAGCGTTTGGAGAATAATTTTTATAATTTACGTGATAAGTATGTGAGAAGAATTTTATCTCGATTTATAAAAAAAAGTTTTTAAAACCACAGTTCAGAGATTATCCAAATACATACTTAGTAAGTACTTTAAATTTTAAACAGTAAGAAGGCGTTAGTGCGTTACAATATTTAAATTTTAAACAGAAACTGAACAAAAAAAAAAAGTATAAAGATTAAAGAGAACAATGAAGAAGAGGAGCCAGCCTTTTGACAGTAAGAGAGCATATCTACAGGGTTCCCTCAGTCCTATGTGTCTCTCTGGCACATCATATATGAGGCGGTAATTACTAGATTGTGCATGAATATTCCCCGTTTTTAGGCAATAAAACTAGTGAGCTTTTAACGACATTAATAATATTAATATTAATATTTATATATTCATTTCACCAAAATTGTCTAACTCGCGGGTTTGACCAAACCCATGCTAATGATATAAAATAGTATGTAAATTTGAAAGGTAAATTTGTAAGAATTTATTTTTATCAATAAATATGTATTAATAGTGTATAATTAATAATTAAAATATAAAAATAATAACAATTTGATTTAAATATATTTTAAATCTAAATAATTGAAATTAAATCAATCAACGTTTATAATTTATCATATTCAATAAATAAATTTCTTTAAAATTTATACATAAAACTACTGAGTAGAATCAAATTAAACAAGTTAGAATAAGTTTAAAAGTGAATTAAAATAATTTTGTGAGTTAGAAACATAAAAACAATAAATTTAATGTGTGAATTCACGGATTTAACCAAGCTAAGCTTACTACTAATACGAGTTTAAGAATAATTCAGAAATATTTAAAAAATAAAAACATAAATATAATAAACTCAAAAAAATTATCTTGTGAATTTGATAACAATACATTTCACAAATAAACAACAATAAAGGACAAACGTAAATAGGTGACACCTATCTGTAGCGTAAATATCGTAACCACGTAGCATCCAGCATAGCATGGAATCTCAAAAATAAATACTAATGCTATTGATCATAATTATTTATGGATAAATTTTTTTTTTTTGGTCAAATGGAATTTCTATTATCAGCCAATAAGAAAAAGTACAGCAACATCAAACAGCAGCCAAAAAAAAAAAGTAGTTGTCAATAGTCAATACTGAGACAGGGACAAAGGCTGAAGATATTGGTTCGACCAAACGCACAAAAAGGAATTCACCCCACACCCACCCCAATTAATGAGAGACAGACAAGCAGGAGATATTTAATTATTTATTTGATAAATATATAAATATAAATATAAATATATAAATGGGGATGATGGATTGATGGGAAGTCACGTGAGCCATGTGAGGAATCCATATGATCTGTCACATGCATGGGGGCATTAATTCAGAAGCAGCAGCATGTGGGGGCCGCGCCAGCCAAGCACTCCGCCGACGTGGACCCACACTCCTCCTTTCGCGCCAAAATTCCCCCCCTTCTGCGGCGTCCCTCCCCTCCCCTTACTTTTCTGTTTTTCCCGCTCGTCCTTATGAAATATAGTGGCCATTTACCTTAACGGTATAAATTGTTTTTATAATATGATTTACTGGATATGAAATAGATATATGAAAGGAGTTTTTTTTTAATTTGTGTGAATGTATTTTTTAAACACCAGTTCAAACAGGTCCATAATAGAAAAAAAGAGATAAAGAAGAATCTTGAATTTGTAAAATTTTAAATTAAATATTTCTAACAAAAAAAAGAGTAATGAATTATTTATTAAATTTTATCATTTTTATTATTAATTCTTGATAATAAACTTAATTTAGGATTTTATAATTTTAAAGTTTTGTTTGCTGTCTTTTTCCCAATATAATAAGATTTTTTGCTCAAAAGATGCTTTTATCATCAGCCAGTGACAAAAAATTGTACTAACAAGGTTTGACTTTGACAAATAAGACGGAAAAAAAGAAGACTGTGACATAAATTGTTTTTATAACAAGAGGCACCATATGTGGCCCAGACTCTACGTTGGGCTTGACACAATCGACCCAGGTATTATTCCCTAGTGAGCTTGTGCACATTCTCTATAAAAATATTTCTGGAAAAAATTATTCTCTATAAAAATAGAAAAGTAGAAAACACACCCCCCCAATGTATTTTGTCTATCAGGAAAGAAAAAGGATTTTTTCTCAAATAAATTTGAAGTGAATTATTCTAGAGGATTTAACAGCATGATATAAAAGAAAAGGTAATAAAATTCTTTTATATTTAAAATATTACTGTATCAATATACCAAAGTATAATATAACTATATAAGTAATAGCATAACATTCTGCCATTAAGTAAAATGATTCTTTTCTTAGACTCTACAGTCACTATTTGAAGAGAGTTTTAAATTAAACAGTACATGGCCCAAAAAAAAAAAAACTGGAGCCTTGGCCAAGCTTTGGGCTTGGGCTTGAGCTTGCTCAATGATCCGCCATTTCAACATATGGGGAATTAGAGATATTGTTGGACTTGTGTATTTTTGTCTCGGTTTTGCCTCCTTAAAAAAACCTATGAAAAATTATACTAGCACCTAGTAAATCGGGACGGCTCAGATTTTTTTTTTTTACAATCTAAAATTTCTTTAACTTTAAAAGATGCAAAATATAGAAAAAAAAACTAAATTTTTTGAAATTATTAAGAAAATTGATTAGTAATTTAATCAATAGAATAAAATAGAAACAAAAAGTGTGAACAATCTTGGTAGAAAAAATTAAAAAGAAAAAAAGCTGAAAGCTGAATGTACTTGTGATTTCATAGATGAGTCATCTGTTCATAACTTAGGAATAGCATAATTTATTATAGAAAAAATTAATTATTTGGCTTTTAGTGTAACTCAATACCTAAATTTTAACTCAATGTAATTTAGTTCCTATAATTTTATCTCAATTTCATCTTAGTCATGAATTTTAACTTGCTACAACTCTCTATAACTTTAACTATTTAGAATGTTGTTTCTTAACTTCAAAACACATGTAATTTTAATTTTTTAAAGATGTAGGACTGAAAATTTTCAACAAAAAAGAGAGATAGTTTAAATGATTAAAATTATAAAAACTAAATTATACTAAGTTAAAGTTCAGAGAGCAAGAACTATAAGAAATGAGAAATATTGGGCCAAAACGTAGAGAATGAGTTTAAAACTTTAAATTGAAACAAAATTGTAATGATCAAGTGGCTAATTTTCTCTTTATTATAAATGTTAAATTTTCACATCAATATCAAGCATTGTGATCATTTGTTTGTCCTTTAAATGGATGAAATTTTAATTCGAGAGCTTCCAAGATCCACTACTAGTCACTCAGCACAGAATTACAACACAAACTCACAAACTTGGGGATTTGTTTATAGGGAAAAGGACGAGCGCAATTCTTAAGCTCATCTCCTCTCCATCAACATGAGTATTTGGAATAGCTTATTTTTGAAAAATAAGTACTTATTACATAAGTCGAGACAAAAACTCTTCTCATATACTTATCTCATATACCGTGAATAACGAATTATAAGCACTTATTACCCAAAAATAAGCTATCCCAAACGAACACAACAATGCTAATAACTTGGAAAAGTAAAAAAAGGCACTGAAGAAAATGTCACGCTGTCCTAATTAAAGATTCCAAATTCCACAAGACAACATAACCTAACGAGAAACCCCCATTTTCCAGGTCATTGCAAAATTTTTGCCCACAGGGATTTTCAAGCCACTCACGTCCACCATTGTTGCCTTCTGCTCATAATCTCCTTGTTCCTCCGGCGAATACTTCTGATCCGACGTACGAACCTCCATATCAGATCCTCCCACCAAAGGTACACCATCAAGTTCAAGTGACGATGGTGCAGCATTTCCTTCTAATCCCAACACAGATATCCTCTCGATAATCCAGCCTTTGTCTAAAGCAAACTTACCCTCTTGGACTTGTGACCAAATCTTGACACTTCCCTGTTTCAAACTTGCATAGAAATCAACGTATGTTGAAGAGCCACTTCCAAGCTTCATTTCTGGCAGCTCATCATCATCAAGGTAAAGGTTACCTTGAGCTTCTCCTTCGGTTGCACCGGCCGGGAAGGTCACCATGAGTGTGAATGGTGTCATTCTCGCTTGCTTGGAAAGCAATCCTCCCTGTTGCATTGGGAGAATGATGTTCTGATACAGATGGACATTGACCACATGCAGCGGCGCATAGAGGTTGACATTGACTCCGTTCTTTGATGTAATGAAGGATGTCGGGTTGGGCAAGCTGTACCAGGTGCCAGGAGGGAAGAGGGCATTCACCTGTGTTTTTCCCTGCTCCAGGACAGGAGAGATCATGAGACCTTTCCCTAGCAAGAACTGGGTGCTGGTGCCATAACATGCAGTGTAGCTTGGAAATGAGAAGAACAGAGGCCTGGCTATTGGGGCTCCACATATATGAGCCTCATAGTTCAATGTGTAGAGGTAAGGGAGGAGCTTATATCTCATACCCAAGGCGTTGCGAGCAGACTCAGCAACTGATTCCCATTGGTAAAGCTCTTGTCTTGGGGAGTAGTAATTTGCATGGTCCCTTGAGAATGGGTAGAAAGCACCTACTTCGATCCACCGGTTGCAGAGCTCTTCGGTTGGCGCTGGATAGAAGCCGCATATATCTGAACCAACCATTGGAACCCCAAAAATGCCAAAATTGAGCATTGTAGATATGGAGTACCTCAAGTCCTCCCATGTGCCCTTGTTGTCACCAGTCCAATGAGCAGCATATTTGCCTGAACCAACATAAGTGGACCGGGACAGGATAAAAGGTCGTTTTCCCTGAAGCCCTTGAAGGGCCTTGTGTGTTGCAACTGATTGGGAGAAGCCATAAATACTGTGAGCATCATACTCCAAAACACCATTGTAGTGGACTGCACTAGTGGCTATGGTTTTGTAGCCTATGGGAACTTGGGTTCCTGAAGCGTTTATCTTGTAGGGTGGGTCATCCCATCTAGTCTTGGTAATGTTTTTGCAATCCAGGCAACAGATCCATCCAGGTCCGGTTCCAGTGGGGCACTGCTTGCCCTTGGGAATTGTGCACTTTCCTGAACAGAAGTTTGAAATTTCATTCATGTCAATCCATAGGCCATCAACTGGAAGTAGTTCATGGAATCGGCGGATCTCATCGCCCCACCAAGAGACCGTTTTGGGATTAAGAAAATCAGGAAAATATACTGCCCCTGGCCAAACTTGGGCCATGAAGGGATCACCATCATACTTGATAAAAACATCGTTAGCCATGCCCCTCTGGTAGACACCATAACTGGCATTGACAGCAATTCCTGGATCGATAATGACAATGTAATGCATACCAATGCGGTGTATTTTGTCTAGGAAGGCTAACAGCTTTGGACGAGGGTAGTTGACAGGGTTAACTGTGAAGTCCTTTTTCCCATCCATATGATCATCGTCATTCCAGATCACATCAAGTGGGATTTGAGCCTTGTTGTAACTGTCAACAACTTCTTCTATAACGGATAGGTTATGGTAACCCCATCTGCATTGGTGGAATCCTGCAATACCAAATCAGTAGGAATATTAGATTAATACTTTATTCAAATTCCCCTCTCAAACCCACCACTCCTAAATTAATTGCTTTTAAAGGATTAAGTGCATGGTTTTTAAAATGAAATGCCCATTCAAATTATAATTCTTTCAGAAGAGAACCTTATTAGGAAGCCAAAAATTTCATTAACCATTTCAAAATAGATCTGGACAAATAATGATCCGATGCTATCGACCCAAAATATTCAACTGATGAAATCTACAAGCATAAATCCCATATTGAATTAAAATGAAACTTGAGGCCACATGACCTCGCTGTCTCACCGATTTCACCCTTCACTCCTAACAAAAGTTTTTCTAGTTGCATTTAGGTTAATAAGATCAGTCAGCATGAGGAAGCTTATCCTTAGAAAGACAGGCATCCATGAAACATGACACCTAATCTTTAATATGGATCTGCTTTCTCCCTTACTTAAAAGACAAATAAAAGGACAATGATACACTAAGTGCGTGAAATGATCGTTTTTTTCTTTAACCAAGGAGCAACAGATTGCTTTATATAAGCAAGTCACAGAGGCCAAATTTCCAGACTGATAAAAGTTTAGGGGGAAAGATGAATCTTTTTCATACGGCAAAGATAAACTCCCAACTTTATGTATGACCCTACTTTACATGTCGACCTGAAGGTAATAAATTACTGAACCGGAAAAAAAAAAATACAGAGACAGATTTTATTTTTGACCTAAAAGCTATACCAAGATATATAATGTTCCGGCACACTATTAATTGCAAACCAGAAAGGCGACTGACCACCGACCTAAAATTATAAAAGCAAGCACAACATCCCCATTAAAAAACTATACATTAAGGCAAAAGCAGCTTGAAATATCAACACCATGACTAATTGGATTCCCACGTGCATTGTGCATATTCAGCAATAGCATTTACTCTTAAACCTCTATCACCGCCAACATTTTACTCAGCTAAAAGCGAGAATGCCCATCCATAGAAAAGTTATGCATAAACTTGCCCTAAAATCTATAACCCTAAAATCTGAAGCAGATCATGAACATTAAGACAAAAAAAATAGCACATATGACATACATCAGTGAATGGAATACTAGATAGAATAAGCAATGCATAATAGATAGAAAGCAAACTGAACCATACCAAATGACCAATAAGGCATTGGAGCTGGTCTTCCAATTAAGGTAGTGTACTGATCAACAACATTCAGAGGAGTAGGCCCAGCAAAGAAGTAAAAATCGAAAACACCTCCAATAACCTTGTACGTCAGAGAAGTTCCCCGGTAAAATACATCCATCCCATTGCTATTCAGCAACAGAACAGCGTGAGCAAAAGGCTCACCACCGACATTTCTAAGATCTAAGTACACTGGGTGCGATCCATACAGATCAGCATTGAGATTAATGGCTGAAATATCAGTTGTGTACAAAGTGTATGGATCGTTCGGGTAAAGTTTGATCCCGTGTGGCTGAGTGTTCTCGCCCAAGCCATACAATGACGCATCTTTGGGCAATTTGGTTGAAATCTCAAGGTACTGATCCTTGAACACCATTGGGCCAAAAGCGTCTGTATCATCCCAGCTTGAATCGAAGAGAACCTGTCCATTCGACTTCCTCTTCACCGCGAAGCTGAATGGATCTGCAGTGAAGCTGAAAATAAGCTCAGAGCCTGCGTACTCTGAAACTGTGAAAGGATTCTTCCTTGACCTTCCAATTGTCTGCTTCAGAGCTGGAGGTTGCTCCCTCGGCAACAGATTGTACGGCACTTCCCATCTCTGCTTCTCGGCGTCGGTTATGTGTACCCTCAAACGATTATCTGTCTCGTGCCTGAGAAAATTTTAACAATAGAGCTCGATTACACACACTTTGAACAAATTTTTGCTTAAATTACGGCTTAAAATACAGCGAGAATCAGATTTCTGACTTGAGAGAACAGATCTTTTCCTTTGCCAAACTAGAAAGTAAGACCAAAAGAAAGAAAAGGAAAACAAAGGAAAAATCTCCAACCACCGCTATCACCATCACTTAGAAAGTCCTGTCCTACATCAATGTCGATTATTCTATAAATCCGAAAACACGAACCAGAATCTCTCAATCCATTGTTTCTTCAAAAATCAAGTGCCGCTGAAATGGGGAAAAATGAGAATGTGAGTGAGTTTGGTGAGACTTACTTGACATAGAGCTGCAAGAGTTGGATATCAGGACCGTAGATATTGTTCTTCTTCTTAACTTGAAGGTGACCTATGAGGCCACCGTCAGGGGTCTCTTCAATAGAGATTAGACGATAGCCTGGGCCTATTTTGGTGCCGTTGTGAGAAGAAGTAGCTGCTCCTACTCCACATGTGAGAGCAACAAGAAGGAAGAAAGAGAGACAGAGAGAAGCTAAATGAGTATGAGAAGCCATGGCTCACTGTGGAGTAAGGGACTGAGGGCTGAAGATAACCAGATGAAGAGCTCCTAAATATATAGCAGACGGAGTTACCTTACGCTTTTGACTCCGAATTCCCCCTCCCCTTTTTTTTGGTAAGAATTTTCCCCCCTTTGAGATGGATCTGTTCATGGGAATTACTATGAGATCCAAAAATAATTACTCCCTCCTGTCTTAGTTATAGGATAAAATTGATTTTTTTAGAGAAATTAAAGAAGCCGATTAAATTACTTTAGAGTGTTTATATTTTTAGTATCCTTATATTATATATTAGTTTATTAGTCAAATTAATTAGTTTGGAGAAAAACATAAAAATATAAATACTTTAAAGTAATTTAATTAGCTTCCTTAATTTCTCCAAAAAAATAAAATTTATCTTATAATTAAGACTGAAAGGAGCACTAATTATTAAAAATTCTACAAATGAGGAACGTGTAATGGTAAGTTAAGTGTATGAAATAAGTGATTAGCTTCTCTCATTTTTTTTTCTTCTGCTTTCATCATTTTCTCCCCTCATGATTAATTCAATGAACCACATTTAATATTTCTTTCTCATCCTTTTCATTTGTTATTATGATTTTTTAATAATTAAATCTCTTCATTACAATCTCACAGTAGTTATCCTCCCTTTATTTTGAGAATTGCCTCAATAACAGGTAAATATTATAAGCATTTTGTCATTTTTGTACTGCAACTTGTCGTTACATGTTGTAATCGAATTTTTGGGTTATTGAATCCTCTCATTAGGACCTTATTGTAATTTTCTCATTTTTCCTAACAGTTTGCAGTAATTGTAAGAAAAAGTATTAACAGCAAGTTTATAATTTTAATTTATCCTTATCTAAGAAGATCAAAAAGAGGTTTATCCTGATCTAAAATTGAAGATCAACGTTATCTGAAATACACGAATTTATTATTCATTAAGAGATTTAATTATTTTTGCAATTATGTTTGGAAATTAACATATTTGCAGGATCTCTGTATCAGGAAAGATAAATGGGGAGAGGGGAAATGTATGTGGATTTTAGATATTTGGTCTTACTGCGCTACCATATGTTGATAAAAGTGGATAGAGATAAAGGAACCCATCAGAAGATCAGATTAAATCTTACGTAACTTTGTAGTCATAAAGCGAAAGAAGAGATATATGATATAAAAATGGTGAATTCAAGGTTTATAGATTAAAAAAATCATTTTGAAGCAAGATTTTATTTAGAAGGACAATCACAGTACTTAAAATAGCAACACTAATTTTTATCGTCCTAGGTTATTAAATTCGGATAGGTCATTGAACCGATCGAATTATTAGGTTAAGAGTTAGTAAGTCAGACTCAAGCTAACCTGATGAGAAAATAAAGATTTTAGACTTATTAATATGAAATTATAAAGAAATTAAAAAAAATTGATTTTTTTTTAGTGAACCGATTCACTTTCTAGACTGATTTACAGATCGATTCGCTAGTTTTCTGTAAGAACTGGATTTAATAACCATGCTTCCCCCTACTAAATAGAGTCATTTATATATAGATCCCTCACATGATATTGAGTTGCGATAATATACTACAAAAAAGTGAAAGCCAAAAAAAAAAGACAAATATTATTAAGATAAATTACTCTGTCTTCTTTCGGGCAAAAAAAAAAAAAAAACTCTGTCTTCCTCATAACATGGTTGTTTTGTCTGTACTGTAAGAAGAAACAAAACTAATATAATATTAATTTTTGTTAGTGTTATTCACTTATTTGATCTTTTAATTTTTGTTTTTCAACATTTTTAAAATATAAACAACAGTTATTTTTCTATTTCAAAATTCTATTATATTACTTTTTTTTTGGTAGTAAGGTGGATCAGTGCATCATCACCCGGAATTACTTTCTTTTTGTGTAATTCTTGGTACTTTATGGCATTGAATACATCTAAAAATACTTCATCGCCTTGTTGGATGCCCTAACAAATAATTTAGGATATTGAACACTTTAAAAAAAAAATCTTCAGGATGTCACGTGAATCACAAAATATTTTACGATAGTAAATGTATCTGATAAAAATGGTTTTGGATCCACTTTGATCATTCTCACTTTAATTCTAAATATAAGATATAATTGATTTTTTTAGAGATTTAATAAATTAAATTTGTTACTTAATTATATCATATGTTATGTATTTTTAGATTATATATCGATTTATAAGTTAAGTAAAATAATTTGAAGAAAAAAAAAATAAATATAAATATTTTAAAGTAATTTAATTAATTTTTTTAATATATCCAAAAAAAATTAACTCTATCTCATATTTAAAATTAAAAGTACTATTTTTCCATATTATATGTTATTTAAGGGTAAAAAACAAGGAGAGGAGCGAAGCACCCAAAATGAAGAAAAGAAGACGAGGTGGGGTCACACTCATTTGGCGATGTGGGAGATTGGGATATTTGGCGATGCATCATACTCATACATGTGAAGAGGAACCAAGACGAAGGCTGAGTGGGACCCACATGGTTCCCCACGCACGTTTGGGTTATGCATGCGGGACCCGCCCCCATCACTTCCCTCCAGATTTTTCTCTTGCCCCTGGCAGGGGATCTTATGCATCTCATAGTCATATTTCATACCCCTCCTTGTCCACAAAAAAAAGTGTGGGCATTCTCTCTCTCTTCATTAAATCTTTTCTTTTCTTTTTTCTTTTTGGCCAAAATATAAGAAGTCTTATGCTATGTTTGGAATAACTGTTTTGTGGGATATAAATGCTTATTACGTAAGTCGAGATAAAACCCCTCTCACATACTTATCTTGTATATCGTACATCATGATTTATAAGTACTTATAAATAAAAAATAAGTTATCCCAAATGAGCACTAAATATTTATGTTTTTTATATAAAAAGGGTTATAGTACATCTAGCATCATAAAATATTTTTTTCATGTGTATCCAATATCTTAGAGCATTTTGTAATTTATTCAACATTCTAAATTATTTTTTTAGGTGTGTTCAACACCTTAAGATGTTTTTTATGCACCCAGCACCCTGAATTTTTTTTTTTAGATGTGTCAAATACCTCAAAATATTTTTTGTACATGCAGCATCAAAGCACAAAAATACTTTAAAGTGTTAAATACAAAGATTTCAGGATATTAGATACATTATAAAATATTTTATCGTGCTGCATGTATTTAAGAAAATACTTTGGGGTTTGAATACACCTTAACCCTTGTAAAAACGTGACAGTAGGGAGGGAAAGCTAATTTAAATGAAAAAGATAAAATGATTTAACAATTAAGAAAATTGGTGACTTTTTTTTTTAACCAAAAGAAAATTCATGCCTAATGTAATATTTTTTGGGAAAAAATACTAGTAGTAGCACGTTGGTATTTAATGAAATAGACAATGTGAGTATGAAGCGTGATTCTCGGCCGTCAAATCGTCCATGGAAGACTATAGAGTGAAGAGGCAAATCCAATGTGTGACTTTTCCTTTGAGATCTAAACAGAAAAAATCTCCATAAAATAGCCCAACTTTATCTAACATTCACTAATTAATCAAAATTCTTTGCATCCCCCCCCCCCCTTTTTTTGGGTAAATCTCGAGTCTAGGCTCTAGACCATAAAATCACAGTATGCCATTGAAAATTTAGATGTTTTGTGGAAAAAAACGTTGCTAACATTTAGGAAAATGAAATTTCAAATATAAATAATTGATGAAATGGATGAAAAATGTACTAGAGATAACATTTTAAGTGTTTAAATTAGGGTAATTTTTACAACATGAATTTGTTCCTACCATTGTAAGATTCAAATCTATCATCTTGTTTATGGAATGTCCATTATCTTTCTACTTAATTCAACTATCATTTGTAGTGATATGTCCTTCTGTGTTTCATATTTAACAAAACTAGCTTATGCTCCTCTGTGTGTTGCACATGTTGCTTGTATTTGTTGAACAATGTTATACGTAATGCTATGAATGCACTCATATTAAACCATTTTTTTTAACATATCTAATATAATAAAATCAAGGATTATGTATGAAAAATGGGGAAACACTACCATATTAATAGCCCTATTATCACTTATTGAGGTAATACAATGTAGTTTGTAATAAACACAATAGATATTACAATAAAGCTATAAGATGGAAAGTACATGTTAAGAATATAAATAAAGTGGTTCTTTAAACTCAAAAATATGTATTGAGGCATGCATGAAGAAAAATTTCATTAAACTGTTAACACGGTAAACCGATATTACTAAGAAATATATACCTTTAATACTTTCAAGATGGATATATGGCTGATTATTCTTTAGTGATATGTCTTTATAATATGTTTTTAAATTCAAATTGGCCACTGGACACCCCCTTCTTTTCACTATGGGGCATACAAGTAACATATTAAAAGGAGAAGCCGCAAAGAATATGTCCCCTAATGTGCGTCATTCACTAAAATATAATAATTACTATAAGTTTATTTCAATGATACTCCAATGAAATATTATAATCTCAATAGGAGGAGTTTGTCTCATTTTCTACCAGACAAGTAAAAAAGGTAAAATCTAAATTCATATGTCACTACTTGTTATTTTCCTAAATTGATTTTTCTTATTTCTATTTGTTTGAAATTGTAGAAGTCCTCTATATACTTGATCCTCATTTGATTTTATGCGGGGAGTGAATTTCATGCCCGCCAGTTTTAAAAATTTATGACACATGAGAAGAAATTGAATAAGTCCACAAAAACACAACAAAGATAACCCTGCCAAAATGACTGAGCCATATTGAAAAAATAAATCTAATCTTCTCATGACTTTACTATGACCTTCGTGCATTAGAGGATGTGTTTGCCAAAATGATGAAACTAATTTAAGGGTAGACTATTTGTACATCATCTTTAAGAACACAATTCATGACTTGACATCTTGTACATGAAACAGGGCATACATAGCCAAAAATGAATGGATATGAAAGCACAAGACCATAAACTCAAATAAACCCATACCTTTGATGGAAAAAGGTTAAAATTGCAAAAGCATGTTAGCAAAAAAAGGAAAAAAATTTCTTTTCGAACACATCATTTTTACTTTTAAAACAAATCAATGATAATGAATAGATGATGTCATATAAAGATACTATGCGTAATTGCCAAAGTCATGAAAACATATATCTATGTCTCCTAAGGTTGATATGAGAATTGATAACAGACCACAGTGAGGATAGCTCAATGCTAAAGCATGTTAGTCTTTACTAATTGATGAACTTTACAGGTTCATACGTCCCCAAATGTAAAATTAGGATAAATTCCCAATAAGTCATGGATTTTATTACAAACAAAATGTACAAAAAAACTTCGCTCGACTTATATTCCATTATGGTGATAATAGTGACATAACAAATGTGTACAAAATTAAAAAGATTGACTGGACTAACCCACTAGTCTTATGACAGCATAGATGGCAGGATACACATGTCACATATCTTGCATGTAAGGTGAGGTTGAGTGTGAAACCTGACAACCTAACCTAAGGGGTTCAAAATTTCAAGGTGATAGTGAGGACAACTAATTGCTAAAGCATTGTAGGATTTAAAACTTGATAAACTTTGTAAGTTCAAAAAAGCATCCATGTAAAAGGATAAGTGGTTTCAGGCAAGACATTGATTTGGTTAAAAACAAAACACACAAAAATGTCATACAAATCAATTTCTTCTTAGTAACAGTGAAATTACAAAGGCATACAATCTAAAAAGATTAATTTAAACATATGAATGACTTTCCACATCTAAGTAAAGAAAAAGCATAGAGAAAGAGATCATAAGAAATAGTTGCCATTAAATTGATAAATAATAAACGCATTTTGACCAATAAAAATATAGAGACATATGACAAAATGAATAAGGATTATTACCATGCATTGGAGAACTTATAAAATGCTTAGTTTTCATATGCATGATAAAGTTGTAGGTTTGGCTATGACTAAAGCAACACAGCTACATATTGTAGACTGCACAAATGTATGTTTTTTCTTTTGTGGCAACTACTGAGAATTTACAGGATGGTTGCTTGACCATAAATATGTCATAAAAGAATTTAACTTACAAAATAAAGTGATACAAGGATAGAAAGGTAAACATCTAAGCAAAATTTGTTGAAAACAAAAAAGAAGCTAAAGAATCTTATAGGCAATTGGTATATCAATTGCAACATCAACAATTTTACAAACCACAAAGCACAATCACATGCATTCTCTCTTTTCCTTTGTTTGCAAATTGCAAGAAATCAGCTCAAGGGTTGGCAGGCTTTTTCTCAAACCATATAATGAAGTGAAAGTACCAATTGGATGCTATCAATTATATATGTCTATGTCAGAAAGCAACAACACCCAACTCTCATTTGAACTAAATGCAAAAGGTTACATGGTAACCTTATGGCATGTATGGACTCTAAAAGGGTTAACTTTTAAACTTTCCCCCACTTTGTGTAAGATTCAAATTTTTGTTTTTCAAGCTGTCAGCTTACAATTTCCTTTTAGGTTGATATGTGCTTTATCACCTTTTAGAATGGACTCCAAAGTTTACACTTCTATCATGTGCTTCATAACCTTTGTTCAAGACTCATATTTGTTCTTCCAAGTTAACAGCTCAAGATTCAAATGGCCTTTGACTTTTTTTTAATAAAATAAAAGCTTGCTTTATTTCATCCTCAAAATTTGCTTCCAATATCTTGTCAGCTTCATCAATCATGAAAAACCACAAATTCATGTAGAAGTTAAGAGGGGCAGAAAACCAGTACAAAGTTATAATCAAAGGCATCTATCCATCGAGTTTTCAAAAATAGTTTAAAATTAAGAGTATCCAATGCAGAATTCAGAGGGAAAAGTATTGAAATGAATTCCAAAAAATATACGCAGCAGAGGTTTTGAAATGAAAGAAAGTCACAGGGAGGAATGGGTTCTTATACATGGCATTAATCGTGGTTTCTTGTACACCACCTACTATATGTGTCATTTCTTACTGCTATTTAGATTAGGCACTCTCACAAGAACTTCAATCTTTTAAAAAAAACACAGAAAAAGTTCTGAGTTTGGCTGCATTATATATTGGTTTTTAATGCTAGAAGGTACTTGTGCTACCGAACTCATTCATAGGCCACCAACCTTGATGCTATACATTCAAATTATACAATTTTGAGTAAATTTTTGAGTGTTTTCAAATAATAGAACTTTTTTATTAAAATGGGTATCACCTAAAAAAGTTGAATGATCATGAAGATAAGTGCTAGCTTTCTCTATCAAAAATTCTGATGATGTAAAAAACCTCCACTTGTTGTGTCCATTTAGGCATGATCTTTCTGCATACAACATAAAAAAACTTCAAAATCAAACAATCATACCCTGCAATTAATATTGATATGAATACAGCTGTTCATTTTTTTAAAGTATGTACCTTTTCTTGTAGACATCTTTAGGATTGTCTTCCTCAAATCTAGGGCTCCCATGATGATGATCATTAATTGAAGGCAAATAAAAGTGAACAAAGAAATATAACTTCACGTTGCATTTTTTCCTTCTTCAAATAAAAAGCCCATGAACATACTTAGTTGAAAGCAAATAAAAATGAAGCAACAATACTATTGTTGCTTGTTCTCTCCCAATTTAAAGAGTAGGAAAATAGGGAAAAGTGAACAAAAAAATTGAGGGAGTTAACAAAAGATCCATACCTTTTGGGAAAAATAAAGCATAGTGGTTGAAAAAAATTCTTTTAAATTTTAATCTGGACCATATTTGACTATCTCGTAATTTTCTACCTAGGAAGGAAGATAACAGGGATAAGCTAGGCAAGAAAGGAAACCTTGAGGTAGGCTTTAACAACATCAAAACCATGAGAACTTTGAGAGATGAAAATGGAGTATTCGAATGGATGGATGGAAAGATAGGATGGAGAAATGAAGAGAATGAGAGTAACCCCCTTCACGACCAAGGCCGAGATTAGTTCATAAAAACGTAATTGAGTTTGAATTAGAGATCATGTATGATTTGGGACTCAGACAAAATAAAATTTCCCAAAACCAGGATTTTCAGAAACTTGTACAACACCTATTTCACAATGGTCTCATACTCACATTTCAAACATAAATGGCCTGTACAGGTTGATTTCATTCATACATATCAGAGTATAGCATAAATTCTTGACACACTCGGGTTCCATTGATTAATAAAGGGTTTACACAAGGCATAACGCCCATAATCTCTTTCCCTTTTTCTTGGGGATTACACAAAACTATATCATACCACAAATATATACAATTGATTCCCAAGAATATATCCAAAAATTACAAGTATGATAACTAAATATTCCCAAAGTGAAACTCCTCCCCGAAGCTCTAACCGCTCTTCATCACCCGCTTCCCCTTTGATCTTTCGGCCCTGTCTAAAATTGTTTTTGGGAGAGTGAGATTTTAAGGAATCCCTGTAGTGTCAAATCACTCATAAAATACACAACAACAAAACATGAAAGAAAATCATCACACAATACATAACAATTACAACGGCAGTTACCGTGGTAAGGACATGTATGACTCATGTCACCCTTATATTTGCTTATGTTGTATTGCACAATCACATGATCATATCACATATATCACCACAGCTAAGATCCATATAAAATATTTCACATACATACACAGCCATACTGGCTGGATACTCAAATAAGAATCCACGATTCCACAACGCACCCCTGGCAATTACAATGGTAGGGGTAGGTATGATAAACATCACCCCTTACAACTGCTCACGCTGTAATGCACTACGGGAGATAACACAATGGCCTTATGCCAAAGGTTTTCACACAAAACAATGATAAGTTATGCATATCAAGCGTCGTACACAACATGAGAGAAAATTCACTACCTTGATCCTTCCAGGCGTGCTCTGGCACCGGTCTCTCTGGAGTAGGGCAAATGTCAAATCCTATATTTATAAGTAGGGACGAAGTGTTATTTTCTATACCAATACTTAAATAACTTGATATCACTTAATTTGGTTATCATTTATGCTTTTTAGGAAGCTACACATGCCTCTAACAAAAACCCTAAAGGGTTGGAAGAACTATCCTAAAGATCCCCTTTTGGAAGTACAAGTACTGGTATCTTTCATTAAGACATTCGAGTGAAGATGACCTCACTCGAGTAATAATGTACGGACACTTGAGTCATGGATGTAACACTCGAGTAAGAGCCAAATGCTCACTCGAGTCCTAGAAAGTGCGATACAGAAAGTGCTTACCGGAGAGCACAAGAAACTTTCAAAAGGGAACATCACTCGATCATAAACCCAACTCACTCGAGTGGAAGCCAAATGCTTACCCGAGTCCCCAAAAGTGAACTTCAGGAAGTGCTCACCTGAGAGCACAAAGAACTTTCAGAAGAAGAGAACACTCGAGCAGAGGTGATTCCACACGAGTGACAGCTTAGCACCCGTGAGTGCTAAGGCTCACTCTTGAAAAAATGGACGAGAGTGACCACCCGAGACAAGAGTTCACAGTGTCAGATACATCTTCACTCGAGTGGACCAAGGCTCACTCGAGTGAGAACCCACAACACCCTCAAGTGAGGCAACACTCTTGCCTTTACACATGAAAGTGTATTAGAAAGCTGAAGGAACACAAAGGAAATGTAGCACTTCACTCGAGTGAGACCCTCATGCACTCGAGTGATGCTTATCAGACACCAGAAAACGCAGAAAACTGACAGCACTTCCTAACAATTGCCTAATTGATTCTAATAGACCCAAAACCTTAACCAAAGCTATTCTCACACAAAAACACCTAAGGAATTCATTGGAACCATCAGAATTACCAAAATCTTATTCCATTATCATGCTTTGGTTTTAGGCAACATAAATATCCAAATTTCAAAATAATCCAAACAAGACATTTCAATTCCCAAATCCATTCTTTCTATCCCAAAATCACTACAAGATACCATTTTCATGCCAATGACATACCAAAAACACCATGATCCTCAATTTCAAAAATCAGGCTAAAAATCCCAGAAATTCCAAACCAAACCATTTGGCACAAAACATAGATAGAAGGATTGGTTTTACTTACCTTATCAACTTTCTCAAATATACTTCTTGATTCTCCAACCTCCACAATTCCTTGTGGCCATAAATCAACACCAATGGGCACACTAAAAACATCAACATGAAGCTCATTACTCAAGGAACAACTTTAATGAAGTGAGTTTGAGCAATGGAAGCCATTTGCTTACCCAAATCACAAGCTCTTTCTTTCTCTCACCTATGCAACAATGACGCCGGAAATGGGGAAGGGAATGAGAGAGATAGGAGCTTGGAGATGATAAGGAATGATGATTCTTTTCCCTCTAGTCATGCCTCATCAGCGAAAAGGAGGGAAGAGAGGAGAGAGAAATTATAAAATATCCCAAGTTGACTTTTCCAACTCTTCTCTCTCTTTACCAACTTGCCACATGTCAGACTGCTATTGGCTCACCCAAAATTACTCACCAATTAGCTATCTAATCCCTCCATTAGCCATTTAATCACACTTCTCATTTCTTATTAGTTAGTAATTAATTTCCTCATAATCACTTACTAATTAACCAACAATTTCCATTCTAACAATTTTCCTAATTATGGCACATTAACCAAAATTGCCACAAAACACATAATAATTCAGATTTAATCCACAAATCATTCTCAATAATTGTCATTAGCCCTTAATCAAAATTTGGGGCGTTACAATGAGATCATCATATAGTCTGAGAGAGGGTTAAAGATTACCTTTAAGAAGAGGAACAAATCCATCTTGAACTCCCTACCTTGCTTCAAGGCATCCTCATCTCTGCCTCCCAGCCATGGCCATCCTTATCGTTGATTTTTTGCTTGAATCATCTCCAAATCTGCCCTTGATCCCTCTAATCTAAGGTGAACTTGCGACAGGAAGAGAGAAGGAAAAGGTTTGAAGGGAGAGGGCGAACAATTATAATATATTGATTCAAAAGTAGGAGCACAATATAACCTGTGATTTATTGCAGATGCTAACGCGCAACGAGCAAGAAAATAAATGTGAGTCGGAAGCGTACCAACTTTCACGCATTTGCGCTCGGGCCCTTGCTTCTTTGTTCAAGTGTCATCTCGAGGGCTTGAGACTCGTTTGCACTGTCACATCCCCCTACCGGTGCTCTCGGGGACGCCTACTCCAGCGTAATCGGCTACGGCACCGACCGTAGTGCCACCCGTACTACTATTCGAGAGTGGCGAGTAGCTGGGCTTACGGGCCCAGGACTCACAAGAGTCCCTCACCCCCCTAGCGAGATTTTTCGCTTCCGTGGGGATCGAAGCCACTACCTGGGGGTAAGTAGCGCCTCAATGCATCCCCACTACCACTTGAGCTAATAGGCTCAAGTGGGAAAAAGTGAATCAAATTTGAACGGTTGGTTTGAAGATGGCGATGGTGATTGTGCTGAGATTGAGTTTGATAAGCCATTTTATGTTGAAACTTTCACTTCTGGCAGAGACCTTGACAGGCTGAGAACAACATCAGTTGGTGATGCAATTGGCAAGTGAACAACGAGTCTTGGTTGAAGACCCAAGCTTGTGGGCTTGATAGAAGCAAAGGTGTTGGCTATAACAGATTGGGCATGTTGTTGCTTACGACTTGGGATGGTATAGGACATTCCATCATAAGATAATGGCTACCTTCTTTATCGACTCAAGGGAAGAGCGGGATACTTAGTTGAAAGAGTGGATAAGACCGAGTGCGTTCAAACGTTGCTCCAGAGTACCCTCTTAGGTAACAATCAAGAATAAGGGTGGTGGATGGGACATTAATCCAAAGGTTGAGTGCGATACGAAGAAGCCTATTACCTTGAAAGGAAGTTTAACGCAATAGGAAGCCCCGCCTATTTATTTGCATAGTTGAAAGTCAAACAAAGCACATCTTTGAAAGCAAGGAGGGTTGTTAATCCTGCTTTCCCTCCCTATTGCCTAATGACTAATAAGGAGATTCAATCAAGTCGAGTAGCAGAATTGACTTTCATTGGAAGCTTTCCCTAGCGTAGCGGATGAAGATTCAGTTTGACTGTTCTCTTTACACTCAATTGTATTAGTAGAAAAGTGGCCCCTATCCTTGTTAGTTTAGTAGAGCGTATTCCTCTTTATTTTAGTTCTTCCTTGTCTTACTTTTGATTCTTATTGGTCAAGCGGTGAGAAATTAAACTCCTTAATTCAAGTATGCCCATGGGATCACATCTCGAACTTATTACCTCAACTCCAAGACTACTTAGTTTAGGAGATTCCTCACTTTTAGTTAAACTTGTGTCAGCATTGAAAATCCCTATCCTCTGCTCTTGCTTTACTAGATATAGACTTGGATCTCCTAAAACAGAGATAGCTATTGTGTTAGAGGTATCACTATTTTTTATGGATGGTCAACTACCAATCTAAACCCGTGACTTGGTGGTTCAATATTCCTGGAGTGGATGTAATTTTATTATTCTGATGAGGCTAATTACACACACACGCGTGTCCTTGTGCTTTAACACACTCCCTTATAATCTTAAATTGTTCCATGCTAAATTTTAAAATTCAAAATAAGGTGTTGAGCAGATGGCTTGTCCGCAATCCGAGGAAGGAATTTTTTATTGAGAAAAAAGTAGAGGACGACTTGTGAACAGTGATTTGTGTTTTGAGCCATGAATAAGCCATGAGGGGATCAGCTTGGGGGAACATATTTTAATAATATATTGATCGACACACACTACTAATGTATGTTAAGTCTAACAAAAGAGATTAGTCACTCACAAGTCACAATATGATGAATTAAGATTGGAATTCTTTTTGGGAGATGTGTCCATAATTGTTGTTAAACATTCAGTTAACTAATCGACTTTATCGTTTTTGTGTTTTTAACGTATAGAATCGTGTCAACTAACTCTTAAACTTATATTAGTTACAAACTCCGTTAAACTCGTGAGTTCAATTAACACACCAAGTTTACCGTTTTTAAGTTTATAACATACAAAATCATGTCAACTCACTCTTAAACCCATATTAGCTTTTTAGAATTTGACATATTTAGTGACTTCATGTATGAATGTCACATATAAACTCGTGAATTTGGTAGCTTTGATGTCCACATTTAATATAATAGGATTGCGCCCTAAGAAGATGTGATTTGTGCTAATAAAAAAAACTAACACACTTATCAATCTCTACCCACTTTCTTTATTTTTTTTTTCACCAATAGATTGAAATGTAAGTTTTTACTTTTATTATGAATTTTTTTTTAAAAAAATTAGAATAAATGTGAATGTACCAATTAAAAGGCCCAAAACTTTGATCAGGTCCAACAAAAAAGTGATGCTGAGTCATAAAATTATATATTCATGCATTGTACCAAAAAAAAAAGTATATATTCATGCATAGACTCTAATTTATGCCTCAAAGCAACATAAGTTAATCCTAATTTTTACTTCTTTTCATAAAATCCTGCTCCAACGACTGGATCATAGGATCGGATTCGATTTAGAAAACTGTCGGTGGTCCCAAATTAATGCATAGATATTAGGAATCTGGAAATAAGATAATAAAATTCATCAGTATTCAGTAGATAGATTGGATGATAACTAAAACGCGAGAAAAAAAAAGGATGATAACTAATAAGTAGAGTATAAAATTTATAAAATAAAAAATAAAATCCACAGCGTGATTGGTTTATTCCACCTCGGGATGCTGTCTGCAACATGTGATTTACATATGACTTCGTACGAGTACTGTTTTTAAGTCAATACACTAACCATAAGATTACCCTTGTCTTTGACTGTTGTTTCATTAGTATTTTAATCATTATTATTGCTCCTCCTTCGCCTATGTATATAAGAGTGTTTGAACTGAATTATGAGATTTTTAAAAATAATTAAAAATATTTAAATATAATAATTATATGGGATATTTAATTTTTTCCTCCAAAAATACTCTATTTATGAATGGATGAGAGAGAATAATAACAAGAAAAAAATGAAAGCAAATGTATGTAGTATACGAATAATAATTAATTGAGAGAGAAATAAAAAAAAATTTTATTATATAGACAAATTAAAAAAAAAACTTATATTTAGAGGCAAGAATGTTAAAAACAAAAAATAGTAACAAAGGGAGCATTGTTATATCTTAATTAATTTGTCTTATTTTTCCGCAAGTTTGGAATCTGAATTAAATACCTTTGCTTGTGGATCGGTGTCTTTTGAACCTGCTCGTCAGAGTGTTTATTTGGAATAGCTTATTTTTGGATAATAAGTGCTTATAATTCGTGATTCACGGTATACGAGATAAATATGTGAGAGGAGTTTTGTCTCGACTTATGTAATAAGTGTTTATTTCCTAAAATTAAGTCATTCCAAACACTCACAGAGTTATCTCTCCTCTCACGCCCACACATCCATCTGATCTGAAGTTGAAGACACATATATTTAAACATATGTTATTAATTAAAATTTCATATTATTTAAATTAAAATCTGAATAATTTAGACTTCAGATCTGAGTTGTTGAACAAGAAGAACAAGACGTACACGGTACAGTGTTTTCATAGTTGTCTCTATATATCTTGCAGTTTTCTCCATCTCATTTCGTTTCTTTCTTCAATTTGGATCTTTATGATTTTTCCGTTACCTAAAAAATTGTGAGAGCAATTATTTTCCCACCATATTTGCTTCCTATAATGGTTACACGAGTGTCCCACTTATTTTGTTTGTTATTTTTTTCCTTTCCATTTTTTTAAAGAAGATTTCCTCGAGTTGAAAATTGAAATATGTATTGGGTTTGATAAATCTTATCCTCTTAATTTAAATTAGGGTTACGGTGCAAATCTAAAATTTTTAAAATTGGGTAAAAATAGCATGATGGTTAAGTCAACTAATGTTGACTGTTTAGCAAACATGTAAGTAAAAAAAAGTATAAAAATACTCATGAAGTTTCTAAAATTGTGCAAAATTACATATGAAATTTTTTAAAGAGCATAAAAAAACTATGGCTACTGGAAACTTCATATGTACTTTTGTATCGGTTTCTTGATTTACATGTTTGCCAAACAGTCAAATTTAGTTGACTTAATGAATGAGGTATTTTTAAACTATTTTAAAAACTTTATGTACAATTTTTACACTGAAAAAAAGTTTATATTGTTTGGTAGCCTTGTAAAGTAAAAAAATAGGGAGAATTGTGAAAAAATACCTCAGTGAGAACTTAATTGTCAAATGGGACCTTGATGCGCAAACAATTTTCCAGGTGTGCAGAATATCTTCCCCTATGTGCAAATGATATTCCCTGTGTGCAATATTCTTCCCTATGTCTGCGTAAAACATCTTCCCCTATATGGAGACAATCTTCCCAATTCCCATTTAACAATTAATTTACCAAAAAAAATTCTTTTTTTACCATTTTTCCAATAAAATATTCTATGGGTTGATTTCCACCTTAGCCCTTTTGACCAGTCACATTTGTAATCTACTACTGATAATGATCGCAGTACAGCTGTGAAAGTTTTTCCTTTTTCCTTTTTTGGTCGAGACATCTGTGAAAGCTTATTTATACAGTATATGTTGGAATCCTAGAAAACCCATCAATCATTGGATCGAACTAGCGCAACGAATTTTTCCTGCTCGATCCATCGTTTCAATGAATGATATTTAGGTCAAAAACCGTTTCAATTAATAAATGTTGCATAATTATAATTAGGAACAATTACCCATGTATGCCTAATCAGAAATTTATTTATCAAAGTGGACATGAAAGGAGTGAAAGAATTTAAGGAAAGATCTTTTAACTATAAAAAAAAATTGTTTGAATATAAAAAAAAATATTTTACATATATAAAAGATTGTTTGAATATAAAGGAAGATCACACAGAGAAGATATATTGAATACGGGAAAGATTGTTTAAACACAAAGTTTCATTTAATATTTATGGGCAATTTTATCTTATAATGAAGGGAAAAGATGCATTTGAAATATTTAATATTTTTTTTGAAAACTAATAATTGTTAAGAGATTATCATTATTTTATATTTCATATACATTAAAATATTTTTTAAAAATTAAATCTAGATAGCCTAGACTTTAATGTTCATTACCCTTAATTAGCATCAAAGTCACTTCCCCGTAATATGTGTAATATGAGAAGAATTATAAATTTGAGAAATATAATAAATTAAAATTTTATATTTAGAATCAAAACAAATCTCTTAATAACCGGTTTTTACAATTAGAATTAGAGGGATAATTAAATTGACTGCTCATTACATATTGGATAACATGTTTAATTGACCATTGGATAACACTGAGGCATCTTTCAGGAGATTGCTTTTAGCTGGGACATTGGGATTTTTCCCAGAAATCTAAGCAATGGTTTTGTTTATTTATTTATTTATTTATTTTGCCAACAATGGTTTTATTTATTATTATATTTATAACCTTTCGTGATCAAAACGGCTATCAAAACTTTTTAATTAATTGATATCATCATCATCATCATCAAAATTCTCAACCGTAATTGTCGCATGATAAATCACAAATAAAATGCAAAATTAAGCGATTTTTTAAAAGGAGATACTCTCATAATCATTTTTTACCACTTTTCTTCTTAGAATCCCAACCCCACTCTCAGATTAAAAAAAATGAATTGTTCATATTTAATATTTTTTAAAACTATTGTAATTTATTTTTTAAAATTTTGTTTATATTGCAGTTATAAATTGTGTAGATAAGATTAAAATAGTTTAAATTTATTTATTTATGTTAAAAAATAATATTTTTTACAAAATATGAAATCTGAACCATTTATTTATTTATTTTTAATATGAGGGTGGAGATAAGATTCTGAGAAGAAAATGAGATACATGACTCTAATAGAACCCAAACCCCTTTTTTTGCCAGAATGCAAGATTTAATAATATAGTATATGTGAAGGCTACTTATATTTAGAGACAACCAAGATGATATTATTTAAAATTCCAGATGATATATATTTTGGGTAATTGTAATGTTAAAATTAAAATTATGCAAAGAAAACGAAGAAAGTGCGTATGCGTGAGAGTGAAGAAAGAAAAGTAGATTGAGTAGAAGCGTAGAACTCAGAAAACTTTAAGCGGGAATCAAGCCTAATTAAATGCTGGTCATTAATTTGGTGTGTAAGTATAGCACGTGAGGACAAAATCATATTATTGGACTTTTGTCTTTGTATTATATTTAATTAATAGTTAACCTATAGATCGTTAGTCATTTGGGATCAGGTTGTGTTTTATAAGTGCTCGTTTGTATTAACGATTGGAATGCTTAACAACAGCTTTTTAATCGTGATTTACGGTATACAAGATAAATATGTGAGAAGAGTTATATTTTGATTTACGTAAAAAATAACTTATAAGTAATCTAATCGTTAAAACAAACATTCCCTTATCCCCTGAAAACAAGGCCATGGCCCAGTCATACTTTACCATTTTTGTCAAGACTTCTATTCACCGGTTTAAATAAAAAAATGACTTCTGTGTCAAAGGATACATGTGCGTGTGCATAAAGGACTGATATAACTATTGAATTAGTGTTTAATATTTTGAGGTCAGTAATTAATTACTATTTAATATAATACTATTGGATTAGATATAAGCATTGCTGCCCTGACATTAATGGAAAACAGATATATCTAATTTAATTTGATTAAGAAAGTTACTTAAGTTAGTTAATATAACTTTTTTTTAAAAACAACTAAATGATATTCCTTAATTTTCTCCACCTCTCTCTTACTTAATTATTGTTAAGAAAGTATAAATAGGGGTAAATTAAAAAAAATTTGAAAAATATGAAAAATAAATATTATATTTAGGCTCAAGGCCAACTTCCTAATTAATTCATATATTAAGGACCGGATGGAGTACTAAACTTAATTAGAGATAGTGTAATGAGTCCCATATCGAGTGAGTTTTCTTGAAAAATGGGGCTTGTAAGGCTTTGTGTTCGTCAACTCTAATAGTATAATTAGGTCATATGATGTGGGTGTGTAGGAGAGTGAATATT
This sequence comes from Inga leiocalycina, assembly GCA_963242795.1. Taxonomy (NCBI): domain Eukaryota; kingdom Viridiplantae; phylum Streptophyta; class Magnoliopsida; order Fabales; family Fabaceae; genus Inga; species Inga leiocalycina. The sequence goes on along the minus strand of OY725330.1, from coordinate 52,447,184 downwards.
TTAATTTTCGTATAATTATATAGTTAATATTCAATATTATTAGACAGGATTTGACCATTGTTAAACTCAATCGGACATAGGTAATAAAAAAGAGGTTTTTTTTATTTTTTATTTTATGGAATTTGAACATTTGTGGAGATGATTGGGATCCATAAAACTTTTCACCTAAGATTACCACAGAGTTTTGTCTCTGTAGAAGCTTTGCAATTTATCAATGACTACTTATCTCAAGATAATCTCAACGGTAAGATTAGACAAATTTGCAACCTCTTGATGCATAATTGGATGGTTACTTTTGATCTCTTGTTAATGAAAGCTAACTCTTGTGTCAATTCTCTGCCTCTTAAAGACACCAAGAGAATATCCGAATTGGCATAATGAATATTCTAGTATAGAGCCATTTTCTAATTAAATAATTTAAATTGCTTATCAGGGCCCAATCATAACATACTATATATAAATATAACCTCATCCTATGAAATTTTTTAGGGAGAATTACATTAAGGTCCTAAGGAAGAAGAGAAATGAACAAATGGTCTCAATAGATTGTAAAATGAAAAAATGGTCCCATGGAGTTGTTAATACAAGCTCCTGGAGTTGTTAACAAGTTGTCAATACAAGCTCCTGGAGTTATTAATGGGCTCATTTTTTTCATTTTGTAACCTACAGAAATCATTTTTTCATTTTTTTCTTTCTTTGGGACCTCATTGTAATTCTCCCAACTTTTTAAGCTTGTTACAACCTCCCATGTAAACTTCTTCAGTCTGCAAACTATGTATGAGTTGAGTTACAGTAATATTGTAAGTCAATTCATCTTGTACGGGATCCAAACATTGAGAAAAGTGAGAACTTTTATAAAAATCAATTTATTTCGTTCACTTTGGCTTTGATCGTAATCTTAAAATAAGATTTTTGCGCTGCTCTAACAATTACTACCAGAAAAGATGTGCAAAAAAGTTAGAGGGGCATGAGGAACACATTATGAGAAAGACAGAAACAAAAAACAAAACACTATATGGACATGAAAAGCCTCAGTCATTTATTTTATACATAACGGAGATAGAGTATGCACTTAACTACTTTTAAGAAGTGCAAGATCCACTTAAGAAAAATAACTAAATATTTTCATGAAAATGAAGCAAGGAAAAAGATAAAAAGATTTTGAATTTGTAACATTCTAAATAAAGTATTTTTAAAAAAATAAGTTGTAAATTATTTATTAAGTTTCATTATTTTCTTTGTGATTTTTAATAACAAACTTAATTTAAGATTTTATAATTTTGATATTTTTTTTCTGTCCTTTTTTTTTTCAATGACATGATGATTAAATAAAATCTATCGTCGGGCCACAAACACTCGTTATTGACCACAGAAAATGTTGTCATCCATCAATCATGAGGATATATATTAATAATTGGGATTTTCTTATCCCTTTCCTGACACTTAGCATTCATTAGGTTTAGATCTTGATAACTTGTACGATAGGCCCAACCTATTTATTAACTAACTGGAAAGGTCCTAAAGACCCTTGGTTGGGCCCAAGAAGTGATGAAAAATCAATAAGTTTTAGATATCTCAATGGTGGGCCCATTTATGTCTCTCAATCCCTCCAAAACACATCAATTGATGGAACGGCAAGAGACTGATGAACGGACTGAAAGTAGAAAGGAATAATGAGGTTTTAATGTATGAATGTAATCATTAAAAAGTTTCAAAAGTTAGCCGCATGCAATAACATGTTGTTTTTGAAACAACGAAGACAATAGTTAAGCTTCATTTTCAACATGACATAACTCATCAAATCAAACAAACCCGAACATTATGACAATGATAAGTTCTAGTATAAAAAATAACAACAGGTTCATGCTCAGCTCACTTATTATTGAGGCTTTTTAGTGATTAGATTTTTGTCTTAAACCGTCCCAGAGATCCTCCCAAAATAGAAGCCTAGTGTGAAGATTGTAAACAAAAAAAATGGTCCTCCTCTTCAATAATCATTCATTCATGTGCATAAGGTTTGGTCCAGTAGCTTGCCTAATCTATGTCGACAATATTGGATTAGGTTGAGTCAAAAAAGAAGAAGAGAGATATAGTGTTGGGCTGGTCCAGCCCAGTAACCCCAATTTAATCGAATAATGGCACTTAATTAAATCTTAAGCTATCCTTTCTAACTCTTTGTATAAAATATAGGGAAAATCCCTATAAAATATATTTGAAATAGGGAAATATAAAATCAGTGCGTTGAAATTGTAAAATCCCAAGTCAATGTTGTGTCAGTAGGGAGGAGAAATCTGAGATTTTGAAATCTCGGCGAAAAGACGAATGTGTCCTTCAATTGTCCCCCCTCTCAGCTCCGAATAATAACACCGCCCTCTTAATTAACAACACCACATTCTACCTTAACAACTTTGTCTTATTCTTTCATATTTTTGTATCTCAAAATATGGTGTTGTTAATATAAAATATGGTGTTGTTATTGGCCTTGAAAATTTAAATATGAAGTTGTGAAACAAGAAAGTGGAGTTGTTAGTGTATAATACGATGTTGTTAATATAGATACCGGTATTGTTATTGTGAACAAGAAAGTCGCATTGTTAATGTATAATACGGCGTTGTTAATAACGAGATTGGTGTTGTTATTGTGAAAGTAGAAAGTGAAGTTGTTAACGTAGAATGCGGTGTTGTTAATTAAGAGTGAGGTGATGTTATTCCTAGTTGAGAGAGGGGGACAACTAAAGGGCACATTCTTCTTTTTGCTGAAATTTCAAAATCTCATATTCCTCCTCCTTACTGACACAACACTAACATGGGATTTTACAATTTTGGCGCACTGATTTGGGATTTTCCTATTTTCAAGGTAATTTTTTGGGATTTCCCCTAAAATCTACAGCTTGATGTTCTTTAAAATACAAAGTATGATGAGGTTCAAATGGGATCTTCAGATAGTTTATATTTCAAGAGTTCAAAACAGAGTGGCTGATAGCTTACTTAAAAAAGGCTTATCTGACACCACTCTTCTAGATATGTGTCCTACTGGTTTAAGGTCTTCAATAATGGAAAACGATTGTTTGGGATTAAATTCCCCTCTAGTTTAGTATTTTAATTTCCTACGGCTTAACCCTTCTTCTGTACCCCAAAAAAATCTCAAGTTTATCCTTTCAAATTTCAATGATAGTTACAAAGTATTTTTTTAAAACGATGTATAAATATCGATTCAAACAAATAGAAATAAAAATGTTAATTAAAAACTAAGAGTTACATTTAAACTTAGATACTTGATTTGCTATTGAAACTCCAATTTTCAATAGTTTGAATCAATATTTGCAATTCATTTTGGGAAAATCATTATGAGATTTGAAAAAATGCAATATCCAAAAAATATAAATAACAAGTAATCAGCATGGTTGTTCAAAAAATAAAAAAAGGTAATCAGCATGGACATATATATTAAAATTTGTCATTATATGCTGCTAACTTGTTGTTGGACTTTTGATAACTACATTCCTTTCTTATGAACCTCACATTGACTTTTCTATTCATTTTATATAAAAATCTTGAAAAACTATCTCCCATTAAATAAATTGATATTTTGGGACATAACTATTTATTTAGGGCCTGTTTGGTTTAAAGGGAGGGGATGGAATGGGAGGGACTCATTTTCCATTTCCTCCAAAACTCCCTAATTTGAGGGGAATAAAAAAGAGGGGATGTGAGGGATTGAGAGCCCCTTCTTTAGAACTCATCTCTCCAATTTTTCAAACCAAATAAGGGGAGGGGTTCATTTTTCATCCCCTCCCATCCCCTCAACTCCAACCAAACAGACCCTAATCTCCTTACGATTTAACCCATGTCGCATGGATTTAGGTTCTTGATAAATAAGTAGTTGGTACTTCTATAAGAATAGATTAGCTCTGCTGTTAATCAGTTTATCTGTTTATGAGATCAAATTTATCTAAATTTTTTATTAAAACAATAAAAATGAGGAGGCAAACAAGGTGGGGAGATACCGGCCTGGAGTTTGTCTGAATATTTTATAACGAATACTATATCAACATATATTTCAAAAATACAAATTACATTTGCTTGTATTTCACTCCATGGAATTCTTTTTCCTCTCATTCAAAGCATCGCTTATTTTTTTCATAAACATATATATCAATTTGTCCTAGAAGTTTTCTCTAAGGAGCAATGTTACTTTAAAAGTTTTTTCAGGTTCAATGTTATCCCTCACCGTTAAAAAGTTAATGGTCAATGTTTATTTTTTTAACGGTTAATGTTAGTTTTTTAACGGAATTGGATAATATGGCTACGTTTTCAAATTTCCGGGACAACACTGAATATGAAAAAAATTTTGATGCAATATTACTCCTCAACGAAAATTTTCAGAACAGATTTATAGATTAACCTTATATCTTCCTATCAAAAGGAACCTATTCAAATTACCATTGGATACTGAAAATGACAATTTTTTATCGGATATATGAATCTTAATTCATAACGCGGTAGCCTCTTCGTGGGACCAAACTCCGCGATGTGCATACAATTGGCCCACTCTAATAGATAGAAAGGTCCTACGGACCACCATGTTGGCCGAAAGCATGCCGAGATGCCGGATGATTAAAGGCCCAAAGAATCTTGGAAACTTCACATGCACGTATACACGACACCTGTATTTAGAAAGATGCCCATTTTACTAATAAGTTATTTATTAAGATAGTAAACAATATCATTTGCCGAAAATTACATTTATTGAGAGAGGCACATATTCTTTACCTTCTAAATCTCAAGAGGAGAAACGTTGACCAAATAAAAAATAAAAAAATAGAGATGCCCCTTTATTAAAGTAAAACTTGTAACCACTTTCTTTCTTTTTCTTTCTTTCTTTTTGGAACAGGGGTATGTGATATCATTGTGGTATTCAGCCACTAGTAAGCATAGTACTCCCTCCCTTCCTTTTAATAATATACTATACTTAACTATATTTTATTCTTTTTTATAAGGGTTAATATAACTTTTGGTCCTTGAAGTTTGACCTAATTTTGGTTTTGGTCCCTCAAGTTTGAAATCGGTTGTTTTAGTCCCTCAAGTTTACTCCATTTATAATTATTGGTCTCTCAAATTTGAAAAGGACTTGGTGGAAACCCAAACAAAACTGAAAAAAAAAATCAAGTCATTTTCAAACTTGAGGGACCAATAGTTATAAACGGAGTAAATTTGAGGGATCAAAACCACTTATTTCAAATTTAAGGGACCAAGGGTAAAATTTGAGGAACCAAAACCAAAATTAGGTCAAACTTCAGGGACTAAAAATTATATTAACCCTTTTTATAAAATACTGCTGGTAGATGTTTGAAAAGTTTCTTATAAACTCTCCATTTTACTCTCACTTAATTATGAAAATTACTCATGCCACATTGTGTTTAATTCTCATGTTTAAATAAAAAACTCAAAATAACATATTCTCCCTCTTTTATATAACTGAGGGCATGTATGGAAAACAAATTTCATTTTATATGTATTTATTACATCTAATTACTTTTAACTACATTATCAAACAACTCAATTCGATTATTAGTATATTATATAAAAAGTAATGGAGGGAGTAACATTTGTGTACACGACATGAGAGGATCCATGTTTGATCCTTTGGTTCGAACAACCAAGTGCTTGTTTAGGCCGAAAGAAAAAAGGTTTGTAGTCAGTCGTCTTCGTTGAGAGATTGGCGTGACAATGGAAATGGGTCCTCCTTTGCTTTCTAGAAGCCACATGATCCCTTACCTCTTATAATTATGTTTTCTCACGTCTACTTAAAAAGTATAAACAGACGCAAATCCTGTTTTATGATGTATAAGCCCAGTCCCTAAGATTTCAATTTCATTTCCCTCTCACACTACTACAAACAGGGTTTTAACATCCCTATTTTGACATTTTTAACGTCAAAAAACAAGGGTACGTCTATATGAGGGGCGTAGTAAAATAGGACTTTAAATGTTTCTAAAAAAAAGATGTCTAAAATGGGACTTTAGACGTCCCAATTTTGAAATAGGGACGTCTAAAGTCTCTACTTTAGATGTCTCTTTTTTTAAAAAGGGATGTCTAAAGTCATTTGAATTTCAAATTTCCTGTAGATGCTAAGGTTATTAATTACGAAAGCAAACACAAGTTCCAGACGAAAATCCTCTGCAATAATTTTGTTGAACACAAATGCTAGCTTTCTTCACTCTCTTTTTGACTCCGTAATTTTCTTTTTTGGCATCACCACACTTCCACCACTTTGTTAGCTTTGTTGAAACTTCTTTTAGTCAAACTTTAGAATTCAAAAATCCATTTTTAACCCAGATGCATTGTACCATATTTGATTGTGAAAAAAGAGAGGAACTTATATAATAATAATAATAATAATAAACAGACAAGCATATAAGATTTGAGAAGCGATAAAGAGAGAGTTACGATTGCAAAGAGGGACACCGAAGGGCATGATGAGAGGGGGGAGAATGACGAGAACACCGAAAGAAAAAGTCATTTAAATCTATAGAATATGGGTCTCTCTCTGCAACTTCTCTCAGAGAAATTGAAAAATGTTGTGAGAGAGAGAAAGAGAGGAAGAAAAATGTCCTTTTATTTAATATAAGGCATGAGTGTCCCTTATATTCAATACAGCTCGTAAGAAAATTTTTAAATTACTGTCTAAAGTCTCACTTTAGACGTCCTAAATTAGTGGGACTTTAGACGTCCCAAATTCAATTTGAGACGTCTAAAGTAAAAAAAAAAAATTAATTTTTTTCTTAACTTTAGACGTCCCAAATTTAATTTGGGATGTCTAAAGCTACCTAATTCCCACACAGAATTATAAAAATACAAGCACCTATGTTTTAGATGTTCCTATTTTAAAAAAGGACGTCTTTATCTTTAGTAGTGTCATCTTTATTATCTTACCCCAATATGATTAGATTCTTGCATTATGTGTAAGCTAATTTTATGACAAACTAATACACAATTTTCTATAAATAACATTTTTCATTAGAACCTGCTGGTGGAGGAATTAATATTAATTTAATTGGACCGCGTCATATACAATTGTTTAATATAATCCGATTATTTTTCAAATTTTATTCTAAAACTTGTCTTCTTTTAACTAGATTTTTTTTATAGCAACATGTATTTTTTTTTTTGAGGTAATCTTAATCAACGCATTATGGATTCACTAAATGTAAGTATATATCCCAATAATGATTTAAAGATTGACTCATCATAATATTACGAGGGCCGAATCAGTTTTGCTACTTAATCCCTAGGTTCTTCTAACTTGATTAAGAGTTTGTTTGGAATAATAATTTAGAATTTTAAAAGTTGTCTTTCAATCATGATTCACACGATATAAAAATTTATGAAAAAAGTTTTGTCATACTTCCGATAAATAACTCCAAACAAACAAGCATCGACTGGACTAAACGGAACGTTAATAAGACGGCTACGGCTCTACTGGGTGTTAGGTTCAGGTCACCCTCTGAGCTTTCACACTATTGGTTCCCCTTCTCCTACCAAAATTTCTAAGCTGCTACAGGGCCGCCACGTTGCACCCACCACCGTGTTAACGTCATCACACCTCAAGCAGATGACATCACTCCACGTGTCATCCGCCTCGTCCACCCCACCCACGAGAAACAGATGTCCCATTCTCTATTCCAGGTCGCCGTGTGGCCTCTTATATAAGTACAACCCGTTGCCTCAATCATCCCATATTCTCTGTTCAACGGCGTCGTATTACACGATAATGGATCTCGAGAAGAGAAAGCGTGACGGCGACGATGATGCAGAGAAGATGATCACGAACAAGAGGACGACAACAAAACCAGAAGAAGAAGACGACGAGGAGGTGGAGGAGTTCTTTGCAATTCTGAGGAGGATACGCGTGGCAGTCAAGTACTTCCAGCACGGATCGGGTCGGAGTTTGACGGCCAAGCCTTGGGAGCCGTCGTTCCAGGCGGATGACTTCCAAGGAGACGACGGCGACCACAAAGACGGCGTTAAAGATCTTACGGCAGATAGTAATTCGGGTTTGGATCTGAACTCCGAACCAGTGCCATCGAGATGCAACAACGCAACGCCGTTTAGTTAGCTTCTCACCGCGTAATGAAGAAAATATACGGAGGGAGAGAAAAGTCAAGACTTCGATCGTTTTTGTTCTTCTTATCTTTATTGGAAACTATCAAAGGCTACCTTAATTACATCCGTCTGTCCAAACAAAACACCTCAATTACATCTTATCTTTAATGAAAATTATTCGTTTGAAATAGTGATTGGAGTTTTCAAAAACAACATTTTATTCGTAATTTAAGGTAGGGGTGTTTAAATCCGGGACCGGGATCTCCCACTCTCGGTCCTGGTTCCGGTTTTTGACTGGGATGCAAATGGCGTCCCGGTACCGGTCCCGATAATCCCAGGCAGGACTGGTATCAAACCGGGAAATCCTGATTTTTTTTAAAAAAATTTAATTTAAAATATATTATTATATTAATTAAATTTTCTATAATATAGTGTTTAAAGTAATTATTTAACACCTAATAAAGTCATAATAATCACACAAATTGATTTAGAATTGAAGAATAACGTTTTATTATTATTATTATTATTATTATGATCACCTTCATCATTTTTGTTATTATTTTTATACATTATATAGTATGATTAGTATCATGATATATACAATTTAACTCCAATTAAATATGTGATACACAATTTATCAAATGATAACTTAAATTATGGGATAAAAAATATAAAAATAAAATAATAACTTAGTTTTTAAGGAAAAAAATTTTAAAAAATAAAAAAATAAAAAACCCGAGACCGGGATTACAAGGTGTGTGACCGGTCCTGGTCTCGGGTCCAATAGATCTCGGTCCCAGTTCTCCCAGTCCTGACCGGGACGGGAAATTCCCGGGATCAAAATGTCCGGGACCGGGACCGGGACCGGGACCAGAACACTTTGAACACCCATAATTTAAGGTATACGAGGTAAGTATGTGAGATGAGTGTTATCTCGACCTACGTGCATAAACACTTATAAGCCTTTCAAAAGTTTATCCAAACAAGCTTATATATATTTTATTTAGAATTACAATAGTAAAACATAACCAACAAGTAATGATTGAGATGGTAAGTAGCCTCATCTTATAAGGAGATAAATATAAGTTCAAATCTCATTGAAACTTATAAGGGCTCGCTTGGTACTGTGTAAATGGAGGCATGGAATTAAATTCCATGCTAATGACATGTTTGATATGGTGGAATTGGCCTTAGAAATCAGAGTGGCTTTCACAAAAAATGCTCATATTTGTAAATCCATGATCTCATTTCCCACATTACTCTTTCTCTCCCTTCTTAGTCACTACTCACTATGCTCGACCGACCGACCACTTGGGACTCACCATGCTCATGTTGTCTCACCCCATCGCTAACAACGACAATGCCTCTGCTGATCTAGGTGAACAACGGTGGTGGCCACCAGATCTGAACTCCTTCTTCATAGACAGAGGCCATTAGATATGAACTCCTTTTTCAAGCCCCTCCGGCAAGCTTCTCAATCCAACCGCCGGTAAGCTTCAAAATCTTTGATTGGGTTAACCAACTCGGTAGTGATGCAGAGGAGCAATTCAGCTTCATTGGGAGACAAATTAGTGAGTAACGACCTTTTCTGTTTGATGAGGTTCCTGACAGCATCCAAATCACCACTTGAGATGGCATGGTGGAGAGAAGGAGGGGGCCAACGAAGGCGACCTTGAGTTTGAGATTCCGAGTGGGAACAATGGACGGGAGATCGGAGAACCATGAGTTAAAGGCGTGAGAGGGAATGTGATTGGAGGTATTGAGGAGGAATTGGGCTATTTTGACGAGGAAGCAATTAGGTGAAACTTCAAAATCTTCAACTAGTGATGGGGATAGCTATTTGTTGTTCGATTTGAACTTGTCCATGATTGACGTTGATAGATATGAAATCTTGCCAACAACATTGAACAATGCATGAATAGTTTCAAAGGAGGAAGGGGACGAAGTCTGTTCTATGAGGATTTTTGTTAATTTAGAAGGGCTTATTGGTTTTTTAACATAAAAATTAAGTCTTATTTTCATGACATAGCAAACATACTTCATAATCATATCCATCTCTATCTCCATTTTTTTATCTATCAAAATCAATTCTAACGTGCCAAACAGGCTATAAGGAGGTGAACACATGTTCAAATCTCGTGAAGCGTCCTTATTGAGATAGAAAGCAACAATATCTTGTTTTTACAGAAATTTTATTTCATAAAGGAAAAAAAAAGTTACTACTATTATAGTGAATTGAAACAATACTTGTTGGAACTTGGAAGAAACAAAAACTCTTTACCCTATTAGTTTTAATTTCGAAATTGTGTGGGAATACCTCAAATATCAATCTGATGAATACGAGTTCTAGGCAGGCGATCTTGAGGTATTCACACAATTCCTGCGTGTTAGGTTAGTGGGATAAATTAAAGCAAACACAGGTGATCACCAACTTATTTCCGCTGAATGATATAGGCCGCGCATTCCTTATTGCCTTGCAATCATTGGTGAACCAAATTCAGTATGTCTATCGCTTAGTCCCAGAAGAAGCATACATTAATATAGCAAGTTGTTCATTTAAACTCATCCATATCTACGTTTATATAGTAAGTTCACTAAGTTGTTCATTTAAATTCAGCATCTATATCCAAAGATTAATTGAATTAAGCTGATTGAACTTATCCTTTTTTTGTCAGCAGATTTAACTCACCCATATCTATGTTTATATAGTAAGTACTTCATTTAAAAAAATATATGCATCTATTTAAAAATGATGAACACTAAATAATATGCTTACAAATTAATTTTTATTGAACAAAATTATAGATAAATTTTATTCAAGTTCAACACTCGTAGTGTGGATAGAAGTTCATAATATTGAAGGGAAAAAAGATAGAAATTAATAATAATGCTATGAATATTAATTAGGTGGATGTTCATTAACTCATATCTTAGTCAACATTCATAAATACCTGTTGGAAAACTAAAAGCCAAATTAATGGTGACTCTTTGACTCTTGAAAGACTATAAATAAAGGCATTGTATAAAGCATTATAATTACCAGAAACACAAATGAATGAGAATTGCTTCCCCTCATTTCTCTCTCAAACTTTCTCTCTTTTCTTGCTCTTCTTTCTTATCCCATATTTCCTATATCTTTACAATGCGTTATAAGCACAAAAGCTCCAACAAATTTATGTTTTTCTCATTGTATCTTTAAGGGTGTGTTTGGTTTGAGGGGAGGGGAGAGAGGTGATAAATTACAATTTTAGATGGAAGAAACCCAAAATTTACCTTCTCATTCTTTTAAATTTTGGATTCCCGCCCAAAATTTACCCTCTCATTTTTTTAAAATTTTGGGTTCCCGCCCAAAATTTAAATACCTTCAACACAAAAAGAGTAACACCCCAAATTTTATTCACCAAGAATATATTGTGATTATTTTATATATTCAATAAAATGGTGAATATTTAAGGCCAAAGGAATTAAATATTGAAAAATTGAAAGGTGAACAGTGTTTTCAGTGAAATTGCCTGCGAGACAGTAAGTTTGTCATGTGGTTTTGGAAGAATAAATGATGAGAAAAAATTATGAAATTTTACAGGATGAAAGTAGACATCATAAGCTTTAATTTGATAGGTCATATAAATCAAATGAAGCTATGTACAAAGAGTTATGGATTTTTTAAGTTAGCTCAGAAAATCTGAAAAGTCTTTGAAGCAGTGGTCAAAGAAATGAAATCTGGGAATGATGTGCTTCTAACTAGCTAAATTCCATATTTTTTCTTGAAACTATACTCAATAATGGTTCCATAGCCTTTGGAATCGCTCTGAAACGATGTTTACAAATTTAGTTATGATTTTTCAAAGTTTGGTCTGAAAATCTGCCAAAATTGCTAATTGTTGCGAATTTGAAAAAGAAAGATGCAATGGTGATTGTATAAATTGAGGGAGAAATAATTATTTGGCTCATAAACATGCCAAGTGTCATTATCATATGGTAAGGGGATTAGTTTATGATTTATGAAGATGAATACATGTCTAATTGCTTTAAAATAATGCTTCTCAGACATAGTAATGATGATAATGATACACTACTTGAGTGTATGGTTGGATAAGTTGGAGAAAATTCATTTGGTTAGGGAAGACATAAGAGGGGACGGTTTTATGCCAACCAAAAGGGAAAGGAAATTAGTTCAATGCTAAAGGAAACCTAAAGACACAATTAGAAGGAGATAAGGTCCAATGCCATGTGTCAACACAAGATTTCATCTTGCAAATCAAGGGAAGAGAGCCATTAGAGATATTTTATAAAACATTTCCCTTCCTCTTCCCTTTGTTTATTTCGGCCAAGCACAAGAAAAAGAAGAGAGAGGGAGAGGGAGAGTTTGGAAGAGCAAAGAAATCTAGAGAGAAGGAGGAAGAAACTTAAGGTAAGAAGTTGATCTCTTAAGCTTTTTCTTATGATCTTGCTTAGAAACCTCCTCTAAACCTTTCTTCTTCATGGAATCCATGATCTTGAAGACACATTTTGAGCTTAAAGAGAGAGAGAGGAGAGGACGCCTAGAGAGAGAGAACTCAAGAGGTAACCTCACAAACTTTAGATCTATTCTTGTATGATGTTGTTGTTGAGGTTTGTGCTTGGGTTTGGTGACTTTTAGTTAAGTTGTGAATTTGGAAAGTCCTAATCTTAAGGGGTTATGATGCCCAAATTTATTTGAATCATGGTTAATATGTGTTTAAATGACTTAATGAGGGATTAGAAATGAAAAGTTATAAGCTTTAGAAGGTAAAACACAAAAACTTCAATTTTTCCTTTTTCTTGACCATGTTTCGGCCAGGACCAGAAATGGAGGTAGGAGCTGGATTTTCATGAAATAGATGGTTTTATTGGATTCAGGAGGTAAAAATAGGTGGGGTTACTGTAACATCCCAAATTTTATATTCACAAAAAATATATATATTGTAATTAATTGAAAAATTCAATAAAATGATGAATATTCATGAAATTTGGATCTTATGAATTTTAAAATACTCATATTCATGAGGAAATGGGAAAATTAATTCAAGAAATGAATTAAATTACAAAGGTGATAGCAAAATCAATATTTTGCCAATTTAGCCCAAGATTAACTATTTTCCCATTAATTGAAGTTAATTTCAATTAATCAAGGAAAATAGAGGAAAATGTATAATTAGATTATTCTTAATGGAATAAATCAAGAATTGTAAAATTAGAGGGAATTATACATAATTCATTTAATTAAATTATGGAATTAGTAAATCACATTTTTTTCTCCCCTCCTCTTCCATAATTTCGTCCAACACATGCAAATAAGGGAGAAAAATTAAATTCCAAGAGCACATGCCTAATTACTACATGAATATAGTCATGATGGCAATGCTATATGGACATGGTACTTATGGTCAATGATGATAATGGTTGAGTGAGTTGTTAGATTAAATGTTGAGTGCATGATGGGAGGATTAGCTTGAGTGAAGGGATGAAAGAATTTGAGTATATAGAGGAGTGTAAGATTGGACTTAGTTGGAAGAGTAATTGGTTTGGTTAAATATGAGAGAGGGGGATGGTTTTTGTGAGCCAAGCAAGGGAAGGAAAATTGGTTCAAACTTAATGGGAAGCTAATGGAGTAATCATGATGAAGGAAGGGAGGATTGTGACAAGTGTCACATATGGCCCTTTGATGAAATCAATGGTGAAGGATGGATGGAGTCAATTTAATAAACACTCTTCCTCCCTCTCCATATGCACATTTTGGCCAACTCAAAGAAAAAGAGAGAGAGAGAGAGAGAGAGAGAGAGTTTGAAGCACTTTGAAGAGTTAGAGAGAAGGAAGAAGAAGAAGCTAGGTTAAGTATTGGTTTCTTAAGTTTTTCTTGAAGCACTTCCCTAGATCCTTTTCTAAACTCCTGTTCTTCATGAATCCATGGTGGAGAAGACATACTTTGAGATCAAGAAAAGAGGGAGGAGGTGCCTAAAGTGAGAGGTATCAAAAAGCTTAAGAGGTAACTACCTCAAACACAAATCTATACTTGCATGCAGTTGATTTTGAAGTTTGTTGTTAGTTTGGTGATTTTTGGTTGAGTTGTAAAATTGAAAAAGCCAAAACCCTAAGGGGTTATGCTGCCCAAATTTCTTTTAATCATGGTTAAATGTGTTTAAATAAGTTAATGAAGGATTAGAAGTGGAAAAGTACAAGTTTTGGAAGCTAAAACACAAAACTCCATTTTTCTATTTTTCTTGAAACTTTAGGCCAGCATTGTTTTAGGGGGTAGGATCTAGATTTTCATGAAATAAATAGTTCCATTGCATTCATTGGGCAAAAATAGGTGGGGTTACAGTTGGTCACTTTTTTCGGGAAAGGCCGAAAAAGCATAATTATAAAAACGCCCCTAAAACCCTAAATCGGGATTGTCAAGGGTATTTTTATAATTTGATAGTGAATTTGGTAATTTTGAGCCCAAAAATGGATTCCTTGGGCGTAAATAAGTCAGGAAATCCCTAGTCGAAATTTCGGGAAAACGTGCTATCGGGCCGAGTACGGCAGGGCCGGGCAGGGGTCTTGGGGGCATTTTGGTAAATTTTCACCATAGACTAATATAACCACAAGGAATACTATCAAAGAGTCTAAAATGATACTTGGATAGGTCATGACATATTTCTTGTACATTTAATATTTTAGGACCGAGTCGGAAGCCGGAACGACACGTTTTACGAGACACATCTAAAGAGGGGTTTATAAAGCTTTGAGGTAGGAACATTATCCTTCATACATTATGCCATAGTTATATGCTTGAGTGGATGCCAATGCTTGTAAATGCGCTTTATTAATCAACATGGTTTGCCTATAAAGGGGTATTTAGTGCCGGGATGCACTTACACTGGGAGTTGGCGGAAATCCAACCGGTGTAGATCGTAAGGTTGGACCCTGCTCATGTATACATGACGATGATGTGTTTATATTGTTCATTAATTAGTGCATATCTTGGCGCATGACATATTTACTTTTCACATTTTTTATGAATGATAGCATGTTTTTACTGGGATTCTACGAAATCTCACCCTATTTTTAAAATAAACATCTCAGCGGGTGCCAGTGGGTCCAAAGGCAAAGGCGTAGATGCTGGGAAGTGATTGGCACGTGTTTCGAGGCAAGGACATGATCGTGGTTATAAATTAGTCTATGTTTAGATATTTTGGGGAATCCTGTAAACGTTAAAGTTTTCACTGTATTTTCTATATTTCATTGACGAACGATGTGAGATTGTAAATGAATATTTTTATCAGTATAATTGTACTTTCTGTATGCTCTTTGAATTCCATTTTTATTACTCTTCGATTATCGAAATAGAAACGGGTGTTGATATTTTTGGTATCAGAGCTAATAAGCGGTTCTGGCATTATCAGAAATGTATATTGATAAGATTTTGTTTGTATGGCAATAGGATATCATGGATATTTCGAGAGGACCATTGATCAACTACTTCGATAACGGTGGTATACGAATGCGCTATACGACACGGAAGAACGTGTCAATGCTGCTAGTAAACAAATCGCAGTCGAGACTAGAGACTCCGCTAAGATCTGAGGTAGGTGAGTCGGGACATCCACTAGCATACGAGCCAGAGGAGGACCCTATCGAGGCTAATTCGAGTGACAGTTTCTAGAGGGTAGAGGCAACATACAGACCGCAGCTGAGACCAGAGACTGTTTTAGGGGGTAGGATCTAGATTTTCATGAAATAAATGGTTTTATTGGATTCAGTGGGCAAAAATAGATGGGGTTACAGTTGGTCACTTTTTTCGAAAAAGGCCGAAAAAATATAATTATGAACATGCTGTCGGGCCATGTACAGCGAGGTCGAGCCGGAGCCCCAGAGGCATTTTGGTAAAATTTCACCATAGACTAATATAACCATAAGAAACACTATGGAAGAGTCTAAAATGATACTTGGATATGTTATGACCTATTTCTTGTACATTTAATATTTTAGGATCGAGCCGGAAGCCGGAAGCAACACGTTTTATGAGGCACACTCAAAAGAGGTTGAAAGAACTTTATATGATTGTGTGTGTAAATGTATTTTATTAATCAACATGTTTTACCTAGAGAGGGGCAATTAGTGCCAGGGGCACTTATACTCGGAGTTGGTGAGAATCAAACCGGTGCAGATTAGTGGGGCTGGGCCCTACTCATGTATACATATAGATGATGTGTTTATATTATTCATTAATTGGTATATACATGGCGCATATCATATTTAATTTTCTCATTTTATATGAACGATGACGTGTTTTTACTATGATTCCTTGGAATCTCATCCCTTTTTCTGAACA
Source organism: Inga leiocalycina (assembly GCA_963242795.1). Taxonomy (NCBI): domain Eukaryota; kingdom Viridiplantae; phylum Streptophyta; class Magnoliopsida; order Fabales; family Fabaceae; genus Inga; species Inga leiocalycina. The sequence goes on along the minus strand of OY725330.1, from coordinate 52,430,743 downwards.
AACATCTCAGTGGGTACCACTGGGACGAAAGGCAAAGGTGTAGACGTTAATAAGTGATTGGCACATGTCTCGAGGCAAGGTTGAAGTTGATGATTATAATTAGTTTATGTTTAAGATATTTTGGGGAATCCTGTATATATTGAAGTTTCTGCTATATTCTGTATTTTGTCTACTAACGACTTTAGGATTGTAAACGAATATTTTTATCAGTATATATATATTTTTCTGTATATCCACAGAATCTAGTCTTTATTACTCTTCGTATATCGAAATGGAAACGGGTGTTGACAAATAGGTAATTTAACCCCCTCCCCTTCCCTCCCCTCAAACCAAACACATCCTAAGGATCTCATCTATTTTCTTTTATAATATATTTATTTGATCTATCTAAGATAATTTAAGCCATTATATGGAATTAAAGAGATTTTTTGACTGATTATTATAAACATTAGGTTCTATGGCTAAGATTAGATATTGTTATTGTTTTTATATCTTATTTTAATATCCTTTACAAGTTCTTCTATATTATTGTTGTTACTTTTAGTATCGCTAGAAACCATACACCTCTGATTTTATATTATGAAATTATATGACTAGAAGTCATATGACTTTGATTTCCTATTTTGAATTATATGGTCCGAAGCCATATAACTTTTTATCTTTTATCTTATTGTATGGTCGGAAGTCATATACAACTTTTGTTTACCCATAAAATAAATAACTATAAGCCATATAGATTCAGTTTCTTATCTTGAGATTAATTGGCCTGAAGCCATGAGAGTCATTGGCCTAAAGTCAGGAGAATTAAATGGCTTGAAGCCATAAAATTTTAATTTTGTTATCTTACTCTTTGAATTATTTCTTGACTTTATGAATTCACTTTATTATGATAGTTCGATTGTTTGAGTTTTATGTTATTATCCTACGTTTTTATATTTCACATTTTAAGAATTCCCTTTGCTTTGTTTTATTTATAATACATGTTTGTGAAAATTTATTTAGTATTGCTATTTAAAGTATTTGGCTTCTTTCTCCTTTTGTCCTTACTTGATGTTATATTTATATTTTTTTATTTTATCATTTAAAGTTTAAATTTTATTCTTACATGCGTTTATATTAATCAATTATATATCTATGATATTTTAATTTCGTTGAATGACCAATAGTCATAATACTCTTAATTTTGTGATTTGATGATAAGAAGTCTCATCACTTTTTGTAATGATTCTTTTTGTAAAAGAACATTATCTTCTAGTAAATTGCATGACAAGAAAAATTTTGTGGCACTTTGATGACTAGATTGTTATAAATATTAAAGCCCTAAAGGCTTATTATTCAAATATTAAATGATACAAAAAGGACTTTGCAGCTTTGAAAAGGTATTTTTACTCTATATATATTGTCCTGAAGATAAATAACTTGTAGAGAATTATACCACTCAAGAGTAATACTTCGAATGATTAATAGTCCTAAAGACAAATTATCATATTTTGACATAATCACTTATGCCCAATGCCTAAATTGATAATTAGAGACAACAATGTCTGATGATATTAAAATAATGATATTTTGACATTAAGTCATGAACAATTGTTATAATATTGCTAGAGGTCATAGACAAATATGTATTAATGTATTGAAAATAAAGGCCAAATTATAAAAAGGAAAAAACATGAGATGTTAGGAAAAAAATATCAAAATTGGCAATGAGTTGTGGAGAAAGATGCCCATATTTATTGTGAAGCCAATAGAAATAATAATAATCCTAAAGGGCTACATGACGTTTGATTTTTGTTGTTATTGAAATTTATTACTGGTTGAATTTATTGTGAGTAACTTGTGTAGGAGAAATTATTATAAGTAGTTGATGTTGTGATATAGATAATTGTTCATGAGTGATATAACAAATCAAATAGAGTAAATAAAAAATAATTAAAAGTAATTATTGGTCTTTCTGAAATTTTAATATATAGTAACAATTTATTTGCAAATTTAAATATTATGGTGTGTGAATGTTTATACATTTTATGGTCTTGTAAGATTCGATGACGTGGTTAATGTTATTATACCTTATAACTCCCAAATTGAAGGGTTGTCAATATTTATTAATATAACCTTCAATTATAGAATTAAGTTCTTCAATTCTCTTATTTATATATAATTGTACAATTTATTTGTAAATTTAAATATATAATTATTCATACATTAATCATGAAATGATATAATATGATATATACATATATTGGAATTAAACAAGCTTGCTAATCTCGTAATTGATGGAGTTTACCATGTCAAGCTCCCAATCTGCCTCTATGTTTTCTTCTTAGAATTTCTACTTTCGAGTTTCTTCATAGATTTCCCACAAATGCTCAACTCATATTCTCCAACATGAAGGTACTTTCTGACCCCCGTCAACACTTGTTTCCATTTCGATAATCGTAGAGTAATAAAAACGGTATTCAATGAGCATACAGAAAAGTACAATTATACTAATAAAAATATTCGTTTACAATACCGATATCGTTCGTAGACTAAATATAGAAGATACAACGAAAACTTAATATTTATAAATTTCTTCAGAATATCCAAAACATAGACTAAATATAACCACTATCTTATCCTCGCCTTGAGACACGTGCCGCTCACTTTTTGATGTCTAAGTGCTCGTTTGGAATAACTTATTTTTGGGTAATAAGTGCTTATAAATCGTGATTCACAGTATACGAGGTAAGTATGTGAGAAGAGTTTTATCTCAGCTTGCGTAATAAGGACTTATTTTTTAAGAAATCGTGATCCCAAACATGCCTTTATAAGTCCTTGCCCTTTTGCCCATTGGTACTCGCTGAGATATTTGTTTTTGAAAAAGGGTGAGATTCCGAAGAATCCCCGTAGAGACATACGATCGACAAATAAAATGTGAAAATTGAATATGCAATGCACTATATTAGGAAAAAATGAAAGTTCGATTTGATTCATATATATATTTACCTCAGCCGAGTTATCGACTACAGCTAGGATTTTCGATATTATACCGCAACTGAGTCATCGACCACAGCTAGGATTTTCTGATATACCGTTGTTGGGTAGGGAACCACAACTAGGTACTGTGCCTCTAGCATGCAATCATATCATGAAATACAATAACAAATACATATAATTATTCACATAGTGTATGAAAGATGGTAGTCCCTACCTCGAAGTTCGTTAAATCCCTTCTTCAATATGCCTCGTCAAACGTGTCATTTCCAGCGTCCGACTCGGTCCTAAAATATTAAATGTACCAAATATAGGTCATAACCTATTCAAGTATCATTTTAGACTCTTCTATAGTGTTTCTTGTGGTTATATTAGTCTATGGTGAAATTTTACCAAAATGCCTCTGGGACCCCGGTCCGGCCCCTCCGTACTCGACCCGATTGCACATTTTTCCAAAATTTTGAATAAGGCTATTCTAACTTATTTTCACCCAAGGAATCCATTTTTGGATTCAAAATTATCAAATTCACTGTCAAGTTATGAAAATATCCTTGACAACCCGTATTTAAGGATTCCAGTGGCGTTTTTGTAATTATATTTTTTCAGCCTCTACCAAAAAAATACCCAACTGTAACCCCACCTATTTTTGCCCACTGAGTCTAATGGAACCATTTATTTCATGAAAATCCAACTCCTACCCCTTGAAACAGTGCTGGCCAAAATATTGAAGAAAATGGAAAAAAATAGTTTTGTGTTTTATCTTCCAAAACTTGTACTCTTCCACTTTTAATCCTTGATTAACTCACTTAAACACTTCTTAATCATGATTTAAAGGATTTTGGGCAGCATAATGCCTTAGGGTTAAAGCCTTTCAAATTTCATAACTCAACCAAAAATTACATAAACCAAACAACAATTTCATACTAACATAAAGTTGAGATTAGTATAATTACCTCTTAAACTTCTTGGATGCTCTTACTCTAGGCACCTCCTCCTTCTCTTCTTGGGATCAAGATGAGCTTGCTAAACCATGGATTTCATAGAGAAAATAGAGATTAGAGAAGAAGTTTATGCTAGTTTAGAAGGAAATCTTAAAAAATCACAAACTTATCTTGATCATTCTCTTCCTCCTTCTCTCTAAAGCTTAAGTTCCCTTAAGCTTCTCTCTCTCTCTCTTCTCTTGGCTCAAAACGAAAGTGGACAAAGGAAGAGGAAGGGAATGGCTTCATAAATTTCGTCCCTTAAATCTACATCATTGATCTTATCAAAGGTTGACATGGTGACACTTGCCAACCACCATACTTCCCTCCCTGCTTCCACCCATACTTCTTCACTTTATGCCTTACTTGCCCTATTAATTCTTCCCTTGTCTTGTTGACCAAAAAAAAAAAACGTGCTCCCCCTTCTCATGCTTTAACCAAATGAAGTGTCCTTCCAACTAAACCAAACTTGCACTCAAAGTAGCATACCATTTCATCATTATTTGTCCATGTAGCATTATTTTAATGTAATTTGACATGTGCTCATATAAATCCATTATAATTTAATCCCCTCCATATATGATCATGACACTTGGCATTTTAATTCTATTAATGAATTTCTAACACATTTTATTTTCAATTTTTAGAATATTGCCAACTTTGGCAGATTTTCTGCTCTAATTTTGAAAAATCATAACTAATTTTGTAGACATTGTTTTAGAGTGATTCCAAAGGCTATGTAACCCTTATTGAGTCTAGTTTTAAGAAAAAATATAGAATTTTACTAGCTGAGATCATATCATTCCCAGATTTTCAATCTTTGACCGTTGCTCTAGAAACTTTACAGATTTTCTGGGCTAAGTTCAAAAATTCATATCTTTTTGTACATAAATTCAATTGATTTATATGACCTATCACATTAAAGCTTAGGATGTCTACTTTCACTTTGTAAAATTTCATAATTTTTGTTTATCATTTGGTCTTCCAAAACCACATGACAATCTCACTACCTTGTAGGCGATTTCACTGAAAACACTATTCACCTTCAATTTTCAATATTTAATTCCTTTGGCCTTAAATAGTCACCATTTTATTGAATATATATAATAATCACATTATACTCTTGGTGAATAAAATTTGGGGTGTTACAACCCCTACTTTTCATTTTAGTTTTGACTTCCTTCTCTTTCCCCCTTTTTCTTTGTATAAATTCAAATATATGAGATGTGAGTATTCTTTGGATATAACTTTCAAACATTAATCATGATATGATACATATATATTGTAAGTAAATTAATTTTATGTGACATTTGAGATAAAAAGAAAAATCATATATTTATGTGACATTTTAAATTGAGAGAATGAGAATCTATTTAATTTTATGATAAAATTCATTGTGAATTGATGATGTGAATTTGATTTGTTGGACAAAATCAATGTTTCTAGAATTATTCAAAAATTATTTGTGTTAGCTTATGTCGTCTGTAACCCCCTTCACGATTAAGGCCGAGATTAGTTTGTAAAAACGTAATTAATGTGGAATTAGAGACCGTAATAGATTTTGGGACTTAAACAAAGTCAATCTTCCCAAATCAGGGTTCACAAAAATCTTTACAAAACCTGTTAGATAATGGTCTCACGTTCACATTTCAATACAAAATGGCCTCTACCGGTTGGTTTCATTCATACATATCAGAGTACAGCATAAATTCCCGATACACTCGGGTTCCATTCATTAATAAAAAGGGATTTACACAAGGAACAAAGCCTACAATTCATACCCTTTTTCTTGGGGATTACACAAAATCTACTATATACAAACATTTCTACCAAAAATATCCAAAAGGTATACAATGATAACCATTAACCCAAAATATACTCCTAAACTGGAGTTCTAACTGCTCTTCGTCGCCCGTTTGCCTTTCGATCCTTCAACCCTGTCTAAAACGTTTAATTTTGGGAGAGTGAGATTCTAAAGAATCCCCGTAGTAACAAATTAATCATATAATGTACAATAATAATGCATGTAAGCAAATCATTAACCACAACAAGCAACTACAACGGCAATGGTTAGTATGACACATGTCATCCCTTACGATTGCTCACGCTGAATTGCTTACGTTGCATTGCATCACAACAATCCACACAATACATTTCACTACAGCAGGGATTCATATAATGCATTTCATATACAAGCCATACAGGCAAGATACACACAGCCCACGGCTGAATTCACAAAAGCCGCCCCACGGGTTGGATTCACAATATCCATGTCGATTACGACGGCAGTTCAATGGCCGACCTAGAGATTACCACCGTCAATCCCTACACGGCTCACGCTGACCTGCTCACACCGTAATGGACCATGGCACACATTTCACAAATTCAACGATAAGTTATGCATGCGAAAACATCATACATAATATGAGAGAAGAGTCACTACCTGGTTCGTTCCATGCGTGCTTTGTCGCAGGTCTCTCCCGAGGAGGGCAAATATCGTATCCTATAATTATAATTAGGGACGAAGAGTTATTCTCTATTCCAACACTCAATTGACTTCAAAATACTTAGATTTGGTTATCATTTATGTCCTTTAAGTAGTTAAAATTGGCTCTAATAAAAGCCCTAAAGGATTGGGAAACATCGGGTTGGAAACCACTTTTCAAAATCCCAAGGTGTTGAAAACAGGGGCTGGCTGCAGCCAAAAATACCTCTGGCTGCGGCCAGAAACAGCACAGAAAGTGTCTGGCTGCAGCCAAGAATTTTTTGGCTGCGGCCAGAACGTTCGCAGAAGCTTTTGCGCTGCAGCCAAGAATTTTCTGCTGCAGCCAGGGTAACTTCAAAAATTCATAAATAATTATAGAAAAATCGAAATGAGGTGATCCTAAAGCCAAACAAAAGGTATTTAAGTCCTCTTTCAAGGAAAAATATGGCTCATCACTGGAAATCACCACAAAAATACAGATTTCAAGAAAATTCCACACTATTCCAGAATTGTTCCCAGATTTAACATCAAACTTTGGACAGTCATAACTCCTAGCCCAAAAATCAAAATGACACAAAACATATGTCCATTTTGAAGCTTGAGATGTGAAATTTAAGACTAGAAAGTTTCATAATTTTCCAACACCATTTGCTATTTTAAAACGTCCATGCAAGATTACTGCCAAAACAGAGTTTCTTACAACCAAAACTTGCCACTTTTAACACTAAGTTCCCAATGGTTCAAAATTCATATCCAACACTTCTCCCACACAAAATAACTCAAGGAACACAATGGTGACTTCAAAATGACCAAAATCACAACCCAATTACATGCCCTGTTTTTGCCCAATGCACAAAACCAACATAAAGTTCCCAAACTTCACCTTTAAACTTCAATTCAATACCATTCATTCAAAACACTTAACAAGGCACTAATTCCATGACAACAACAATTCAAACACCACAAGACCCTAATTTTCAAAATTTCAAGCCAAATTTCCAGAATTTCCAAGCTAAATCATTTGGCACAAAACTTATATAGAAATGTTTCTTAAACTCACCTTAACAACTTTCTCAAAGTAGCTTCTTGATTCTCCAATCTCCACAATTTCTTGAAGTTTCAAACCAACACCAAATGGCAAACTATAACCATAGAAATGTAGCTCTTAACTCAAGGATCAACTTTAATGAAGGGAGTTTGAGCATTTGAGATCATTTTCCCTTACCTTTTTAGACTTTTCTTCCTTCCCTTTCACCTTCCTTGGCTGACGAGAGAGAGAGAGAGCAAGAATGAGAGAGATGAGAGGGAAGAGTGATGAAGAAGGGAAATAATCACACTCCCTTCCCATTTCAGATTTTTCCAGCGCAAAAGAGGGGAAGAGAGGAGAGAGAAATGCTAAAAAAACCCTTTGACTTTTCTCTCTCACACACACACAAGCCAACTTGCCACATGTCTGAATTTGGTTTGTTCTCATAAAGTAATCATCCAATTAATCACTTTAATCCCTTCATTAGCCATTCTAATTACACATCTCATTTTCTCTTAGTTAGTAATTAATTTCTCTCTTAATTACCAACTCATGGCCAATAATTCCATTTTTCCAAATTTTCAATAATTATGACGTATTAATTAAAATAGCCATAAAACACATAATAATTCCCTTTTAAATTCATAAATATCCACACTAATCATGATTAGCCCTTAGTCAAAAATTGGGATATTACATCGTCTAATAAATTTTTCATAGAATTTAATTTCTCATGAAATGGTTTTTATGAATAATGTTTTCTCATGATTTAATATTGGTGAAAAATTCTTATAGGTGTAATTCCGTGAGAAAGATGTGTTAGCCTCTGTAGTTCAATAAACAATTCTCATGGATTTATTTTTGTGAGAATTTCTCACAATGTTTGTTAATTCAAGAATATATGGCTGTGTCACAGTTTCTATATTTAAGAATTTCTGACATTGTGTTTTTTCATGAAAACTTCTCATGGATTTGTTGCCTATGAGAATTTTCTGCAAGATAAATTTCTTGTGACTTTAATTTATTTTGATAATGAATCTCTTCATATTTCTATATGTGGTGGAAGATATACTTTGCTTATGTATCAAAATAAGTAAATTGAAGTATATTATTAATGAGTGATGAGATTATATAGTGATGTAATACTATATGGTAGTTCTTGACGAACTATATGAAACAAAATTGTTATAGTTTTTGAAGAATTAATACAGATTTTCCTATGGGTAGATAAAGAATAGATAATAAAAATTATGACCCATACATCTACATCACAACTTTGGTTCGCCAGAGGGTTTGAAAGTGATAGCTCAATTGGATTGAAATCCATGATTGTATGTGAAGTACCTGAGCTTTGAAGTAAAAGATAGGTTGTTAGATTACGACTATAAACCAATATCTTATAGAAATTGAAAAGTTTGTTGTTAGTTAAAAACCATGTTATAGTATACCAGAATTTTACTCATCCAGACAAATTTATTGTTGGTATGACTGGTTTGATCATCCGAATCATATACAAACTATTGAAAATTACGTATTGACATCTATTGAAGAACCAATAAATTCTTCATGAATAGCCAACATATTGTATAATTAAAGAGTTATTATGTACTGCTTGTTCTCAAAGAAAATTGATTTTCACTAATTATGATTTGAAATGGATCTTCACATTTTTGGAAATATATCAAACTGAAATATATGGGCAAATTGAAATAGCATATAAACCACACAAGTGTTCAATAAATTTGATAGATACATCTATAACATAGTTACATGTTCGATTATTATTAGTTTGCAGTATGAAATTTGCAAGATTGTTTTAATTAATCATTATGTTGAGTGCGCAATTTCCAAATTATATGATCCAAACATAATTTACTAAAGCCTCCATAAATAGCTAGTTCAATGCTTATGAGAACAAAATTATTTTTTCAACATTGACATATTTGTCTTATATATTGCAGCACTTATATAAGCCAACAAAATTGTCCCAAGTAAAATTGGCTTTTGGTTAGGAGCCAGACATATTCCATTTTAAAAAAGCTTGAATGTGCAATGCTTAGTCCAATTAATCCAGCACAATGCACATAGATGGGTATTGAAAGAAAATTGAGATAGATGTTGGGTAAGGACCTCTTTTTTCTTGTTTGTCTTTAAATAAAACAAAATGATGTTTCTAAAGGAAACAAATGGATTTAGGAGACTTCATTGCATGATTAGCCAATTGTCATTTGATAATGATTTCCTAACATGAGGGGGAGCAATTGAATAGCTGGAAAAGAGAACACATGGAATGCATTATTACCATTAAATATAAGATCCTCGAATACAGAAGTATGAACCATAAGTTCTTCAAGCTATGCATTCGTGAGACCTAAATGAGAGTTACTAAATCTCATATTTCAGCTAAAAATGCTCCAATTGGTATAAATAAAAGTGAGATGTACCCAAAACATGTGAAACTATTTGGTTTGAAATATAAATATTATAGATAAAGTGGAGCATATAATTCAGATGATCATATTAAGGAGGCAGATACTTCAGAAGATTGTTAGACATAACTAATTGCAAAAACTCAAGAAAAGTTTAGGTACTAGAAAAGTAATATAGATCTTAATAAATTATGTTACAACTGAAAAAATGGAACAAAAAAGATATCGTTGTTAACAATAGTTTTGAATGATATCACATAATTAAATGAGGATCTAATATAAAGATATCATAAGAAGTAGACATAAAGATGATTGGCCAAAAGAAAAAGTAAAAATGAAAAAAAAACGCAATGAAAATATGATTATACAGTGATAGTTAAGGACTTGCAGTCCAAACGTTAGATATATTATAGTATGATGGGATACATGGATGTTTATGTGTTTATATGAAAATAAAGATTTTCGCAAAGTCTATTGATGGTTATGATGTGGTATATGATTTTGTGGAGGATACAAAAATTTTGTATATATTATTAATCTGGAAGTTAACTATATGGAACAAAAATTTTGCGTCTGTTAGATATTGTTACATGTAACCTATGCATATAGCTCACTAAATAGTGAAGTTTACATAAGAATTCTTAAAGGATCCAAAATACAATAAGAATGTCCAAAGATGATTTACTTGCAAAATATATATTGAATTTGATATTTTAGAAGTACCTTATACTTTATTAGAATATTCAGATATCATGTTAATATTGTATTCATTATGATTTTACTGGTAAAATTTAGTTATTATAGGTATATAGTAGATAATAAAAATAAGATTTGGTAATTTTTATAATAGTTTTCTTTTCTTGTTCTATAGTGAACAAGATAAAAGTAGAATATATTGATATTTTAACATATCCAAAAGATATATTAGAAGAATACATTTCAGCAGAATATTTGGTGACAATGTATCATTCATAGTTTAGAGGCTAAGAGGAAGATATGCTTGAAAAGACATTAAAGTGATGCTATCATTAGGGGGTAAAACTCATGTTGTCATTAGGGGAGTAATGAACATGCTGTACTCTTTTCTTTAACCAATGTTTTGTCCCATAGGATTTCCTGGTAAGGTTTTTAACGAGGCAGATTTAATATATATTGTGTACCCTTTTCTTTTGCTAGATTTTAGTCCCCCTAGGTTTTTCTTAGTTAAAGTTTTTAATGAAGTACGTTCATAATAGACACCCAATGGAGAGTGTTATGAGTATTAATTATGTAGATGTTTATTAACTCATATCCTAATCAAAATTCATAAATACGTGTTCGGAAACTAAAAGCCAAATTAATGTTGACTCTTGGTTTGACTCTTAAAAACCTATAAATAAAGATCTTGTTGTACAAAGCATTGGAATCATCAGAAACACAAATAAATTAAAATTGCTCCCTCCCTCTCTTATCTCTCAAATTCTCTCTCTTCTTTTACTCTTCTTTCTTGATTTCCTTTATTTTTATAACAACTAAAAAATGATTATGATGGTAAGTTTAAAAAAATTTAAACATAATTCAAAACAAAGAATATTTCAAAATTTTTTTTTTTAATTTTGTTTTGTGAAAACCCAATAAAATCCTTTTAAAATACTTAAAATCCAAGTTAGACCACTAAAATTACCAAATTCCATATCAGTGCGAGGATCAAATTAGGATTTTGGAATTTGGTGATTTTTCCTAGATACCCTTATCTCATCCACTCTCCATAAGAGAGATATATGGGACATGTAAAAAGAGAGGAGGCTTAATTTGAAAAGAAGAAAGTAAGAAGTATTGAGTAAATCGACAAAATTGGAAAATCTCAATTAACCTCGTTATCTTGATTAGAAATTTGTTGAATTTAGAGTCCCGATTTTAAATTTGGGACAAAAGATTGTTCTTGAAAAGTATTTTTCAACTAGTGTCTCGGAAGCAATTGGAGAAATTATATTGTTGGGCTTTTAAAAGTTGCATTAATTTGCACAGTGATGATGCTTTCTATTCCGCCATGAATTGAGAAATTGAAACAACTTGAAAGTCGAAAACTTTCTGAATTATGGTGTACGGTAATAAAAATCATTTTCTGAATTATAGTGTACAGCAATAGAAAATCATTCATGTCTGCTTAATCTACTGATTGTGACTCATTAATTTGGATAAAGATGAGGAAGATGAGGGGAAAAAAAGTTAAATCGTCTGAAGCTATCACCAATTTGCTCAAAAAATGACAGAGGAATTGCTAGAGCTCAAATTTCCTTCTTCACATCTAATATTCTAATTAGATCTCTTATCCTGATTATGAATTTGTTAAAATTTATCAGTCTGAATTTAGAATTTTATATTTCAATTGGATTTAATTGGTATTTTTTTTTTAAATTCACATGTGAGTTTATGGTATTGTTAATTGTTAAAAGGATATATCTTTGGCTTGGAAAAAAATAATTTTTGGGCCAAATTTGAACTTTTTTGATTGGACTGAAATACACACACACACACACACTCTCTCTCTCATCCTTAATATAAGAGCATGTTGACTTTTTTTAAGACATTAAAGAATCTAAATAAGTTATTTATTTATAATATAAGTTATGTATCAATAGATTATATATCAATTTATAAGTTGAGAAAATAAGTTTGGAGAAAAAAATAAATAGTTTAACATAACTTATTTAACTTCGTTAATCTTTTCAAAAAAAAATTAACTAGCTTTTATATTAAATTTCGAAGGTAGCATCATTCTGTAATAGGATTGATACTACTTGCTTTTAATAGGTATGAACCTGTTTTTCCCATCCTCAGTCCTTGATACATCATTTTGCCTTTTCTTCAATGTGTGTGTAAGTAATTTTTCAGTTATAAGAAGGCAAAAAAAAAAAAAATTTCAGTTATAAACTTATAATGTATATGCATCCTGAAAATAAAGTTTGTGTGTAAATTTTGGATAAAAAATTTCCATTATACGTAAAATAAAAATAAAAATGATTACAAAACCTTGTTTTTAGCTAATTAGTTCGGAATCGCGCATTGCGTGCGCAAAGTCGAATAAATTTGGGAAAATCACTCTCAGGTCCTAAGGACCCAAAAAAATAACAATAAAGTCCCAATGGAAATTCCACACACAAAAAAGTCTTTAGGGACGTTTGTATGATTATTTGGCAAGTTGAAATGACAAAGTTGCCCTTAGGATTTAAAACACTCTCTCTTCAAAAAAAGTCATAGTGCTTCGTTCTGCTCTACTTCTCTGTGCTTGCATCCGATCGAGCGTTCGTGCTTCCCTCCTTCGCTGGCCCAGTGTTTCGTGCGTCGCTCCTCCATTGCACTAGTGTTCGTGCGTCGGTCCTCTGCTAACCCAGCCTCCATCCTCCTCCACAGCGCCAGCCTACATCGCTCCTCCCAAGCCCTAGTGTCCATCGCTCCGGCTAATACCTAGCCTCTGTTGCTCCTGTAATACTCTCACTTATTTTGACTTGCAGCGGAATATTAATGTGTGATTCGGTGAGCACAACAGGGATAATAAAAATATACTGATATTACTGATACAATATGTTTGATTATATACATAATTCCTATACAGGGTATTGTACTATAAATTACAAATCTTAAAAAATAATAAAAGATCTTTGGAAGACCAACTGTCCCTCTTGAATTGTCTAGAACCTTCAGTTGCTGAAAGTTACGCTTTCGCCCTTTGAGCCAATGCCTGTTGCACAAAACTATATATTTGTATGGAAAGGGTGAAATTCGAGAGAATTTCAGTAGTAACAAACTATCAATCATATAAAATGTCACATATAAATATGTCGTGCACCAAATCATGCACTAGAACCATAACATTGTGTATGCACCCTATGTGTCAGTGTACCATAGCTGGGTCTTAGACTACAACTAGGTAATATGTGTGTTCACTATTCATATAACAGAATATGGTATACACAAAGCATATAAACACTCACATAGTGTATGAAAGATAGAGTTACTACCTGAAATGCCCCTTCCTTGCTTGACTGTCGGTCCAATCCTGTATCCAGCTTAGGTTATCGGTATATCCTAAAATTTCAAATTTAGGATAAATGAGTCATTACTCATTCATGAATTACTCTAAATTCAATGTGTTGATTATCTTGACTCAAATCACATTTTGATCGCTATGCCCTTGGGAACCCGGTCTAATTGTACTTTCCCAAAAATTATGACCCAGGCTATTTTAACATAATTTTGCCCAAGGAATCCATTTTTGAACTTGGTTTTGTCAAATTCCAGCCCAAATTACCATTATACTGTTGGCAGCCAGTATGTTAGGGTTTTAAGGGTAAAATAGCCATTTCACTCCCCTAAAGCCTTTATACTCCATATTATACATGTTTCCTACACAATTTTCCATTCTAAACACAATGACATCATCAAATTGATGAAATTCCAACACTTACTGGACGAAAGTGCCCTTGCCCAAATCTAGAAAATTTTAGGGAAATTGAGTTCTCTTGATTTCAATCCATTAAACATTTTGTTTACACTCCTAATCGCACGTTTAACCATTTAAACACTAATTGTACATTATTAGAGTGAATTTGGGCAGCACCTCCCCTTAGAGTTTTAACATCCCAAATCATAAAAACCAATCAATACAAGCCAACAATCCAATCACAACAACAACACAACCTTGAATTCAACCATGAAAGTAAGGGTTTTAAGTTTACCTTTGATTTCTCTCTCTCTCTAGACTCCAATTTCGTCCTCCCTCTCTCTTTCTTTCCCTTGATTTTCCTCTTGCTATATGTATGTTTCAAGAAGGATTAGAGGTTAGAAAGGGTTGCTCATGAATTTGGAGGCAAGAACAAGTAGAAATCACCTTGAACTTACCTTATTTAGATATTGAATTCTCTTGAGCTCTCTTCTTGTTCTTGCACTTCATGTTTTGGTTTAGCTCTCTCTCTCTCCCTCCCTCCCCTGATATGTTGCATGAAAATGAGACCAAAAGGATAGGATAAGAGGCTTTAAGATATCATCATCCACCACCTTGCTTTATGTTATTTTAATCCTATTTGAACACATGCAAAATTCTATTAAATCATCTGCTTTTCTCTTGGCCAAAACATTTGGCTGAAAATGAAGATTAGGAGGAAATAAAATATATATTCAATTACCTCATTTATCCTCTTCCACATAAATTTATTTTGAGTTGCAATATTTGACCACTTTTTTTTTGTTTTGACCTCATCCAAAAATGATGAAAAATATCCAAAAAAACCATTTTCCCTTCTTATCCCTCTCTTTTTGGATGAAAATAAGTGTATTTTTTGGAGAAAATAATTTTCTTTTGCTTAATATGACAAATTACCATTTTACCCATATATTTTGTGATTTTTGTCAAAAACTGGCAGCATTTTCACTCAACTTTGAAAATTTATATCTTTATTTGCAGACATTCAATTGAGGTGCTTTCAAAGGTTACTTAACCCTTATTGAGTCTAGTTTTAAGGAAAAATATAGCATTTAGTCAACTGGAAGCTGAGAATTTCCAGAATTTCAATCTTTGGACGTTGTTCCAAAAATTGTTTAGTTTCACTGGGTTAACTTAAAAAATACATAACTCCTAGTGTACAGCTCCAAATGATTTATATGACTTATCAAATTAAAACTTAGAATGTCTACTTTCAATCTGGAAAATTGCACATTTTTTTAACATCATTTGATCATTCAAAATCACATGACAATCTCACTGCCTCACAGAAAATTACATTGACAGTAGAGCTGGGAATACGGGTCGGCCCGGCCCAACAGGGCTGGACCTTCATGGGCTTGGGCCTAAACGGGCCGGCCCGCTTCCTAAAAACCTCCAATTTTTAAAGATCGTGGCCTTACAGGGCTGGCCCTTCATGGGCTCTGGCCTAAACGGGCTTGAATTTATTTTAATTATTTTTTTTTTCAAATTTTATAATTTATTTATTATTTTACCTTAAATTGAGATACATTATTTTTAAAACTCATAAATTTTTAGTTAAAATAATCATCTAAAGTTCAAATTAGCCTCTTTTTTAAAGTTTAAATGAATAAACTATTGAAGAAAATAAAATAAATCAAACCATTAAATAAGTGTTTACCTGTTATTAATGCTTTATTAGGTACTTAGGTGTCTCTCATATTGATAATTTGATATAATGATATTATATATATTAATTTATTTTTAAAAAATATTAAATGGGCCTAAAAGGGTCGGCCTTCCAGGGCCGGCCCTTTTATGCCCGCTTCTTATTTTAGCCTCTAAATCATAAGCCCAGCCCTTGAAGGGCTCAGGCCTAAACAAGCCGGCTCGACGGGCTCGGCCCAAATTCCCTGCTCTAATTGGCAGCTCTGTTCACATTCCAATTTTCAATGTTTAATTCCTATTATCTAAAATTTATAGCCAGAGGCTATTCAAGATGGGTCAATATTCACCATTTTATTCCCTTTAATAACCCAAAGATATAAGAAAGGTTAGGGAATAGGTTTGGGGCACTTGCTAAAATGGACTTAACAGTCTACTTAATTCAGGCTTATTTTCTAGCCGTTAGTCCCAAAATTTGAAATATTATAGCTCCTCTGAAGGCCCAGGCTCTGTCATTCCTTTGAAGGCCTATCATGCGTCGCTCTCCCCAACACCCATCCACTGTTGTCGCTCCTCCGCCAAGTCATAGAAACTGAACAGAGAAGGTGAGTGACAACTCAGAATACGAATCATTAAAAATGACTTATGATGTTGTAAAAGCAAGCATCACTAGTTGTTAAAAAAGCAATTTGCAGTTGTAAAAGTTTGAGTTTTGAAACTTGTCATTTCAGTCAAGCATGAAAAAGTAGTTGTAAAAATGACTCAAGATGTTGTAAAAATACGTGTTAGAAATTGTAAATTGAGGAATTTTTAGTGCTAAACTTGGAGATATGTAAAAAGGTAGTTTCATTCAGATATAAGAAATAAATTGTTAAAATGACTCAACATATTGTGAAAATACACTTAACGAGTTGTAAACTAAGCAATTTGTAGTTGTGAATAGTTACTAAAAAAGTAGTTTCATTGTAACTGGAAAAATATATTGTAAAAAAGACTAAGGGCCCGTTTGGTACGATGGAATTAATCTTGATGGAGATGGAAATGGAAATGGATATGGATATGGAAATGGAAATGAAGTGTAAAAGTATGTTTGGTATGTCATGGAAATGATATATGATTTTTAGGTGAAAAGACCAAAATGTCCTTCAAATTTTTTTTTCCAAAAAAACATTATTCAGAGAAGTCCAGAACCTTCTCCTCCCGAAAACCCGCACCATTTTATTTTTTTTCAAATATTTGGTATGTTATGGAA
Organism: Inga leiocalycina; assembly: GCA_963242795.1. Lineage (NCBI taxonomy): Eukaryota > Viridiplantae > Streptophyta > Magnoliopsida > Fabales > Fabaceae > Inga > Inga leiocalycina. The sequence goes on along the minus strand of OY725330.1, from coordinate 52,413,488 downwards.
ATGAGTCCTAATTTATATGTGAAAAGACCAAAATGCCTTTATAATTGAAAAATAAAAAATCCCTCTCCTTTGAAAATTGTAGGTTTATAGTATGAAATTCTAAAAGAAAAATATAAAAATTTTTTTTAAAAAAATTGGAACCCGGACCGGGCCGGTTCGCCGGTTTCCGGGCCGGACCGACCGGTCCAGTCCGGGTTCCTGAACCTGGGTCTCATCATAGAAAGAGCAAGGTTGGAATTGAAGACATGGAATTGCAAATCTTAGCTATTTGGGTGGAATTGAGTTTGATGGAATTGACCCCATTTGACTTCCATGTGGAATTAAATTCCATGAGCATTTCTTTGTACCAAACATGCACTACTCATGGAATTCAATTCCAATTCCATTTCCATGCCTTCAATTCCACCATACCAAACAGGGAATAAACATATTGTAAACACAAGGATAACCAGTTGTTAAACAAACCATATGCTGTTGTCATATTTGGAGTTTTGAAAAAGGTCATTTCATTTAAGCAATAAAAAGAATGTGTGAAAAATCACTCAAGCAGTTATTATAACACGCAAAGACAATTGTGAACGTAGGGACTTGACAAACTTGAAATTAACTCATTGCATAAAAACATATTGTGAAAATGACAGATAAAGTTATAAATGACTGATGAATTAAGAATAACTTTGTCATTTGAATTTAGGAAATAATCACAGAAAAATTCCTGAGGACTTTTTTTATGTTTGACTTTTCAAAAGGGCTTTACCTTTATTTTCTTTAGTCCGAGTACGTGGGAGTGATTTTCCCAATAAATTTCTCATGGTAAAAAAAAAAAAAAAGAGAAAAGAACTGAAATCAAAACATTTCTTTAATTGATAAGCCTTTTTTGCCTAAATAGATATAGAAAAACGATTAGGAATCGGCCGCAGCAAGCCTGTTAGACATGATCTCGTATTACACACACACACACAATTTATAGATAGGCACATTAAAATATTTTGTTCTAAATATATTCTGAAACTTTATATTTTTCTATTGATTTATGATATTTACAATCAAGAGATTTAATTAATCTTGATTAGGAAGCTATGGTATATCAATTTTTGTAAAATTCTAAATTCCAATAATAAGTAAGAGGTCAAAAAAAATTTATGCTAGTAAGGAAGTCTTGTTTTTTTTTTTCCTTTTGATTTACGAGAAATTTGCAATATCTTTCCATCATTCTAATTTTTGGGAAGTAAATTTTAATGGGCATGAAGTCATAATTTTGCACTATTTTTAATTTTTAATTTAAGATTATCTTTTGGTCTCAGATAAATTTAAGATTTAATATTTTAAGTTATAATTAAAACATTTAGATTCTGGATCCACGACGAAAAAAATTATATATCTTAATTTTTATTGATTTCACTGAACTACACTTTTTCTAATTTTTATGTTTAAGTCAGTCTTGTCATTATTTATAGAAATTATTAAAAATTTTAAAATTTATTAATTATGTCCGCAAATTTAAAAAAAAAGGGAGAATTGTCCAATAATACCTTTGGGGCAAATTAATTGCTGATTACTACCAAGCGTGCAAATGATCTTCCGTGTATGCAAGCGATTTTCCGTTTTGTGCAAACCATCTTCCGTGTATACAAAAATCTTCTATATAAATGTGCAAATAATCTTCGGTTGTGTGAAAAATATCTTCCGTTATGTGCAACAGATCTTCTATGGTAGCATTCAACAATTAATTTGCCAAAAAGGTATTTATCAGCAATTCTCCCTAAAAAAAAATTCTATTTCATTTATATTAAAGAATTAATAATTATTTTGAAAAAGTTTGCTGCTTGCCTTGACATTGAAGAAGAATTAAAAAGATTCATAATAAATAAGATTAAATTATACAAAATCCCCTAAATTTTGGGTCAGTTGAATATAACCTATTGACAAATTAAAGTTTAAATTTAACCCTCTTGACATTTCATTTTTTAATTATTAACCCTTTTCCGTTAAGTGACCATTAATTTTTTAACAGAAAATATCACATCAGATTATGAAATGACACGTGGTATCCTGTATAAATTATCAATCTCATAAAACCCCCTGAACTTTTTTTAAATAAAAAAAACCCTTGAACTTTAATCAGTTACAAATGAGTCTCATGAACTTTTAAAATTTAAATTTAATTCCCTTAAAATTTTGATTTATAATATTAAACCTTATGTTGTTACTTTTATAATTTTAATAAATTTATTAAGTTTTTTACTATCATTTATCAATTAAAATAATTTTCTTATACGGCAAAAACTAGAAGAATAATATTTACAAAAACATAAAAATAAACATTGAAGCTCTGATTCAAGAAAAAATATTTATTATTAATAAAAAATTAATGAGGGTAAAAACTATCTTCTAACACAAATGTAATATTTAAAATATTAATGCTCAATTATCCTAAGAATATATTTAACACAAATGATAACATTTATCAATGCTCAATTATCCCAAGAAAATAAATAAATGATATGCTAATAATCACATTTTTATTTTATTTTTTTTAATATTATTCTTCTATTTTTGTCATACAAAAACCTATTTTAATTGATAAATTATAGTGAAAATATTAATAAATTTTTTAAAATGATAAAAGTAACTGCACGTAATTTAATATTATAAATCAAAATTTTAAAGGAGTTAAACTTAAATTTTGAAATGTCAAGGGGTTATTTGTAACTGTTCAAAGTTTAATGAATTTTATGAAATTGGTAATTTACACATAATGCTACATAGGATACCACGTGTCATCTTATAATTTGATGTGATATTTTTCATTAAAAAGATAACAGTCACTTAACAATATGTGGTTAATAGTTAAAAAAATGAAAGATCGAGGGTTAAATTTAAATTTTAAAATGTTAATGGGTTATATGCAATTGATCTAAAATTCAGCAGGGCTTTATATAATTTAGCCGATAAATAATTAATATAATACCTTATAATTATCAAAATTCTTCCTCCAAATGGTATGGGGTAAGATATTAGTCTAAATATTATCTCTATTGAAAAATTCCTCCACTCATCATAACATAATTGATGTGGGGAACAAATTTTAGGAGATGTAAAGATTTAATAATTTTAAATTGGATAACTCCTAACAAAATAGTGATATTAGTAGATTTCCAATTGATTTAAAAATAATTTATGAAACTAATCAAGTTGTTACCATCATCCTAAAAACTGTTTTGTAACTATAAAATCTTAAATGAAGTTTTTTAAAAAATATAAAAATTTTATATTTCTAAATTGATTAACTCTTCAAAAATAGAGGCATGGTTTAAAAACACTAAAACTTTGAAACTATCATACGAAATATAATCAAGTTGTGACCGTAAAATTTGTATCTATAAAATCTTAAAATAAAGTATTTCAGACATTACAAAATAATATCTAAAATGTAGCTATAAAATATTAAAATAAATTATTTTAGAAAAAATAAAATAATATCTAAAATTGATTTATCACGAAGGATAGGATGGACTTTTTTAGAAAATATAAAAATTATTTCTAAAAATAATTAAGCATAATAAAATTGTTACGATATTTCTGAGGCAGGGCGTGCTAGATATTTTTTATGTAGTTAATAGGTCAATAAATAGATTTATAATCGGGGCCAAAAAAAAATCATACTCAATATCTCTACTAACTTATTTTTTTAAGATAATTTAATTTTATATTAACCCGAAAGAAAAAAAATTAAAAAATAACGCTTCTTCCCTTCAAGGGACAAGATTTCTACCGGATTCTTTCTTGCGGCTTCGGTTTCTTTTGCTTTCGTCTCTCCTGTTAGGGTATATACCTCTGTGGATCGGTGGAGCAACAACCTACCGGCAAGTTTAGAATTTTGGGATTGTGCGGTCAGTGATCGACTGGTAGTTGCAGAAAATGAAGATTTTCGTCAAGACTCTGAAAGGCACTCACTTCGAAATTGAAGTGAAGCCAGAAGACACGGTTCGTCTACTTTTTTACTATTTAATCTAATATCGTGTAATGTTTTCATTTTTTGCCAAATCGCAAATTCGGGATTTCTTTTTCGATTGTTTCAGAGGTCCTGGGTCATCGGGTTGGGGGAAGCTCTTAAATTCAGTGGTAATTAGGGTTTTAATTTCACTCTTGTTTTGACAATTTCGATAGTTTCGATCGGGTATTTCAGTCGTTGTTGCATTTAATGAGCGATTAGAAACCCCCGGCATAAATACTTGTCATATTGTTGTCGAATTTAGGCTTGAAGTGAAATTGCTCTGTGGTTGAGAGCTATTGCTCTTGGATGAGTGAAATATGATAGTGTTGGGACTTCGAACGTTCACTGACTGGTTTGTTTTTCAAGCTGCTTCACTTGTCTAGCCATCTTACGGAATACAGATGTGATGGTAGACTTGCTTAGTGTGTGGACGCTGCACTAGTCTACTTCTTGATGAGAAATATTTTCTGGATAGTTTGGTGATGTTGACACATGATAACGAGTAGGTCTGGCACTGTTAAGGCCTTGCGTCATGATAATTTCAGAGCAGTTTGTGCTGATATGTAGATAGTCAATAAGTATGATTTAAAATTAGGTGTGTATGTGTATCAAGCTCATTTGGAACCATGGTGTTTTGAAGTTATGTGTAGTGTATGGTTGTTTAAAATTTAAAATTTAAAGCTCCTTTATTCCGACCCTATATTCTCGTCAATTTGGAGATAGCAAATTTGATTGATTATGAATGATTGCACCGAGATTTTAGTCTAATTATTGAACTTGGTTATTCAATCATCACTGGTCTTTTTAATTAATAAATTGGTTTTATGTCTACTAACGTATCAGATCAGAAATTCGTGCATATCTTAAAAGGATGTGTAGAGTACTCTTCTTTCCCCCAATAAGTGAATGTTTTATTCAGGTTGGAACCAGTATGTTATTGAACTTCAAATTACCATGGGTAATGAGTAACCAAGAGAAGGACTTATGAGTATTTTTAACTGCTGGGCAAATCAAAAGACCGTTATTTGAATCAACTGGGTGAATGGTGAATGGTGAATGGTGAATGGTTTATCTTTTAATTTCTTGATAGAATGGTAACCTGACATTTGAATCAACTGGGTGAATGGTGAACTGGGAGAAATGATACTGTTAACTAAACTTGGAGGTAGCCCTTTCAATAAGCAATGGTTTCTATCCCTTGCTATTTGACGTAGATTTCTGGCTGTCGAATTTTTAAGTAATGTTACCTAACTAGCTCAAGGAAGAAAAATGCATATATGTCAGAAATTGATCTCTTTCTTATATGTTGCGTGTTGTCTCTATGTGAATCCCCTACCTTGTTATTTTGCATATGAGCTATTATATTAGTCTTCTAGACAGACTATAAGTTGTCAATATTCTTTTCAGGTTACTGAAGTGAAGAAAATTATAGAAACTGTTCAGGGCGCAGATGTCTATCCCGCAGCACAACAGATGCTTATCCATCAAGGGAAGGTCCTCAAAGATAGCACCACCTTGGAGGAAAATAAAGTGGCTGAAAATAGTTTTGTTGTAATTATGCTTTCTAAGGTAAAATTTTCTTGTTCGTGAAAACTACCTGGTCTTTGATATATCACTCATTATTGTTTGGTTGAATACATGGTTGATTAAACTTAAAAAACCAGATATGCATCAGTGTTGAATATGGAGTGAGGACAGCTCGTATATTTCGATTTTTTAATGGAATCTGGGATATAATAATTGCAAAAGAAATTGTCAAGGACTAGAGCTCTATTGTTTTCTTCTAAATTTTTCCATGATCATCTGTTGTTTTCAGGGTTTCCTTTAATAATTTTAAGCAATTGTAAACTCATACTGAGTTTTGTTGTTGGCTAAAACTCTGTTTTCCTTTCATTTTTCGGTTGTTTAGAGTTCGCTTATTGTCCTTCATTGTTTTCATTACACTCATTTTCTAACTTTCTTAAACAACTATATTTTCTCTTGAAGTCTGTGGGTGCAAGTGTTGAGCATTGAAGGCCTTCCACTTAGCACTTTTCTTCTATACTGACATAACAAGGAGTAATTTTTACAACATTAACCAATAAGATTCCATTATTGTCCTCCCCTCCACCAACCCCAACCTTTTAAAGCAAATACTATGCTTTTTTTTTTATATCTGAAAATTATAATTGGTGTTTATACTTTATAATTATGCTAGAGCAAAAGCTCATCTGGTGAGGGTTCTACTACTACAGCTGCACCTTCAAGCAAGGTGAGAATAATTTTCCAATGCTACTATTATTTTACTCTTTTTGCTGGTCTTCTTCCTCTGCATGCTACAGAGGCAATTGACATTCCTTTCTTGGAGTATTGAAATTATTACCTAATGATTACACGTTCAATACAGACCCCAGCTGCAAGTGCTACTCCCACCTCCCCTTCTGTTGCAAGTTCAACCACACCTCAAGCTCCTGCTGCTGCGTGAGTACCTGATATGATCACACTTTGATTGCATATATTTTTGACATGAATGTAGTGAAATGAAGATTTAATTTGACAGGCCTGCTCCTTCTCCTGCACCGGCACCTGCCCCTGCGCCTGCTTCTGTTGCTTCAGGCACAGCTGTGTAAGTTCTAGTTGTTGTGACGTTTAAAGATGGATTTTACAGTTCTCTCTATCAGTGTTTGCAATTTGAAAATGCAGCAATACTTGTCTATTTCCTAATTTGATAAATTTGTCTCCAAAAGAAAAAAGTATTAAAAAGAAAGAACCACATCAATGGCTTCTTTATAGAGAAATTTTGTGAAAGCAGGTCAGAGTCTGATGTCTATGGGCAGGCAGCATCTAACCTTGTAGCTGGAAGCAACTTGGAGGAAACCATTCAGCAAATTCTCGACATGGGTGGAGGGAGCTGGGATAGGGATACTGTAGTTCGTGCTCTACGTGCTGCTTACAATAATCCTGAGAGAGCTGTGGAATATTTGTACACAGTATGTAAAATATTATATCTCTCTTAATTATCTTGATTACCTGACCAGTTATTTGTGGCGCAGTATGCTTATATGAAACTAATAATTTCATTGCATGGCTTGCTTGACTTTGAAATTGTGGCCGACTATTATTCCCCACAATTTACTTCAAATCTTTCTTTTTTATATAACAATCATCCCTCAACATCAGGGTATTCCAGAGCAAGCTGAAGCTCCTCCTGTGGCACGGGTGCCTGCAAGTCCCCAAACTGCAAATCCTCCTGCACCAGCTCCACAAGCTGCACAGCCAGCGCCTGCTCCTACAAGTGGACCAAACGCAAATCCTTTAGACCTTTTTCCACAGGTAGATTGACACATTGCAGTATGCCATCAAACAAAATTATTGTAGTTTCCTGAGGTACTTACTATCTATAACAGGGCCTTCCCAATGTTGGTTCTGGTGCTGCTGGTGCTGGCACCCTAGATTTTCTGCGCAATAGTCAGCAGGTACTTTCTCTTTCCCTTTCTTGTGTCTGCACTCCATATGGATTTCATCACTCAAGGCATGTCTACCATGGATTCTATAATTTTGTGATGTTTGTTTCAGTTCCAAGCCTTGCGAGCTATGGTGCAGGCAAATCCACAAATACTCCAGGTATTTTGTAGAAGTACATTTACTATTATCTTTTTCGTAGCTCGCTGAATTTTGTTCTGTGGATTGCAGCCTATGCTTCAAGAGCTTGGGAAGCAAAATCCTCATCTTATGAGATTGATTCAAGAGCACCAGGCTGACTTCCTTCGCCTGATAAATGAACCAGCGGAAGGTGGTGAGGGGTAAGGGATCTTTACCTCTTCTCTGCTAGATTGGTTTCTTTTGGCTTACACAATTAGTGTTAATTTTGGTACTTGCACTTTAGGAACATATTAGGGCAGCTGGCTGGTGCCATGCCCCAACAAATAGCTGTCACCCCTGAGGAGCGAGAAGCAATTGAACGAGTAAGTTTGACCTTTTAACTACGTGATGCATTTCTGTTAAAAAAAAAAAAAAAACTACGTGATGCATTGGATGATTGGCTGTGTATTTCTGTTTCAATAGAACTATCCTCATCTAGAATTGCCTGTTTATCTTTTCATGTCCTGAGTACTCAGCAATACCAATATAGAAATTTGAAGGATTGCTTCTTTGTTTTAGTTTTTTGGCATTATTTCCACAGCCACAAATTGAAGGATTTAGAGTTTTTGCCCGCACTTGCACACCTATTGAAATATGATCACCATTTTGTTGACCAAAAAGGAAAAATCACCGTTGAGTGGTCGCATCTTAACTTGTTTATTTCAAACATGCATAGAGTCAGTTATAAACATTACTCATTTCGACATGATGATTTATATATTGTTTCTGAATCACCGTGACCGACAATTACGTAACCATTAAAAAAATCATTACTCGTTAGTTAAATTTGCAAGTGTTGTGATGTGATTTATCTGTATCCTTTCTCAGCTTGAAGCCATGGGTTTTGATCGTGCACTCGTATTGGAGGTATACTTTGCTTGCAACAAAAATGAGGAATTGGCTGCCAACTACCTTTTAGATCACATGCATGAGTTTGAGGACTGATTGGTTCTTCTTTCCAGTCGCCCATCATTTCTTTTTTAATTTTTGTCCTATCATGGGCCTATAATGTTTAATGAGGTTGCCGTTGATAAATATTTAAATGTCTGGAGTGGACAAGGTTTTTTTTCTTTTAATTTAAATCTCCCTGGCCTAGCGTTATAGCACTTGTATTCCCCATTTCCTCCCACCCTAGGATTCTTCATGACATTAATATAAATGGATGTTTGTCCTGGAAGTTGTTTTATATTGGATCAATATTCGCTTATATGCTGCTTGTCCTGAAGTTCAGTCTTGGATTGGCGGAGTTCTAAATTCAAATGTCTTGGATTACGTTTTGGTAATATTTAATTATCCAATTTGTCCAAAGGATTTTTTTTTTTTTTTTTTTTTAACGTTTAAAAGGGAATAATCACAGTTCAGAGATGCCCAGTTTTGAGGTGGTTTGTGCCAAGTTATGTATCTCTTTCTTCTCCGGTAGATGTACCTCTTGCTCCTTTCTAATCTGCCCTGCTGCCTCTTGGTTAAACTCGGTCATGGTCTTCACTTTCTGGGCTAGCTTATGAGCTTGCACAATTGTGTTTTGAAAAATCTCCTTGTTGCTAGCCTCCTATAACTTCCAACAAGCAAGTCCAAAGAGCGTGCTCCATCTTCCTCGTCAATTTAAGTAGTACTCGTGCTTGCTCAGATTTTGGATCATCCATTCTTAGAAATTGTGCCTTAAGAAATGAGAAAGGTGGTTCGCCGGCATTAGATGTTTACACACGTCTTGTGCATGTGTGTACCTTCTTAGGACATGGTCAACATCCTCTTCCATTTGTCCACATCTCATACGGCGACGATATCTTTCTGCATTAGTGAGTAGATTTTGTCACAAAGCCATCCATAAGAAGACTCAAACATGTTGCGCTCCTTCCCATCTCCAGACCACATCCCATTTGCCGTCATCATCCATCCAACATTCTTCATTCAGCAGCTCATACACCGACCGAACTAAGAATTTCCCATCACCTATTCTGTCCCAGAAGCATCATGAGTTGGGGGTCTGGAACCTACAATGAGAGATAATATATGCTCTGGTAGATCTGTGCTGAAAATATTCCATTTCCAAGTGCCATCAGTTTCAATAAAATGATCGACCATCAACACTGCCTCCTCCACGGAAATATCACGGAAAGCGGAATTCTTTAGAGGGCCTACGTCAGCGACCCAATTTTCTGTCCAGAACCGAGTACGTGTCCCATCTCCCACTTCCCATCGTGCGCTTATCTCAACCTCTGACCAAACTTTCTTCACATTCCGCCATAAGTATGAGCAGTTGTTATTTTTCCCATAGGGCCCGTCGAAGTCATTCCACCCATACTCTGCAAAACTTGCACCCATAATAAGTCTGGGCTAGTGTGCAACTTAAAGGCTACTTTCATAATAAAAGCCTGGTTTTGCTCCTCGACTTTTTTAATACCACATCCACCCCTCCTGAAAGGTTGACACATTGCTTCCCAGTTAACCAAACTTACTTTTTATCCTTTCTCTGAGATTTCCCAGATGAAGTCGCGAATTAGCTTCTCAATTCTTGCACATAAACCATTGGGTAATTTAGTAGTTTGCATGGCATGTGTAGGAATGGTTGAGAGGACTGATGATAGAATGCCACCAGCTTCGCTTTTGAAGTACTCGAAAAGTTGCAAACGGTCATGGGAAAATTCAGAAGAAGTGGAAATTAATAATTAATTGTTGTTTAATTGTTTTAATTTTTTAATTAATTATTGTTTGTTGAGGACTAAATGGGATCCCCACGATTAGATGCACAAGGCACGAAGGTTAGTGGAGTCAGTTTCCTATTTTTATGTCATCAATTATTAATTCAGAAAATACCAAAAATATGCTCTGTAAGTTTGATTATAAATTGTCCCAAAGGGTGGATGAATAAACATCAAATTTTACAAAGTGAAATACTTTTGTCAAGAGATTCTCCGAGGCTATTTGAGATTTAAGAGCGAGATCATTGCTTTAATCTTTCTAATAGAATTTCTTTTTTCTATTTCCTATATTTTCTGGGCTAGATTCTAACAAATTTGATATCAGAGCCATTATTACTCGTTCATCTCATGCCATTCAAGATCCTGAGGATAATCCTTTTGGGAAAGATCCTTTAACCACCATTGCTTCACAACTTGAGGCTTTGGATATTCTAAATGAAAAGGTCGCTGCGTTAGAAGCTCGTTCGAAGCATCATGAACATGCCAAAGGGGTCCACCGATATAGATCTCCGGAATACCAAAATCCAGATGCGTATTTGTGCATTATCAAGCAGCTAGGTTTGGTGCATGATTACCGATCTGAGTTCACGAGAAAGCAAGCACACGTAAAAAATTGGCCGGACCATTACTTACTGGGGGTATTTATCAATGGCCTCAAAGAAGATCACTCAAAGCAGATATACGAATTCATAAACCGAGAACAGTCTACCGGGCTACTAGTTTAGCCTTAGAGTTTGAGTCAAAATTCAAAACCACCCATGGGTCAAAGTACAGCTCAGCATCCCAGATTCATCAACAACCCAACTCCTTTGCACATAAGGCCCGCGGTAGCTCAAACTTGTTCTCCAGAACAAATCAAAGCTCACTAGTGTCGTCGTCAGGAACCATGAAAGGAAAAAATGGATTCATGGCAATCAAGATTGATTTGGAGAAAGCATATGATTATGTGTAATGGTCTTTTGTGGTTAATTGTCTTAGGGAAATTTCATTGCCAGACCACATAATTGAGCTAGTATTCCAATGCATCTCTTCACCATCTATGCAAATTTTATGGAATGGAAGTTGCTCTGATCTTTTTAAGCCTTCCCGGGGAATTAGACAAAGAAATACCCTTTCTCCTTGTCTCTTTGTTATTTGCATGGAGAAGCTTGTACACCTTATTCAGGGACAGATTGACCTTGGAAATTGGAGACCCTTTCGACTCAACAAGGTTGGACCACCACTCTCATTTATTCTTCGCAGATAATCTAGTTATTTTCACTGAAGCTAAATTGGATCAGGTTCAGGTAATCAATAACTACGTGCAATAGTATTGTGAGGCTTCGGGACAGAGGGTTAATGCTGCTAAAACTCGAGTTTTCTTCTCCCAAAATGTAAATCATAATGTTAAAACACAACTCAGCGAGAGTTTTTGGCTATACTACTGCTGCTAATTTAGGGCAATATTTGGGAGCTCCTCTTCATCACAAAAGGGTTACTAAAGCGACATATCAGTTTGTGGTAGACAAGGTTCGCCAACAGTTGTCTAACTGGAAGAGTCATTCGCTGTCCTTAGCCGGGCGAAACATATTAGTCAAATAAGTAGCAATGGCCATGACCAGCTATATATGCAGACATCTCTACTACCTACTGGATGTTGTGAAGATATGGACAAGTATGCTCTTAATTTTCTCTGAGGTACCACTGCAGAGAAAAAGAAGGCACATCTAAGACGAACGGCGGACTTGGTTTACGGCTTTCTATGGTACAAAACTAAACATTCATGATTAAGATAGGGTGGGGTCTTGTCTCGAATCGAGGCGCTCTATGGGTTCGAGTAGTCCACGGTAAATATAAATGTGGAAATGATCTACTCCTCACCATTGAGATGAAACGTGCCAGCTCTAGAGTATGGAGTGGCATCAAATCAACGTGGGGGAAAGTGGCAAATGAAGTGGAAGTTCTTAACCATCATGGGGAAGAGAGACCTCGATAGAAGTATGAAAGGAGTGGCCAGTTCTCTATGAAATCGGCTTACCAAATTTTAGTTGATGAGAATGAATAAGAAGTCATGCGTTGGACAAAGATACGGAAACTTCAAGCTCTCCAAAGGTGCAAAACACATTTATGGGTGTGCATGCATGATAGACTCCTAACTCATGGTTCGCTTTGGCGTTGAAATATTCATCCCTACGGAATGTGTAGTGCATGTTCAATTTAATTTGAAATGACTTTGCATGTGTCCTGGGACTGTGAGCGAGCTAGACCATTTTGGCTTAGCTTGAGAATTCTACCTTCTGATCGGCGTTTTTGGTAGAGCAATCTCAGGGACTGGTTGGAGATGAATATAGCAAATAGTTGAGCTTCAGATAGTGACAGTAGAATGTGGTCGTTTGCGTTACATGCTTGATATTATGGAGAAGAAGGAATGAACTTATCCATCCAGTAGAAGACACGTAGCTGCTATTGAAATTATCAGTGTCCTTTAAGACATGTAGAAGACACGTAGCTGCTATTGAAGTTATCAGTGGCAGAAAAAATGATATATATAAATAAATATATATAATATTTATTTTGGAGTATCCTGTATTTAGTAATTATAGGAAATTAAAATTCCGTTGAAAATCAGAACTCCATCTCTATGGCTTACTACAATGAGGCACCATCTATTTTGTTTTAGTCGTTTTCATTCTTATACTATTTTTGTCATTCTACCACACACATTTCCTTACAAGCATGTTCAGAAACACACACACACAATCATTTCAGAGAATTCTATCTAAATTTCTCTTCTTTTGTGCTTAAAATCAAATCTAAATCAAACATGCTAATTATATATATTATAATGATTACGAAAGAGAATATAGTTGAGTATCAGACATAATTAGATGATTCCTGTTCAGTTGGTCGACAAGTTTGATTCCTCTCTTTCTCTTCATCTTCCACTTTCTAAATCTCCAAAATCATACCTAGCTAGCTAGCTATCGACATGTGACAACACAAATAATGATCCTTAAACAATACTCCTTCAGTCTTTGATATAAGACATATTTACTTAATTTGATTAAATTAAGGAACACCCTAGTCATCTTCTTTAATTCCTTCATTCCCTCTCCTCATTGATTATTGTTGAAAAAGTATCAATAGGAGTAAATTAGGAAAAGATTGACAAATATAAAAACTACATCTTATATTTAGAATCAAGATCAACTTCCTAAATATGTCTTATATTAAGGACAGGAGGGAGTAACAATTATCCCTCCTCCAGTCCTAACAATTACTCCCTCATATCCTTAATGTTGAATCTAATTGGGGAGTTGACCTTGGTTTTAAATGTAAGATTTATTTTCTATATTTGTCATTCTTTTTCTAACTTACATTTATTTATTGATACTCACTCAACAATAATCAAGTAAGAAAGAGATGAAAGAAAGTAAGGAAGATAATTAGGATATTTTAAAACAAATATATCATATCAACCAACTTAACTAACTTTCTTAATCTAATTTAATCAAGTAAATATGTCTTATATTAAGGATGGGAGGGAGCAAATAATAATGTTGTATAATTAATTCCACAGAACCAGGAAATTAATGGGTGCATGTGTATATATATTCATTTAGCTCTAAACGACAGAGGGAAACCAGACAACGTAGAAGATATCACGTTAATTGTCTAGTGATTTAGGTCATGTATTTATATATACTCCTTTCACTTTTAATTTCCATTAGTTGCGTCCCCAAATCAAATACTCCGTCTCAATGAGCAAATCAAAAGCGTCCCCACCAGTGTACCACCACTCATGCATGCTTGAAGCTGAACTGATTCAAAACCACATTCACATTATTATTAATATTTCAGAGAGAAAGTAACCTAGAAAGCCTTAAGAACCATAAGATGGTACAGCCACAACTTCTGCAAGGTCTCTGGTCCCAAACCATATCGGTAAGATGATCGATAATATACGTAGGATCCAAAGAAATCATGACACAGCAGAGACCTGCGCAGGAACATATGTGGTATATATAGCTAAATAGTAGGTTTTAGGTCTTGTTGTTGGGTGGTTTCTTTCTTTCTTTAGGTTGCATTCAAAGGACCATCACTTTGTTCCAGTCGGTCGTTTTTTGGACCCACCTAGCCAACCCCACTACCCCAAAAGTGGTCAATTTATTCACATGTGGCTCTCAAAATAATGACCCCTTTTGAAAGAGATTTACAACTTTGCGTGTGTGCGCGTTTTTTTTTTTTTTTGTAATGACGAAATTCACATGTCATATTTCACTAATGTTGCTGGTATGACTGGGTCATTCTTACGTTAAGCTGATAATAAAAATGGATGCAGTTCTATTTGAATTATATATAGGCATGATGTAAAGAGGGTGAAAATGGGAGAGGAGAAAACAGAAGAGGTAGAACAGTAAGGAGGAAGATACTGGACAAATAGAGGGAGAAGAGAAATTTCAAAGAGAGGGAATACTCAAATATCAATTTTATTCAATTCATCATATTTAAAAGCGAACAAAATAAGATGTGTTGTTACGCCCTGTTTGTAAAGCCTTAACTCTAACGCTACATTAAAAGTAAATAGGGTTAAAGGTCATTTTTGGTTTAGAAGTATTCACAATAAAGTAGCGGTATTTGAAAGTTTTTTTTTTTTGTTTAATGTCGCTCTGAAAATGTTAAAAAAGGTAGTAATATCGCCCTACTCCACCAACAGTTTGAATGGAAAACCACCATGTCAGGCCATATGCTACATATGATTTCACGTGAGTATGACACTTCTTTCTAATCCTTTGGTTTAAAGACCATTTTTGTGGTAAAAGTATTAACAAAGGAGTAGTGGGTATCCATAAGATCTTTTTAGCTCAATATAATGTGTCCCAAAAATGATAAAAATGAGCAATGTCACCCAAATTTATCAGGAAAAAAAAAGGAGCAGATGAAAGACTGATGAACAATACTTTTCTAATTAAGTATTAGATTCTAAATTTTTCTTTAAATTATTAAAGTAAAAGCATCAAATCATTAATGCAATAACTACAAACTACATAAAATCTTAAAACCACGTGGTTTGGTCACCGACTGTTAGGCTTATATATATCGATAGTGCGGTGCATATGAAACTGAAGAATTTTCCTGTGTTTGATTTGTAAATAGAGATACTGAACTGAAAGTAGTTTGATATACCAGGATAATATTTTAAAATTTGTATATCTTCTATCACCAAATCATTAAATATATATATATATATATATATAAAGTAATCATAACTTATCATTTTAATGATAACAATGAGAATCAAAGATAATTTTTAATCATATCATTTGATCTTCTTCTTTTTTTTTCAGAGATTTTAATCATTTAATCACATTTGTTAATAGTACTCAGTTGTTTAACTTCCAATATGACACCTACCAATGGGCTAAGTCGAAGAGAATAGTCTCTCATAACAACGGTATAAGGTCCAACTCCTCAGTAAAAGAGGTTCTTACATTTGGTATCTGATAATACTTTAAATATTATTGTCTTCAATACAAAGATACATGTGCCTGTAAAAAGAACTTTGAATGGCATGAGCTATTTGATTTGATTTCGAATTCCATATATATATATATATATGGGCAAAAGATTCAAACAAATTTGACATAGTTCAATTCTTTGATATTACATATGCAATTTGAGAAGCAAATACATTATTATTTGTAAATACTCCCTATCCTTTTCAATTCTTTAATTTTAGGTTTTTGATCTTGTTTGTTGTTTCAAATATGTTATTGTTCTAGAGTTCTAATATTTGGTTTATTGTTTTTTTCTCTCTAAACCATTGTATTAAATGAGAATATGTTAGTCTATGTAAAGTAATATTTTACACTAAAATGATTTATGACTAAAAAGTGAGTGTGTATAATTTTAACAATTCCTTCGAGAACTACTTAACTAATTTGACTATATTAAGAAAATAAAATAAAATGGTTTAATCGAACAAATATGACCCAATATCCCTAAAATATATTTTCTGATATAACATTATATTATATATCAGTTTATAAGTTAAGTAAATTAGTTTAGGAGAATTCTAAATATAGGAGATGATATGGATTGAGATATCATATTTTAGAATAAATATACCGTAACTCATCAACTAGTTTTTATATTAGAGATAAGAAACAAAATATAGTTATCTTTGCTTGCGTCATTTTGGCGTCAAAGTCCACAAAGAAAAGCTTTTTGGGGTTTGGAGAGAGTGGCTTTTATCAGATTGATCTCCTTCGTCCAACTTTTTTTGTTTGCTTCTGGCCACTAATTTGATCGTCTTTGTTTTCCACTCTTCTATTTCCTTTCTGATTTGCAAATTACAGAAGCTGATTGGCCAGCTTTGCAGCCTACCTATTCAGGTTTTGCCACGTTGACACCAAAAAATTTTATTATTATAAACTTTTAATCAAAATATCCTCTCCGAATTAACAAAGGGAGAATTACATACGTGTCCCCCAATGATCGAGAAAATTTCCACACTGCCTATTATAAATACAAAAGTTTGACTTGGTAATAATAAGAATGAGAAAATAATTAATTTTTTTTGTTTGGGACATATTTATAATTCTCCCTACTAATATGAGTAAGTTGAACCTGTCTTTAACACCTTTTATACTACCTCTAGTCCTTAATTAAGATATATATACTTGGGAAATTGATTTTGATTCTATATAAATATAAGATATAGTTTTTATATTTGTCAATATATTTCTAATTTACCTCTATTGATGCTCCTTACATAATAATAAAGGAGGGGAGAGAATGAGGAATTAAGGAAGATAACTAGAATATTTTAGAAAATATATGTCATATTAACTAATTTAACTAATTTTCTTAATATAATCAAATTAGATAAATATGTCTTGTATTAAAGACCGGAGGGAGTAATATGCTTGGATTACTCTTTTTGATGATGCATCTTTTAGGGTCATTAACTTATAATTATATTCATCAATTCACATTCATAGAATGGACGGTTCTGATCAAGGATGAGCTATCAAAAAAATAAATGAAATGCTTATGGCTAGCAGAAGCTGTAGTATTTTATAGGAGTATATACACATTCTGCATTCCAAATAATAAAAATAATAATAACCTCACCCATAATTTCGTATTTACGTATCTCTCTCTCTCTCTCTCTCACACACACACAAATCATGCATGTAAAAAGATAATAAAATAAAAAACGCTGTAAGTAAAGCTATATTAACAGTGAGAGGCCATATGTTACTTAACAGTGAACTTCCCGTTTTCATTACTATATTAATTATAGAGGTGGCTCAAAAGCTTTTGAAACATTGACGGGTGAAAGAGAATAATTAATTATTAATTAATAAGATTCAAAAAGTGAAGAAATAGGTAAGATTAAAGAAGATTCTGAATCAGACATATCACTCTGGTCTTATTTATAAATCATTTTTAACTAATTTTCATATACTAAGGATAGTTAGTTAACCCATTAATTATGGACTAAATTTCTAATTTCTCCCTTATTTATAATTGATTTCAAAAGTCAATATGAAAAAATTCTTTTTGGTTATTGTAATTAATAGGGATAAAAAAAATACAAAACGCATTTACTATCCTAAAACTGGACTTATAAATATAACCAATTTTTTTTATCAAAAAAAACTTATAAATAGAACTAGAGTGGTAATCAAAACAACAACAAAAAATTACACACACACTTAGGTATGTATTCATGGAATGATAATTAAAAAAAAAAAGTGCATGCATGTTCTCAGTGTCTATGGTGTCTAAAGGCTATATATATAATGATCGTGGCCCAAGAAAATTTAAAAAGAAAAATGAAAAAGGAAAAAATCAAGTGATCTCATGTAGTTGTGGCGTTTTTCTTTTTCACGTAAACGAAAATGGAGACAATCTGATTGAACTTTATATTACAAATTTATTGTGACAAGAAGCTTATCACACGTCAGCTTCTTTTCACGAAAACAAAAATTAAAAAGGTTTGTTCGATTTTCAATGAGTTTATTCGCCATCATCAATATCAATATATACCGGAGCATAGAAGTTCGGTCGCTGGCCTGCAGTTTGAATAGACCAAGGTTATCAAATCTTGGAATGTAAATTGAAAAACCTATTTTTAGAATCATGAAAGTGATTTATGATTAATTTTAAAAATGATATTAATGTAATTTTTATATAAGAGAACATCAAATGTTTGTACATATTAGTGTTTTAAAGGCAAATAAACACTTCAGGAAAAAAGAAATAAAAATTAGGCTTTTGATTGGGAATAAGTGAGAGGAAATTCAGGATAATCATAGCAAAAAAAGAAAATTCTTAAATAAATTTGGAAAAAATCAAAACAAAAAAAGGATTTTTTAAAGTCAGGTTACTCCAAATTCAACCCGATCTGTGCACAACATGGTTTACCTCGAATAGTAAGAATCATCTACATCGTGCATTTCCGGCTTGTATGGTTGCTACAATCATAAGATACATCAAAAGATTCGCATTTTTCTCACATATTTTTTAATCGAATTGTGAGATATAACTTGAAATTAATAGAATTTTAATAATTATGGAATAGACTGATAACTAATAAGAGAAATGAAAAGATAATTAATTAATAAAAACAGGCAACACTTTCCTAATTTTCTTCTTTTTTTTAATGTTACATTCATGACGTTTTAAAAAATTTAAAAATAAAAAGGCGAATACAAATACGAATAAGTAAATGATTAAACAAAATGTGGATAAATAATTAATATACTGCTTGTAATGCCTTGTATAAAAGAAATCAAACATTTTAATTTTTTATTTCATTTCAATAAAATATATACTTCTAAAAAAATCACTTTTAGATATAAAAATTCTAAATCAAATGTCATTACTCATTTGTCGGCAAGGGACCTCCCTAGAGGGGCAGCGATATTACTGCTTCCTGGCTCCTGCATAACAACGGATAGGTGCTTGGGCGGGGACAAAATTGTCTTTTGGCTATCCATGCTTAGTATTTATAAAAAGGGTGAAGGTGTAAAGTTAGCCGTAAACAATTTTGTTATAAGCACTTATAAGCATTAATTATTTTTAAGTGTAAAAATAGACACAAGCAATTAATTTAGGAGTAGATATAACAATGCTGTTAAACAGACTTAACTTCCATTATTTTTTAGCCATATTTAGAATCCGATAGTGCTTCAAAATGAATTATCTCCAATAGGAAGATACCTATACTTAGGGAAAAAATTACTACCTCATGTTTTTATATAGAGTTAAGGAGAAATTTTACCTCAGAAGTTGCCACCGAAGGATAATTTTCCTCCAAAAGTTTTTTAAGGGGCAATTTTATCTTGGAAGTGTCAAAGAAGGAACAATTTTGCTTTGATCGTTATCCCAATTAATTTTGATTGTTAATTGACCAAATATATTGAATTGATAGTCCACATATCATCCATGTCGTTTTTGTTAATGTGCAAATTTGTTCCAGAAGTCCATATGTCATTTACTTAATTTTTTTTAAAGTTAGATTTAAAATTTTCGGTGCAAAACTGCATCTTAACAAAAATGATATGTGAACTGTCAACTCAACATATTTGATCAACTAATAGTTAAAATTGATTGGGATAATGATCAGGACAAAGTTACTCTCTTTTTGACACTTCTGAAACAAAATTACCCCTCTGTTATAACTTTTAAGATAAAATTATCCCTACCCTTTTTATATAAGATGCACTTTATAATCCAATTCCTTTATTAAAGTGTGGATCTTATATATTAAGGATAGAAGGGAGTAATATTTATTATATATAAATTAAAAATATTCAATCATATATTTTGTCAAAAATAGTCAAGGAGATCGATCGATATCTCTGTTTATGTGTTTTCATTTTTCAAGAAATAAAAAGATCGGGTTAGAATTTTTAAAATGATACAAAGAGAATGTATAAGATACATACATATAGTACATATTTGATGGAATATATATATATATATATGAGGGAAAATAAAAAAAGATGGCAAAGAAAAAGATATAATTATTATATATAAAGGCAACGATTATTTTTGTATGAAGTTCGAATTATATATATAAAGTTCATATTTTATTTCAACCATTCAAATTTATTATTTATTTTAAATGTTTTAATTCAAATTGTTCTTTTAATTATTTAAATAATGATATTACATTATTGTTTAAGATAAAATATGTAAACCAAAAAATGAAATTAATTTTACATTTTGATGGTGACACTGACACTATTGAAGGTATGTTCTTGTCAAGGGACTATTTATTTACTCTACCTTATTTAACTAAATAAAAAATATTATTGCACAGTATGAGTTGTGACCTAACCCCGATATTTGGAGCACAAATATGGACATTTTATATAATGCAAGTTGTGAGAGTAAAAATAATGACAAGGCCTACCGGTTCATATATATCTTTAATTTGGTGTGTTATTACATTGAAAATTATAAAAATATTTAAATTAATATAACATATACCAGCTATTCATCTTTCTAATTTAATTGGACATTTTATGTATAGCAAGCTGTGAGAGAGAGAGAAATGACAAAGCCTACTTGTTCACACATTTGATGCATTATTATATATGAAATATGTTATACGATGGTGGGCTAGCTTTAATTTGTTCATTACAGATAGTAAAACAAATTAAAATAAGTCATAGTTCATCTACAAATAATAAAATTTTCTAGATATTTTATGTTTTTTGTACTCCTTATTTTTTTAGTAGAAAACTAGAAACTTTGAAATACTTGATAACTTTGTGGCCTAATGACACAGGATGGACACACCAGGCCACTTGTACTTTTTAAAAAAGAAAGGGTTAAGGTGTAAAAATACCCATAAATTTTTCTCAAAAGTGCATCCAACATCATAAACTTTTTTAAGTTTTTTTAGGTGCAAAAATACCCATGAACTTCTCAAAATGGAGCAAAAATGTCAAACCGTTAATTGGTACAAACGTCCGTTTTGTGGGACCCACAATTTTATTTTTTAAGGTGCAAAAATACCCATGAACTTTCCTAAAAAGTGCACCCAACACCATAAACTTTTGAAAAGTTCATGGGCATTTTTGCACCCAGAAAAAATTGTATGGTGTTGGGTGCACTTTTTAGAAAAGTTCATGGGTATTTTTGCACCTTAAAAAATAAAATTGTGGGTCCCACAAAACGGACGTTTGTACCAATTAACGGTTTGACATTTTTACCCCATTTTGAGAAGTTCATGGGTATTTTTACACCTAAAAAAAGTTTATGGTGTTGGATGCACTTTTGAGAAAAATTCATGGGTATTTTTACACCTTAACCCAAAAAGAAAAAAGAAAAAGTAGATACTTTATAAAATTTTGTCTATTCTTGCATGAAATCTCTTCAAGGGAAAAATGCTTTATTTCCTATAAAGCCACGTTAATCTATGATTAATTTAAATAAAATTAGGCTGAACGACATTTAACTTGCTCACTTTATATCTTTTACTCATTCACAATTTAGAATGGATTTTGATACCAAAACTTATTATATAATTTTTTTTTAAAAAAAACCTTCAATCAAAGTGTCAAACAAGCCCAAAAAGTGTCATTTTCAAACATATATAGTATTACTCTTAAAACATTTAAAAAAATATGTATGAATCAATTCAAGCAACCAATTCATATATCTTTCTAAGGAAAAAATTATATATGTATGTATGTATGTATTAATGTATTATATACCCACCCGGACCCAAAGAGGCCTTAATTATTGAACATCCCTAACAAAGAAAAGAAAAATCTTTGTTTTTTTTCTTCTTTTTTTTGTGGCCATAACCGGGCAAGCTAGTGACTGGTATATGAAGTCTACAGAATTCCAAGTTTGGCCTATAAATACCTGGCCTTGAGGCCATTTTATGTACCAGCTTAGCTTAGCTTCCTCAGAAACCCAGACACACACACACACACAGAGATAATGGAGCAGACAGAAAACCGAAACCATGAGAGAAGGAAAAAGGGAGGCCTCGTCACAATGCCCTTCATATTCGGTAATATATATATATATATCCCCTTCTTCAATCTTGTGTTTTAGAACTTGATATGTTGTTTTTTGAATTAAGAACTAATGGATTGTTGAAATGGGTATAGCAAATGAGGTTTGTGAGAAGCTGGCAGTGGTTGGGTTCAATGCGAACATGATAAGCTACTTGACAGGGCAGCTTCATTTGCCACTCACAAAAGCAGCCAACACTCTCACTAACTTTGGGGGCACTGCAAGCTTGACCCCTCTTCTTGGTGCCTTCATCTCTGACTCTTTTGCTGGAAAGTTCTGGACCATTTCTCTTGCTTCCATTATCTACCAACTAGTGCGTTCTTGTCCATCTCTCTCTCTCTCTCTCTCTCACATCTTCTTCTTCATCATCTTTATTTATATAAGCTTCTTTAAGGTCTATCTCAAAATATAAACTTCGTTCCAGTTTTTTGACTCTTTTCTCAATATTTATTGCCCTTTTTTTCAACTTTACCCTTTAAGTATTTATTGTATTTATTATCTCTTTCACTTATCTTCTTTACAAATAAGTGTATAGTTAGAAAAAAAATACATATTTATTGCTCTTAACTAATTTTACCTGTTTTCTTAATAAAAACAAATTGATTATTTGAAGCTTAGGGATGGAGGGAGTATTACCGTAGCCATATGTCTGAAATCGGGTCGCCATGAATATAGTTTATTATGTTTCGACCAAAAAAAAATATAGTTTATTATGACTTTACAAGTATATGTGTGTAGTTTACAAGTATAAGAAAGTTAATTGATTACAGTTTGAAATGCTTTCCTAGTAGTTTGTTTTCCCAAAATTTAATAGAAATTTCTTTCAAAATTGATATAAACTTTGATAGTAATATATATTCTTATAAATTATTAGCACTTCCAAGACGCATGTTTAAGTATAAATATTTTAATGTAATGTTCTTCAGATAAAAAATGTAGGAGTGAGTTAGGAGATTTTCACTAGTCATAAATATAACACCTCAATCCACTTTATTTTTTAAATTTATAATTTTCCCAACTAACCAGTTGGTTATACATATTAAGAAACTTTCCCTCTAAACATGCAAATTATTAAAACGGGCATTTAAAGGAAATTGATACATATATTTTATAATTAAATAATTTCATTAATTCTTTTTTTTTTTTTGCCAACAAATAATTTAATTAATTCAAATAAATTTTTTATTTAGTTTTTATATTTTATATTAATATATATATATATATATTGTTACTCTTGAAACTAATAATTGTTATATATGTGGATAATGATCAGGGATTTATCCTGTTAACAATATCAGCCATACTTCCACAGCTAAGGCCACCGCCATGTAGAGGCGAAGAGCCCTGCCAAGAAGCTAATGGGGGACAGCTAGCAATCCTCTACGTGTCACTCATTTTAAGCGCTATCGGGTCGGGCGGGATCCGACCCTGCGTGGTCTCATTCGGGGCGGAGCAGTTCGACGAGTCGGATCCAGAACAGTCCACAAAGACATGGACCTACTTCAACTGGTACTATTTCGTTATGGGGGCAGCAGTTCTGGTGGCAGTCACACTACTTATCTACATTCAAGATAATATCGGGTGGGGCTTGGGTCTTGGGATCCCCACTGTTGCAATGTTTATCTCAATTATTGCTTTCATGGCCGGGTACCCGCTTTACCGGCACTTGGACCCGGCTGGGAGCCCGTTTGCCCGACTAGTCCAGGTGGGTGTGGCTGCCTTTAGAAAGAGAAAGATGAATGTGGTTGATTCCAAGATACTGTATCAGAACGATGAACTTGATGCACCCATATCTTTGGGAGGGAAGCTTATACATACTGAGCAAATGAAGTAAGTGTTTCTTTAATTTTTATTATGCAAAGATTTTGAAAACTGAGTCTCCTTAATCAGTCTTTTTAATGTGCATAGAATAAAAAAAAAGATAAATTTATCTGTTTAATCACTATAATTTTAATTCGGTTTTAACTCAATTCTTAAATTTTAATTTGATATAACTTGATCCTTATAATTTTGACTCAGCTGAAACTTGATTCATAAAATTTAACTTATTGCACTTCTTTTATGTACTCCTTCACCTAGTAGAGTGAACTCACACACGCATCACACTTATAAAGGGTTAAACTTACAACCTCTTAGTTAAGATAAAGTTTAAAACGGTGCTTGATATCAGTTAAACCAAATGGCTCTAACACTTAAAATAAGTTATTGCAATTCAATCATTATAGTTTTAGTCATTTAAGAATTAAAAATTTAATTCCTAATCTTCATGAAATATATATATATATATATATATATTGTATTTCCTAAAATATAGATACTAATATTTTAAAATGGTTAAACTATAGAATTGCATTAAATTAAATTAAAATTTAAAAAATAAGTTACTATTAAGACAAAATAATAGATATTAGGTTATACTTAATTAAAGTTTAGGCACTTAGGCTAAAAATATAGGAATCAATGATTGATTTCCTCTCTAAAAAATAAGTGACGGTTCAAATGTTATCAATAATGGGGTATATTTGAATTTTCAGGTGTGAATTATTGACTGATATTTTGTTTGGTAATAGGTTAGTGATTGTCCGATTCAGTTGTGGTGAGCTTGTGAGTCATAATATTTGGTGGGCCCGTAGGACACTGCCCGTATTGTCTCATGCGCTTTTTGCTTTCCTTCCATATCGGTTGATCCTCACCTCTTTTTTCAATCTTATCATAGCCAACCCCATTTTCAAGTCGGATTTGGTGCATAAGACGTGTATCATGTTTAAGATGAGATACAAAATAATCAGCAAAAAGAAAAGATGAGATACAAAATAATATTTATATTTAAATAATATCCTCACTTTGATGGCACTAATGTACTACTCCCTCCGGTCCTAAATATAGGATAAAATTTTTAGTGCAATTTGTACTAAAAATTTTGTCCTATATTTAAGACCAGAGGTAATATATTGGATCTTCAAAGGTGATCAGTATTTCAACTTATGATGTGCAAAATCACTTAAGTGAAATCAAACCCGACTAGTTTGAAACGCGCATTGTTTAGATATAGATGTGGGGCCCAATAGTCCATATTGGGCCTAGGCCCATTTTGAAAGATGAAGATATTCGTTCTGCTTTCTCTAACCATGAAATATAATTGCAGGTTGTTGGACAAGGCAGCAATTGTAACAGCAGAAGATAATGTCCAAAGCCCAGACCCATGGAGGCTAAACACAGTTCACAGGGTAGAAGAATTGAAGTCCCTCATAAGAATGGGCCCCATATGGGCCTCAGGAATACTTCTCATAACGGCCTATGTCCAACAAGGCACCTTCTCTCTCCAACAGGCCAAGACCATGAACCGCCACCTCACTCACTCCTTCCAAATCCCCGCCGGCTCCATGGCCGTCTTCACCATCCTCTCCATGCTCTCCACCACCGCCTTCTACGACCGCATCTTCATCCCGATCGCTCGCCACTTCACCGGCCTCGACCGTGGCATCTCCTTCCTCCACCGCATGGGCATTGGCTTCGTCATCTCCACCCTCGCCACCCTCGTAGCCGGCTTTGTTGAGATCAAGCGCAAGAACGCCGCCTTCACCCACGGCCTCGCCGATCATTCTCAGGCAACCATCCCCATATCGGTGTTCTGGTTGCTGCCTCAGTACTGCCTTCATGGCGTGGCAGAGGCGTTCATGTCCATAGGGCATATGGAGTTCTTCTATGACCAGTCGCCGGAGAGCATGAGGAGCACCGCCATGGCTCTCTTCTGGGCCGTCGTCTCCGTCGGAAACTACGTGAGCACGCTTCTGGTTACATTGGTACACAATTTCACTCGACGGCCCGATGGCTCTAACTGGCTTCCCGATAACAACTTAAACAAGGGCAAGTTAGAGTATTTTTACTGGCTCATTACGTTACTCCAACTAATTAATCTTGTCTTCTACTTGTGGTGCGCTAAACGCTATACCTATAAACCTATCCAAGTTCACAGTAAGAGTGATACTAGCAGTTCAGATGAGAAAGAGGAACGAGAAGGAGTTGAGCTTGCAAGTAAGGTCTAGTTCTTGCAGGATTATATTGTTAGTTGGGGCTGCATGTATAGTTAGCTAAGAGCCATAAGTATGATATAATATATATGGCAGTTATATATATTATTAGCATATAGTATGTTCCTATGTATTTCTATTATTAATAAGAAACGGATATATATGGAATGGACTAGTTTTCAATGATTACTTTATGCGCAAGTTTTCAATAGCATCAAAGCTTCTTTCATTTCTTTCATTATAGGCCTGTGTTTAGATTTGTGTATTTACTTTCTGTCTGACACAATTATAGGACAGTTTTAAACCCACATTTGATCCTAAATATCTGGTAAAAATATATTAGTTGGGTGTTGACCCATTTTTTCACAAAAAGAGAAGTATAAATATAATTATTTGGTGAAAAAATGTTTAATCATAAGATTAACTCATGAATGGTAATACAGAAAACATTTTGGTCAAAGCCGAAAACTCCTTCGTACTATTACTATTATAATTAGTCCTACCTCGTGTAATTAATATATTAGATTTTAGGTTTAAATCCGTCCTTAATGAGTTGGATTAAAAAACAAGTAATCTTATTAAATAAGAAGCAAATCTACATTAATTATGAATTTGTTAATTAATAAACAAGTTATTGTTTATTAAGAAATAAATCAAGAATTAATTTTCTAATTATTACTTAGAGGGTAAGCAAGAATGCATATAACTTCCTAATTAGTGGTTTCAACCACTCTTACCATTGAATTATCTGACAATCTGTTCTCTCTTACATTTTTCTTTATATTTAGACTTCAGTAGTCTAATGATTGGGTGAACAGTTACAGAGCATTTGAACTTTGACCCAAATCCGAACATAAATCCGCTCCATTATGCAAGTTTCTTCTCTCTCTCTCTCTCATTATTTTCGTTCATAGTATAAGATTCACTTTTTTTAATAGATTTTATATTGAGATCTAGAGGTAGTAATTTTCTTTTCTTTTCTTTTTTCTTTTTGCAAAAAATGTTTTCTTGTGAAAAATCCTGTCACAACTTGATAAAATGGGCCAGCCCAAGCTGTAGTGGACATGGGAATGTATGTACCTTAACTGGGCTAAGCCCAATAATGAAGAATAGGGATAGGGCCCAATATAACCAACGTTCATGTTGAAATGGCGCGAACCGAGAACCTGCGTGAAGGAGTAGCGGTTGACGATTCCCTCCTCTCTCTCTCTCTCTCCCCATTTCTAAGAAGTAACACGAAAAGGCACCACGAAATTTAAAGTTAACTTGTTCCATTTCTCTTCTGACGTTTCCAACTTCAACGATTCCGCAGTTTTTCCGATCTACCAGTGGTGGAATCCCAATCGCAAATCCCACCGATTGTTCATAGCGAAGGCTTGTATTTACAACTGCCTTCGACGATGGCGGTAACCCCTCTTTCCCCCATTGCCGAGGCCTTCGAGGACCTTGCCAAATTCGTCAATGGCGCTGAGAATAATGGGAACACAAAGCAACAAGAGCTTCGCCTCGACAAATTTTGCCATGCTTGCTCCCACGTCTCTGTTCTCTTTCATTCCCTTGGCCTCGTTTTCAAATTCGCTGAATTAGAGTACATCTCCAAGGTTCGATTTCCTTCTTTGGCCTTTCGATTACACTTCTTGATTATGTTTGACGTTCTTGTTTGTGTTTGTGACGACATGTTTGAATGTAGTGTACCGACATTGGATTATGGATTATGATTGCGAGCTTGCAAGATTTTTCTCTTGCCTTTTCTTTTTTCATTTTTTCCTGTTCTGTTAATTTATGAATGATCTAGAAATTGTGCCAAATGTGGTAGGAAATTTTTTTTTTTAAACTTCGAATCAGTACACTATGTAGAGGCCTATCTGTCTTAAGTTATGTTGCAATAAAATTTCTTTTCGTAATGGAAATTTAACTCTTTTTTGAAATTCAAATTATGTATCCAACATCTTTATGGCAGTATCGGGATGTTGCTTACAACCATTAGTTGTGGCTTCTTTGTTTGCTATGAAATCCAATTGATTATTATGCACCTGACCGAGAAAGGCAGATGTTCCAATGTATGCACGATATGTACTTTATCAACATGTGCACTTTTAGGAAGTAGATATATCAAGAATTTAGATCCCTTTTGAGCTCTCACACGATTTTTTTTTTTTCATTTCGAAGTTTTCACAAGGCTATAGTTATATCTTACTTAAAGCATGTCTCCTGTTTAGTGTTTACTTAGTTTTATTGACGTTTATATGTATCTGTTATCATGGTAATTGACACTTCATCTTAGTTTTATTAACGTTTATATGTATATGTTATCATGGTAATTGACGCTTCATCATGGATGTTTACTTATCCTTTTACGCATATTTGGTTCAGTGTTATCAGTATTATAGTGCTACTTATTATGTTTAATGCATGGATCCTCATAATAGACTATTAACACTGCTTTTTATGATATGGTGGATACGTTCAGCTTCATGCGCTCACGGATGCATCAAAGACATATGAGACTTTAAAGGATATAATTGACCTTGACGTTGCAAATGAGACAGTGAAAACACATGGAAGCCTTTCACGCAGTCTACGAAGAGTTCGGCAGGGTCTTGACCTTGTCAGAGCTATATTCAAACAGTTTCTGTTAACTGAGTATGTATCTTATTTTTGAGAATCCTTTTTGCATTTTTTGGGGATAAAAATGAAAGATGATGAATTGCCTGTGTGATGTTTTTTTTGGGTAAAATGTGAATGATGCTTTTTCGCGGTTGCTTTACTTAGAAGAAATAAAATTTGGCCTCGGGAAAAGCATGCTAACAGTGTCCTCCTTTGTTTTGACCAAAAACAGGACTCTTGTTTGACAAACAATTTCGTGATTATAAAGTTGTACATGTCCCTCTCTTGCATGAGAAGTATAGAAAAATAAATGAGTGATAGTTAATCACGCGACCTTCCTGGTTCTCACATTCTTGATTGTTTAGAAAATTGGGAAAGTAGGCATACTTTGTATAGTGTCAGGGACTGATAGTCTATGCTCTTTCAATGCAGCCATACGTCTGTATTGTTTGAGTCACACACTAGAATTCTGATGTCTGATTGACTTTCAAGTTGCTTTAGTAATAACATCTTTGTTCCATGTCGTCTTCGGTTATTTTCAAGTTCTTGGTGGATGGTGCTGACACACGATTTATGATTTTGACACTTTCAGTGACAGTTCTCTAAAAGAAGCAGCTTCAACAGCTTATGCACAGGTTTGTGCTCCGTATCATTCATGGACAGTAAGAGCAGCCGTAGCTGCTGGCATGTATGCACTTCCAACAAGAGACCAATTGTTGGCGAGGCTTAATGAAACAAGTAAGTCCGTATCATCTTATCATTTTCAGTGTTTTTTGTGTTTGAAGTTTATACAGGCCTACATCAAAATATATTATACAAAGAAGCAGCTTTAATGTCACCTGCATGAGTCTTGGTGCTTCAAAAAATTAGTGCTTATGATAGGAAATAAGGAACAACTTATAAAAGAAGAAATTAATAGTTTGTTCTAACTAGGAGCAAGTGGGTTACTTTTGTTGCAAATGGTTGCCTTTTTTGTTTTCTCTTGGAAATGGACCTTGCAAGTTGTTTCTAAGAGCAAGTGGTTACCTTTTTTTTGTTTTCTCTTGCAAGTGGGTTGCACGTTGGAAAGCTTGCAAGTTGTTTTTATTATGTTTTAAGTTGTAAGTAGTCTCTTTAATAGCCTACAAATAAGAGTCCTAATCCTTTGTAATGGACACACTTGAATGAATGAGGATATGATGAATTATTTGCTCTCTCCCTCTCTCTACATATTGTCTCTTTTCCCTCTCAACTTCTGAAACAGTCTCTCATCTCCCTCCCTCTCCTCTGTTCTGTTTTTCCCTCTCCCCTGTTTCTGTCGTTTTCTTTCCCTTCTCTGTTTTTCTCTTTCCTTCCCTAAACCAAATCTGTTTGCGTGATATTTGGTATGTGTGAGTGAGTTTTACATCAGCTTAACTTATTTTGGCCAGTAAATTTTTTAAAATGTCTAATTTGTTGTATTAAAAGGGGAAGGAGATCCGAATCCTTGGCATTCGAGTAATAAATGTACAACGTACAGTTGAAGAGTGGTGAATTGAGGGGTGTGGACTAGGTCGCTTCCAATCTTAAGACACTGTTTGTATGTATTATATTTGACCAATCATATCACAATATTTTAGAATAGATCTGGGCTATAAAATACAGTTTGTCCTATTTAATGCGATTTGGGAACAAATATGAACAACAAGTGGGGGCTTTTTTAAATAAAGTGTGTCTTATAATTACTTGATCTATATTTATTTTATAGCTCAGGTCTGAAGAAGAATATTTTCTATTTTCCTACAAACTTCCTGTCTCAAAGAGACCTAAACTGTATCATAATTCTTATCGCAGATCAGTCAGCTGAGAAGAGAATGATCAGATACATCAACGCTTCAGTTCCAGTTATAGAATACATTGATAAACTATACCTGTCTCGAAATATTAGGTTGGACTGGTGAATATATAACTGCTGTTCAAGGAGTGATGCTTCATGCTTTGGCGAACTTCCAAAACACGAAAAATGGGAAAGAAGAAATAGAACCTTCTCTGTATATATATACATACAGACATATATATATATATATATATATATTTAAGATGGCGTACATGCCTCTGCCGTATACCAGCGGCTTCCGTATAGATTATACCATTTTGTTTCATAGGAAGATGCATTTGTGTATGGACTTTTGGATATGTATAGGGAGGGAAATGGAATGCATGTTCTTTACATAAAAATACTGGTTAATCCATTAAAAAATTGAAATCAGTAAAAATTAGATGAGGATAAGTAAAAAAAATTTATAATCAATGTCAATAACTCACCTTCATATAAATTTTATATATATCAATGATTGATGATAACCTTGGATATAAATTATAAACATTAATAGCCTGATCATACCCTGTACAAGTAATAAAATTCCTCCTTCCATTCAGAAAAAACATTAATTTATGATTACTTTCACCGATTAATTTAATTTAAACAAACACTTCTACTAATTTTATTGTATCACCGATCCTATTTAGAAGATACAAAATAATCTTGTCTAGTTTATGTTTTTAAAAAGATAAAAGTACGCGAGTAATTTTTTCATTCAGAAAACTGATAGCTTTCTTCTAAACCATCTGCAAATAATTGAAGTTGCTAGGCCCGTGCATCACCAAAATCATTCCTTTTTGCATCTTCTGAGTTCAGAGAAAGGGTGAGCAGTTGATGGAATTACATATTGAATCATCGAGTAAAGTGGAGTTATAGGCATAAGCTTAATTGTGCTCGAACCTTGTTTTATTAATCACAAATCGTCTTTTACAACACATTTATATTGGGAAAAAAAAATTCAAAGCTATCTTCTCTCTCAAAATTCACCCAAAATAGTACTAAAATTAAATTAGCGGCTGAAGCTAGGCAAAGAAGATATAAAGATCCATGGACCCGGGATCAACTGGTGGGAAGCTCAGATACTAATGTCAAGGCCATGAAAAACTATAAGGTCAAGCTTTCTGGGTTTTCAACTATCTTTGAGAACGTCTGAAGGAACGCGGCCAAGTCAGCCCCGTAAATTATTCGGTGATCAGCAGTTACATTCACCTGCAAAAGAAATAATTGAAGATCATGAGAGTCATACATTAATAAGCATAATTAATACACCTTATTCTTATTTTGGTTGCCTTGAAAATCATATGCTGTCTGATCATGGCTTATGATATGGAGCAAGCCATATGAGGATCAGACAATCACACTTCTTTCAGACAAGTGATTCATATGAGATTGTGAAATAGAACTTGAATGCAGCAGTGCATCTGTGATTGTGATGTTACTGAGACAACGGGCTCATTATATTTCCCACTCTTTTCAGGAAAGATAAACATAGTTGGAAGTTAGAATTAGAGACCCTTGCAGTTCAGGTAGAAAACAAGCACTTAAAAGAATGTCCACCAAGCTCTTGGGATGCCAAGTAAGAACTTTCTTTTTTGGCCTGGGGTTGCCAAGCATTTGTACATAAAATAAATTATGATTGTGTTGTCTCTAATAAACTTTTCCTAGACCATAGTTTTTGGATTCTTAAGAGAGATGGTAAATTATTTACTCGGGCAAACTTGAGAAAACTGGTCCGTTTTACTTGCCACTTCTTGGTAAAATTCAACACTTTAAATTCTATATATGCAAAATTCATTTTCAACTACTCGTAGAAAAAAATCAATTTCACGAATGAGCTAGAGATTCTAGAAAAGCACATCACAAAATCTTCGTCTCAACTGGAATTAAATATATCAAGCTTCAACAAAAACTGGTGCCTACTTCCTCCAAAGTATCTTGAAGGGCCAAACTTAATTGCTAGAAAAAGCAATCTAGATCAAGCAATTTTCCAACTTGGCAATTGCTAGAGGCTTTGTTAACATATAAGTGAGATATTTTCTGGGCAAAACTTCCTTTTAAGATAATGTTGGAGAAATTAGCACCAAACATTTATGTGCATAATCCACTTGCAATTGTATCTCCTGACATGATTTGTATCTCTTCCTCTTACCACAACAATTTGGTGGTGAAAAGGCTGTGGACAACCTATCATGGGCTACTAATGGTTTGCTCATTGTTTTTGCTTTTTCCATGTCAAACTGCTAGAGAGCACGACATAGCTAGTGCAGTCACCAGTCAAGGTAGTTACCTGTTACATGGGAAACCTTAAAAAGACGAAAGGCAAGGCAATGAAGTAGATACCGAGGAATGTAAAAGGTACTGCAGATTTGGGTTTTGAATTTAATTGGAACTCAAGAAGATGAAGGGTTTGTTCATTTAAACCACATGAGGGACTTAGACAAGCAAAGATCTCTCACAGGTTTATAAGTTCATGATTGGTTATACAGTTAGTTGGCGATAACGGTCATAACTTTGATATCCAAGGGGACTATTTGGTTGCTAGTTTTTGCTTAGTTCAGCTGGGATAAAGGAATGATCATAGTCAACAGTGACTGGTGAAGTGCATTTCAGCTACCCAATGATCAAATGCATCACAGACAAACTAACCTTAGTACATAGAAGTTCAGTACCATTTTGTTTATGACAATGTATCATAATATTGTCAAGAAAAATGATATCGGCCAAGTATTATCTACAGCCTGACATACTTCAAGCCAGGATGTTGATCTGTTTGTGTGACACCAAGAAACTCTAGTTGTTTCTTAACACTTGAATGTGTTGCAAAATCCATTATTAGAAATCACAGTAATTTCTCACTCTAGTTTCTATCCAAGTTAGCCAGCCTAATACATAAACCATTAAACCACATTGATATAAATGGCTGCAAGTGGCAAAACTCTACTGCCATTTTTGAAACAAGCTCACGCAAGAAGAAATTGCCAACACTTTTAGAAAAGAAAATTCTGCTTTTTGAGTGAAACTATTTCTCAGAGAATGCAGAGAATATACAACTTTGTGAGGGAGTTGTTGTAAGATAAATGGGTATATTTGTTGTCTTGGAGAGTTTAGTTAAGCCTTTTTATCATTCCACTTTTTTTGTCAACCTATCATCCATTGTTAGCCACTTATGCCTTCCAATCCATAATATAAGTCGAGTTTTAGAAGGTTTCCATGGTTCTATAATGGTGTAGAGAGAGGTTATATAAGAAAGAAATTAAACATAATTAAGATAGGCTGGTTTTGATTGGAGGGTAATCCTAAAAAGTAGTGATACTTTTCTACAATTTTGAGAATCTAAACTACTTTTAACTACTTTCCTTAAAACTATGTAAAATAGTGAAAAGTGACTTATACTATGGAGTAGAGGGAATATTTTGTTGACTAAAGAGCCTATCTCCACCCAAAAGGCACTTCAATGTCCGTTAGATGAACTTGTTCTAAGAACAAGTGAAATAAGTGAACAATAACTTGCAGTTTAACACAATAAACCATAGAATTATAAGCAGATAACTCACCAGCATTTTATTTTTCACACTGAAGAATCCATCTGCATCAGTCACGACAGTAGGCTTTGATGCTCCAACAGCCATGATAGCTCCCTAACAAATAAGTGGCAAAGTTCAGCCAAAAGCAAAATTACCACAAAATTGAGCACGGAACCTTTAAAAGTCATGGGTTGAAGTCCTTGATCTCACTACTTACCTGCCCTGGAGGAAGTATGGCATCAAACCTATCAACTCCAAACATACCCAAATTGGAAAGGGTGAAAGTTCCTGTGGACAGAAGAACACAGTGTAACTTGGGTTGAAAGATTCAAGTTCCTTGGAATGAGAATTAGAGAAGAAACGCATAAACTTCCTATTGAAACCTGAATTATACTCATGAGGTTGCAACTGCTTTGCTCGAGCTTTTTCAACTAGCTCCTTCCACTTTTGAGACAGCAGATATAGATCCAACTGAAGTAACAAAACAAGAAACCAATAAACTTGGTATTTCAGCAACAATGGGAAGTACAACAAAAACAAATTCCTAAGTGAAATTTTAATTAATCAGAATTCATAAATCTCAGACCTTATCCGCATCCTGAAGAACAGGTGTAATTAAACCGCCATTGATTGCCACAGCAACAGCAATGTTTATGTTACTGTTATAGGTAAAGTTCTTCCCATCCTTGCAGCTAGCATTTACTACAGGATGCTGAGCAAGAGCCATTGCTGCGGCCTTTGCTAGAATGGCCGTCATAGTCACTCCCTTTGGTTTCACCTAAGGATAAAATAGCAAACACATAAATTTGCATTTGAAACCCCATATTTAGCTAGGATCACAAACGCAAGAATGCATTCGGCGAATGTACCTTCTCATATAGAGCATCAAGTGCGTCAGTCTTCACAGGATAACCCACTCGGAATGTAGGCACAGTAAGACTGTCCAGCATGTTCTTGGCAACCGCAGATTGCATTGTTGTGAAAGGAACCACGGTAGAGCCCGGAATTGGGGGCGGAGAAGCCGCCGGGGCAGCGGGAGCAGCAGCTTTTGATGGAGGAGCGGCCACCGGAGCAGGCTCAGCGGCCTTAGCCACGTTACTCTTGGAAGGTGCGATTCCAGCAGCTGCCTCCACATCAGCAGGAGTAATCCGCCCAAAAGGACCAGTACCAACGACCGATCCAAGATCTACCTTGTGCTGCTTCGCAAGCTTCTTTGCAAAAGGAGTCGCCACGGTCTTTCCTGGTGTAGCAGAAACCACCTTAGCCGGTGGAGGAGACGGCTGTGCGATCGCCGGAGCAGGATTCGAAGTGCTAGGTGGAGGAATGGGGGCAACAGGAGCAGCTACGGCGGCGGGGCCAGAAGAGCCTGATTTGGCTGCCTTTGCTTTGGCTTCAGCAATTTCCTCTTCCGTCTCCGCCAACAGCCCAATGGGAGCACCAACAGGAGCGGTCTCACCCTCGCCAACAACAATAGCGGCGAGAATCCCGTCGTAGAAAGTTTCAACATCCATGTCGGCCTTATCGGACTCAACCACAACGACACTCTCGCCCTTGGAGAGAATATCTCCCTCAGATTTAATCCAGGAGACAATCTTGCCCTCTGTCATGGTGGAACTGAGGGCGGGCATGAAGATTTCGCGGATCTTGGATTGAACAGAGAAGACTCTCCGGCGAGGCTTGGAAGGCAATGCGGTGAATTTGCGCCATGAGATGGAGGTGGAGAGAGAAGAGGAGAAAGAAATGGAGGTGGCAGGGGAAGGGGTGGTGGTGGTGGAAAGAAAGAGAGAAGCCATAGAGGAAATGGCAGAGAAGGAATATGAATGAATGGGGGAATGGGGGAGAGAAGGAACAGAAGGGAGAGGAAATGAAGGAAGGAAAAGAGAAATGGAAGGAGAAGGAGAAGATGAAGGAGGCGGAGAATACGAGGGAGCTTTGCTTTGGGTTAGTTGGCCTCTGTGGAGCTGCTGGTTCTCTTCGCTCTGATTACATCGCCCCGAACTTACGAAGCCTTTTCGTCCAAAATCTCTTTTTGGCTTATGATTCATGAAGAAAGGGGGAAAAAATAGGAGAACAAGAAAAAATAGAAGACATCTTTTATTAAAAAATTAAAATAATACATAATTTCGAAAATTATGTAGAACTTATTTTTTTCCCCTTTATTCTAAGTTATCATACATAATTTTCTACCCTTTTGTTGAAATTTTATTATTTTTAAAAAGGTTTAAGTTTTAATTTTGAAAATTTTAACATAGGAGTTCTAGGTGGTTGGAAGTTTTTTTTCATATCGATATGGTCTGAAAAATGTTAAAAATAGAGTAAAGTCACATTAATAATTAAAAAACTAATGTCAATAGTTGAAAATTAGTGTCAGTTGTAGATTCAAAAATTTATTAGAATCAAGATAAATTTCACTTTTCTGTCGAAGACAATCCTATTTAATACACAATTAAATACTAAATGTGGATATCTCTCTCAATAAAAATTCAAACTTCCTTTCCACTAAATTGAATCCTTTGGCACCTCATGTGCTCAACCCAATTATTTGAGCTCATTTTGATTTGTTTTCTTCGCATCCAGAATCTTGGCTGAAGATTTCATTTGGAGAAGAATTTCATATTGGTCTTGCTTTCATCAAATTTTTATATTGGGCCTGTTTTTTCAATATTGGGCTTGCTTTCATCAAAATTATAAGGCTGAATTTCGAGGCAAAAAGCCTAAAACGTATTCCTCGAATGTGCAGTCTCCGAAAACGAATTGATAAAAAACAAATGTAATGTTAAGATGTAGCGCCACGATTGACCCAAAAAACATATATGTAGATTGACGAAAACATGTACTCAAATATATGCTTTACCCATGGCCCAAAAAAAAATCTATGTCATGGCTGGCCCAAAAAAGCTCTGTTATATCCTTTGTTTTTTTGTTTTTTTTTGCCAAGATCTATTTCAGGAAACTATTCTGGTTATTTACCCAAGAAATAACATAGGACGCAAGTCGAGACTTACTCTTCTAATTTTTTCACAGGCTTGATCTATTTTTAGAACTAGTCCGCATTAAGTAGATACACTTATAAGCTTTTCTGACTAGAACACTGAACGAGATTTTTTTTTTTTAATAGTACATGAAATACTACAATCACCTCAGGGATTATCGTCCTGAGTTAACAAATAGTCTGAACATCTTTTCATCAATAAGTAACAAGCTCATAATAGTTATAGGTGGTGAATCGATGATATAGAAATCCATCGCCATCTTGCCAGCTTCCTTTGTCATAGCATCTACAACTATGTTAACATCTCAATTACAATGAATGAGTTAATTTGACTCACATTCTTGGCACCATGGTAAGTTTTTTTTTTTCATGGGCATACACCAAAACGGAAAAAAAAAAACTACGAGGCACCCATATCTAAGAGTATCATCGAACGAACGCACTCCGGCGGATCACGAAACCAAACAAGCCCTGCAAATATTCTCATTGATTCCTTAGCTACAGCATCCGCCACATGGTTAGATCTACGTCCACACCATTCCATGGAGACCTCCCAGCTTTTGTCCAGCATCTTGTGAATTTGCTCTAGTAATTGAGCTTCCATGTGATCGTCCTCCCAGCCACATGTTACCAACTCCAAAACCTCCAAGCAATCAGACTCTACCACTATTCGCCGCCTCCCCGAATCCCAAGCCATCTTAAGCCCTATCATTACTGCCCAAATCTCAGCATGAAGGCTAGATCCTCTACCCAAGCCATACATGAACCCAGTTAACAGTTTGCCTTCATGATCCCTCACAATCCCTCACAACAGTTTGCCAGTCACCATGGTAAGTTTTGAAATATTGAAAATCAATATACTCGTCACTGTCCTCAATATAAAATATGTTTTGGGAGTTGATTTTGATTCTAAATATAAGATAAAGTTTTCATATTTGTCAATATTTTCTTAATTTACCCCATATTGATGCATCTTCAATAATAATCAATGAGGAGATGAAATTGAGGAAAATAACTAAAGTGTTTTAAAAAATACATATTATATTAACTAACTCAACTAACTTCATTAATCTAATCTAATTTGGTAGATATATCTTAAATTAAAAACTAAAGAAATATACACATATACAAGTTGTATGGTGTGATATTATTCTTAGATTATGAATAATACTCCCTCTGATCCTAATTATAAGACAAAGTTGACTTTTTTGGAGAAATTAAGGAAGCCAATTAAATAATTTTAGAGTATTTTTATTTTTATTTTTTTCTCCAAACTAATTAATTTGACTAATAAACTAATATATAATCTAAAGATACTAAAAATATAAACATTCTAAAGTAATTTAAATGACTTCCTTAATTTCTCTAAAAAAATCAACTTTATTTTATAATTAGGATCGGAGGGTATAATTTAATTCAAATTTCATATCCATGCCTCATTTGAGAGCATTGCTGTTAACAAACTCGTAGGTTGATCCTCTATATGTACCCTTTTTACACTCATATATTACAAAATCATGTCAAATTATTTTTATGTTCATATTAATTGTAAACGTAGCTGAACTCTCAAGTTCACACCCTGATTTTGTTGTTTTTGTGTTTCTGGCTTATAAAAAAATATCAGTTTACTCTCAGACCGGTGTTAATTTTTTGAATCTGATCATATTTGGCACTTTCATATATAAACTTCATAAAAATTTTTTTATTAAGTATAGTAGATTATGAATATTGATGGATTAAATTTCAATTATTTTTATTTTAATTATGTTTAAATTAAATTATTGTCATTTTTTATATTTTAACCGTTTAATCATATTCTTTTATTAGCAATTTATTAATAAAAGTAAACTACTTCAAGTTTAGGATCCGAAATTTACATCCTCATCCTTAGTTTGTTTAAATTCATGAGTTTTTTTTTTCCCCAGATTTAAACTTATGAGTTTCATAACTTTATGAGAGATATTGAAATTTCAAAAAAAAAAAAAAACTTTTTTTGTCCTCAAAACTTAAAAAACTTCTTGTTTTGCAAACATTTAATTAAATTTATGTGCATTTATAATTTATATGCCTAATTTACGTCCCTCCAGGCGATGGTAATAAAAATCGTGTCTCTTCTTAATTTAAGACTTTTTTGTTTTTCTTGTTTGACTTCGGGGAAGGATAAGGCCAAGGGGGATAACGAACAACGCTGATATTTTATATCCCCAGCGGCATCTTTAAATATTAGAGGCTGAATATTTTAATTAACACGTCAGTGTTCAACTTAAATAAATTAGTTTCAACGAAACATATCAATATAAGGAAGATGTTGGGGTTCAGTGAATGAAAGGGAAGGATTATGATGAAATTAAACATTCTTAAAACATACTCCCTCCTGTCCTAAATATAGGATAAAGTTTATAGTGCAATTTACACTACAAACTTTATCTTATATTTAGGACTAGAGGTAGTATAAAATAACAGAGGAACTTAATTAATCATACATTTGCATATAACAAATTCTCTTTAAAACATGATTAAAGATTTTAGGAGAGTGAATTATATAGTTTATACACAAAAAATCTTTCCTTATAATATAACACCAAATATTTTTGTTGGAACTGAAGAGGAAATCACTTCCTTCTTTGCGGGATTGGCTGATAAACATATAGTCCCTCTCATTCTTAATATAAGATATTACCTCTTATTTTAAATATAAGAAAAAATTGATTTTTTTTTTGAGAGAATAAGGAAGCTAAATAAGTTACTTAATCATATCATATGTTATGTATTCTTAAATTATATATTATTTTATTCGTCAAATTAATTAGTTTGGAGAAAAAAATAATAATATAAATACTATAAAGTAATTTAATTATCTTCCTTAATTTCTCCAAAAAAGTCAACTTTGTCTTATAATTAAAACCGGAGGGAGTATATTTAAAGAGTTGATGTTGATCTTAAATATAAGACATAGTTTTTATATTTATCAACATTTTCCTAATTTACCCTTATTGATGCTCCTTCAACAATAATCAATGAGGAGTGGGAATAAGGAAATTAAGGAAGATAATTAGGGTGTTTTAAAATATTCATGTTATATTAACCAACTTAACTAATTTTTTTAATCCTATCAAATTAGATAAATATGTCTTATATTATATACACGAAAGAGTATTCAATATTCAACATGTATTTGAAATGGTGTAACTCGCATTTCATAAGAACTCGATAGTATAAGTTCAATTCAAAATGCATCTAGATTCTTATATATCAACATCCACCAGAAAGATTCTCGTGAATAATATTGTATATTATACAAAATTTATAAAATAAAAATCAATAAACAATACCAATAGTTTAATCAAACTTTCCAATCTAATTTTTCCCTCCACTAGAAAATAAAAATATCTGAGGTCTTCAAATCGGGGTCAATTTGTAGGCCCCCATATTATGGTGGTGTTTCCACTTTCGTAAGCAAATTGATCCCCTTTATTTATTGTGTCTGATTATTTCGGATTCCGTGAAATCATAAAAGTCAATATATATAATAAATGATTGCCAATATATATTATATACACACACTAAGGGTTTGTTTGGTGTGAGGAATTTGGAAGGAAAGGGAGGGGAGGGAAAATTTTTATGAGTTGAATTTTAAAATATTGAAGAAGTAGGGTATTAAAATTTTAATAAAGAGAATATATAAAATAAAAGTGTAAGAAAAATTAATTAAAAATTTTTTACCCCACTTTTCTAATTTTTTTAAATCCAATTTAAAAAAATCTTCCCTCCGCCCACTTTCCCTCCCCTCCCCTCTGACCAAACAAGCCCTAAATCAACTCGTTGTTATAACCCAAGTGACTCTAAGCATACCAGAGGATGTGAATTCAAACCTCTACGTAGGTTATAATGGGTGTGTGTATTCAACAAAAATATATATACCCTATACACACAAATACATGTAATGGTGATAATTAAAATTAATTAAAAGTAATAAATATATAAAAAATACTTTTTTTTCCAATCATACCCTTAGTTATAAGATGGCAAGTAAAAAGGAGAAATAGAGTAGTTGTGGAAAAATGTATAAAAGATGCTGTAGTACAGGGGAAAGATTAAAGAGAGAGAATAAATGTAATTAAGAGTAAAATGGCAAAAACACATTACTCAAATAACTCCAAATAAAATCATATAAAAAAAAATAAAGGCAATTTGAATTTCAAGCCCTTATAAAAAGGACATGAAAGAGTACAAGTCTAGTAGATGATTACAATTTTTTCTTTTGTTGATGTATATTTATAATTTGTAATTCTTATTTTTTTTTCCTATGCTACTATTTTTTTTATTACCAACTTCAAATGATTAAAATTGATCTCCTCAAATTATGCATTGTATCAAATGGTTTTTCCTTCATGTGGCCAAACACTGTATCCTATGTCTAAGAAACAAGATACCTTTTGTTGTGAATGTGGCTCACTTGCATGGCTGTTGAGACGGACAAAAAATCCCTCAAAAATATTTCATTGCAAAATTTAGTGCCTAAAAGGTAATTAAGGCTTTAGATTTTTAAGTGGGTGTAATTTATTTTCAGCAAGTGCAACTCTTTTTTAATTGTATGCTACTTGTCTTTCCTTTTGAACATAGTTGAAGATAGAATGACACATCTAAAGAAAATTTGTTTTGGTCGAAGATAGGTTGCATTTAAGGGTATGTTTGGTTGAGCGATTCGATTGCTTATAAGTTGCTTTTTAATAGTGATTTACGGTATACGAAGTAAGTATGTGAGAGGAGTTGTGTCTCGATTTACGTAAAAAGCAACTTATAAGTTTTTATAAGCTCAAACAAACATGCTTTAAGTCCTTAAACAAACCTCATACATTGTCTGTCAATAAATTTTGTAACAAGGAATTTGTTAGCAAGTTTTCCAAAACAAAAAAAAGTGTCTATGTAGCGGTTTTAGATGATATATATCACTCTGGTCCTATTTATAAATCATTTTTAATTAATTCTCACATATCAAAGAGAGTTAGTTAATTCATTAACTATGAGTTAAATTTTTAATTTTGCCCTTATCTATAATTAGTTCCAAAAGTCAACATGATAAATTTTTTTTGTTTATTACAGTT
Organism: Inga leiocalycina; assembly: GCA_963242795.1. Classification (NCBI taxonomy): domain Eukaryota; kingdom Viridiplantae; phylum Streptophyta; class Magnoliopsida; order Fabales; family Fabaceae; genus Inga; species Inga leiocalycina. The sequence continues at coordinate 52,371,042 of OY725330.1, read as the reverse complement.
AATAGAAGTAAAAAAGTATAAAATGCATTTACTACTTTAAAGCTGGACTTATAAATATGGCCAAATTTTTTTTTATTAAAAAACACTTATAAATAAGATAGCATATTAATTAAATTGAAATTTATCACATTAAAGTTCCAAAAAGATAGTTCATGTGCCTTTTCATTTTTTAGCATTTGTCTGACTTTGAGTAAAGATAGGAACTAGGGAGAGCCCGGACCACGCTGATACCAATAATGCAGTATGCAGATGCAGGCCAATTTCAATAATTGAGATTCGGATATTTTAAATAATGTTGAGTTTTAGGGAAAATTACAGTTAAGTCCCATATAAGATGAAAAGTAAAACAACAATCCTTTAAAATCTTAAAATGAAAAAATGGTCCTAAGAACTTGTCAATGACACCCCTAATATTGTCAATGACTCGTATTTAGAGTTGTCAATGGGACCATTTTTTCATTTTGATATTTTAGAAAATTATTTGTTTATTTTTTCTTTTGTTTGGCATCTAACTGTAGTTTTCCCTAAGTTTCACAATTCAAAGTAATAAATTTCAAAGAAGGCAGGCAAGGGAAAAATCAGGGAAACCGCCTGGAAAAGAAAAATTATAAATTAAGAAACAATTATTACATTCATATGAGTCAAAATAACGAAAACGATGAAACGGAGGAAGATATTTAGAAAGAAATAATAGACCACTAGCATATATGTCACCCATCAGGAGAGTGATGCACATTCATGCACCACCGCACCACGTATTCCCCTTTAAAATAAATAATTCATTAAAATATGTTCACAAAATAAAAAAAATCGTTCATTAAAATATTTGGAGTCATTATCGTTTCAAAATTCAAACAACGCGCTTCGGGTGCCCATTACGCGCTCATTTGGGATAACAATTTTAGACAATAAATATTTATAATTCATAATTTACAGTATATGAGGTAAGTATGTGAGAGGAGTTTTATCTTAAATTATATAATAAATACTTATTTTATAAAAATAAGCTATTACAAACACTCACTATATCGGTCATGCTTTATTTAAGTACAGTAACATCTTTTATTCCTTTTGTTTTAATTAAATCTGGATTCATTATGTCAGAAGAGACATTACAACATATCCATAAAAAAAGTATTCCTAACTTTCATCAACATCTGCCTCTTGTATAGAAGGAGGTTAATCAAAGAAACAAAAATTCTCATCTACCCTATGAGAATATTTAGTGTGTGTTTGGAATGGCTTATTTTTGTCCAAAACGTGCTTATAATTCGTGATTCACGGTATACGAGGCAAGTATGTGAGAGGAGTTTTTTCTCGGCTTGCGTAATAAGTGCGTTTTTCCTGTACAAAACGCTCACATAAACACACACTTAGCCAACTGGTCAGCAATAGTTATGATTTCCCTATAACTATGTTGAAGTACAACCTGTCAGTCACCATGAACTAAAGACCTAACATCATTCACAATGTCCTTAAAATGATGATCTCTATCACATCCTCTCAAAATATAGTTAATAACTTCTATATAATCTATGAACAAAAGAATCTTCCTATACACCAACTTTTATTCTTTATAGTTAGATTTGGTGTGTATTTGAATTAACTTTTGGAGAATAACTTTTACGATTTACGAGGTAAATATGTGAGAGGATTTTGTCTCCATTTAAGGAAAAGAGCTATTAAAACCGCAGTTTGAGGCTTACCCAAACCATAGTTTTTTTTTTTTAATTTTAAAATTTTAATGCTCCATCTTACCCTTAATATAAGACATATTTATCTAATTTGATCATATTAAAAAAATTAGTTAAGTTAATTAACATTACATATAGACAAATTTATTTCATTTTTTGTATTAATTATGAAATTTAATATCAAATAATGGGTTAAGATGCATCATTTTTAATGATGTTAGGGGTTTTTTCTTTTATAATTTAATGTCGTTAGGTCAAATTTAACGGTTTTGTTAAATTTACATCATTTTTAATTGTTCATTGTTATTATTGCATCTTCTATAGCTTATTTGTACCAGACGCCCTCAGGAAAAACTTAACTGTTAAATTTGGATCTTAATCCTTAAATAATACATAAAATATAATCTTATTTTTTACATGTAATTATCGCAAAAGTTAATATCTTTTTTAGTAATTTGACAATGGATTGAGTTCCTTGACCTTCTCAGTTGCAGGCCCTTTAGGCGTCTAGCATTTATGATGTTTCTTCTGATCGTGCTTTATGTTATCTCCACATTGAAGACCTTCTAGTGGATTGTGTTTCTAGTTTTAACGAGCCAGTGCTTCCCGTGCGCTGCACGGAAAGATTTGATTCCTGTCCGGTTTCCTCTAGTACATTAACACCTACCATTTTCGGGATCATTTTTTCCATCATAGTGCACTGTCCAAAACAACAATGAAGAAACACAAATTTAACTGATGACTTCAATTTGTATAAAAGAAAGTTGGTTTTTCACTTTCTCACGCCACAAGTGGATACCTAGGTATTTATGTTTCTAAATACTTCTTTGTATACAACATTCTTTGTAGTGTTAATTGTCCTTGAATCATCAGCCCCTAGAACAATATTTAGCCCATTCATGCTTCTCACTCTAGAAAGTGCAACATATAATTGGCCATGAGTGAAAATGGGTTTTGACAAATACAATCCAACATGACACAATGATTGTCTATGAATTTTATTGATTGTCATCGTGAATGAAAGTGTAATTGGGAACTGTCTCATTTGCATGCGAAATGGCCATTTAAACTCAGAAGGATTAAGATTCATTCTATGTATCAAAACCTTGACATTTGATTTAGAACCATTAAGAGTAACTGCCTCAATGACTTATATGGCCTAACATCGTAACACGAAGACATGTTCTATTGCACAATCCAGATGCTTGATCAATATTTCTCAATAGCATTATTGCTGCTCCAACTTTCAAGACAAGTTTATGAGGTGGCAAACCAGAGAAGTAATGGTGTTGAGGAATTCTGTTGTGTATAAGTTGTCAAAAGAGTCAGAATCTTCAGTTGACTTACACACTGAGTCACAACTTAAGAACTCATTCCTGGCTAGGGAGCAATGAACACATGTGATCGTTGATCTTGGAAACCATTTCAATTGTTGGTGCAAGGATTGCTCTATCATTAAAGTAGTCATTGGAAGTTAGATTGTCCAGAAGCAGTTCATTAGTTGCCTGCACAATTGCATTCATTGAATCATTGCAACCTGGAATCAATACTTCTTGTGGGATTTTTATATCAGCAACACCATCAACATGATCTCCTAAGTTACCATCGCCAATGTCTAGTAACCATCGTGAGAACCATTCAATTCTTTTGTTTGTACTATTATCATGAGATTGATTCAACCGTATGTTTTGAGTCAAGCAGAGAATAGTGTAATGTTGCCATAGCCGAGAAGAGCTTATGCAAGCATTAACTATAGCTGCTCGTGCGGCTTTAAGAATGACCAGAAGTATTTGCCTGGAATCACCAAGCATAACCAAATATTTACCTCCAAATGGTATATTGCATTGTATTATATCCTTTAGAGTCCTGTCAAATGCTTCAACACAATACCGTTGGACCATAGGTGCTTCATCCCAGATTATTACTTTGTCTGCTTAAGCAAATTTGCTAATGGTGAATTCTGTCATATGGAACATACTGAAAATTCTATTATTTGTATTGGTATTGCAAACCGTGAGTGGGCTGTTTATCCTGATGGTAGTAATGTTGTTTCTATACCACTTGATGCAATAGTAAACACAATATGTCCCTTTGAACAAAGACTGGAGGCCAATGCATTCCATAAGAATGTTTTGTCAGAGGACGATTGGATAAGTAACTTATGTAAATTTGCACAATATACAAGAACGTTGTGCAAATTTGGATTGACGATTGGATAAGTAACTTATGTAAAAGTGAATGATGTTTGGTTTAACTTTTGCATAAGTGGATTTTGTATCATTTAAGAGAAAAATTTGTAAAAATTATGAAAAATGAAAAAATGAAGGGATAATTGTGAAAAAAGACCTCGTTGGCAACTTAATTGCCAAATGGGACCTAGGAAGATATCTACAAACGGAGGGATTTTTTCACAATTTTCTCAAAAATTAACTTTGAAAATTTGGCAATGGTACAATTTTAAATAAAATAATATCAAACTATAATTTAAATTGGTACACTCCAAAAGTCTTTTCTATTGTGTACCTCAAGTTTAAATTTTATAAATTATATCAAACTCTAATTTAAATATTAAATCATAACTCATATTTTCACATAGCTCAAAATCTAACAAAATAAACCGATTAAAAGCTCAATAATACCTCCAATAATCCAAATAAATTATTTAAACTAAATTTAATGGGTAAAAACACCATATAAAAACTAATTTATGGCATGTTTATAAAAAAATTGATTATAAAATCATAAAACAACTAAATAATAAATCTAAACTGATTAAAATTAATTATTAATTATTTTCTATATTTCTACAGTCATATATTGATAAAACTCAAAACTTGCCTAAACTCTTATCCCAAAGTATTCGCTAATTAGCAAAATATTACTATCTAAAGAAAGAGAAAATTATTTAGAACATTTTTTATAAAAGAAGGTTTGTGATTAGAAGTGATTTTGAGTACCTCATTGATCCCCAAAGATATAAAAATACTCCTATCAATATTATTTTATATATACAAACACATACGCACATAAGCTCCATTTTGAGGCTTATGACTTTTTCCAGCTTTTGCCCTTTTTTACCTTAAATCCCAACACTGAATCAAACATCTCATTTGATCAAAACACTATTGAAGCCCAATTTCTATACTGTTTAAGTTCTGGGCAAATCGTCAAAACAAAGACATTTACCGAGGTTACAATTGGAGAGAAACAGTAAGGATATCAAATGAGGACAACATAACAATTGTGTATAGTATTTTTGGGCTCTGATTCTAGGATACGCCTAAATGCTTAAACACATCACATTTGATTGATATACATTTTCTATGATTCAAATGACTTGAAGAACGTGCTCATTCACATTACAATATAAGAAGTGCTAAAGTAATGTTTTTGAATAAGAAATACTGTGGGTGGATTTATTATGAGAGAGTAGCTTGTAGAACATTAAATGAGTGGCAGGTTAGGTGAACACGATAGTTGGTAAGAGCAGTGTAGTTGACTGTTATGTGAATGTCACTATAAGTTATAGCCACTGTGACGTGATGGTGTTAGTTGGCTAGCTTACCTGACTTTGATGTCTGTATTTCACTGACCTCCATGACAATGTGCAAGCCAAGACACAGGAAATTGGCAAAAAACTGAGGTTAATAAAAAATACTTTATGTAATGCACACAAATTATTTCGAACTGCCGACTATCATTTCAAGTGCAAATGATATGTTGGAATTCAAAAAATATTTGTTAGCATTTCTATTATGCAGTTTTCGCAAATGTTACTCGAAAGAAGTTATTGCATATGTTGAGAGTAGGGCAATAATATAAGGCTATCAGCAAAGCAACATAGATTACTGTTGTTTGACCATAGAACCATAAATAACAATTCCTTGTACTTCCCACACTAATAAATATAATAAGAACACTCCCTACATTTGCATTCATAAGTCGTCTTTTTCATCGCCAAGTTTTTCTCTTAAACGAAATTCATTATGTGCCTCAAACCCAGTAGAAAAATGAATTGTTGTTCAGGTCGAACAAACCACTGGTGGGGCAAACATGTTTTATACTTTTTTCTAAAGCCACCATCAGTTTAAGGCCACTACAGCACAGCCAAAAGCATAATGAAAATAAAGAACGTGGTTAATCAGTGTCTGACCAAAATAAAACTGAACATGTCATAAAAAAAATGCACTCACAAAAAGCTATTCTTGGAAAAAAAAAATACAAACACTTTAAATTAAACGTTTATGGGTGCATGCATGAAATATAATATGACTTCCATTATAGAACTTCGCTTTATCAACACAAAAGCTTAACTACATATGAATGCATTTCTTCCTCCTTTTTCCCGTCTTGAAAAAATGCAGAAACAACAAAAATGACAACTCCATGATTAATTATTTATTAACAGAAGGCAGGGACCAACAAAAATGGAAATGTTCATTGTGTGCACTTGTTAATTGTATGAACTGTAGAGACGATGATATTTGCAACGAAAGGAAATAGCAATTTCAAGCCAACAGATGCAGACTCAACACAACCAAATAAAAGCAGAGGCTTGCATGAAATAATAGTTCTGTCAGTTTGGAACCGGATACAGTAATTAGAAATGAAATACAAAGACTCAAAGGCTGTAGATTGGGACGGCTTCGTGGCAGAGTGCCAACACATGACTGTTGTTTATATTGAGCAGGAATCCCCCTCTGTTCAAATAAGGGCATGTCCTCGAGAGCTCTAATTGTTCCTGATGAACATATAAGTGAAATCAGAAGAAAATAAACATGGAAACAGTGAAGGCATTTTACAGGTAAAAGGCCTTTGCTGAACAACATCATGGAGAGACTACACAGAAGCTAGAACCTAAATAACATTTGAAAAGGTTCAGAAAATCCTTTCTCGCAGCTTCAAAATGAATGAACATGTCATGATCTGCTTGCACCATTACCGAAACATAAAACCAACAAAAATGGATAGGGGGAAGTATAATTGGCACACAAAAAATGTGGAACAATTTAACACCAGTTTTTGGCAGATAGAGACCACAATTCCTGACCATGATTACCATGTGCAGACACAATTACCTGAAGAGTCTCAACATGGTAAGATTTTTGTTTTATTTAAACACTCCAACAATAATGATTTTCAGAACTAATTATATAACAAACAGGATGTTGTTGATTTGCTAGAAGCCTAGAAGAGCTATATATAGTCCATGATGAAATTCGATAGATTATTTGATAATCGAATGCTTAAAACATAATATGACATTTAAATGAGAATGATATATGCATCAACAGCCATAAACATGTTGCCATGTAAACTGGAAGCTTAGAATTTTGTGGCTTAACCTGTAAGGCACCTTACACACAGCATGAACTACATCATTCACAGTCAGAAGGTATAAGAACTGATCATCTTGGATTGTGTTCACAAATATCTTATTTGCCTAATTGAAAAGGGAAAACACTAATTAGTAAACTTGCACTAATGTATAATCATTTAGAAAGTTTTCAAGCTTGACATTTTAGATTTGGCATCTCAAACATGTAGAAATAGATTGCAGCATGCAGGGATAACCTTCCTACTGGTCTGGCTGGACAACATTTCCGGATAGGATGACCAATTTTACCTCCAAAAGTTCTTGCTCATGTTATTTATAAATTTCTGCAGCTCTTCTCTTTACCTTAGCATAATCTTCAACTAAAGTTGTAGATTAGAAAAGAATGGCCAAGCTACTAAAGTTGTAAGGGGATCATCTTATACTGCTATGAAGTGAATCCATGAATGACATTACCTTCAACTTGCCTAATAGATCACCGTCCAAAATGTCAGTTGCAACATTATAAATAACCAACTCAGGATCAATCCTATGCCCAACAATCTTAATTACATGGAAAGAAACAAATCAATACATAAAACAATCATAGCATTGATGTTAGAAACTCAAAAGGGAAAAGCTTGACATTGTGACTGTAGTTCCATGTGTCAGAAAATAAAATAAAGAAATGAAGATGCAATCATGGAGGCATATTACACGGTGAAATGCACTTCATACAGAAACCCCTCAATGCATAAATAACATTCACAGTAAAAACCCCAAATGTAAAGGGGAAAAGGAACAGGAACCATTGGGAGATTGCTCGCTCACTCTAAATCGCTCCTCCAATAAAGCAATATGCAAATACAAAATCATAAGTTAATGTGGAAAAGTACCGAACAAACACGAAAACCCCAGATTGAAAATTACACATCAGAAATGTATAAGCAGATTTAGCAGATATCGTGATATGATCAGTAAACAGCCTATGCTCTTATCAGAACCTTGAAAACCCTAGAAAAAAAATCAAAACACAATCTGATACAGTCAAATAAACTACAAGGTAGAAGAAACACCCGATCGAAAAAAAAATGCATACAAGTGAGAGAGACAACACCGAAAATTAGAAGCAAAGACGCGGGTGATCCAGGAAAAGGGGAAATAGAGCCGATGACAAGTAAGAGAAGAAAGAGGGAGAGAAGCCAGAAGAAGAACACAAATTACGTACCATAAAAATGGTGAAAGAATTTCCGTGAGAGAACGTTGGTGAAAACATAGGTAACCAAGGTTTACAAATCTTTAAAGATATTTACAGATCTTTAAAGCTATACGATTATGGAATATAGGTAATTCTCGATTAAAATCTTTAAAGCTATAAAAATCTTTAAAGATATTAACAGATCTATAAAATAATCTAGAACATCTGCACCACCTACTTCCATAGCCATAATACTTAGAAGGTACACCACAATGATATATCGTATAGCTTGTGCTGCATTGGACACAAATATCTTGATCAGTACACATAGAATAACATGCATTAAAGATTTGCTCAGTTAAAAAATGAAGAATTACCTATTCACCCGAATTGAGTAAAAATAACTTCCCTTCATTCAATATACTTTATCCATGCTATTTGGTATTGGTGATCTCTATACTCAACCAATCCCCTAACTGTCAATTTTAATAGGCGAAGAGTCAACAAATAACTTAACCAAATCCCTTGATCAAATGGAAGATACCACAAACAAACAAACACAATCAATTAATGCAAGGAAAAGAGAGCACTCACATGTACGTCAATTTGGTTTTCTTGTTTGTCATACGATTATTCAGATGGAAGATACCACAAACAAACAAACATAAACGAAATTTGATTACAGAGAATTGTCACAGTAGAATCATTTAAAAAAAAAGAAGACAGTGGAGTATACATGCTAATAAAGATGGCAGAAACTAACCTTGGAAAGATCTCTGTGTTTGTAGAGGGACCAATCAGAGGAACAATTGTGATGTTCACAACTGTGGTCATGTAAGCACGCCATTTTCAGCTTCACTCCCAAAAATTTTGATATGCCCAAAAGTATGCATTTCTGATTACTTCAAATAGTTATTTCTTTGATATACCCTAAAGGGCACAAGCATTAATTAAACCTAAACCCATCCGCACAATCATCCTAGAGTGTCTTTCAGAATACATGCTAAATCCTAGTGGCAATTAATGGTCATGCAGTAATCAGAAATGTATAGCTAGAGTTGCATGTATACACATTGATTCCATATACAGCTTCTATAAATGATCATCCAACGATGTACACATGGATTCAATCTCTTTTTCTTAATAAATCGAAGAACCTAAAAGCTGAAATCACCTTACCTAGATATGGGCAAAGAGAGATGAGCCACGGCCACAAAGAATATGTCGACATCGGCCTCGTCGTTGCTTCTTCAACACAGAGCAACGAAAAACATCAATTGTTGCTAAATTGACCATTAAAAAAAGACAGAGTAAAAATCAAAAGGAATAGTATAATTAACTACACTATAATTAACCATGAAAGCAGTTTCTAACGGTGAAAAAAAAACTGACAGAGTAAAATTCAGAAGAAAGGTAGAAACAAAACCCATAAAGATATTGTTAACCTTATGAATGGATCCCTTTCACTGCTTGTGGGCTGTTGCTTCGTACCCATACCTGGTTTCTGGTTCTCGTTGTATAAAGCTTAGATGAATGACGATTCCAACACGTCCATGGCTAACGAAGTTCCGACCTTGACCTTGCGAATCCCCAAGGGATTTCTGGGTTTGCATCGTAGATTTTGACGCGTTTGGCTTTCAGAGATTTGATTAGCTCCATCGATTTCAATGGCAACGACAGATTGTTCCCCTCTTGACCATAGTTAATCCCTAGAATGCTAAAAAATTCTGCACCTGTGAAACCAAAAGGGGTCATACACAAGCCCAAAACGAACAAACACGGATCGCTAGATCAACGATTTTGAGAATAAAATATGAAAACAGGACTTACTTGACACAGAGACGAGGAAGAAGAACACGAAGCCATTGTAACCGAGTCTGTGAAATGAAAATGAGAAAGGGAGAGACGATAAAAAAAAAGAAAAGAGGGGAAGCAATTGAACATTTATGCTTGTTAAGTAGTTGAGCAGAAATGGAACGATGTGGAGAAAAACCTGCAAGAGGGGAGAAAAATGCAAAAAAAAATAAAGGGGGTGAAATATCGGTAGATTGAAAGGGAAAGGAAGACGCTAACCTACCAAGAAAAGCTGAAAACGTGAAAAGTTAAGCATTTGAAATTCAAATACCGTGCAGTAAGCCCAAGACCAAGCCGACACTGTTTATCGGCGCAGCGGCTTATGAACAGTACTGTTCCCTCTCTTAAAAAATGAAGAGAAATATATTATATATTGATTTTGTTGTTTGATTATGTATTTCCATTTTGTTGGTTGTTTCCTTTTACCTCTAAGGCATTGTAATTTTAGTTGATTTCAATATTATTAATTCTCTTTGCTAGCGGAAAAAAAAAATTTGACAATGAAAAAAACTATTCTAATCACAATATTCAAACACTCTCATTTTATCAAAAATCACTTTTTTCCCGTAATCTATTATCCTCATAATCTATTCTCCAAAAGCTATTCTCCATTTTTTCTCCAGAAGCTTATCCAAACATACTCTTGATCTTAATTTCTATATATATGAGTTTACTTTACCTTTTTAATTTATAATCTTCTCATAATATGTCTAATAAAAACATATATCAAGGGTTTTCATCTAAGCGCACAGTCAAGCCATAATTAAACAGATATTTTAGAAAATAACAACTCATACTTGTTGCAATTTAAAAACAGTTAAGTTAATAAATTTCTTTAATATTTAAATTAATTATCTACGGAGGTACTTTTTTTTTTTTTTTTAAATAAAAAGCTACGATTTGCTTTTCTACGATCAAACTTTTCATCAATTATAAGGTATATCATATTACTAGGTTACATATGGCATTTGGATAAGTTTATTTTAAATGATTATGTTCTATATGGGATAATTACGCTAGATGAGTCTTAAAATAGTAAAGCATTAAAACCCTTATGTTAAGTGCTCCCAAACTCAGTCCAAAAAAAAAAAAGTGCTCCCAAACAAGTGCTACCTCTTATCCTTATTATAAAAGTTAGTTGGAGGTTAAATTTAGTCATAAATGTAATACCTCAATTTACTTTATCTCAAACATTTATACTCTATTTTTTTTTCTAAAGTATCTATATTAATTGCATACATTAAATAGTTTCTAGCTTTTTATTGGAATCATGATGAAAGATAGTATTTTAGGAAAATTAATTAACTTATATTTATTATAAATAACTAACACAACTAACATTTTTAATCCATAAAAATTAGTTAACTAACTCTTATATTAAAAATTAAAGATAATATTACGACTTATCCTTTCTATAATATCAAAACTTTTGAATTGGTCAACCCTTTTTATAAGATTCAATAGGATTGACTGAAAATTAAATACATTTTTATAATATACTCTCTCTCATTATCTATTTTTCATACATTCTATTTCATCTTTTTTTTTTTTCTTATTATTTCTCTCCCACTTACCGTCTTATAAATAAGGGCCTTTTTTTTAAAAGGTACATTTTTATTTATTTATTATTTTTAACAAAAATTTCAAACTATGTATTTCGGTTATTTGAATCTTGCAAAAATGACGGAGTATTCAGAGAACTAGTTAATAATTAGTCAGTATCTAACTAAATTTGCATCACAGCACATTTGTTTTCTAAATTCACCTCTTATTTTTTTTGCCATCATAAATTCACATCTTAATTGGTTGATCTTCCTCCACAATAAATTAAATTATTCTTGTTGTAAATATACTAGATGATGGGAATGTCCATAAACTCCCAACTCTTGACTTTTCACTTTCTACACTTCACAACCTCTCAAATAAATAGTCACTACTACAAAAGAGGGATTTAACGGCGCCCCCCTTTTTTACGCTTATTTGCAAAAGCGCCGTAAATAATATCTTTTTTTAAAAACAAAAGTTTAGAAGCTACGAAACTTCCTAATATAAACGTCAAAGTTTAGTATTAGGCTTGTGCAACACTTTTTTAAACAAGCGTTGCACAGAGGATTTATTTATAAAAAAAAATGAAAGTCCAAGCTATGGAGCTTTTTTGAAAAGTGCCGTAGCTAGAATAATTTTTTGGCGTTATTTTTAATTTGAAAAAACCCTTATCCGGCGCTTAAAAATAAAGTGCCGGATAAGGGTGAGAGTATGTTAAACAAATTAAATAAAACTGACATTTATTATAATGCATTATTGTTCATAATCTCGTGTTGTAGTAAGTTAAAAGAATCTTAGTAGAATTGAGAAAATAAGCCTTCAATTAACATTTAAATAGAGAATACTATTTCTTAGTAATTTCTTTATTATTAAGCATTAATTATCCTCTATATTTTTCTTGTCTTATTTTTTTTTAAAAAAAAGTAGTATCTTAAAACAATTTTTGGAAGTCTTTATCTTTTTTTTTAAAAAAAAAAGTTTATAAAAAAAAAACTTGCATAAGAAGTACTAGCAAAAGCCACACTTTAGCCAGCATTGTCTAAGAAAGCGTCGGCCAAGGCATAAAGTGTGTGTTTGGGGGGAGCGTTTGTACCCCCAAACGCTAAATTCTCCCTATAAGATCAACACCCAATTTGAAAAAAAAAATTTTGAGTGTTTGTTTCCCAAGGTGAGCAATCGAGCTTAATTCTATCTTAATAGCTTTTACTATAAGCTCCATTTCTCAGCTTTTACTGATTTAGCTTTTGGGGAGAGTGAAAATGGTTAAAATATTTTTTCAGTTGTGTCCAATGTACTATCAGACTTGTTGCAATTTTACCCTTAATGTATTTTTTTTGCTACAAAAATTAATTTCAACTATTATTTGGTGTTTTTAACCCTTAAAATATTTTTTCAGCTATACCCAATGTGTTATCAAACTGATTGCAATTTTATCTTTAATATACTTTTTCAATTCCAAAAATTATTTTAGACTATTTTTTGGTGTTTTTAATAGCGTAGATGAACAGCCTTCCGCATCAAATTATGGTAGGCGATCTTCCATTCAAATGAATCAGTTGTGTGACTCAATTAAAGACCACATTGTACGAGACATGTAATACAAGTTGTTATGTAATATTTTTTGGACAAATTGTGTTAATTTTAAATTCCAATTTTCCCAACTTTAACTTTTATAAATTTTTTTTTTCAATTTCAAATTTAATTTCTTTGTTACTATTATCTCTTAAATCACTTATGCTTAAGCCAATCCAAACAAGGTTGTAAAAGCTAAATTGACAAACTCCATTTTTTCAATCGCCAATCCAAACATAAATCACATTACACAATCGGGCTTTTACCAAAAACAAAATTACCAAAAGTTAAATGGACAAACTCCATTTTTCCAACCGCTATTCCAAACACACCCAAAAAGGTCTTGACCAACATTTGCAAAGCAAAGTAAGCACCGGCCATTTGGCCAAGGTGCTATTGTTTTTTTCTTTTATAAATTTTTTTTTAAAAAAAATCAAATACCTCCAAAACATTGTTTTAAGATATCACTTTTTTTTTAAATAAGACAAGACAAATATAGAGAATAATTATTGCTTAATAATAAAGGAATTACTAAAAAAGAGTATTCTCTATTTAAATTTGAATATAATAGGCACCACGTGGGTGCCTTAAATATTCAAAGCACCAACGTGGTGCCTTGAAATATATAGACTATATGTGGTGCATTGAATACATTTAAGATTATTTTTATATTTGATGTTTGCTTTTTTTTTTTTATATAAAAAAAAGGAAGTTGTCAAAGCACCATAACTTATATACAAGGTGCTATTTAATTTTCACCCCCGCGCTATTTTCATTTTCATTTTCCCGCTTTCTCTCTAGCTTCCCCATTTCTCAAAACCCTGTTGCTGTAGAAAGCTTTCTCTCCTATGTGTTTTTTTCCTTGTCTCGACCTACTTCAGAAGCTCCCTAGCCTGTAAGTGTTTTTCTTTTTTCAACATTTGGTTCACGTTTTATTTTAGGTAAAATCTATCATGAATCTTATATGTGCGCTTATAATTTTTTTCAGGTATTTATTTGAAGTCTCAACTCTATCTTCTTGATCTTCTTCTACATTGTAAGTTTTTTAATTTTTGAGCTTACAAATATAATAATACTTAGTTTAATCCTCTGTAGAAGTAACGTGTATAGCTCAAGTTTAAGCAACTTAAATGCTGGAGTTATTTTATACTTGATACATGAAGACGCAATATTACAAAAGATACGTGCTGGAAGTTATATTTTAAAAAAAAAATCAAACTATGGTGTTTCCATATATTTAAGAAGTGTCGTAACTTGTTTTAACGGTGCTGGAAGCTACGGCGTTTCCCAAGCGCCATAGTATTCTTTAAATTAAATGTCATAACTTGTGTTTTTTGTAATAGTGAGCCTTTAGGAGTCTTGATAGCTTAACTCAAAGGTTACAAGTTGTACACTTATGAGGATTAACTCTGCTATTTGCTTTATGTAACTCTTGGTTGAGGTTGAGGGTCTATAAATAGAGCACTATGTACTACACTTTGGTTGCATTCAAATGAATAAGATATTGCTCCATCTTTCTCTCCAATTCTCTCTTCATCTCTTTCATCTCAATCTCTTATATTTTCTTGGTTTCATCTTAAAAAGTTTAAATGTGCATTATATCGATCCACCATAATGCACATAGATGGATATTTAAAGAAAATTGAGATAAATGTTTGGTAAGAATCTCCTTTTCCTTGTTTGTCTTTAAATGAAACAAAATGATGTTTCTAATGAAAACAAATGGATTTAGAAAACTTATATTGCATGATTAGTCAATTATTGTTTGACAAAGTTTTCCTAACATAAGAGGGCGAAATTGAATAGCTGGAAAAGCAAACAAATATAGCCATATGAACAAGAAGTTCATTAGATTTTGCACTCATGAAATATTGCATAAAATCTGTCAGATGTGTTTACTGATCAAAATGAGAATTACTAAATCTCATATTCCAGCTAAAAATGCTCTAATCAGCATAAATGAAAGTAAGACATGCCCGAAGCATGAAAGAATAATTAGTTTCAAAAGAAAAGAGAAATGAGTAAATAATCAAGATGATTATATTAAGAAGGAAGATACTCTAAAAGAGATTAAGACATAACTAATTGTAAAAACCTTAAAAAAGATTTAGGTACCTGCAAGTAATAAAGAGATCTCAATGAATTATGTCACAGTAAGAAAAATGGAACTAAAAAGATAAAGTTGTCGACAACAGTTTTAGTAACAATATCACTTGATCAAATGAGGATCTTATACATAAATATGTCGATAGAAAAAAAAGGAGGTAATTGACCAACTGAAAAAATGGACAAGTAGCAATGAAAAATGTTCTTTCAATATGTGAAATTTTTGAACCTGTAATCCAAAACATTTGAAATATAAAATTATTTGTGATATATGAATATTCGTGTGAAAATAAATATTTTCACAAGGTCTAATGATAATTATGATGAGGTACAATATTTTGTAGATATAATAATTGTTGCATATATTATTTGTCTGGCAGTATATGCAAATGAAATAATGCGTCTATTAGATATCATTTCATATAGCATATGCATATAGATAGTGAATATTACATGAGAATCCTTGAAGAATCTAAAATGCCAGAAGCATGTACAAGAAAATCATTCTATATATAAAATGTTGTGCTAGTTTGAAAATAATTTAAACATATATAATTGATTGAAAAATATATTGAAAAATGAGTAATTTTACAATTTACTAGATTTTTAAATCGAATTATCAAATGCATCAATGATTTCAAAATCACATATTTTTGCCATGGTGAATTTTCTCGTAAAAATACATTGAATTTAATGGTCCAGAAGTACCTTATATGTTATGAGAATATTTTTGTATCATACTAATATTGTATTTATTATGATTTTATCGATAAAAATTAGTTTTTGTAGGTGTACAGTGGATAACAAAAATGAGATTTGGTGTGATAGTTCTATAAACATATTATATAATATTATTTTGTTCAGAACAAAGTAAATATGTGGATTCAAGATATATTTTGATTATTTTCAGAATAATTTTTTTTATTGTTTCCACAATGAATAAGATAAAGGCATAAATATTGATATTTTAGCATTTTCAGAAGATATATTAGAGAAATACATTCAACAAAACATTTGGTGATAATGTATCATTCATAATTTGGCGGCCAAAAGAATGATATGCGCAACAATACATTAGAAGTGATGTTCTTATCAGGGGGAGTAAATGCGATATCATCATCATGTGAAGTAGAGACCATGTTGTATTTTTTTCCTTAACCAGGGTCTTATCTCATGGGGTTTTTTTGATAGGTTTTTAATGAGGCAACTTTAATTTGTATTGTGTACTTTTTTTTCCTTCACTATGTTTTTGTCCCATTGGTTTCTTAGGTTTTGATGAGGCACAATATTTGTTCATGGACATCCAAGGGAGAGTGTTGTAAAAATACTATATGATGTGGATGTCCATAAACTCTCAACTCTTAGCTTTTCACTTTCTACACTCCACAACCTCTCTAACAAATAGCCTTTAGGAGTCTTTATGGCCATAACTCAAGAGTTATAATTTGTGCACTTATGAGGATTAACTTTGCTATTTGCTTTATGTAACTCTTGGTTGAGATTGAAGACCTATAAATAGAGCATTATGTACTACACTTTGGTTGCATCCAAATAAATAAGATATTACTCCATCTTTTTCTCCAATTATCTTTTCATATCTCTTTATCTCTTTCATCTCAATCTCTTATATTTTCTTGATTTCATAACAATTCTTGATTTCTTCTACAATTTCTTTCACTATTTTTTTAGCATTCTTAGATTATGGTGTTTTATGTGAGACTTGACTCGTATTCAACACTCAACAGGCAGAATTATAATACAAGAACAAACAACATTAATTAATTCTTTGGTTGCCAACATGGTTCGTGCATATATATTAGCCTACTCATGTCATAAGGTCATTTATTTTACGATTATTTTACTTACCTTTCATAATAATGTATTGTACTTCATTTGCCTATGACATAAAATTAAGGGTTAATGAGCAAATTTACCAACGAAGTTTTATCCAAGAAGTGTGTGGCACAAATATATTTTAGAAGATGCAAAAATATTAATGAACAATTAAAAAAAGGCATCTAACACAAAAACCATTAAATTCGTACTAACGCCGTTAGGGGTTTTATTCTCTTATAATTTAATACCGTTAGTACGGGTTTAACGGTGTTTGTGCTGGATGTTCCTTTTTAATTGTTCATTGGTATTTTTGCCCTTTCTAAAACATATTTGTGCCAGATGTTCCTCGGACAAAACTTCGTTGATAAATTTGCTCCTTAACCTTAAAATTAATTGTAATTGTTATAAATCAAGAGAAAGATAAAAGAGAATATGAGAGAAGGATGAGAGAGTAACTCTTATTTAATATTCAAGGCATGCTAAGTACATAATATATGCCTACTATTTATAGGCATAAGTTTACAATCTCAATAGAATCTATATCTATCATCAACAAATTTAATGAGAATAAAGATAACAGTAAAGTACTAGAGATAATATTAGATAACAGAGATATATAGACATCTACATAAATATTATATTTATAACAATCCCCTTTGGATGTCCATTATGTATGAATGTACCTTATTAAAATTTTTAACCAAGAGAATCTAGTGGGACAAAAACCTAGGCAAAGAAGAGAGTATACATTAATTGATACAATGTCTAGTGTTGCCTCATTAAAAACCTTTTTAGGAAATTCCAATGGGATAAAATCTAGATAAGGGAAAAAGTGTACACCGTGTATCGACTCGCCTCTTGACGACGTCAGTAGAGATCTCTGAGTTTGCGAAGATCGATATCATGGATAAGCTTTTCAAAGATTTCACCTGGAAGAGACTTGGTGAATAAAGCAGCTAATTTTTCACTGGAAGAGATCTACTAGATATCTACCTCACCATCCTTTTGAAGGTCACGAATGAAGAATTTTAGTGAAATATGCTTTGTTCCATCTCCCTTGATGCACCATTTCTTTAGTAGGGCAATACATGCATCATTATCCTCATATATGACTGTCAGAATCATTTTACTTGAAGATAAATTACAAGTGATTCGTATGTGATATATTGTTAATCTTAATCATACACATTCTCGACTCGCTTCATGCTTCGCTAGAATTTCTGCAATTAGATGATGTGGTGAGTAGACAACCCCATGTCTATAGTGCCTTTGAGGTAACAAAAAATGTGCTTCAATCCATTCCAATGTCTTTGTATTGGTGGAGAACTATATTTTACTAATAAGTTAACATCAAATTATATATCAAGCCTTGTGTAATTAGCAAGATATATTAGTACTCCGATAGTAATAAGATATAGTACTTCTGGACCAAATAGTTTTTCATCGCCTTCTTCGCTAATCACTCGAGGTTTAAATAGATCGTTATCTGCTTGCAAAGACTTTATAACCATTTGGCACATAATGGATGTAACTTATTCATGTAAAACCACTCAAAGACTTTCCTTATGTGGGCTTCTTGATATGCAAAGATCCCATTTTTTAGGTACTTAATTTATAACCCAAGACAAAATTTTGTTTTTCCTATGTTTTTCATTTCAAATTTTTTCTTCAAACAATTAATTGTCTTTTGAAACTCTTTAGAGGTTCCAATGATGTTGATATCTAGGGGTGAGCATAGTGTTCAGTGGCCCGGTGCGCCCACCCTAGCCCTACAAAAAATTGCCCTGCCCAGCCTAAAAAAGTGGCTTGAAAAAATTTTGGGCGGGCTAATAATCAGGTAGGGCCGAGCAAGGGGTGCTGCCCTGAAAATTATTTTCATTTATTTAAAATATAAAATTTCATATTAATTAAATATTATTTCATATATATATATATATTTATTTAAAATATATATTGTCTATTATATAATACTCTTCTGGTCCTTTCTTTTTTGCCCTAGCCACTAAACACTATTTACAAGTAGATTTCTTCCTTTCTTCTTTACTTTGTGATGTATTAAATTATAGTTTCTTTTTATTTTTTTTCCAGATACTTCATCATTTGTTCAACTTTTGGGACATTGAATTGATGCAAACTACTTTGACTTCACATCTTTAATTACAATCATTTTGTTTCCTTATTTATAATGGATTATGGATGTTGTTTAATTTTTAAAGTATGGATATTTGTTAAGACATATGGTATTTTTTAAATTTCAAGACTTAAGTTGTAGACTTATTTTAAAATATTCCAAAATGTGTAATTATCGAATGCATTTGAAATTTATATTAATTAGGGCGAAGTTAAGACATATGGTACTGATAACTATAGAAATGTTTATGAAATTTACACGGAATTATTTTTTTCATATGTGGATAAGACAAGGTGTTATCACTTGGGCAAGGAAACCCACCCTGCCCAGCCCACCCTTGCCCAGCCCAAAATAGTTAGGGCTTTTAACAGGCAGGGCGGGGCATCGGGCTGCAAAATGCAGCCCGTTCATCCTTCGGGCAGGGGTTTCGCCCTGCCCAACCCTGCCCATGCTCACCCTTGGATATCATCAACATAAATAACAAATATAGCAAACTCATTTATTGATATTTTCATAAAGATATATGGGCATATTTGATTATTTTTGTATCCTTCTTTCAACATATATTCACTATGTCAATTATACCATATGTGCCATGATTGCTTCAAGCCATACAGGGGCTTATTTAACTTAATTGAGTATTATTCTCGAGAAATTGCATTTAATACTTCTGGCATCTTGAGTCTTTCAGGGACTTGTGCTTCTAGCACCTTAAGTCCTTCAGGGACTTGTGCTTCCGGCATTTGCATATGAATTTTGGTTCATAATTCTCATTATCATTCATAATATCAAATGTTATATTATAAGCAAAGGTGTCGTCAATATTGATTTCATATTAGTCCCATCGGATTCTATTCTTAACATAATTTATTGAGATCTCATTATTTTCACATATTTTAAGTACCTTAGTCTCTTTTGGGATTATGACAGTCTCTTCTAGAGATATCTTTTTTAGAGATAATAACTCTTCAGGAGATGACTCTTCTAGAACTAATAACTCTTCAGAAGATCGCTCTTATGAAGCTACTAACTTTTTTTTAATTATTCTTTACTTGACTATCTATATTATTAGCGCCTTTTCTCTTTCGAAGATTTTTATCTTGGGAACTGATGAGCCTTCCTTACTTTAGGCCCTGTTTGGTATGATGGAATTAGGGGTGATGGAAATGGAATTGAGGATCAATTCCATCATGATGCTTGTTTGGTATGATGGAATTGGAAAATCTTCCAATTCCATGTGGAAGCCAAATAGGCTCAATTCCACCCAATCAATTCCATCAAAATACCTTAGATTTACAATTCCATATAATCATTTCCATTTATTACCCTCCACTACCTTCAAAAAATAAAAAATAAAAAAATTTAAGGACATTCTGGTATTTTTATACAAAAATTAGATCTCATTTCCATGACATACCAAACATACTTTTAGTCCCCATTTTCATTTCCATATCTATATCCATTTCCATATCCATATCCATATCCATTTCCATCAAAATCAATTCCAGCGTACGAAACAGGCCCTTAGGCATGCTTTAGATTTATTCACAATAAGTTGTCGTATAGGGACATTAGTTATGATAGGAGCATTAACAGCTGAGACATGTGACTTTGTCATTTTCTTTGGGTCAGTAAATACTTCTGGCATTTGATTGCTAAATTCTATAAATGAACTCTCTTTTGAACTTCCAGTTCACATTGTTTTGTACAAGGATCAAAATGAGCCAATGATAATTCATTCCAGCCAATCTCTTTACCTAACTGCTTGTTTTCTCCTCCTAATGTAGGAAAAGTGATTCATCAAAATGACAATCAGTAAATTGTGCCATAAATAATTCTCTTATAGTTAGTTTTAAATATTTTATGATCAAAGGAGATTCATATCCAACATATATTTCCATTCTTCTTCAAGAACCCGTTTTGGTGCTTTGTGATGGTGCTACTGACACATATATTACACACTTAAATAGTGGGTAATGGTGCCAAACTCCATAATTTTAGAACTGATTTTGGCATTCATGAGAGTGTTTAGTAGCTTATAGGATAATCATGATTTTTTTTATTCATAATTGGTTTTAGTATGTACAGAAAATATTTGATCTTGGGTTCATAATTTTGACATGGATGAGAAATATTGGATTTTTTTTTTAAAAAAAAAAATCATGATTTGGACCCTCGCATAAGAAAAATCCGAGCACTAGCAACAAGAGATACTCGAACTCCATTTTCACGTATTTGAATTACTTACAATTTGTTTAATTATATTTTATTCAATTCTTAATATAAAATTTAGTTTGTAGGTTATTTTTTCAATTGAAGCAAATCTTAATCTTATACTAAAAATGGGAGGGAGTATCTAGCAAAGATTAATAAAATGACCACATAAAAGGAATATCATAATTTCACCAAATAAGTCAAATTAAAAAGTGATATTTTTTAATAAACATTAACACGCCATCAAAACACATTCTCCCCCTCTCCTAATAACAATTCCCTAATTCCCCAGTCTCCCACTTTCTATGTGTATTTGGAACAACGATTATCAATTAGGCTTGTTTTAATTTGACTTTATTATAATATTACTTTTGGTAAAAGCCAAATTGTGTAATGTGATTTATGTTTGGATTGACGATTGTAAAAATGACTTTTACAAAAGTAAAACTTGTTTGGATTGACTTAATCATAAGGGCTTTTATAATAACGGTAAGAGAGAAATTAAATTAAAAATTATACAAAATGGGAAATTAGATAATTAAAAAATGTACAATCTAATGAAAATTCTATGGAATAATTAACAACATAGCACTTAAACATTCCTCTTCTCCACAGACAAAATTCCAGGCAACAAAAAAAAACCCACTTGTCCACTACAAAACAAATTCCCAAACTTAACATATGCGTAAAACCAGACAAACGAGACAATCTGGAAATCCCAAACTTAACAAATCCTCTTGTTCAACAGGGAGAGATACAAACGAGAATCAAAACGTCTTGGTGCTGCCTTACACAAAAAAAAATCAGAACATTTAGATGGGTCAAAATCCTAAACCGAAACCAGAATCAAAGTTGCAAAATCTTGGTGCTCATTCTCTACCAAATCAGAACATCTCTTTTGCTGCTTCACACAAAAAAACAAATCACAATGTACAGATCGCTGAAGGGAAACAGATTGCAAAAGGCAAACAAATATATATGCGTGTGTGTTAATGCCAAACCAGGCTAGAGCAGAGAATCAACACAACAAACCACCAGGATTACAGCCATAACAGATCTTCAATAAATGAACCGTTAAACCTTATCTAAAAAAGATGACACTGCCAGAGACCAGATCGACGACGAGAGAGAAAATGAAAGGTGACATTGGCACGGCAGGAAACTCTGTCGGACTTCAAGAGGAAGTGTCGACTTGAAGAGCTCAACCTTCAAGTAGATGGAAATGGTGAACAAAAGAGCAGCCACTGCCGGAAAAGTTCAGCCAACGACGGCTCAAGGGCTAATGCTGCAGAGTCACGGCTGAAGCAC
This sequence comes from Inga leiocalycina, assembly GCA_963242795.1. NCBI lineage: Eukaryota > Viridiplantae > Streptophyta > Magnoliopsida > Fabales > Fabaceae > Inga > Inga leiocalycina. Next base: position 52,348,270 of record OY725330.1, on the reverse strand, counting down.
CAGATCAGAGATGACAGATCGAACGTGCAGAGAAGTCGAATATGAAGACGGATCCAAGATGAAGATGAAGCAACTCTTCAACTTGAAGATTGGGTGGACACCGAGAGAGGGAACGAAACTCAAACCAGACGAGCCGAGATGGAGATCGCTAGAGAACAAAAAAGAAGCTCTTCAATTTGAAGAGGACAATGCAGGGGGAGAGAGAGAGAAAAGAGTAAAAATTAAGTGGAGAGTGGGACATAATTATTACACTAACGGTAACAATAAGCTCGATTGAAGAGGAAAAAAGCTCCAATGTTTTGCTTCCTATAAAAGCTCTTTTTTTTTTTCTTCAAAAGCTCAATTGCCAACCGGGTAAACCAAACACTCAATTTTTTTTCAGCAACTTATTGGGCTCAAGGCCAAATTAAGCCCAATTGAGCCCTGCAAAAGTGGCTCCAAACACTCACTCTTTCTATATACCACTTTGGTGTTATTCATAAGTCGTTTTTTATCAAAAAAATTGGTTCTATTTATAAGTTCAGTTTCAGTGTAGTAAATGAAATTGTGAAAATGTTACCCTTATTTATTATACCAATGAAGAAATAATTTAAAGATAGATAAAGAAAAAAGAGTTGAAAAGTACCCATTCATAAATAAGGGCATAGTCAAAAATTTACCCAATAATAATTGAGTTAACTACCTCTCTTTGATATGTGAGATTTAGTTAAAAGGGACTTATAAATATGATCAAAATGGTGTATATATATGTATATATCTTCCTATTATGCTATGAGTTACTGGATCCCGATCGTTAAGTATATTCCACTTCTTTCACCACTTATTTAAGGTAGTTCTGTTTTTTGAAATTAATCTTGTCGTTCCTCTAATTTTAACATACTAACAACTCTATCTTTAAACTTTCACACAATGCAACTCATTCTTTTTAATCTCAGTTTAGTTGAAACTCATTTTGTAAATTTTAACTCACTATAATTTAGCCTTTATAATTTTTATATTTTAAAATCATACAAATCGAGTTGCGTTGAGTAAAAAGTTCGAGTAAAAACTATAGGGATTGATGCTTGAGTTAAAGTTTATGGATCGAGTTATAATAGAGCTAAAATTATCTTGACAAAGAGATTACTCCCTCCATTTCTTAATTTAGGATCTATTTAGAGAGGTGACTTTGGTTTTAAATATAAGGCCCATTTATAATATTAATTAATTTTTTCCCCTAATTTATCCATATTGATACTCCCTCAACAATAACCAAATGAGTAGAGGGAATGAAGAAATCAAGAAATTAGGAAAGATAGTTAAAGTGGTTTAAAAAATATAATTTCATATTAATTAACCAAACCAACTTTTTTAATCTAATTAATTTAAATAAATAAATTTTATATTTGACATTGGGGGGAGTATTTTCCCCCCCTCATTCACTCAGCTTGACACTAAATATTAACAATTTGAGGTTATGATTATTGGCCCAAAAGATCACTGGGTTATGGGTATAAATGATGTTTCTTTTATGATTATCAAGAAAAACGTTTTTAAGCTATGTTTGACATTATTTATTTTTGAGATATAAGTTTTTATTATGTAAGTCGAGATAAAACTCCTATAACATACTTACCTCGTATACCGTAAATTACGATTTATAAGTACTTATAAGTAAAAAATAAACTATCCCAAACAAACATTTAATAACTCACGCACCTATGAAAAAAATTGTTTGCAATGTATTAGAAGATTGAAACACAGAACTGCACAGAACCAGTTTTGGTGCTCATCACTGTGATGAGTACTACGAGCTATTCATTATTATAGATCATTTATGTCTAATTTAAATGATTTAGATTGATTTTTTTTAACTTTCAATTTTTTCAAAAAAATATTTTAACATGTGCAAAATCTAAAACAAAGATAATTTCTTAATCATTAATTTTTCAGAAAACGAATTTTTTATTTAAAAATTATTCATTATAAATCTAAAATCTATACGTTAAATTTTTATTTAAATTATACCGATCTCACCGGAAAGAATCACGCTAAAACTGACTCCACAGTCTTCTAGAGGTGATTTGGAATGGATCCCTCTCAACCTCGTTTCAGTCTTCTAGAGGTGTTAGACAAGGTGATCCCTTGAGTCCATACCTATTCATCCTTTGTATGGAAAGACTGAGCCAATTGATAAACCGGGCCGTTGAAGAGAGAAGATGGAAGCCACTGAGGATTAGTCGATCGTGTCCGAATCTTTCCTACCTATTCTTTGCTGATGACTTACTTCTTTTCTGTGAGGCTTCAAATAGTCAGATGGAGATCATTAGAGACCTGATGTCCTTCTTCTGCAAGGTTTCGGGCCATCAAATAAACCTCCAGAAATAAAAAATCTTTGCTTCCAGGAATGTTCAGTTCCAACGTGCTCAACAAATGGGTCAATCCCTGGGTATCAGCATATCGGGTGATCTTAGCAAATACTTAGGGGTTCCTCTGCTTCACAAGCGAGCCACCAATCTGACATTCGCACCCCTGGTGTCCAAAGTTCGCAAGAGGCTTTCCTCATGGAAAGGTAAATTCCTAAATATGGCTGGGAAAACTGTCCTGATCAACTCTGTTCTCTCTACTCTGCCGTTCTATCAGATGCAAACTACCCTGCTCCCTAAGGGAGTTTTACAAGATCTTGAGAAAGCAAACAGAAATTTCTTCTGGAGTTAGGGGCAGGATAAAAAGAAAATGCACCTCATTTCCTGGGATAAAATCAAGTTAGACAACAAGAAGGGTGGTCTGGGTATCAAAGACCTCTCCAGCCAAAACGAAGCTCTCATCATGAAGCTGTGCTGGAATCTCATTACTAGACTTGATGCACTTTGGGTGAAAGTTCTCAGAGCAAAATACGTCTGCGGTGATAATGAAATTCCAAGAGTTGAGAGGAAAAAGATACAATCCGCTGTTTGGAACGCGATTACAACTGTTTGGGATGATTTTAGGAAAGCTGTGGGTAAAAAGATCAGGAGCGGGTAGACCACAAATGCTTGGTGGGATATATGGACTAGTCTGGATCAGCCCCTCATCTTCTATGTGGACAAAAACCTTGACTTAATAAATCCGGAGGATGTGGTTAAAAATTTTGTCGGTCCAAGAGGAGAATGGGACCTCCAGAGATGGAGTATGTTCTTGCCGAGGTGGGTGATTGAAAGGATCAAGCAAGTCTCTCCACCTTCCCAAACTGGTAACGATTTTTTTTGGTGGAAGAAATCTTTGGATGGAAATTTCAGCGTCAAATCAGCTTATTCTATGATTTATTCGTCGCCCGAGGAGCCCGTCGATCCGTTCTGGCAACGTATCTGGAGATGGCCTATTCCAGAGAAAGTCAAATTCTTTATGTGGCAATTGTTCCAAGAGAGAATTCCCACGAATTCTATCCGTGCAAAGAGAGATGAGCGATTAAACCCTGAGTGCCCTTTTGAGTGTAACTGTGTGGAAACAGCGCTTCATATTCTGAGAGACTGCGAGTTCGCTAGTTCTGTATGGTCTTCTTGTATTAACCCTGCTTATTACTCTGCTTTTTTCTCTGGGAATTTACAGGTTTGGATCAAATGGAACATGCAGCACTCATCGGGGAGCCGCAAGCTATCCCAGTGCCCCTGGCAGAGAGTCTTCGGTTCTTTATGCTGGCAAATCTGGAAGAACAGATGCAACAAAGTTTTTGAAGGAACTTCTGCCCTTCCTCAACAACTATTGCACAGAGTGATTCATTTTCTTCACGAAGGAATTGAGGAGGGCCGGTACAAACACAAGATCTTTAGAGTTCCAGAAAGACACTCAGAAAATTGGAGAGCTCCACCAGAAGGCTACGTTCTGATCGATGTGGATGCTGCGGTGGACGAACACAGGATCTCAGCGGTTGGAGGAGTGGTACGGGATAGCTCCGGAGCTTGGATTTGTGGGTTTCAGCAGAATACAGGTTTTTCTCTAGGATCAACAGCTTCGGAGATCCAGGCTATTCATATTGGTCTACAAACTTGCAAAATCAGGAAGTTTAGAAAGATCAAACTTTTTACCGACTTATTAGACGCCATTCAATTATTATTTCAGGCAGGTAGTCACTATCACCCCCTGCAGCAGGAGCTAGATGAGATCAGGGAATTAATCCACAGGGATTGGGATTTGGAGATACACCACTGTCATAGAGAAGTGCTTAAATGTGCTGATATTTTGGCTAAGCGAGCTCTGGACTCGAACAGTGATCTGTCTACGTTGCAACACCCACCAGATTACTGCGCGGACCAACTGTTAGCTGATCGTACCTTAGATTCGACATTATAGGCAGTGTTTTTCTGTCCATTTTGTTGCATTTTTCGGCCACCTCGGCCTCAAGAGCTTGCTCTTGTCATTGTAATTTAAAAAAAAAAACTGACTCCACAGCCACCCACTCAAAGGGCTTGTTTGGTCTGAGGGGAGGGGAGGGAAAGTGGACGGAGGGAAAATTTTTTTGAGTTGAATTTAAAAAAATTAAAGAAGTGGGGTTAAAAATTTTTAATTAATTTTTCTTACTCTTTTGTCTTATATATTCTTTTTATTAAAATTTTATTACCCCACTTCTTCAATCTTTTAAAATTCAAATCATAAAAATTTTCTTTCCCCTCCCCTATATTCCAAATCCCTCACACCAAACAGACCTAAAACTTCACTCTCAAAGGCGGGCTGACTGACATTGGGTTACAAGAATCCAACTTTTTATTGTAATGTTTCCAGAGTAGTTTTCCAATTATCCTAATTTTCTTTATACAAAACAAGCACAGAAAAGATATTAGGGATAATTAATATACAAGTCTTTATAGTTTCAATCAATTTTTAATCAGGTCCTTATATTTTTTTTTCCTTTTGATTAGGTCTTTATTGTTTCACCGGATTTTTAATTGGGTCCTTGCAGGTTTTTTTAGATTCTAATTTACTAATTGAATTGCAAGTTAAATCAATAAATAATATTAAAATATAATTTAAGAATAATAAATTTAAATTAATAATTACATAATTTAAAAATAATTAATATAATTAATTAGTAATTATTAATTAACTAATTATAATTCAATTCATTTTTTAGAAAAAAATTATTATTATTATAACTCAGATAATTTTAAAAATAAATAAAAATTAAAATAAATAATAAATAATATAAATATATGTTTAATTAAAAAATTATGAGGAATAATAAAATTTGAATTATAATAATAAATTTTTCTAAAAATAAAATAGAACTATAATTAATTAATTAATAATTAACTCTATTAATTATTTTTTGAATTATATAATTATTAATTTAAATTTATTTTTTATAAATTATATTTTAATATTATTCATTTATTTAAATTTCAATTAAAGTAATAAATTAAAATTTTAAAAAATCTTCAAGGCCCCAATTAAAAATCTGGTGAAATAATAAGGACTTGATAAAAAAAAATAAGTACAAGGACCTGATTTAAAACAAGTGAAAGTATAAGGATTTGATAAAAAGAAAAAAAAACTATAAAGACCTAATTACAAAATTGGTTGAAACTATAAGGATCTGCAGATTAATTATCCCAAGAAGTTATACTTAAAGTATTTTTGTGATAGCTTTCAAAAAGTTTATAAGTGTTTTTTATGTAAATGGAGATAAAACTTCTCTCTCATAATTACTTGATATACAGTAAATTATAATTAAAAAAATATTTTTAAAGATTTCAATTATTATTCTAAATAAATAATAACTCGTTTCAGGAGAACATGCTTATAAATTATGATCTTAGACAAACACCTAAAAATACTGGTTGGTCGTAATAAAAATAAAAAGATTATTTCACCAGTTGACCGTAGGTTTTCGTCATTATATTCGCGTGTGTAAAAATGCTCTGCTAATAATCTAAATTAGAGGTAAAATTCCACTTGCCTACGACAAACAGCGCAAAGTCCCATAGAGAGCAGCAGGTCGTTAGAGGATGAAGTGGACCGAGTAGTGGGGTCCACGGTAAGGCAAGTGGGCCGGCCCACATGGTGGACGCCCTCCCCAATTAAAATAATTTTCTTTGACAGCTCATTATTGATTTCCCGAATGTGACTGTCACGTGAAGACCGGGTAAAGGCATCCCCTATTTCAGCCTCGCCCCTTAGCTGTCACCGGTAATTGCCGGTAAATCTGTGGCCCCTCTTCCCCCTTGCCTTCCTCTCAATCCTACCGCTAGATTCCGTTTCCAGGTTTCCCTTGTTTAATAATTTTTATTATTTTTTAATGTCCCATTAGGCCGGCTTAGCTGTCGGTCGGGATCCGATTTCTATGGGCTGACGTCACCATCGATTTGCCTTTATTCCCACTCTTCACGAAACTTCCTACGACTTTCCCCTATTTCGAAACCCTAATTTCTTCCCTCGCTCATTCTCACTCTTCTTTCAAATTCACCCTCTCTTCTTTCTTTATTTTTAAATATAAATCCCTCTCAATCTTCTGCCCTCCATCTTCTTCTTCATCTCCTTCTTTCGGTACTCCCGCAGAGAGAGAGAGAGAGAGAGTATTTGCGCGTTCAGGCAGGCGTGGGAGCGAAGATAAGCAAAAGCAAGGATAAAGAAGGTTTGATCCGGGTTTTGGCGAGAGTTTGAAACTTCAAGGTGATATGGAGAGATTGGCGTTGGCGAAGGCCACGACGTCGTGTGGGTATGTGAGCTGGCAGGAGGTGTTCGTCTCCGGCGGCGAAAGCAAGGGAAGGAAGGAGGTGCGGTACTTTCTCAAAAAAAGCGATGGGAGCTCAGATCTGGCCGTGGTTGGGAGAGAAAAGAGCACGAGGCATATGTCTTATAACTATTCTATTAGAGATGAGGTCCTTGCTTTCATTGGGTCCTCCACCTCGTCGCTATTGAAGCTCAAATCCCGCAGAGATGTTATTGATTGGTTGAATTCCATTGTTTCAGGTTCCTACTCGTCGTCCTTTCTCATTTTGCACGAAGTTTTCGTTGCCCGTTCCAAAATCTTAAATTTTTATGTTCGAATTTCTGGATTCTCCTTCAAATTCTTTTTAGGTGTCTTGATTTGGTTATTGATTTTGGTATTCGACCAATATCAATCATTAAAGCTTTGAAATTGGGGTTGATTTCGTTGTCTCCGAATGGTCTGCTACTGTCTTTGTGATTTTCTTTTGGCGAGTCGGTCTAATCTTGCTGAGTGGGGCTTCATCGTTTTCTCCTTCTCATCCAATTTTCATGTTTTGACCCTTGTCTATTAGATCTTCTTGAGGTTTTATTTGCTCTTCGGGGCGGCGTGGTAGAGCTCCTTGTGCTAGGATAATATTGAATTTCACTCCAACTGTTCGCTATTACCTACCTTACCTGTCTCCCCAAGGTTTCCCCCCTATGTTCTTGTGTTGGTTATTTTGTCTCTGAGATGTCTAAGCCTTCGGTGGATATCCGTCTGGCTAGGCATATGCGTTGCATATAACAGAGCATGGGATTTCCAGCCCCTATATCTTATAGTACCTTGTTTTATGAAATTTTCGATCTTTTAAACCATAAAACTCTTTCCTGGTGATTTTTGTGAATTTTAATAAGATATGTGTCGAATTATTTCTCTTAACTGTGGTTTGCTGGGCGTTGCCAGAGCTGTTGTTTCGCTAAAGTTTGCCAATCAATTTTTCAGATTCACAACGCGAGGGTGCGTCTATCAAGGAACAAAAAGGTGGCAGTGGACACAACATGGTAGCCTTGAAGGTATTTAAAACATTTGAATATTTGATTACGCAAATCTACGATAATCCCCCTAACATCTTGTGGACTTCTTGATTTATATTGAACTCCTGGTTTTGTTTCGTTTTCCCTTTCTCATCTTCTTTGTCTTTTCAGGATAATCAATTGCGAAAGCTGGGCCATTGTATGAAAGCGTTCTCATGGTTAGGGTCTTCGTGGACTTGTAAGAAACGAAGAAAGCACTATGAGTCATTTAGATGGAATGATTTAAAGATATCTGTGAGTAATCATCTTGTTTTGAATTTACGATTTCATCGCCTTCCCTTGGCCACATTAAATATATCTGACTCGTTATCCTTTATCATTTCCGTTGCTTTTTCCCAAATCATTTTCAGGTTCATGATTTCGTCTATGTTTTAGCAGAAGAAGATAAGCGTCTCGTTGCCTACCTGGAAGACATGTATGAGGACTCCAGAGGCAATAAGATGGTTATGGTACGCTGGTTTCACAAAATTGATGAGGTTGGTAGTTTTTTGCCTCACAGTTTTAGTGACAGAGAGATTTTCTTTTCTCTTTGTCTTCAAGATCTGAGCATCGAATGCATAGATGGATTGGCTACTGTACTCAGTCCCCAGCATTACGAGAAGTTTCAGAACGAAGCAAGGCATACTATGTTGGAACCATTTGTCTGCGACAATCAATTTGACAATGAAGATGTTAAGCACTTTGATATAACTCAAGTTAAAGGTTACTGGAGACAGGAAATCCTCAGATACATGTATACCCATTTTGACGCAAAATCAAATGGAAGTTCTCTGCAATCTGATGATAAACTTGAAGAAGAGGACATCCAGTTTACGTCCAGGATAAGACCTAAAAAGAGGCTGCGCCGGGCAAAAGTTGATGGTGAAGGTGCTGCTATTGAAACGGGAAGTCTGAATGATAGTGGAAATGAAGCTAAAAGAAAAAATGGAAACAGTTCCTTAAAACAAGTTGGCCCCACAGCCAGCAAAGACACGAAAGAAAACGCTTTAGAGTATTTAGCAATAGGTTCTCAGGTTGAGATCCTCTCTCAGGACAGTGGCATTAGAGGCTGTTGGTTTAGAGCTTCGGTTATAAAGAAGCACATAAATAAAGTGAAGGTGCAGTATCAAGACCTTCAGGATGCAGTTGATGAATCTATGAAGCTTGAGGTATCTTCCGTGTCCATTAACTTTTATTTTTTAAGAATATTTGTGTGGTTGCATTGAGCTTAATATTTTTTTCTCATTGTTCATTTGTCATTCAGGAATGGGTTTCTGCTTCTAGAATTGCCGCACAGGACCACTTGGATATCCGACTGAATGGACGGACTACCATACGCCCATCCCCTCAGTCTAGTCTGTATACATTTTATGGGGTGGTTGGTTCCATTGTGGATGTCTGGTGGCATGATGGTTGGTGGGAAGGCATCATTGTTCAGAAAGAGTCTGAAGCTAGGTGTCATGTTTATTTCCCAGGTACTGCAAACATTTTTTCTCCCCTTCATTGTCACTTTTCGTTAATTTCAGTTCCCCATAGCATCTGTTGTATTGTTGGTGCTGTTCTTTTAACTCCTCTTCATTGTCACTCCATTGCAGGGGAGAAGTTAGTGTCAATATTTGGATCTGGTGACTTAAGACGAGCTCAAGAATGGACAGGGAGTGGGTGGTTGAAAGTAAAGGAAAGGCCTGACCTTGTTAGTTCTATATTATCCAGCTTAAAAGCATCACAAGATCCCAGCAAATCGGTTGCGGCTGCATCTGCCGGAGATGCCGGACTCTCAAAGCAAGGAGGGAATAATAATAACGCAAATCCTGAAAGTGATAGTAAATCAAGAAAGCCCGAGCCGGTTGCAGACCTTTCAAAGGACGATCTCCTGTCTCAGTTAAGATGGAAGTCATCTAGGAAGAGAGGCCGAAGCAGCACCGGGTCAGGTCGAAACGGCAGAAGGTCCCCAGATTCATCAGACCCCCATGCTTCTGACAGTTATATGATCTCAGCATCTTTAAAAGTGGTTGATCATGACGACTGCAAATACAGCAGGGGGGATCAAGCCATGTTCAACTCTTCAGTGGTGCCCTCTTTAACTACTAACTTGGTCATGTGTAGGTGACTTCTGTGATTTTTTTTATATACTAGGTTGTCTAGTCTTCCTTGGTGTCCCCCTCTTTTTTCTCAGAAAGTACATACATAATATATATACCCTCCTCTGCATCTCTTGGATGCACGCTTGGTCTTTTCATTTTAGGTTAGTCTTTTGGCATCGAAGCTTCTTCAGTTGATTTTGGTGCTTGTATGGAATGTGGAAGCCCCGAGGGAGGCAAGGATGATGCCTTATAAAGTTTTGGGTGAAAGTTTTAGACGTTAGTGGAATAACCGGGGATGTATGAGAATGATGAGTGACTTACGTTTTGATATGCTGAAGTGCAATTTGTTACCTAACCATATTTAATAACATGAATAGAGAGATTGCCCCCTTATATTTTGTTTCTCTTTTTGTTTGTATTTTAAATTTCAGCTCTTTTTCTTGGTAGAATTTTAATTTCAGTTCTTGTATATGGGCCTCTAATTAATACTACCTCCGGTCCTAAATATAGGACAAAGTTTGTAGTGCAAATTGCACTACAAACTTTGTCCTATATTTAGGACCGGAGGGAGTACCAATCTTTTATCAAGATGGAGATCACAACGACTTCCATGAGTGGTTCTTAAATCCAAAAAGCAAACTTGGATTACTGCATCTGCGGTTAATAGCGCCACAAGAGGCTAAGACTTTTATCGTCAGGTAGCATGTCTGCATTGATTTTCTCTGCATTGTAAACTGGTCAAATCGTCCCACGTAAAAATCATTACTAAGACGTACTGGTAAGACATGAAATGTTTTCTGGGTCACTATTACCTTTTAAAGGATGTATGATTATATAATACTCGTTTTTAAATATAATATAAAATTGATTTTTTCAATGAAATTAAAAAAATTAAATAAGTTATTTAGTGTTTATTTGGGATAGTTTATTTTTAGACAATAAGTAATTATAAATCATGATTTACGATATACGAGGTAAGTATGTGAAAGGAATTTTATTTCGATTTACGTAATAAGTGTTTATTGACCATCAATAAACAATATCAAACACACACTACAATCATATTAGATGTGTATCTTTAGATTGTATGTCAGTTTATAAATTAGGCGAAATAGTTTGAAAAAAAATCACAAATATAAATATTTCAAAATAATTTAATTAGTTTCTTTAATCTTTTTAAAAAATTAAATCTATCTTATATTTAAGACCAGAGGTAATATTTAATATTTTGGCGCTTAGAATTTTTCATCATGAATGAAATTACGCTTTATCAAAAAAAAAGAAGGGCCAGCGCATAGTGACACACTTGGTATAAGAGTGAGGCTTATGTGCCTCCTCATCAGGTTCGATCCCGCACCTATGGGTAGAGTTGGTAATATAGGCTCAACCCGCGGGCCCAACCTACAAGCCGGCGGGTTTTGACGGTTCCCCAACCCACAAAAATGCGGGCCGCACAGGCCCACACCGCATAACCTATGGGTTGATGGGGGCTAGCTGGCGGGTTGACTCGCAAAATTTTTTTTTACATATAATAATTTTACAAAACTTATAAGTTTTCACTTCTATCTTGGTACCTCCCAATCCAAAGAGAAAAAAATCGTAGCATATTCCCTTCTTTTTTAAACAAAATTATTATATCTTGGTTGTTTGAGGATATGTTTATATTTTGTTTATAAACTTTGACAAATTTGATACATTTATCTCTTGAATTATGTATTATGTTTTTAAATTTTTATAAGAGAAATGATTGATGCTAGGAAAGTAAATTTAATGACTCATATATATGTATCTCATATTTACGACCTTCTTTAAAAAATAAGAATTTTTTTTTTTAAAAAAATGCGAACCCGTGAGTTGGCCTGCAACCCACACATTACTGATTAGGATTGGCATTTTGCCAACCCAACAGACCCACACTGCATGACCCATGGGTTGGTGCGGGTCAACCTGCAACCCGAAGGTTCGCCTACATTCCCATCCCCACCCATGAGTGCTAAATAAAAAAAAAAGATGAAGATTACAGAATACAGTTGGCAGTTCACTCTGAATTTGCTCGGAAATTTCGTCAAAACGTGGCATGAGTGCGTCATTTTAGCCACGAGGACGAGAGAATCAGAATTGAGAGTGGATAATGTGCTCCTCTTTCAATTTGTTAACGTTTTTTTTTAAAAAAAGTAAGTCAAATGTATATAGAAGATGAGTACATCTGAACATTACATTTCAATCTCAAAAGTGTGGCAATTCCTAACCCAAATTAAAATTAATGCCACAAAAATTATTAGAAAAGCTAACTTGTTGAAAAGTGAGATTAGAAATGAGTTCTTCTATATCCTCATAAATCAAAATAGATGGTACTTAATTAAATTCACTTGGAGGGAGAAAAGCTAGATTAAGACATATGATTTGTACAGATTACCTCTAAACTTCTTAAAATAACGATGAACTTGTCATCTAAATAAGACATGCTCAGAGACATAAATGAGCAAATAATGGAAACAACTAGATCTTTTTTCATTTGAGTGAAATCAGTGGCAGTTATTTTAATATGTTCATTTTTCTACTAAAAGGATTTTAAAAAATTGGATTAAAAACTAAAAAAATGGTAAAATTGGGGAAAAGTTACTCCATTGAAAATTTTATCTAGGAGAAAAAAGATAAAAAGAAAATGAATGAGAAAAATATAATGAGAGAGGATAGGGAGAGTATAAAATATTAAAAGAAAAAATTAATCTTTTAGTTTTTTTAATTTTGTACTTGTATAACTATGTTTTAAAATTATGACTTGGCCTTAATCAATTCCTAAACTTTGCTTTATCTCATTCCATGTAATCGCCACTTTAGATCTCACATCCTTGTAGGTGCCACATTACATACAATGAATCAACGTGAGGGGAAAACCTTTTTTTTTTTTTTTAAAGGGAGGGAGTGATTCTCCTGAGCGTTTTTAGAGACAGTGAAAAAATAATTGTAGGTTTTCTTGAGTTGTCAGCGTTGTACAATGTCTCTTATTTGAAGAGAGAAGAAAATGAACAAAGACTTGTCAAATCTTATCCTTCTAAATGGTCCCTGCAATGGAACAAAAACCACCGACCGCCAGAATTGTAGAAAAAGACCAACACTGTTGTAGTCAATTTAAGAGGCTTAGTGTATGCAGAGAGTAGTTGGTATTATTTGACTAATTTACAGGAATACGTATGAGTTTGATTAGTACGCACGAAATTAGGAGTGGAGCAACAAAAGTAGAATATTAATGCCAGATAATGACCACTCCTAAAATAAACCAAAGACATTAAGGAGCCTTCTTGTTTGACTTCTGTTTCTATCTCCACGTTGGATAATTACAATGCCCTCTCATTATCCCCACTTTTAGTCATCTAAGCTTCTTCCTTATTTTTCGTAAATGTTTACTCCCTTTGGTTCTTCTTACAAGGCACTATTGACCTAGTCTGAAAATGAAATGAAATAAAATTATAAGTTACCCATATTTAATAGGGAAAATCCCTATAAAATACCTTTGAAATAGCAAAATTCCATTTCAATGCAGCGAAATCCAAAAACCCGAATCAGTCATGTGTCAGTACGGATGAATAATGCAGTGGGTTCCAAAAGACGATTTTGCCCTTCAGCCTCATTCTCGCCACTTTCAGAAATTGGAGTTGTTAATCAAGAATCCGGAGTTGTTAATTAAGAGGCTCGTGTTGTTATTCTGAAAGTGGCGAGAATGAGGGCTGAAGGGCAAAATTGTCTTTTGGCACCTCATGCACTGTTCATCCGTATTGACACATGACTGATTCGGGTTTTTGAATTTCGCTGCACTGAAATGGAATTTTTCTATTTTGAAGGTAGTTTATAGGGATTTTCTCTATTTAATATCATGAATTACCGGTTTTGGAACCCATCCTCTTCCCTCATCCTCTCGTTTCCAAGGAACGAAAAACATGACTGGGCAATGAACCGGTTACGACACAGATTCAAGGGTTAATGGGTTAATCAGGGTCTAATCGGAGGTCGGACTGGACATATTATAATTTAATGGACAATAACAAAATAATAATTTTAACCATTAAGTCATCACTCATCACTAACATTAAAATAGTCAAAACATCTAGTTAATTAAATTCATTAATTAATAATAAGCAAAGTTATAAAACATTATTAGATATATTGATAAATCACACACACACACACATTAATCTAATCCATTTAGTGATGAATTGTGCTTACTAGTTAAACTTAATTAAATTGAACTATATTTTATTTCATTAACTATTTTATATTTAATATTAGGTTTTGTGCCTGTATGTTTTGTCATTTTGTGCATATGTGCGAACATTTTGCCTACTTTATAGCTGGCCAATTTAATATTTTATTAGGGTTTATTTCCTTTTCATGCTTCTGCTAGCGGGCGACATCATTTGGATTTTGGAGAGAGAATTAATTTCGCAATTGTAAAGGGGAGGTAGACGCGAGAGAAGGAGGGGACATCTTTGGAGGCCGCCTTTGTTCATCGTCTTCAAGAGGCGAGAGTCAGAAGAGAGGGAGTTGTGGACGTCGTTTCTTACCATCTACGACTCACCTTCGTCATTCAGTCGCTCGCTGTTCAAGCAACTGGCCTCGCCGTTCATCACTGGCCAGGGAGGGAGGGAGTTCGACTTCGACATGTGTCTCAGCCTCGGTTCTCAGAGTCTTTCAACGTATATGTGTCTCACTTTCTCCTGTCTTTCACTCTTTCTGGACTGACCGACTGAGACACAATTTTTTTTTAATACTCCCTCCAGTCCTAATTATAAGATAAAGTTGACTTTTTTGGAGAAATTAAGGAAACCAATTAAATCACTTTAGAATATTTATTTTTTTATTTTTTTCTTCAAACTAATTAATTTGACTAATAAACTGATATATAATCTAAAGATACTAAAAATATAAATACTCTAAAGTGATTTAATTGGCTTCCTTAATTTCTCTAAAAAAGTTAACTTTGTCTTATAATTAAGACCGGAGAGAGTAGTAATTTTGCTGAAATTAAACTAACACGGGTAAACCGCTTGACTTAGTGGTTTTCCTAAGTCAAATACAAACCGGTGAGTTGATGACTCGGTTTTCACCGAGTTGACCCCCCGCCCTTTGAGACAGCAAACCGGACCAGATATGGGATTGGTTCACCGATTTCTGGTTGGACCGGCAGTCCGGTTCGGTTTTTGGTTCTATGCTCTTTTCTATTCATAAAATTAATATTTGAATAATACGGATTTAGTTTTATACAAAGTATATATTAGTTTTATTTTCTTTATTGTAGTATTGAATTATTCATTCAAAATTTAACAATTTGTATTTAATTGATTATTTTCTTTTGATAATTTAACATTTTAATAATAAGTTTACAAAAGATCAAATCTGAACCATTCAAATAATGATCTTATGATTAAAAAGAGAGAGGAGGAGGGAAGAGGATAAGAAGAGAAGATGATGGGTTTTGAACCGATGAACGATATGCAAAAAGGGATCATCTTAAGAAAATGTAAATATTACCCTTTTTGGTGACTTGTAACAAGGATTATCTCTTGCTTTTATAAGATGTCATACTGTAGTTTTCCAACGGCTACATACACTTCTTTCTAGAGAAGAGATAGAGAGAAGTACTAGTTTATGTATCAAAACAAATGAAAGAAGTCTCTAGTATGTATGATCACAGACCCTTTTTTTCCTATATTGGGACCCATGTGAGTGACCCCCCACTTGAGTTAGTATTTCTCACTTTCTGAATCCATTATTCTCGGACTCAGGGAGAGCTAAAATGCTTTGGCTTTTTGTGGCTAATGTAAATGTAAACGTTTCCTTTCATTCATTAACATCATTAACTTGTTGCATTAATTCTAATGCCTGATCTGAGAAGCAACCTCGCAAAGAGGAATCATTCTTGTGTTTGAAAAAGTCCCCACATAAACTCTAGCGACCACTATTAAAAAACATAAAAAAAATAAAAAATAAAAACCATCCTTTTCAACTTTGGCACATACCCTCTTTTCACTTTACCAACTCTTCTCCCTTCGCAAGCTACAACTACAAGAAGAAGCATTCATTCATGGAGAGATGCGATTGCTCTATCAGTACAGAAGAAATTAGCTGTTTATCTGTCATTTTCTCTTCCTTATGGGATTAAAGGAACTTGCCATCTCAATAAAGTGAGCCCTCTTTCTGGTAGTTGCGTACGGATTGTTTTCTTTTTTACAGGTATGGATTTTGACGACGGAGCTGAGAAGGAAGAAGACGAAGTTGGTATAAAAATCTCACAAGGGTTTTCTTTTTCTGGTGCTACCTTGGCTTCTATGGAGTCCTTGTCTCTTCCAGTTGTATGTTCTCTGTTTCTTACTACTACTTTTTTCCCTGTTGACCAGAGATTTCTCTGTTTCTGTATGATTTGGAGATTGAAGATGATGGTGGTTTTGGATTTTTGTTGTGAAAAAAAATAGGTTCAAGAGGTTGTTGTTTTTGCTGATATGCAATGTAAGAATTGCCAGAAGAGAGTTTCTGACATTATCACCAAAATGAACGGTACATGTTCACTTCCTTTTTGTTTCATTAGTTTCCAGTTTAGTTCACTGATTGGTTCAGAACTTAGTATTAGAGGATTAGTTTTTTCAGATTTTGCTGCAAAGCACTTCTTATCTGTTACATTGAAACTAGTTTAAGGCAATCCTCTAGGTTTTGTCTAGAACTAAGTGCTTAACTCCTAAAAATTTTTATTCACTTAAATCGAGACAAAACTCCTCTTATATACTTATTTCGTATATCGTAAATCATGATTGAAAAGCTGTTTCTGAAGGCTTCAATCACTATTTTAAACAAACATTAAATCTCATTGCTGGGAAATTTCAAGAACTTGCTAAAACATCAATTTTGATTTCATTGGATACATATATTGAAATTACATAAAGGGTGAGTTTTGACGTAGAGGTAACGAGTTCAAATTTTGGAAACAATTTCTCCGTTTATCAGGATAAGGTTGCATATATCTATTTCTCCTTAGACCCCATCTGATGGGAGTTTCGTACATTAGGTTCCCCTTTTATATAAAACTAAACCAATTTGTGAAATTACCTGAAGAGGGATGGAAGTAGAGAACAGTTCAAACCATGTGATGCTTAATAGCAGCCACCATTAAGTAGGCTGGCAATGACTTAGGTTTGGGAATAAAATCTGTTAATTTATGATTATAATTGTAATTGTAATTATTATCTTTTGATTCGTTCAGATATTCTCTTGTGTTTTTTAACTCATTCCACCAAATATACCAAAAATTTCAGGTTAAAAAAGAAAAAGTCCCTTTGTCACTTTCTTATTGACTTTGAGCCCCCCCCCCCCTCCTAGTTTACCAGCTGGCTTGGCATCTTATTTTGTCCAATAAAATCACAAGACAACAGATGCCATCAAAAAGTTTGTTTTATTCACCAGAGAAAAACCTTTTTCTCTTATAAGATTTGGAGATAGTTTTTTTAATTGTAGTAAAGTTATAAGGGGCTCAGTATAAATTTGGTTGGTTTTGTGTCTTGTGGTGACTTCATGTATATTTCATTAATAATTAATCTCGATTACATCAGCACTTAAAAAATTGAGAAAAAAAAATTGCTTAACATGAAATTTAGGGATTTGTTTCAAATAATGAGATAAAAAAACATCTAATTTAAACATGCTTGCATGAGCATTGAGTTTTATTTTTTTTTTAAAGTCCACTAATATTAAAATTCAATAGAGCTCAAGCTTCTAAAACACTACCTCAATAATTTCTATTTTTTTTAGAAAAAAATATCCAATCGCTTAATATAGAGATTGAATTCTTTTCTCATATTTATGCTTATAAGAATGCTTATCCCTTAATTTGTATCAATCCAGTTCTTTTTTAAGTGTCAGTTTATTTTAATTTTTTAGAAGTATTTTTACGGCGTTCAAAATATGTGAGCGGAATTTTGTCTCGACTTATGAAAAAATATTTAAAAAATACTTTATTGTGCTTCCCAAACAAGAATTGTTTCATACTTTATTTTTTATTTGATAGGTGTTAAATAAAAACAAAAAGGATTTTGTAACCGTCAACTTCTTCATAAATAATATTTGAACTTCAAAAATTAAAATTTTTATTTTGGATCATCCAAATTGAATCTGCTAAACCTTCCATTTCTCACATCTCACGTAAAAAACAAGCACACATGGATCTTAGTACAAAATTTGAATACTTGTTGCAATAAAATGCATAAAAGTTTAGGAGAAATTACAGTGCAGTATTAAATAAACAATTTAATCACTGAAAAAGTTCCATGACAGTAGCATGTAACATGTCATTTCTTGTACCGGATTTCGTCACTACAAGCTGCTCATTTATTATAAGACCTTTTAATAATTAAATTAGACATTTTTATAATGTATATATGGTTTATGATAATGTTTGATTCTAAAACAAGCCAAAATTAAATGAACTGGATCAGCAGAGATAGAATCATTGGAAGTGAACGTGTTGGAGAAGAAGGTCACTCTCACTTTTAGACTACCCACCGTTGCTCAAGTGATTCAACAACGCCAATTAGTTCCAATCACTCGCACTTCTCTTCCTAAAGCTGCCCTTATCAAACGCTTATTTCGCTCTCTTCATGTTCCTCGCTAGCCCCATATGGGGCCGATTTTATTTATTCGGATTTGGATTCTCTCCTCTACTCAGTTCTTCGTATCACCCATTCGATATCAAGAAAAGAGTTCAAATTTGTTTCGGTCATGTCAATATATGTTGCACTTAATTCTACCTTGTATAGAATAAATGCCTGCCCTTTTTTCTTTCTTTCTTATTGTTCATATATACTTCTTAGATTAGAGGTTTCATAGCGGGGTACGAGATTGTAAGATTTTAAGGTTTTTTTTTTGTATTTTTTTTCCATGAAGAAAGAGTAAAGTGAACAGTGGCAAATCACACAACGAGGAAAAAGGCATCTTCTTGAGTTTTGGTTACTTTTTTTATGCATCAAATTGTTGTTTTTTTGTTCTTCCCTACCTTCCCACAATCACGCTCCTTAGTGCGATTAGAATTTTGAGGTCTATAACAAGTGAATGGGCCCAATGCTCTAATGATTGAAGAATCTTTTTTTTTTTTTGTGCCTTTTTATGTCTCAAATTTTTTGATATGAAACATTAGTTTCAGAATCTTTTGATGCTAGATATCCTAATCAAGTGTCAGGGTTCTATTAATTTGGTGCTCCTAAGTTACATGGGTTAATCTTTAGATATGATGGAAATAATGAGCAAATGTCAGAAACATTAATAACCAAAATGTTTCTTATCTTTGCTCACTATTTCAGTCATATCCTTAACAATGCAAAGCATAATATTGTTGCATTAGAAATTAGACTTGAAGAGCTTTTCAATGATAAACGATTTGTTCAATTTGAATTTAAATCAAGAAAGTTATGTTCATCTTCTATAAAATCAATTCCACCCCACAAAATCGATTTTCTTGATAGACATGGTAGCCAGGGTTAAGCATGTGGTCAATAGCCTAGTGAGTCCGCCCATACCCAATGAAAAATTGTCCAATTTGGCTCACCCAATAAAGGCCCATAACGGACGGGCATATGCATTAAATGGGACGGGCAATTGGCACACCCTCGGGTTGCCCATGCCCGCCCATTTGTGTGTGTGTATAATATTTATTTAAGTTAAATATATAATATATTTTTTTGACAAAATATATAATATATATTATAATATAATATTATATATAATACTTATTTAAGTATAAGAGATAATGTAATTTTGAAGGACAAATTTCCAACCGAGTTAAATGATATAATTATATATATCTCATGAATCAACGATTATATATTGTGATCATGTTTCATAAATCAAAATCATAATCATGATATAGAGCTTTTATATATAAGCTATAATTCTATATATAATATTATAAATTGCTTTTACTGTAAAGATTTTATAAACTATTAATTAAGGATTAATTAAATTATCTCTATGAGGAATGATAAGGATTATGGTGCTTTAATAATTATTAGTATTTTTAGTAATTTATATTGAGAAATTAATAACAACAAAACAATAAGGCAAACATGCAGTTTTTGGAAAAGATTTACTAATGGGTAGCCCATGTCCATCCCAGCCCACACCAGTTTAGCCCAACCCATTTGTTACGGGCATGAGCAGGCTTTTGACAGGCATGGGCCTTTAAAAAATAAATGGGCGAGTGGCGGGTGAACCATTAGAATGCCCATATAGCCCATTGCCCAACCCTAATTAGAGCCGATAATACCAGCCCAACCTGCGGGCCCACGGGTTGCGATAGGGTTGGGAAAATCCTAACCCGCAAAAGTGTGGGCCGCACAGGCCCGCACTGCATGGCCTGCTGGTTGGCTCGCAATTTTTTTAAAAAAATAATTTCACAAAATTTAAAAGTTGTCCACTCCTATCTTGGTACTTCTAAATCCAAAGAGAAAAAAATCTTAGTCTCTTCCCTTTTTTTTTAAACAAAATGATTATATTTTGGTTGTTTGAGAATGAGTTTATATTTTGATTATAAACTTTGGCAAATTTGATAACTTTATCTCTTAAATTGTGAATCATGATTTTAAATTTTTATAAGAGAAATGATTGATGTTAAGAAGATAAATTTAATAACTCATATATATGTATCTCTTATTTTCGACGTCTTTAAAAAACAAGATTTTTTCTTTTTCAATAAAATATGCGGGCCCACGGGCTGGCCCGCAACCCACATATTGTGGGTTTTGCCAACCCGCAGAAGTTCTTGCTGCATCGGCCTGCGGGTTGGTATGGGCCAGCCCGCAACCCGCAGGCTGACCCGTATTCCCGGCTTTAGCTCTAATTGGTAGCAACCATGCAAGTTAAGTTGACTGTACTAATACTACAATACTGAAGTTGAAATTGTTAAGCTTTGTCTTAAGTCCTTATGAAATTATAAGGATAAACTTTTTAGTTGGCATAAAAATAAGGATGAAAAAAAAAACAAAGATCAAAACCGAAAAAAAACACGTTAAAATTATGCGGGGATTTTGAGTGGATATAACTCTATTTTAACTATAAAAAGTGGTTTAAACTAGATTGCAATAAATATTGAGTTGGCTGCGTTGAATAACCTGACCAAGGTGAATACTAAAAATATTATAAAGCTGCCTTTTAATTTTAGCCAAAAGGTTCTACATTTAAATATATTTTTACCCTACCGCAGGAATAAGCTAAAATGTGATATTTAGTTTTTCTTTTTTAATCCTTGAGTTATCCTCTCAAATAGAGTTGGTAACATGGGTTGGGTTGAACCTAACCTGCCCTAAAGTTATGGTGGGCAAAATTGGAACCAATAGGTCGGCTCATATTATTAGTTTTGCGACATTTACTAATGTTTTTCTAACTGTACATGGATATGATAATAATAAAGAGAAGTTTACTTCTCAACAAGGCCTTATCTATTGGCTGCTAAACAAGCCCTGTAGAATCAAGGGTTGTACATAAGATGGGTCTAGGAATGAATTATCGGGAAACTGTACATGTGGTGGAGTGATACGGGATGATCAGGGCTGATTTGTTCAGGGTTTTATGTTTCAAATTGGAAGTGGGTCTGTGATCACAGCAGAAGCCTGGGGAATCCTGTGGGGTATAAAGCTGGCTTGGGAAGGAGGATTTAAAAATGTTATTGTTGAAAGTGATTGCACCGAAGTGTTGGAGCTTATACAAGGAGCGGTCTCTGATGAACATCCTGATGCTACGTTAATTTTGGAAATTCAGTCGATGCTAGAACATGAGTGGGAAGTGGAGATGCTACATTGTTGTCGGGAGGCGAATAGGGTGGCAGATTGCTTCGCTATGAGAGCATGGAATATGCCGGTTGATTTCCTTATAGTTCACACAGAGCCTACTGAAGCTAAACATTTGCTTATAGAAGATGTTGTTAATCATAATTTTTGTAATGATTAAGGTAGAGCCCTTGGGGTTGTTGTTTTGATTCATTCTTTATCAAAAAAGAAAAGAAAAAAAGAGATGCTTTTGAAGGTTGTGTTGGGTAATAGAAGCCATGTATATGAAGGAATGGATGATTCCTTATATTAATGAATAAGATTTGTAAATAAACAACTTCCTCTTGCTCAGTCCAAGCAAAATCAGATTCAGATTCCAAACTTAGAAAAAAAAAAAACATGAATGAAACCACATTCTTATTCCCGAATTTCACTAGCCAAACCTAATCATAAATGATTCTTATGAATGAAGATTGGTTTTTGCTCCTATTTCTACGAGAAGATTGATTTTTCTTTGGGGGTGGGGGTATTGACAAATTTAAATGTTTGTTTGAAATAGAGATTGAAATTTTCAAAAGTAGCTTTTTAATCGTAATTTACAATATACATAAATAAGTATGTACTAGGAGTTTTGTCTTGATTTACATGAATAAACACTTTTACGGGATCCAAACGTGACCCCAAATAAGCCCAACGATTTATCCAATTATTTGAATCAGACTTTTGGTCTTTATTGTTAACTGAGGTGTTATTTTAGCCTTTAGGCTCTTTCAAAACAAAAGTTTTTCTCTTATATTGGAAGGGCGCTTTATTTTGGTTCAGTTAATAAAAATATGATAATGATAATAATATTTTTAAAAATTGCCTCATAGAATAATGAAAGACGAATTTAAATAAACACAAACATCTGTCAATATGTAATTAGTAGGCGCATGACAACTACGTCATTAAAATATTCATTAGATAAAAAATAAAAAAACTTTTAAACGACGTTGGGTAGTTTATTTTTTGAATTGATGAGAAATTATTTAAAATTACTATTATTATCGTTAAGGCTCATATTTATTAGAGAAATAAATGAAAGTTATAATTATTTTGAATGACCAAAACTGAAGTAAAAATATAAAACATCAAATTGCTCCTAACGAACTTCCTATTTTTTCCTTTAAAAGAAAAAAACAAAAACCCTAACTGGCCTGGCTATAATCTTCACGAATGTATCTTTATTGTAAACTTTTTTTTCCACCAAGATTCATATCCATATCATCAATATATTATTTAATTATTAATATGTCTATTTATCCATTTACATCATTAAGAACCCGTTTGCTTCAACCCCATTACATGTTTACAATGGTAATCATGATTGCATCATCAAAATAAGAGTGTTTGGTTATTCTTTAGCATGGTAATAAAGTTTACCATAGTAATGATGATTACCAAAAAATTGGTAATCCTCATTCATACCTCACCCCCTATGAATCCTCATTATCATCTCACTGTATGGTTTAAAAAGTCTAATTTACCCTTGAGATTCCAGTATATTTATTTTACTTATCTCATTTCACTTGCCGTATCATGCAACAACTGCCACCACCACTACCGCCTCCTCCTCCTCTGCCGCCGCCGCCACCATCACAAGCCTACAGCCACCACCACTACCTCCTCCGCCCCCGCTACCTACCAACCACCACCTCCTCCTCCTCCGCCACCCGCCCACCGCTGCCACTGCATCCTCCTCCACACTATGGTCGCCGTCGCCACCCCCCTCTGCCACCTCTACCACCACCTCCTTCTTTGTCATCGCCACCGCCACCACCTTCTCCTCCGCCACGGCCGCCACCCACCCGTCGCCACCTCCTCTGCCGCCGCCACCACTTCCTCCTCCTCTGTCTCCTCCATCACCCACCCACTGCCACCACCACCACTTCCTTCTTTACCACCACCCCTATCGCCGCCACCGCCACTACCACTTCCACCTCCATCTTTGCCGCCGCCGACTCTTAACTTCTTTCTTACAAAGATTATATTAAGGGTAAAATAGAATTTGTGCAATATATTAATTTTAAATAATTGTTAAAATATTAACTCATTGTACCTTACTTAAAAATCAAATCAAACACTACCCTTGTAATTAATATTGCATTGCATTACCATTGCATCGCATTGCACTGTATATATAGGGTGTAATTGGACCGAACCAAATAGGCCCTAAGTTTTCTTGAGCCTAATTAATATTATCATTGCCACTATCCATTAAACTTTAGGGAAAATTCCAAAAAATAACTTTATAAATACTAAAAGATAGAAATGTGTTCCCAATATTTAAAATACCAGAAATGTGTGAGGATTTGATTTGTCCTTTTTAAAATTAAATGGAAATGATACAAAAGCCCTTCGCTTTATCAAAACCCTCTTTCTCTCGTGTTCTCCCTCCCTCCCTCCTCCTCTCCTCTAGAAATCAGTGACAGGTTCTCCAGCGGCAGCGACCTTCAATGACAATTGGCCTCCCTCCCTCCTCTTTTCCATCCTCTTTTCCTCTAGCAGTAATGGCGGGTTCTTCAATGACGACGGCCTTCAACGACGACAGCTTGTGTCTTCCACAGATCTAACTTGTTCGGCGACTTGTGTCCCTAGATCATCCTTCATAGATCTGGCTCCAAACCATAATTTTTGAAATCTTTATCAAATCGTTCTAATTGTTCTTCTTGTTGTTGTTGTTGTTGTTATCATTTGCCTTCTTTCTTGTCTTTTCGATCGATCCATTTGAAGCTGAAAATCCTTTTGTAATTGCGTGTGGCATGAATTTGTGCTTGACGATGGGGTTGTTGGTGGTGGGTTGAAAACATAGGATTTTGGGTTTTCTGGTTGGAGGTTCTGAGAGATTGAGCATGGGGTTTGAAGTGAAATTCTGGGTTTTCATGATTATTTTGAATTTGGGATTTCAGGTTTTGATTTGAGTTGGGAGATTTTTCTTGTTCTGAATCTTATCCAGAAAGTGCATGGACGGTTCATTACCAACAAAAAGTTGGGGGATTTGAGTTGGCAGGCTTTGCTGGTATTATCAAAATCATCGACAAGTTGCCGAACACAAGAAAAACTTATATGGACTTGTGAAAACCTTATCCGAATTTGTGACACCCTTCTCATAATTGAATTTTGTTTTGCAAGTTGTGAAATTTTTATGAGAACTTGTGAAACTTTTATTCAAATTTGTGAACCTCTTTACCATAGCCTGTGAAACCCTTATTAGAATTGAGTTTTGATTTGTAAGTTGTGAAAAAATTGATATGAATTTGTGAAATTTTTTCCATAACTTGTGAAAACCTTATCCGAACTTGTGAACCCTTACCATAGCTTGTAAAACCCTCATTGAAATTGAATTTTGATTTGCAAGTTGTGAAAACCAGATATGAACTTGTGAATTTCTTTCCAGAACTTGTGAAAACCTTATCTGAACTGCTGAAACCGCTATTAGAACTTGTGAAAACTCTTATCAAATCTTATGAATTTTGATTTTCAACTTGTAAAATTCTTTAAGAAAGTTGTGAAATTCCTTTTACAACTTGTAAAAACTTGATTCGAACTTGTGAAATCTCTATTAAAACAAGTGAACACTCTTATCAAATACTGTGAATTTTGATTTACAACTTCTAAAATTCTTTAAGGAAGTTGTGAAATTCTTTTGAGAATTTATAAAAACCTTATCTGAACTTATGAAACCTCTATCAGAATTTGTGAATCTTTATCAAATCTTGTGAAAATTTGCATCTTGTGAGATTACAAGTCAAAAGAATCATCTTCTTGAATATCTAGATCTTCCCAGGGGTTGTGTCAAGTTTGGGAGTACCAGAAGACCTCCAAAGGAATTCTAAAAGTGAAGGTACCACCTTCACCCAAATCTTCATGCCCCTTCTTCTTCTCTTTTGTTGCTAGAGGAGGCCGCCATTGCTTTTAATCGTTGCTAGAGGAGGCTGAGGCCTCCATCACCGTTGTTAGAGGAGATTGTTCTAGTTGTCGTTGCTAGACTCTTTTGGCATGGAAACAAAAGAGAGAGAGGGGGGGGGGGAAGGAAAGTAAAAATGGGATTTAATGAGGGTATTTGTGCCATTTCATTTAAATTTCAAAAAAGACAAATCGGATACTGATACTTTTTTAAGATTATGAATATTCGAGACATCTTTTTGTTTTTTAGAATTTGTAAAGTTCTTTATTGGGGATTTTCTCTAAACTTTATTCCGTAAAAAAGTTATTCCCAACAAAAAATAAAAAACCATATTACCATATGTTTATATTAAGGTAATTAAACTCGGACTGGTCAGTGAAACGGTTGGGGTACTGAGTCAAGGGTCTGTGGGTTAGACTGGAGTCAAACCGAGACAAAACGGGTGAGAAATGGAATATTTTAGGCTCATAGTATGAAATTATAAAGGAAAAATTTTAAAAAAATATTTTCAAAAAAAAAAAACACTTGACTTGGACTAGGTCATTGGACCGGACCGGTTTAGTGGCCAGGTCACTGATTTCAAGTCCGGTTCGGCAGGTCCGGTCCGAGTTAGATAACCTGGGTTTATATTGCGATATGTTATATATTTCATTGATTATATTCAAATTTCTATGAAAGATATTTTTTTATTATTTTAGAATACTAATGAGAAAATACTAATAAATATAGTGTTTGTAAAATAATAATTGTAAAAATAGAATATATATTTATATATATATAATACACCCTTTTGTGCTTAAGTAACCGCACTCATTCTAAAATTTGAAAATAACTACATGCGATAAAAAAACTTTACAGTTTTTTTGCCTGCAATACATTACACTTTTTGCACAATTTATATTTGACACACCCAAATAATTTATCGTTTTTGCAGATAACTAGATAAAATGTTTTTTGCTTGAGAGGAATAAATTATTCCAAATACCTTATTTCTACCAAGGAGGCGGAACAGTTGCCTCGATAATATCTGATCCAATACAGACCACCCGCGCGTATTCTTCAGTTTTTCACTGACCTCTAGTTCTTCCTCGGTGGTTTCAGGAACACGACCAAAACCCTAACCCTAATCACAATCCTCCGAACCGCATTATTCGGCCATGGCTTCCGATGCACATGGCTTCCGTCGCAAGCACAGGCGTTCGTCTTCTCCTGAAGAAGTGGAGCGATCCTCGAAGCGTCACAAGCACCGCCATGGTCACCGCCATCATCGGCACCGCCACGGGAGCAGGAAACGCGACGAAGAGCTTGAACTCGATACTGAAACTGTTGATAAGGTTCATTCTCCAACTCCTGCTCCTAATTTTGATGCGAAGATCCCTAGGCCTGATGACGATGTGGAGGAGGGGGAGATTCGTGAAGAAGAGGGTTCCGGTGGCCGAGATGGTGAGATTCGAAAAAAGCATACGGAGTCCGATGCTGAGTCTGGTGAAATTATGCCCACGGGAGGTGGAGGTATTCGATCCGACAATTCAAATCTGGTAGGTTATGTTCAATTTATTGTTTTGTTTATCTTCGCTACTTTTCACATCTGTTTGGTTGCTGAGGAAGTGGAAACTCTTATACTATAAGTTAAAAGAACTTATTTTCTTGTTCGGTTTTGGTATTGCTTGCAAAATTCAATATTATTTTCTTGGCGATTATTGGTATTTCAATGATCCACTTCTTCTTGGTGACCAAACAAGGCCTGTAATTTGTATTTCAAACTGTATAATCAATTCTTGATTCATGAGAGTTTGGTAGAATACCCTGTCCTCATAGATATGTAGAACCCGCTTGCACTACACAAACATGAGTGAATTGCAAAAGAGGTCTCTCTAGGCGTTTCAGTGAAGGCTGATGGCTTACAGTTAATTTGTAAGAGCTGGTTACGCGTCCTCTCTTTTTTTAAATTTTATGCATTGACCGATATAAACGTGTTTATGTTAACGTTCATTTTGCTTTAACTTAGCTACTTACGTATGAGGACCAGTAACTTATGCACATAATTACCTCTTGTGCTGGGCAGGTACATTTCACGGAAGAGATTTTGCATCAGAAAGATGCCATTCCTTCTAGAGAGACAATAGGGATCAATGGTAAAGGTTCAGAAACTAATAATGAGAATATCAGCAATGGTAGATTTATTAGTCCAGGATCGGATGGAGAAGATGATACTTGCCATCAGAGGCACACTGCCTATGGTAGAAATGAAGTTGATGGTTCTTCTACTCATTCAAGTGCTGAGTCTCTAGATGGTAAGCGTGCTAGAGCTAGTTCAGATGGTTTGGGCAATGGGCATTTGGATCGTAAATCTTCCAAAGAGGATAAATGGCAGCATGGGGAGCTTGGATGTTTTAAAGAAAATGAGAAGCTGAGAGGTGATTATGATAATGAAGTTAATGAAGGCAAAGTAAGGATTCATAGAAAGAACTCCTCCCCTGAAAGTGGAGATGGCAAATATAGGACCAGGGATAGCTCACCTAGTTATAGGTGTAGGAGTCGATCCAGATCTAGTGGTCATACTCATAATGTGGTAGAAGGATATACTCATTCCAGGAGAAGGAATGATGAGGAAAGAATTGGGGAGTATGGCAGGGAGCGTGGACATGTTAGTACAGACTTGATGGCAGGTGACAGAAGGGAGCGTTGGGAGGCCCAGGATAGAGGCAGGAGCAAGGACAGGGATCGGGATAGGGACCTAATAAGGGAAAAGGAACGAGAAAGGAGCTGGAATAGGGAGGATGACCGTGTGCATAGGAGGGAAAAAGAACGTGAAAAGAGTCATGAGAAGGATAGAAGGGATGTAGAAAAAGATAGGAGCAGGGGAAGAGAGGTGTACAGGGATAGAAGAAGAGAAAAGGAGCGAGATAGAGATAGGAGTTGGGAGACAGTGGCTGAGCGGGGCAGAAGTGATAGGGGAAGAGAGAGGAGCAGGGATATAGCAAGGGTGGGAGAGAGGGATAGAGTCCGGGGGACTGAAAGGGATGATAAGCATCGAGAAAGAGATAAGATTAGGGAGAGGGAGAGGCATAAGGATAGAAACACTCTTGATAAAGATAAAAATCTGGGTTATGAGCATGGTAATGAGAGCCGGGTCAGAGATATGCGCTCTAGTCATTCAAGGCATGAAGAAGCAGAAAGCCATCGGGAGAGAAAAAGAAATTCTGAGTCTATGAAAGTTGATAACCATATGGACAGGTATTTATTTTTTTCGTGCCCATACAAAATAAGCTCATTTTATTTCTTTGTTTTTACTATTATTTTAGGAATGCCTCACTTCATTGATTTTTATTGACCACAGAGGCGAGGATGAACAGGATGACTTAGATGAGCCAGCTACGTTGCAATTTGCTGAACAAGAAGAGGAAGATCTGAATAGAATTAAAGAGGAGAGTCGGAGGAGGAGTGAAGCAATTTTAGAGAAATATAAAAAGCAGCAACCGCAGCATCAAGAAGCAGAACAAACTTCTGAAAATAAAGAAAAAGGTATTTTTTTTTCTTTTACTTATTTTTTACTTTTCTTTATCAGCCTTAGTGATGTTCTGTTAAAATGGCCGAAGAATGTGTGATTCTTGGTACAGATGCTGATAAATAAATAAGGCTTAGAAGTTGGATGATATATGTGTAACGTTTTTGTTGTTTGCTTTTCCCCCTTAATTGCTTATAATTCATCATGTGTTTGCCACTGTGGGTTACTTTCTATACTAAAGCATACCCTTTTGAACTATGTTTAGATAAGGATCCTGTGAATATTCCAGCTGCTGTTTCTGAAGCTCCTGATGCTAAGAATGATGGTATTGATGTTTTTGAAGCGGAACCATCATTCACTGTTGGTAAATCTCCTCGAGAAAATGGGAATGATGCATCTGAAAATATCCCTGGTGTTGCTCGGCGCTTGGGAGAGGGCACTCCAAAGGTTTGTTCGTTTCTTAGTGTATATGTTGTGGAAAATATCAGAACTTAATTGGGCTTCTGGTCAAACCCTTTTTAGCTATTTTGGTTTTGAAGTTCATTTATGACATTTACAGAGTGAAAGGTCTGATGACGAATTCTGTGATGACATATTTGGTGAGACACCAACAGGAGTTCACAGAACGGTAAGTGATTGGTTGACATAGTGATTTTAAAATGACAGTTATTTTTTCCTCTCAAGCTAGTAGGGCACTGGGTCCATATAGTGCTTTATATGTAACATCACTTCTGGCAGGGAGTGGTTTTATGAGTTTTTTAAGTTATTAGGTGATGCTTATTGAAGTAGAATATTATGGATGGTGAATAAAGGTATTGGAAGCTCCATAGCCTGTCCACTCTAAATAAATAAAATAAGTGTAAGCTTAATGCATGTTGAAGTTTCATAGGCTATTTAAGGAGTTGTGATTAGGGCAAAATCTTAGTTTATACACTTATTGAACGCCTATTTTTTTAGAATTCTGTTGCTTATCTAGTTATCTACAACATTTTCAAGCTCAGCTGTATTAATAGTAACTTATATTCAGTGTGCTAGGTTATTTTCACTGGTGGGTAGTAATATAGTGCAGATAATCTTGAATAGCCACTGGATTTTGTGGTTGAATGTATTTATCAAAGTTTTCTTGCGACCTAGTGGAAACTCAAATAGAACCTAGAAATTTTGTAAACATATAAAGATGGAGTAACATGTGAATGGTACCTATTTTTTTGTTCTCCTCCTCTTATCTCATACTAGCTATTAAGAATTTGTTTTCTTTTGTTGCAGGGCAAAGGGGATGGATTGCGTGTTGACAGGGGTGGATTGCATGACAATTGGGATGATGCGGAGGGGTATTACAGTGAGTTTCAAATTTAATTGTATCTAGCTGTATTAATTATAATCTGATTGTTGACTCAAATGTTAACTGATTTTTGTCGCCTTGTGCTGGTGATGTGCCCTGCCTGGCAAGGGTATTTATGCATTTTTCATGGCATGCTTCATTGAAAGCAAATTCAGATAAATTTTGCATTATAAGCTAGGATTCAGAACCACTAAAAGACCCAAGAATGCTATGCTGAAACTTCTTCTCTTACAGTAACTAATATTTTGTTGATGAATTTCTAGATCTCTTCAGCTATGCTTTGTCACAGTGACGTGAAATGTCTTCTGGAATTATCATAAATTCTAAAAGTTGTTGGCCTGTCTTTTGTGTTTGAGATTGCGTCACATTGCCATTTATTAATATTGCAGCTTATTATAGATTTTATATTGTTTTCAGCCTATTTTTCATTACAATTTAGGATTCACAGTAAAGAATTGAGAAAATACCTAAGAATGTTGTAATGAAACAGTTTTATAGTAACTAAGTAATTAATTGTTTATTAATTCTTTATTGATGAATTTCTAGTGATCTGTTCAGATATATTTTGTCAACATGATATGAAAAGTTTCCTGAAATGATTAGAATTCCTAAAGTTGTTGGCCTTTTTGTTGGTTTTTCTTAAATATTCTGGTCTTGTGTATATCTGATCTCCTGTTTGTGGTATTGGCTGTTAATGTTTCTGTGATTTTGCAGGCTATCGTTTTGGTGAGATACTTGATGGTCGATATGAAGTTATAGCAGCTCATGGTAGAGGTGTCTTTTCAACAGTTGTTCGTGCAAAGAATCTCAAGGCTGGTAATGGTGAGCCAGAAGAAGTAGCTATAAAAATTATTCGTAATAATGACACTATGTGAGTTTTAATGATTTCCTTGCATCCTTATAAAATATTTGGCATTTAAAATTTGGCTTTTTTTTTCTCATTGATGTGTGTCTAATGTGGCCCAGGTACAAGGCTGGTATGGATGAGTCGGTCATACTAAAGAAATTAGTAGGTGCAGATCCAGATAATAAGCGTCATTGTGTTCGTTTCCTTTCGAGTTTTAAGTACAGGAATCACCTTTGTTTAGTTTTTGAATCTCTATATATGAATCTACGTGAGGTTTTAAAGAAGTTTGGTCGCAATATTGGCCTTAATCTAAAAGGTGTGCAATCGTACGCAAAACAACTTTTTATTGCCCTGAAGCATCTTCGGAACTGTGGTGTTCTTCATTGTGATATAAAGCCAGACAATATGTTGGTATGTCTCAAATACTTTTGTGTTTGGCTTGCTTGTATAAAAATATCGTTTCATTTGTTTTGTAAATAAAAATAAACTTTTTCCTCTTTGATTAGGTGAATGAGGCTAAAAATGTGTTGAAGCTTTGTGACTTTGGTAATGCTATGTTTGCTGGAAAGAATGAAGTCACACCATATCTTGTGAGTCGGTTTTATCGTGCCCCTGAAATAAGTAAGTTCTTTTCTTAGCATTTATAGTTTCATAATACATGTGCCTTATTTTCGTGATGAAATTCTTATACTTACTAACTGTTGAATTTGTGTGTTTCTGTGCAGTACTTGGCTTGCCATATGATCATCCGTTGGATATGTGGTCTGTAGGCTGTTGTTTGTATGAACTCTATACCGGAAAAGTTCTTTTCCCAGGTCATACTAATAATGACATGCTACGGCTTCACATGGAATTGAAGGGCCCTTTTCCAAAGAAGATGCTTCGTAAGGTAAATGTTTGTATGCTTATCATGAATTGTTTGCAGCTGTTCGAATTTGAGCTTGAATGTTTTTGTGATGAAGTAGGTCTGGTTTGTTGGTCCTATATGAATCTCTTGGATGCCACACGAATCAAGAACTCTTGTTCGGGATATGATTATTTTTTTAATTTTTGGAGGGGATGGAATGAAATGATTCATAAAACAATTGATTGTCAAGGGAAGGAATGAAAATGAATGGAGTTAGTTTCCCATTTTGTAGTTGTTAGAAGATCAATGGGGATGAAATGATCAATGTAGCGGTTAATTTAGTTAATACATGATTAGACTGTTAAAGGCTACGTTTCTTAGTAGTTTATATCTTATCATTGTGCTTGATTGGGAGCGTTGGTTGATAGTGGGGGTGTTAAGTTTGGCATAGTTTAAAGAGTGCTATTTTCAGACCCCTTCATATTGGTGGATTTGGGCTTTGTTGTGTTCTGACTCTTATCCTCACCTGCAATTTAATGAGTGTAATTCTAATGGGCGTTATTACGTATTTATCACAATAAAATGTAGTACTCTGGTATTCACAGAAAAGAGAAGTTATACTAGGAAACTACCATGTTTTTGCACAAAGAAATTTCTAGTTTAAAGTAAAAATTAAAGATCCCTTGGAGATACGGGTTGACAATGCTGAATTTATAGGTTGGCTAATCCCTAGTAGTAATTGAAATAATTGACCCCCCCAAACAAAAAAAAAAACACACATCCTAAGGCGTGGATTGCAAATTTGCAATACCTACGTTGGACAAAGCCGTGCAAATATGGTATGTTTTCCTTCATACAAGTGTCATATTGGAAAATTTGTCCTTCAAAATCACTCTGCTGCGCTTAGATTGTAGTTTGCTAGCAAAGCGTTTCACTGTCTATTTTTATTGAACTTTTATCATTTAAAAATTGAGTAGGAGCTCTCCCCGACCTAGCGTCACTTCATCTGGTCACCTTTGAAACTTCCAGATAAGCAATAGAGTCTCTGTTTTTGTTGGTAGTTGATTCTCTACCTTCTCTATTTCTAAACTCCCGGCTTGACTTTCTAATTTCATCTGTGTTTGTGATCTGTATCTTGTAATGAATTTGTGGTGTTTCTGATGAAATTTGTTACTTGTATAACTTGCAGGGAGCTTTTGTTGATCAACATTTTGACCAAGATTTGAATTTTCTTGCTACAGAAGAGGATCCAGTGACGAAAAAGGTGAGTTGGAACTTTTTAAAAAAATATTTTAAAATTCTATTTCCAAGTCAACTATGTCGTATTTGTTCAGTAGTTGGATATGCATTGAGTTTGTTGGTAATGGTTCCAAATTTTGCCTAGGCTATAAAGCGATTGATTCTCAACATAAAGGCCAAAGATATTGGAACTATCATTGCTGGCTCTCCTGGAGAGGAGGCGGATCGAAAGAAGCTTGCCAATTTCAAAGATCTCCTGGACAAGATTTTTGTCCTGGATCCAGAGAAGAGATTGACAGTCTCACAAGCATTAAGCCACCCATTCATCACTGGCAAGTGAACAATGTTGCTGATTTTGACTGCGAAATGATGTTTGCTGATTTTTGTACATAGTGACCCAATTCATAATGATTCTAATCATTTGATGTTATTTATCTTCTCTGCTCCGCCCAAGGGGTGTCAGCAACACTTGTTGGCCTGTTGAAGAGATAAAGGGTGATTTCTGATCAGGCGTCCACTTTACAGGCGGTTCTTTCAGTGGAATGTACTGTTTCTATTGTAAGACAACTTGCCAATGGCAGTTCCCCCCTTCTTGTATGGCCATTGTGTAACTTAGTATATTAGTTTTTTCACTATAGTTGTATATGTACTTTGGACATTATTTTTTGCAGCTATCTTTTATAATGGAAAATTTCATTTAGCACGTGCTTTTCTGATCTTTTGCTGAACATGGGCTGTTGTATCATGTTAACTCTGTAGCGTTAGCTTTTGCTACTTTCGTTTAACTTTCTCATTCTTACTTATTTTTTTTAATTAGTTTGATAAATTATGGTCCTTCTTACTTGCTGCTGTTAATTCGTTGATTTGTACTTACATTTGCTTATTTACTTGGATTCTGGAGATGCTAATTTAATTTTTCATTCAGGAGACATCAATGCTGTGAGGCAAACCTCCAGTTCTTAGATGCTTTAAAGGCACTCAGGAGAAGGTACCTTGGTCTGTTTATTGGGAAAATTAATTTGACCACGCTGGAATGAGTAGTGATTCACTTAAGATTTTATAAGCACCAGTAGATTAGTTGCTTGGCTTGATTTGTAAATTCATAACATTGTGCTTATGTGATCTGAGGTCATTGGATAAGTCTTACCATTGCCGTTGCTAATTTGTAACGGATGTACATTGTGGAATCAAAATTTTTATGCAAGCATTATGCTATTGCTTAAAAAGCAAGTCACATGAGTGGCATTATAAGGAGTGTTGTATTTTAATGTTTATTGGGTATTCCTCTGATTGATCAAGCTTATAACATGCAAATTGCTTGGCATGTTGTGCATTCTCCTTTTTAACTAGGAAATATAGATGTGCATCTTTCTTTGGCTTCAGCATCTTTTGATTATTGTTTCAATTATTGCTTAAATTTGAATTTGAATTTATGCAAATCCTAATGAAATTGCGTTGCATCTTATCCATGGCCTGTTCATTCTGGAGGCATTTTCCACTGGAGGTGTTTGGCTGTGTTCTTGAAGGGAATTCTTTCCTCAGGGGGTAATTAAATCCAGAAACTTCTGTTTAGTTAACCTTGTGGTACGGGTTAAAGTTGATGTTGCCTATATTTGATTGAATATTGTGGTTTTAATTTCCTTTTTCTCTTTTTAGGTACAGTATCTTTGGTCCTGCTATTTTTGTAAGTATAATCATGTCCAACTTGCTCTTATTGTCTTCATTTATGTGACTGCTGATCGATGGCCTGAGGTTTCCCTATGGTTAGTTGCTCAGTTTTCATTTTTGCATTAATATTTTGTGACCTCCATGGATTCAATGTTACTCAACCGCTGTGTTTATGATGGCAAAATTTGGGTTGTCAAACATTCCTATGCTCGTGCATTAGATGTATATTTTCCCTTGAGACATTCCCTTTTGTCATAGTCTGTTCCATTTGTTACCCCTTCAGACTAGAATCTTGATCCTCAAACGTGTGTATTTTTTGCTGTCAATCATGAATAGGTCGTTTGCACAGCTTCATATGTGCCACTGTCTTTCTACTTTTATTTCTTGGTGGGCTAGAAAATATTCTCCCGCCTTGCAGCTAAGTAATATTATTGTGTAGTATATATTGGTGCCAATTCGTTGCCAAAAATATATGCAGTCTTTCCAAGGTAACTGTTTGGGATGACCGGGTTTCCCATACTCAACTAGAGTAAGCCGGAAATGGTGCGGTACCATGATACGTTTTGATCAACATTTGTTATAGATGAAGTTACATAATCAAGAAATGACATTAATGTTAATTGTAACAGGAAGTAATCAAGTACTAGTGTGATGCATTTTGGTGAGCTTTTATTGAGAACTTATGAGTTACAATGGAAAAATCCAATCATCAATTTCTTTTGAATGGACGAGAGGAAAATGAAACTATAAGCACATTCCTTCTGACCTGAACTTGCTTTTTCTTTTTATTAAATATGTAAATATTAGTCATATTGTGGAGTTCATAATTCTAGTCACATATTTGTAAGCCTATGGCCTTTAAGGACTGTTCTTTTTTTGGGGATAAATGGGGAGGGTTGAACAAAAATGGATAAATGAATGGTGGAGAATATCAATGTGTGGGAGGTGGCTGATTCCTACATTCGCCACTTGCCTTTGTGTATTTGTTCCTTCAACATTGAGATACCATCATTTTTGTGACAAGTTTGAAGAAGTATCAATATAGCTGTGACTGCTTTTTAAAGTTTTGATTTGGGGGCATGACATGGCTGCTATGCGACACCAAATTCCAAAATGAAATTATAAAAAGAAAAAAAAATCATGTGCCTGATTTGTTTTTCAAGGAATTTTTTTGGTCTTTTGAAATGCTTGAGAGCCTTGGAGGACCTTGATGTGCATAAGGATGAAGATTGGTATTTAATTTTGATCAGGAAGTATAATTTTTATTTTTGCTAATATAACATAATATTTGTGAGTTTAAAACTCAATCTTTCGTATTTGGCATATTTGAGTCATTGTTTGTTGCATAATAAGTGTAGTGTAACAATATTTTGGGTGATTGCCAAATATGATTTTGTGAGAAGCTTGATAGCTGGTCTCATTTTAGTTCGATGGTTCTTGACACCTAGGCTCCTGCATAATGGTCTTTTATCATCACCATCTGCATTACGTTTGAAACTTCCATGAACTTTGTCCTGCATTCAGATGTCTTAACACAGGCAATGCTTATATAATGACTATTTAAATTTTGGTTAAATTGTATCTAACTTCCATGAACTTTGTCCTGTATAGATTTTATATCTAACCTTTGAAACTTTATATCTAATTTATATTTATGCTGATAACTTTCGTACGATTAGTTTTGTTTATTGCGTTTATGTGGAAAGTTTAAATTTTAAGGGGATTATTTGCATGTAATTCAAAGTTTTTGAGATTATATATGCACAAAATTGAAGTTTAAGGAGTATGTATTTAATTGTCAGGGGTTATCTGCTGAGATTTTCAAGCTTAGAGAAGTTCATTATTGACTTATAAAAAGATTAAGGAGTTATTTATACGTGGTCTAAAATTTGAGGAAAGTTTTGTATAATACAGCCTTAAAATTTTAACATTTAATTTTGTATCTCTTGGTACATTATGGGATCGCCCAGACAAGTCTGTACTAATGAGATATCAAGCTGTGGTTGGATTGGTTCGATTATTTGAGAAGCCATAATGCCGCTTTAACTTGGTTGTCATCTCTGCATTATGTCTTGCTTGAGATTATTGCTATTATGAGTGGTTGAATTTTGGATATGTAATTTTGTATCTCGTGCTGTGAATTCCGTTCCAAATACACATTTAATCAAAAGCTCAAGTGTGCCTCACTGCTGGGAATCATTAATCCCAGATTACCCAGTTCATGTAAGTGCCTATGAACCGTGGCGACATCGTGTCGAGCTGTCTCTTAAGTCTACTGTGTATTGTACGAACGTGCAAAACCAGAAATCAAGAAATGCTGCAATAACATAATGTTTTAGTGCCCAATTGTTTTGAACTTTGATTAGATGATTAGATGATCATAGTTGTATTGAAGATAAGACTGATGCCTTGAATTCCAACCTGTAAATGTAATATTGTCTGCGTCATAGACGACTATGAGGCTTGAGTTACCTATTTCTTTGTTGTGCCTGTCCTCGTCTTGTTGGCATGTTGCTGCTTAACCGAAATGTTGAGTGATTTAATTTCGTTGGTATGTCAATCCAGACGTTAATATTCTGGCATTGTATTGAGATGTTGCTTGGATTAGAATAGAAGCAAAAAATGAATGGAAGCTGCTTGTCAGTTGTATGGATCTGCGCTTCCAAAAAGTTTCATCGTCTCAAAAGTCAGAAGGGTCCTTTTAAGTCTACGCGTTCGCTGCATGAGATTTTTGTTTCGTTTTCTGCAAACAAAAACTACAGTGAGATTAGAGACCGGTTATGTTTGTGTGTATGTACTTCCTCTGGTTGTAAGTGGTGTAAATGTAAGAACTAATCAACTTTTTTTTTTTTTAGAGAATTTAAGGGAGTGAAGTTGTATTAAAGTATTTATATTTATCGATTAGCTTCAAGCTCATAATTTAAGGGTGAAGGTGCAAATTTAGTATTCAACAATTTTGTTAGGAGCATCCATAAGTTTTATATATTTTAGGGTACAAAAGTAGTAATAAATTATGAATTTTCTAGGAGCAGATTTAGCATGGCCATTAAGTCTGCTATTTTTTGAAATATGGGTACCAATAGTTTTCTCTCTATTATTTTATTATTCTTTTAATGAAAAAAAATATCATTTAGGCTATATGGAAATAATTTCAGTTAATGCTCAAAAGATTCTGAAATCTCATTGTAAAACTTTGTTTTTACTGGCAAAGTTTAAGTTCATTTTAATCCAAGGGGCAGTGATATTTGAGAATCTTTGAGGGTTATCTAAAATGAATATTTTTTTTATATGGCCTAAGTGATATTTTTCTATTAAAAAAATACTAAAATAATATATAGAGAGAAATCTGTTGGGACCCACATTTCAAAAAATAACAGTAGTTAAGTGTTTTTTAACGGCGTTGCTAAATCTAATCCTAAAAAAAAAGTTTATTGCTATTTTTGCACCGAAAATAGATAAGTCTTATGGATGCTCTTAGTGAAATTGTTGAATGCTAAATTTGTATCTTTACCCATAATTTAATGGTGCACAAAATATGTTATGATTAAGTAATTTATTAGGTTTTTTAATGTCTAAAATAAGTTAACTAGTTTTTATATTAGGAATTAAAGACAGTGGATATACTTATATTGGTATATTTCGTGTTCCGTCCTGAATATTGGCATTGAAGCCACTGTGAAATTATACGAGGATCAGAACGTAGAGGGGTCCTTTACGCCACCCCTGACGGAGTTGGCTGAGCTATCTCTCTTTGCTATCATCCTTTCCATTAAACACTGTCATTGTTATCCTAAATAAGCCTCATAAGGGTGACCAAAAAAAAAAAACCTCAAAAGAATCGAGTCAGCGTTTATGCCATTCATCATTAGAAAAATTTCATTTGATGACCCAACATTATAAATTTATTTATTTTTGCCAGATATTTATAAAATTTATAAACTATTAAAATTCGATAATAATTTAATGTTCTGAGCTGAACTTAAGAAGTTTAAATTACAACTTTTTAATGTTATAATAATTAGAGAAAAGGGAAAATTAATCTTTTTTGTTCCTTGTAATTTTGACACAGTAGTAACTAAGTCTCTAAACTTTAACTAGGTATAACTCAATCCCTGTAGTTGTGACTCGGTTGTAATTCAACCCCTAGACTTTGACTTATTGTAATTTAGTTTCTATAATTTTAATCATTTTATAATTTAGTCCCTATAATATTTGATTTTATTTTCTAAAATATAGGGACTAAATTATAAAATGGCTTAAATTATAGGAACTAAATTGTAGTGAGCCAAAGTTCACAAGCTAAGTTACAATCGAGTTAAAATTATAAGGATTGAGTTAGATCAAGTTAAAGTTTAGCAATTGAGTTAAAATTGTGTCAAAATTATAAAAATCAAAAGATTAATTTTCCCTTGCTTACATTATTATAATATTAAAAATTTATAATTTAAAATTCTTAAATTTAGTCCAGAACATTAAATTATTGTTGAATTTTAATTGTTTATAAATTTTATAAAGTTTCTGGCAAAAGAAATAAATCTTATAAAGTTGGGTTGTCAAATGAAATTTTCCCTTCCTATCAATGAATGGCAGAAATGTTGACACAATTCTTTTAAGGCTTATTTGAGACAAAAACGACTGTGTTTAATGGAAAGAGCTGGCCGCGGAGGGAGATAGCATAGGAGAGAAGCCAACTCTAAATTACGTGCTCGTTTGGATGAGCGATTAGAATGCTTAAAAGTAACTTTTCAATCGTAATTTACGGTATACGAAATAAGTATGTGAGAGGAGTTGTATCTCGATCTACGTGAAAAGCAGCTTATAAGTAATTTGATCGCTAAAACAAACATTATCAATTGCAAACAAGACTTTTTTTAAAATGTTATGTTTATATTAAAAAAAGTTGCTTTATTCACTCCTAATTTCGCTGCATTCTTATTATTTAAAAACAAAACTTTAAGCATTTTATTGTTTGGTATTCTCGTATTTAATATAAAAAATATTTACTTAATTTAATTAGATTAAGTAATCTAGTTTTAATATAACATGTAATTTCTAAAATACCCTAGTTATATTTCTTAATTCGCTTATTCCTTCTTCTTCTTAATTTTTAGTGAGTGATCATCAATATAAATAAAATAGAAAAAGTTTAACAAATATAAAAAATAAATCTTATACTTAAAAATAGGCCATATATTAAGTAAGGGAGGAAGTATTCACCTACACTCTTCACCATCATATCAATATTAAATCGAATTATTTATACTTTTGAATCTCTCTCGCTCTCTCGGCGCACTCGTCTCTTTTTGACTTTTGTTGAAATAGGTACATGCAACGAACCTGCATGGTGCATATTATTCCGAGATCAATTATTTCAAGCTACACGCATATAGCCTTATCTTTCGCATGGAGTTCTAATTGTGTAATATACGCATGAAGGAGTAAATGTTTTCCCTTGAAACATCTCATAAAGTCATGGGCGATCGGAACTGGTTTCCCTGCTGAGGGAGGAATAAATATATAGGTAAAGGTGCAACCAGCACCCCATATATTTTTGGAAGTACAATCAGTATCCTAAAGTATGATTGCACCCTAAATTATTTTTAAGGGTGTAATCATCACTCTAAAGTATTGCACCCTAAACTATTTATGAAGATGCAATTAATATCCTAATGTATTAAAAATGGAGCAATTACACCACTTCACGAACAGAATATTAACTTTGTTTGCTGACACACTCTTTCCTTTTCTCTTTTATCGATATTAAACTCTAAATCTTGAGTTAATATTTTGTTAGTGAAGAGGTGTAATTGCTCTATTTTAATACATTATGGGCAAAATTGCACCCTTAAATATTAAAAGAGGGGATGAACATGTTGAAGATTGATGAAAGAGGAAAGGAAAAAATGTGTCGGCAAATGGAGTTAGTATTCTGTTAGTAAATGGGCGTAATTGCTCCATTTTTAATACACTAAGGTGCTGATTGCACCTCCAAAAATACATTAGGGGCTCGTTTGGTACTATGGAATTGTGGCTTAATTCCAATTCCATGTGGAATTCAAATCATCCAATTCTACCAAAATGAAATCCATAAAAAAGGGTAAGATTTGTAATTCCAACTCCAAATTTCCATTGTTACCCTCCTCTTTGCTTTAGCCTCCTTACTCTCCGGCGACCTCTGCTCACTCACCAACGACTTCTTCTCCCTCGTCGGCGACGACAACTCTCCCCTTTCCACTGGCGACGATAGCCACTGTGGCACCCTTTAGCACCGACGATGGCAACGACAACTCTCCCTCACCAGATCGATGGAGACGATAATGACATTTGTCCCTCACCGGCGACGACAGTGACAACAGCTCTCCTCCCTCCTCTTCGTCTAATCTGGCGATATCTGGCCTCTCTTCTTCTAATGCTCATCTTCGTCTATGCTCCTCTTCTCTGATGATCAAGCGCTCGACGATGATGGCGGCCTCCTCCATCAACCTCCTTGTGCGACGATGGTGAGGATCTGGGCAGGAGTCGGCAACGATATTGGGGGAGGTAGTGAGATCAGCTCGAAGTTGCATTGCTCGAAGAAGCTGGTCCTGGTCTAGAAAAAATCAATGGGTGTTTTTGTTTTTCCTGGTGGCAGATGCCAAACACATTTTTAAACCTCATTTCCATATTCATATCCATATCCATATCCATTTTCATCAAAATCAATTCCAACATACCAAACAAGCCCTCGGGTGTTGATAGCACTTCCAAAAATATATTATGATGCTGATTGCACCTCCAAAAATACTTTAGGGTGCTGATTGAAAAATAGATTGGGGTGTTAGATGCTCCTTTACCCTAAATATATTCCCTTGAAACATCTCATAAAATCATGGGGAACAGGGAGAGCTAATCAAATTTGGGAGTCCAAATTTGATTTGGATGGGCCAGATTTGTTTTTTTTAAAGCCTATATTTTTCTTAAAAAAAATTATTGTAATAGATATAGAATCTAAAATAAAAACAATCTCTAAACCATTATATTTTCAAAAAACATTGTGTAAAGAATCATCATTTTAAAAAAGAAAAAAGTCAAATATAATGGTCCAGATAAATCTAAACGGTCAAAACGAGATTAGCTATCCATACTAAGCACATAGTTTCAAGGTAATTAAATTGGAACTGGTCACTGAACTGACTAGAGTATTAGGTCAAGGGTCAGTGGGTTAGACCGGAGTTAAACCGGAGCTAACCCAAGACTAAACAGGTGAAAAATTGAAGATTTTAAGGTTATTAATATAAAATTATAAAGAAAATTTTACAAAATTGATTTAAAAAAATGAACCCGTTTGACTCCCATACCGTTTTTCTGACTGATTCACTGGTTTCCGGGTTGAACTAACCGGTGCTATCCGTGATTCATAACCTGACTTAGCTTAGTAACTTTGCTTAATAGAGAAACTGGGTCCCTTGGAAACGTATTGGACTGTGATCCACCTTGTACTGTGTTGGTCAAAAAGTTCACAAAACATTAACAACTAAAATGATTCTAATCGACATTTCTTGTTCTAGTTTTGTACTTCATATTTACAATCATTGAGACAAACCAAATATATACGCATGATTCTGTACAAGGAAGTATATTGAAATTCATCAAGGAGAGTGATACTGAAAACCAGTTTGCGAAGTAAAATAGCGTCGTACCAAATGGTGTACCATAGTCGTTTAGCGCAATTCACACGCCACGCCAAACACCTATGGGACCAGTGGTGGGGTTGGCTTCACACTCGTATGCTATCTCTCTGCTGCCATCCTTTTCCATTAAATAAGTGGGTTAGCAATCTTAGCATTTCTGCCATTCATTAATAGGAAGGGAAATTTCATTTGATGGGCCAACTTTATATAAGACGTATTTTTTTTTCCCAGAAACTTTATAAAATTTATAAAAAATTAAAATTCAACAATAATTTAATGTTCTGGACTAAATTTTAAATTTTATAATAGTTTAAATAAAGAGAAAATTAATCTTTTGATCTTTATAATTTTGACATAGTTGTAACTCAATTTTTACACATTGAGACTAAATTATAAAATAGTTTAAATTATATGAACTAAATTGTAGTGAATCAAAGTTTATATGCTGAGTTACAACCGAGTCAAAACTATAGGGACTAAATCGGATCGAGACAAAGTGTAGAGACTTAATTATAACTGTATCAAAATTATAAGAATCAAAAGATTAATTTTCCCTTCACTCTAATTATTATAACATTAAAAAAGTTGTAATTTAAACTTCTTGAATTTAGCCCAGAACATTAAATTATTGTTGAATTTTAATTGTTTGTAAATTTTATAAAGTATCTGGCAACAAAAAAGTAAATTTTATAAAGTTGGGCCCTCAAATGAAATTTTGCCCTTCCTATTAATGAATGACAACATTCTTACGAGGAGGCTTATTTAAGATAAAAATGACATTGTTTAATGGAAAAGGAAGGCGTCTTATGTTCTAACCAACCATTCATTGCATTACATTTACAAACAAGCTATAAATTGTCAAATATCATTCCCTATTCGTTGATTTATAGAATAATATTCCATTCCTCTCATTTTAAGCTCATCATATAGAATTTTCTTAGAAGCCGGAAACCGCGTTTTAAAACAACCA
Organism: Inga leiocalycina; assembly: GCA_963242795.1. NCBI lineage: Eukaryota > Viridiplantae > Streptophyta > Magnoliopsida > Fabales > Fabaceae > Inga > Inga leiocalycina. Next base: position 52,304,632 of record OY725330.1, on the reverse strand, counting down.
CCTGAAATTGACCCATTTGTTATTTGCCATGTACTTTCCCAATCTTCTTTTAAATGCTGCATTTTTCTTCTTCCCTAAACACCATAAAAGTCAAAAGAAACGACAACTAAAAAATTGTTGAGAATTAATTAGTGATATTACTTATATCTTAACTCCACAAGAAATCCAACTTGTTCAGGTGGATGACAATGGCTTTAGGTGGGAATTTGAAGAATTGAAGTAGAGGGAAAATAAAGAGCTTTAAATATTATTAATCCTTAAGTAAAATAGTTTACAAAACTATAATCTACTCCCTCATATTTTTAATATAAGACATAATTTTTATATTTGTCAATTATTTTTTAATTTATTTTTATTGATACTCCCTCAATCATAATCAAAGATGAGAGGGAAGGGAAGAATGAAGGAAGATGGTTGGTGTTTTAGAAAATATATAATATATTAATCAACTTAATTAACTTTCTTAATCTAATCAGATTAGGTAAATATGTCTCATATTAAGGATCAAAAGAGCAATAGGATAATTTTGGAATTTAATTTAATCAAATCATAATATTTTAGTTTTATACCTCTATCATAGATACCATATGAAAAAAATATGAATATAGGATGTAATATCCATATCTAACCCTAAGACATAGTAAGTGTCAAATAATAAATATCAAAGTTAATAATAGGTGATCGAGAAGATCAACTGCATCCCACCTCCTTCCCAATTAGGTGAAGACTTGTTCTGGTGGAGGGAATCTTCTGATGGAAACTTCAGCGTTAAATCCGCCTATTCCATGATTTACTCGTCGAGTTCGGAGGCACCTGATCCATTCTGGCAGCGTATCTGGAGGTGGCCTATTCCTGAGAAAGTCAAGTTTTTTCTGTGGCAATTGTTCCAAGAGAAAATCCCCACTAATTCAGTTCGTGCTAGGAGAGATGTGAGGATAGACTCTGAGTGCCCTTTTGAGTGCACCTGCGAGGAAACACCTTTACACACTTTGAGAGACTGTGAGTATGCGAGCAGTGTGTGGCTTTCTTGTACTAACCCAATTTATCACCCTGTTTTTTTCACTGGCAATTTGCAGGTTTGGATCAAATGGAACATGCGACACGCTCCTGGGAACCGCAGATGGACTCACTGGCCCTGGCTAAGGGTTTTTGGCTCCCTCTGTTGGCTCATATGGAAAAATAGATGTAAGAAAGCCTTTGAAGGAACTTGTGATCAACCGCAGCAGCTGATACATAGAGGGTTGCACTTCCTCCAGGAAGGTATTGAAGAAGGAAGGCTCAAGCACAAGATTCTGAGAGTACCAGATAGAGATTCAGATCACTGGGTAGCGCCCCCAGAGGGATACATTCGGATTGATGTGGATGCCTCTCTCGATGAGCATCATCACTCCGCAGTAGGAGGAATTGTTCGTGACAGTTCTGGAGCTTGGATTTGCGGCTTCCAAAAAAACACAGGTTTCTCCGTTGGCTCTACAGACTCAGAGATCCAGGCTATCAGAATAGGTCTTCAAGTTTGCAAATCAATGAAATTTACAAAGGTCAGGCTACACACGGACTCGGCAGAGGCTCTCCAACTACTGTTTCACGCGGGAGGTCCTTATCATCCTCTTCACAGCGAGCTCGAAGAAACCAGGGATTTAATCTATGACAATTGGGACTTGGAGATTCATCATTCGCATAGGGAATGTATTGTATGTGCAGATCTTCTGGCAAAAGGAGTCCTGCATTTAGACAGCGAACTGACTATTTTGTCTGTTCCGCCAGATTTTTGTCGGATCCAAATTTTAGCTGACTCAAGCTAACATTGGGATTCTCTTTAGTTTGTTTTATTTCCTTTGCTTCATAACATTAGGTTTCTACTCTGAGCCAGCCATGGCTCCCAAGGGAATGATTCCCTTGTCCTTGTAATACAAAAAAAAAAAAAAAAGTTAATAATATTAATTAATTAATATTTTTAATACTAAACTGGCTGCCCCAATGCTTTAAAAGCAAGTGCTTTCTCTGCTCTTTTCTGCACTTCGAGGTAAGCCCGAGCCCCGAGGTAAACACAAGAGTCGGTGCGTATGAGGAAGAAGCTTGATGCTCTGTTTGGAAGAAGCTTCAAAGCCACAAAGCTCATACCACTCGTAAACCTTGCCAATGCTCGCCTGGCTGTTCTCAAGAACCAAAGACAAACACGATCCAAACAAGCCCTTTCCGATGTCCTTCAACTCCTGCAACTCGGTCCCCATGAACGAGCTCTGCTTCGAGTAAGATACAGTTGAAAGAGTTTCTATTGTACTTCTCAAATAGGAGTATCAATCTGATACTGTTATGCTTTGGAAATGTTGTGGTAGTTCTGGGTTTTTAAAAAAAGTGTTTCTTTTTTCTTCTTCCCCCTCATTTACACGTACAGGTTGAGCAAGTGATCAGAGAGCAAGATATGATGGATGCGTATGATAGGATTGAAGGATACTGCAACCTCTTGATCGAAAGGGTTCATCTCATTGAACAAGAAAGGTTGGTTCACTTCCATGTTTACATGTGTAAAGTAGAGAAATGAAAGAAAGTTAGTCGCTCCATGATGTTAATATATTTATCTAATTTTATATTAAAGAAGTTAGTTAATATAACATGTATTTTCTGAAACATCTAATCATCTTCCGTAATTACCTAGTTCCCTTCCCTCTTTGATTATGGTTGAGTGAGTGTTAATGGGGGTAGATTAGAAAAAATTAACAAATACAAAAGCTATATCTTATATTAAAAACCGGATGGAGTATAACTTATAGAACCTCAACAACTTTTGTTAGAATATATTAATCTACCCTTGATGGATTAGGGCTCAAGCCTAATTCAAGAGTGGCTATCATGGAGAGGCACGAGTTCATAAAAGGAAATTTCTCTTTACGGTTTAATAATTATGTTTATTCTCATATACTATAAATTTAAGAGTTACATATAGTTCTATATGATTATAAATACACTATATATAGATGTGGGATTGAGGGAGTAAATAATCAGAACAACATATACAGAATATTGCTTTTATCCCTCTAAAAGGTTCTCTCATAATAATACCCTATTCTCTTCTTCTTTTTGATGTATATGCTATGTAAAGTGATCGGGGTCTCTATCGGTGCTCCAGTTTCGTGAGGGTAATTTAGTGAGTCAATCAGTGCCGTGTTTGCTATTGTTGATGAGAGAAGTGGTGGTTGTGACTGTGTTTGTTGTGAACTTAAGGTTGTTTGATGTTACAGAGAATGTCCTGAGGAGCTAAAGGAGGCAGTGGCAGGTTTACTGTACGGAGCAGCAAGGTGTGGAGAGTTTCCAGAGCTGCAAGAGATTCGTGCAGCTTTGACAAGTCGCTTTGGTAAAGAATTCACTGCTCGTGCCGTTGAGTTACGCAACAACTGTGGTGTCCATCGTCAGGTATTTCTTTCTTTTTGATTCCACTCAAAAGAATAGAGGAGCCAATGTGTCTGATCAAACACTTGATATCCTTAAGGGTTAATATAACTTTTGGTCCCTAAAGTTTGATCAAATTTTGGTTTTGGTCCCTCAAGTTTGAAATCGGTGGTTTTAGTCCCTGAAGTTTCACCCGATTTTGGTTTTGGTCCCTCAAATTTGAAAAGGACTTGGTGACCCGATTATGAAACCCGACCCGATCCGGAAAAAACAAGTCATTTTCAAACTTGAGAGACCACAACCAAAATCGGATGAAATTTCAAGGACTAAAACCACTTATTTCAAACTTGAGGGACCAAAACCAAAATTGAGTGAAACTTCAGGAACCAAAACCACCGATTTCAAACTTGAGGGACCAAAACCAAAATTGAATCAAACTTCAGGGACTAAAAGTTATATTAACCCTATCCTTAATTTACAATCTTTTCCTGCCAAAAGCACTGAACCTTTTCATATTACATACTCCTCTCATCCTTTTCATTTATTATTATATCGGCTTTGTTCTCATAGAGTATAGATAAGGATAAAGTTGGAAAGGTGTTTAATTTTATGTTAGGGTTAATGACGTTTTAAAGTTTTTCTTAGTTTGAGCAAAACATGTTTGAAATGTCTTATAAATAGGATCAGAAGAGTATAAGTAAATCTCTTTTCACAGCATACTTCATGCTCTATGATGTATATTTTTTTCCTTGGGGTGCATGAAGATGGTCCAAAAGCTGTCAACAAGGATGCCAAGCTTGGAGAGAAGACTAAAGGCACTAAAAGAAATTGCTGCTCAGAACAGTATTGTTCTGCAGCTTGAAGAAGCTTCTTCCTCATCATTTGAGGTATACAAATTATGGTACCACTAACTGATATATCAAACTTGGAACAACCACTAATGGGTGTCGGAATCTGTTGTCGATCATTGCAGGAACAGCTGAATGCAAGAACTCAAAACCAGCCTCAACCTGAGATAAGGGAAAAACAGGACCTGAACATTTTACCAGAAGACGGAAATTTTGGTGCGTTATCTGATTCATTTAAGGCTAGAGAAAAGTTCAAGGGTGTTGCGGATGCAGCACACGCAGCTTTTGAGTCTGCAGCATATGCAGCATCTGCTGCTAGAGCAGCAATGGAACTCTACCGGTCTCAACAACATGATGATGATGATGAAGATGATGATCCCAGTGTAAGAATTTTATTAAATTATGGATTTATATGATTGTATTTTATGCTATACTGAGAACATACTGTTATATGATCTGGTTAGGAGATGGGAATAAGGGCAACCAACTATAACTTTAGATTTCCCCCCCCCCCTAATAGCCATCTATTGTGAAGAAGTTAGAGAGAGAGGGAGAGAGAGGGTTCTAGCTATCAGTACTTATTTGAGCATCTTTGGCCTTTGAACACCCATGCTAATATTATTCTAATATGCATTATTCTATCTGGTATTCAAAGTTTATCTGATATATTAACCTTGTCATGCTAAGAATTGTACTAGCCCTCAACAAAGAAATGATCACAAGCAAATTCTGAGTGAAAACCAAGGAGAAGAGTCTGAGAAGAGTTTAGAGAAGCTAGGAAAGCAAGAAGTCATTTCAAGTTCAGATTCAGCACATGAGGTTTTGAAGGAGAAGAGTGTGTCAGTGGATGAAGAAGTTGAGGTTAAGGTTGGAACAAGCTCTAGCCACCAAATTCCAAATGCAGTGTCAGGATCCAAGATGCAGAGCACACCACATTTGGACTTGCACAAGAGGCCATTATCTGTGCGCACTAGACATGTACGGACTTACTAAATTTATGAGTACTCGCCAAAATGAGAGATTCTTAAATTACTACCTTCATTAGCTTGTGTACCAGAATTATTTTTTAAAGATATATTTGCATGTTATATATTATATGTGCATATAAGCATCATTAATTAGGGTTAGAGGCTTCTAATGTGCCTTCTCTAATTTTGAAGTTCAAGTGATATTTTTCTGTCTTTTTCCTTAAATATATCTTATATTAAGAACTAACAGGAGTAAAGTACTTGTCCATGGACTGCATTTTCTTACAATAACCCCCCCCCCAAATGTGTCCACTGATTTATGGACCCTATTGATAACCATCCTGGATTCCTTGTTCTAGTGATGTCCTTTTCTATGAAGACAAAGGCAATCTCTGAGAAAGGATATATGAAACAAAAGTTCTAGTTGAGTTCCATAAATCGGTCTTCAATGGAAGATATCAAAACCAAATCTCTGAACATGTTTTAACTATCCTGTAATAATGAAATGGAGAAGCAGAGGAAAAAGAATTTCTCGCTATAAGTCATTGATTCCGAAAAGGGAGAGGAAACAGAGCAACGATGATTAAATATATATTTTTTATTCTTGATGGTAGATTTTAGATCATTTCATTCTCTGTTTATGGAGATTTTAACTTGGTACATATTATTTAAATTTAATATGGAAAAATTATCCATAAATCCCTGTTAAAAAATTTATTTATGAAATGGGATCTGAAATCATGTAAAGATGTGAGATCATTGAATATGAATAATTGTAATAGGAGAAAGACAAAATTACTCTCAATAAAAGCATTCCTTCTGTGCAATCTTTCACCAGAAATTGAACAGTAACAATTCTCCTCCACCAACATGGATTTCATTGGAGAACCCTCAACAAGGTTTAGCTTGATACGTGGAAGTAAATCATCATCTTTAAATAATATAATTCAATTTAGAAAACAATCAACCTTAATAAAATAGATGAGGCAAAGGTCGCCTAGTAGGATAGATGGAGGTGTTCATCCATGGTGGCGGCGATGAGTGGGGAGGTCTGTTTTGGGTCATGGAAGCAAAAGCCTTGTAAGCTTGGAGAAGGGAAGGAGTAAAAATAAATGGGTTAAGGTGTAAAAATACACATGTGATTGTCCTCGAAGTGCACCCAACACCAAATGTTTTTTTTAGTTGCAACAGTGACTATGTGGTTACAAAATAGGTGCAAAAATACCCTTTGACTGTTAGTTTGACTTTTTGACCTTGAAAGTGATGACGTGTACGATGACATGGATGTTAGAGTGACATTTTGGAAAAAAAAACTTGCTGATTGGTAAAGCTTTACAATTAATATTACCCACATTTCACTATTTTAGTATCACCTTCGCTGAAATAGATTCAAATTTGAGTGCAGAATGCTTAACTCACTCAGCAGAGCTGTTGTCCTAAAAAACATATTGATTGCTCAATTTTTTCCCAACCATAGATTCCCAATATTATTAAATTAAAATCATTATAATACATATATTATATTACTAGTTTTTATTAAATTATATGATTTATTAGAAAAATTTGATTTTCAGCAAGTTTTTTTTTTTTTAGAATGTCACTCCAGCGTCCATGTCATCGTACACGTCATCACTTTCAGGATAAAAAAGTTAAACTAACGGTCAAAGGGTATTTTTACATCTATTTTGTAACCACATAATCACTGTTGCACCTAAAAAAAGCATTTGGTGTTAGGTGCACTTTAAAGACAATCACATGTGTATTTTTGCACCTTAACCCAAAATAAATTATGGGTTATGAAATTACAAATCTTGAATTTTTTTTGTTTTTAACGAGAGATGAGTTGCACAGAAGGAAAATGAATTGCATAAGGAAATATGGAATGCACTTTAAAAAAAATGGTTTGCACATAAGAAGATAGATTGCATAAAGGAAAGATCATTGGCACATAAAGGATAATAGTTTGTACTAACAGAAGATGATTTGCATAAAATGCAATTTGCACACTTGATACTAATTTCGCCCATAAGGAAGATAGATTGCACAAATGGAAAGATGGTTTACATTAAAGAATATGTATGACACAAAGAGAAGATCATTTACACTCAAAAGAGATGGTTTGTACAACATGAGATTTGCATATCAAAAACTAATTTTGGAATACAAGCTTGGAAAGATATATTGTATATATAGAAGATGAATTGCACATAAAGAAGATAAATTACACATAAAAGAAAGATGAATTGCATAAAGGTAAATTTTTCATTAATGATAAATTTGTCTTTCTCCTATTATAATTATTTACACTCAAAGGATCTCACACCCTTTACATGATTTCAAGTCCCATTTCACAAATAAATTTTTAAATAGGGATTTATTGTCAATTTTCCCATTTAACATTCTATGTAGTTTTTTTAAAAAAAGTCACTTCCTAATTTTTCTTCCCACTTCAATTTTAAAAATCTTAAAACAAATCAGCGAATCTTTAAAGACCCTTAAGACTCCTACTATTCAAATTTTACTTTCCTTAGTTTTAAAAAATATTCATTTAATTTATTTTTCCATAATATCTCTCCTTTTCTCATCATCTTAATTCTTTTTTTTTTCCAGAAAATATATTATTACATTTAAATTGATATTTTAAAATCGAAATACTCTCCTGACTCCTCTATATAAGAAGGGCCTTGAAAATCATCGTAACAGTTAAGCTTTCCTGTTATTATATCTCCCCTCTCTTTATTGTCTTTCCTTGCCTCGTAGCACAAGCGTGTAAGAAAATGAAGGTTTCTTCGGAGTTTAAGCAACAACTAAAGAAATTTATGGCTAAATCTGAGTTTGAGGAGAAAGTCGCACTAACGTGTAAGAAAATGAAAGTTTCTTCAGAGTTTAAGCAGCCACTAAAGAAATCTATGGCTAACGCTGAGTTTGACGAGAAAGTCTCACCAACGCGTAAGAAAATGAAAGTTTCTTCAGAACTCCATCTTAAAGAAATTGCAAAAGAAAAGAAACCTTGACTGATCTCATAAAAATGATTGATCATCAAAACTCCATCTTAAAGAAATTGCAAAAGAAAAGAAAGTTCTTCTATGAAGAAAGGGCACGAATTATGCAGCAGTAAGCAGAGCAGGAACTGAAAAAATTGAATCTTCCTATTGGCCCTTGTTCTAGTTCTGATGTAATTTACATTTTTGTAATTATGACTATTACACTTTTGTTTTGTTTCTTAGTTTTTTTTATAGAAAAATTGTGAAAAAATCCCTCATTAACAACTTATTTGTTAAATGGGACCTTCGTGTGCAGATTATCTTTCACGTGTGCAGAATATCTTCCCTTGTGTAGATGATCTTCCCTGTGTGCAGAAATCTTCCCTATACGTATGCAGAAATCTTTCCTCCGTGTACAGATATTTTCCCTCCATGTGCAAGATATCTTCTCAGGTCCCATTTAGCAAATAAGTTGTTAATGAAGTCTTTTTTTAGCAATTCTCCCTTTTTTTATTATTCCAACATTATTTTGATGCTAACTATTTATGAAAATTGGGACTTTCTTTTCTCTCATTCATTCTTAAAGCATGTTTTGATTAGCTTATTTTTCAAGAATAAACACTTATTGAGTAAGTTGAGATAAAACTCATCTCACATACTTACCTCGTATACCGTAAATCATAATTTATAAGTACTTATTGTAAAAAAATAAATTATCCCAAACGAACACTTAGTTTCTCTAATTCATTTTTTATCTTTGTATTTCCCTTTTCTTTTTCTTTTTCTTTTTTACGTTTTCGACTCCTGTTTATGTTTTGGCGATTGTGAATAGATGATCTACCCTACAACAAAATGCCCATTCATGTCCTCAAAATATTTCTTTCTTGAATTTATATCGATATGCCTGTATATTTTTTAAAATGTTGATGTGCGCACAAAACGTACTTTAATTTTAGATTTTAAAATATTTACATTTTAATATAGCACAACGTGATCTCAAATAAAATATTTTAGGGAATATAAAAATAATTTCTAGAAATGATTTATCATGGATCAATTTGTTACGAAAATAATTTGTAACTATAAAATATCAAATAAAGTATTTTAAGAAATAAAAAATATAATTTCTAATTTTTAAAAGTAATTTATCACGCATCAGGTAGTTACGAAAACATTATAAAACTTAGTTCTAAAAATGATTTATCACATGTCAAGTTGTTACAAAAAAATATATAAGAATAATTTGTAAAAATGATTTATTACGACAAGAACAGGAAAAGAAATATAAAAATTATTTATAAAATTGATTTATCACCGATGGCATGAGGAGTGACGTACAAGTTGGCAAGAGGAGGGATGGCTTTTACATAATCAATATGCTCGATGTCTCTCCTTTTTATATTATCGATAGATTTATAAGAATGAGTTGATTTCTAAAACTTCGTCTTCATGAAAGATATCATACCAAATCTTTGATCATGTGTTATCTATCCTGTAACAATGAAATGGAGAAGGGGAGAATATAGGATTTCTCACCAGAAGAAGTCATTGATTCTGGAAAAGAAACAGAGCAATAATGGTATTGTCGCTTGTTTGGGTTCACATTCAAAAAATATGTTTGTGTATGTGAAGTTGAAATAAACTTGAGCTATATTACATTCATATATATCGAAAAAAGAGGATTACAAGTTATATATACACAGAAAATAAAGACAAAGGAAGAGTGATTATTGGTGAGATAGAGAAATAAAAGTCAACAAAATCATGCTACCGATTTGCTTCTGACTTTCTATGTTTCTAACACTCCCCCTTAAGTTAGAGTATAGATATTTATCATGCCCAACTTGTTACAAAGATACTTAACCCGTGTCCCATGTAAGGCTTTCGTCAAAAGATTTACCAGTTGGTCGTTTGATTGCACATGCCCTGTAGATACAACATTTTCTTTAATCTTATCACGAATAAAATGTCAATCGATTTCAATATGTTTGGTACGTTCATGGAATACAGAGTTCGATGCTATATGAAGTGCTGCTTTATTATCACACCATAGCTTTGCAGGCAATGTCGTGGTGATACCAATTTCCTTCAAGAGTTGAAATACCTACACAATTTCTTGTACTGATTGTGACATGGCTCTGTATTCTGCTTCTGCACTTGATTTTGACACAACTTCTTGCTTCTGACTTCTCCAAGATATCAAATTTCCACCAACAAACACACAATAACTCGTAGTAGACGTTTTGTGGCTTTAGATCTTGCATGATTTGCATCACAGAAACACTCGACTTTAGTGTGCCCATAATCTGTATAAAGAATACTAAGACTTGGAGAACCTTTCAAATAATGCAAGATATATTCTAAAGCTTCCCATTGTGCAACCGTTGGTGATGCCATGAATTGGCTAAGCCTACTAACTGATAATGCCAGAACCGCTTATTAGCTTTGATACCAAAAATGTCAACACCCGTTTCCATTTTGATAATCGAAGAGTAATAAAGATAAAATTCAATGGGCATACAGAAAAGTACAATTATACTGATAAAAATATTCGTTTACGATCCCAACGTCGTTCGTTTACAATTCCGATATTGTTCATCGATGGAAACGGAAAATATAGCGGAAATTTTAATATTTACAAATTTCATCAAAATATCACAAAATAGACTAATTATGACCACGATCTTGTCTGCGCCTCGAGACATGTGCCGCTCACTTAACGGCGTCTACATCTTTTCCCTTTGGCCCACTAGTACCCGCTGAGGTGTTTATTTAAAAATAGGGTGAGATTCCGAAGAATCCCCGTAGAGACATAATATCGTTCATAGAAAATGCGAAAAAGTAAATATGACATGCGCCAAGGTATGCACAAATTAATGAACAATATAAACACATCATCGTCATGTATACATGAGTAGGGCCCAGCCCCACAATCTACATCGGTTGAACTTCTGCCAACTCCCAGTGTAAGTGCACCTATGCCACTAACTGCCCCTCCCTAGGCAAATCATGTTGATTAATAAAGTGCATTTACAAATCAATGGCATCCACACAATCACATAACTTATGGCATAGTGTATGAAGGATAATGTCCCTACCTCAAAGCTTTCATATCCCCTTTCTAAATGTGCTTCGAAGAACGTGTCGTATCCGGCCTCCAAATCGGTCCTAAAATATTAAATATACCAGAAATAGGTTATAACTTATCCAAGTATCATTTTAGACTATTCCATAGTGTTTATTGTGGTTATATTAGTCTATGATGAAAATTTACAAAAATGCCCCCGGGACCCCGGCCTGGCCTGATGGCACGTTTTTCCAAAATTTTGACTAAGGCTATTCTGACTAATTTTTGCCCAAGGAATCCATTTCCGGGCTCGAAATCACCAAATTCACTGTCAAATTACGAAAATACCCTTGACAGCCCCTATTTAGGGATTTCAGTGGCGTTTTCGTAATTATGCTTTTTCGGCCTCTACTGAAAAAGTGCCCAACTGTAACCCCACCAATTTTTGCCCACTGAGTCCAATGGAATCATTTATTTCATGAAAATCCAACTCCTACTACCAGATCTGGTCTGGCCGAAATATTGAGAGAAAAATAGAAAAATGGAGCTTTGTGTTTTAGCTTCCAAAACTTGTATTTTTTCACTTTTAATCTTTGATTAACTCATTTAAACACTTCATAATCATGATTTAAAGGATTTTGGGTAGCATAACCCCTTAGGGTTATGGCTTTTCCAATTTTACAACTTAACCAAAAATCACATAAACCAAACAACAATCACCAACAAAAACTTCAATACACTAAGAAGTTGACGTTTTGGAGATTACCTCTTGATCCTTGGTGTTTCTCTCTCTAGGACGTCCTCTCTCTCTTCTCAACCTTGAGGATTAGCTTGCTAATCTATGATTTTCATGAAGAATGAGAGATTAGATGATGAATACACAAAATAAGAAGCTTAAATCACCTTAGAACACAAGCTCTTACCTTGATTTTCCTTTCTCTTTCTCTCTAGCTTCAAGAGCTTCACAAACTCACTCTCTCTTCCTTTTCTCTATGGCTTGGACGAAATATGCACAAGGGGAGGGAGAATATGTGTTTTAATATTTTAGTTTTCATGTTTCATCCTAGCCCTTGATCTAGCCAATGGATGAGATCTCTCCACCTTTTATGTACACCATCCCTCCACCATACCTCCCACCATACTCCCTTGCTTTAGGCCATACTCATTCAAATTTATGCCATACCTTCCTATCATTTATGTCCAATGGGTTTGACTAACTTTTTCCCTTATTTTCCATGTATTAAACGAATTTGAGGGAAGGTAGAGAAGAAAAAAAATGTTTTTCATATATTCCACAATTTATCTAATTGAACTATGTATAATTCCCTCTAATTCCCCAAATTCTTGATTTTATTCCACTGAGAATAATCCCTTTTATGCATTTTCCTTTATTTTCCTTAATTAATTGAAATTAACTCCAATTAATTGGAAAATAATTAATCTTGGGCTAAATTGGCAAAATTATGATTTTGCTATCCCCTTTGTAATTTAATTCAATTTTTGAATTAATTTTCCCATTTCCTTATGAATATAAATATTTCAAAATTCACAAGATCCAAATTCATGAATATTCACCATTTTATTGAATTATTCAAATAATTACAATATATTTTTGGTAAATAAAATTTGAGGTGTTACAGACAGAGGAATAAAACATGAGAGCTCTGGCAATTTCTAAAAGATGTCGGTTTTTTCTTTTAGCAACACCGTTTTGAGCAGGGGTATCAACACAAGAGGATTAGTGAAGAATACCATGACTTTGCAAGTACTCGGTGAATGGGGCGGAAAAATATTCTTTTGCATGATCACTTCGTAAGATTTTCACAGGAGTATTAAACTAGGTTTGAATCTTAGCACAGAAATTACGAAAGTGAGTAAATAATTTAGAACGCTATTTCATTAAATAAAGGCAAGTGGTTCGGGAAAAATCATCAATAAAAGTGATAAAATAACGATAACCAGTTTGAGACAGGATTTAACATGGACCCCAAACATCAGAATGTACTAACTTAAAGGGGGACGCAGCTCGTTTATTGACTCGAGGTGACAAATGTACACAATGCTGTTTGACAAACTGACATGACTCACAATTTAAAATAGACACAGAAGAGAACCGTGGATACAATTTTCGGAGAGATGACAGAGACATATGACCTAGATGATAATGAACTTCAAATAGAGATGACCCACCAGAACAAGCAACAGAACGTGGCACCTGATCATCAAGGATGTAATGACCACCATATTCATAGCCTTTACCAATAACATGCTTCATCGTGAGATCCTGAATCAAACAATGGTCAGGAAAGAGTGTGATAAAACAATTTAATTGTCGAGTAAGTTTGCTAGTAGACAAAAAATTAAATGCAAGGTCAGGAACATAAAGGACAGAGGATAAAGGAACAGACGGGGTAGGTCTGATAGTGCCAGATCCAAGAACATGAGAATAAGAGCCATTGTCAATGGTTATACCAGAGGGATTGGCATAAGGTGCATACGAGGAGAACAAATTCTCGTTACTTGTTATATGATCAGTGCCACCAGAATCGATAATCCACTTTGAGGAACAAATAGCAAGACTAGAAGTAATGTTACTTGTAGCAAGAGCATATGAAGGTCTGGACTTAGATTCAACCATCATCAAATGAGAAGATGTACCAAACAACAAGTAAGCAAAGATGCAACTACAACAAATTCTCTGAGCAAGAATAAGAGAATCACACAATCATAAATTATAGCAATAATCTGAAATATCCCAAACGAGGTTTCAAGGTCCTTTAACTACAATAGTAAACGTCACACTAGTGACCAAATAGAGATTTACCAGAAATATCCCAAACGATGAACATTAGCCGTTGAATGAACAGTACCTTCGAATTTGCAAATGACATGTTGGTTCTTCAAATTGCAAAAATGCCAGTTTAGACCTTCAAAATTTTAAAATGACAGTTTGGTCTTACGAATTTACAGAATGACAGATAGGTCATTCAAATTTGTAAAATGACAAAATAGTCTTAGGAATTTGCAGAATAACAAACAAGTCTTCCAAATGAAAGATAGATTATGCACAAAACAACCCCAAGTTAACAAACGTCACTTTTGTGACCAAATGGAATAACTTCAACCAAAAGAGGCTCAAAAATATCAAAACGAAAGCTAATATAAGAGGTACTCGAAAAGCCAACTTCAGAATTAGATCACATAGCCCCTGAGGATGAACGGGCTCGAAGAGTCGATCAAAACGCACCTTGAACTTGTCTGAAACGGTCGCCGGAAAGTGCTCCAGACGCCGGCGCGTGGTATGGACGGCGGTGGAGGCGGTAGCGCGTGAAGGGAGACACGTTGTCAGAACTTGACGCCACAAACTGGGTTTTGCCGAGCTTGGGCTGGAGAAGAAGGATGAAGGGCTCGTGTGGTCAGAGGAGGCTCCGGCGAAGGAAGATCTACAACTGAACTTAAGCAAGCTTCACCAGAAAAAATGGAGTTTTAGTCGGAAAAAGGAGAAAGAACACTGAAATCACATAGGCTCTGGTACGATGTGAAGTTGAAATAAACTTGAACTATATACATTCATATATATCGAAAAGAGAGGATTACAAGTTATATATACACAAAAAATAAAGACAGAGAAAAAGTGATTATCTATGAGACAAAGAAACAAAAGTCAACAAAATCATGCTACCGACTTGCTTCTGACTTTCTATGTTTCTAACGGTGTAAATGTTGAGATAAAATATTTTTCACATATTTATTTTGTGTAATATAAATCATAAATCAAGTTGAAAAAGCAAAACATCCATGCGCAATATATGGGAAAGGACAAAGGACGACGTTCTGTTACTTCCTCAGTTTGCCCTTGCCTGAAATCTAGAATTACAAAAATTGCATTCCTTTTTGCATAATTTATCTCTACTGGGTGCTCAGAACTCAACCACGCAACGCCTGAGCTTCTCTGCTCTGAAGTGAAAACGACGACGACGACGACGATCACGATGACGTCGTCCCGGACTTTGCTCTGTAACAGCTATCCCTTGCTTTCGTCCAAGCCCTATACGGCAAAATGTTCACTCTATCTTCCTCAACTGCTTAGATTTAGGCCTCTTGATAATACCTCAAGTTTGTGTACAAAACCAGTCATTCCCAAATTGAAAGATGTTAAATCGAGGACCCTTTCATGCCTCGCTACACGCCACAAATCTACAGTATCAGCCGCTTCTTCAGGCGAGGAGGGCAATGACAACACAAGAAGAATACTTCAAATTGTGTTGTGGATCGCTGAGGGTATCTACATTGGCTGGCTTTTCCTGCTTCCTTTTGCCCCTGTACGTAGTACCCTTTTTCAATGCTTGCTTCACCCTCTTGAGTATTTTGGTTTAGAAACTTGGCTTTATTAGTTCGAATTAGTGGTTGTGAACTTGTGATTGAAAGGAAGCTAAGAAATGTGTGTGTGAACTGTATCGGCTAGTTCTCATTGCCTTATACTGTCATGGAATCTGCACGGCTGGTGAAGCAAACTAATGTATCTATTAAACTGCACATGAAAATCGAAGAACAGAATGTTGGGATTTGCTTTATCCATTATTTTTTGTTTTCCTTTTTGTTGGAAAGCCACTTTTAGGCTAACTGCTTTTGAATAATACTTGAATGACATTTGATCATTGAAACAAGTGAAAAGCACTCAAAAAACACATTTTTCATCTGGCGGAATTTTCTTCACTTCTTTTGATTCGCTTGTTAGATACATTGATAAAGTCAACTGTGGTCTTTACTTTGCTTTTGGGCTGAAATAGTACTGGATATTACTTAAGCTTTTGAGTTGAGTAACTAAGTTGCTCATGTGGCTTTGTTGAGAAAACCTCCGCCTTCTTTTCTTATCTTGTGCTGGCAATTCATGATATATGATACCTTGACTTTGTATTCAATGTGTTTCGACTTTTAATGTATGATGCCAGAGAGATTGATTTGATTTTATCTTTTGCAAAAAAAATCTAAAATTTTAAATTTCACTTATGACAGGGAGATCCAGTATGGGCCATCAGTAAAGAAACATTAAACTCTCTCGTGGGCCTTTCTCTCAACTTCTTTTTCATATTGCCTTTCTTGAACTTTGGTAGGTTGACTATGTTTACTTACTGCTTCAACCTAATACAGATTGATTTATTGCTTTTGCTTTCATTTCAGAGAATCTTGAGCCATATTGAATCTATGAACCTTCCATTTTTCATTTAAGGATGATTAATACTCAACAATTAATTTACTCCTTATTTTTGGGTCACACTAATTCCTGCCACAATTGTATAATTATATTTTTGAATAGATTGGTTATGGTTTGCCATGTTCAAATGAGGAGATGATCATAAGTTCTTTAGGTTTTGGTTTTGGTTTGTCAACATGGAAACTAGTGAATTTCTATGATTCTGAGATAATATGTATATTAAATGTTACTTTCATTCTTTCTTGGGTGCTTAAATGAAGGAGGATCAACAATAACATGGTAAAGTTTTCTCTTGATTACCGAAAAGGTCCTCCTTTCTTTTTCTCTCTCTTATCAGGCCCTTTTGCAGAAGA
Organism: Inga leiocalycina; assembly: GCA_963242795.1. NCBI lineage: Eukaryota > Viridiplantae > Streptophyta > Magnoliopsida > Fabales > Fabaceae > Inga > Inga leiocalycina. Next base: position 52,287,810 of record OY725330.1, on the reverse strand, counting down.
GAAGATTGCTTCAGTGTAGCCTCAGTTTTTTTAATATAATATATATATGTATAAATGCACATGCTTATATTGTGTATATATATATAGAAGATCTAAGCTTTTGTAGAATTCTTTGGTGTGTATTCTGTTTACTGTGTGGGGTTTTCAAAGAAAGAATATTATGGTTATCCTTACGCTATGGTGACTTCTGCAATGAAATTTTTGGCAGAGTAGTTGGCGTTCATGTGATGGAGGCTCCAGTTCTACATCCTGTAAGCATTGTTGAACAAAGTTAATATTTTGATTCGTAGCACACTTACTATGATTAGAAAATCTTGTTTTTGATGTTGCCAAGTTTTGTTGCTTCAGATATCTGAAGGACTATTCAACTTTGTCATTGGCTGGACATTCATGTTTGCCCCTCTTCTGTTCACAGATCGTAAGAGAAATGGATACAAGGGATCTCTGGATGTATTGTGGGGCCTGCAGATGTTCCTGACAAACAGTATGTTTCACACTATATTCTTTTCTTGAGTAGTCGATTCCCCATGTAATATACAATTTGAAAAAGGGAGAATTACATTCAGGTTCTGCACAAGAGAAAAAATAAAAACTTGGTACGCTGAACTTGTCAATGACACCCTTGGAGTTGTCAATTGAAGCCCCTAGACCTAGACTTGTCAACGAGACTATTTTTTCATTTTTTCTCTTGTGCGGGACCTGAATATAATTCCCCCTTTGAAAAATGAGTTTTATCATTCATGGCTTGTAAGCAGTGTGATGTGTGATAGATATTTATTGGAAAAATTAGGAAAAGTTCCCCGTTGAAAATTTTATTGGTAAGAAAAACCTAATAAATTTGCATACACACAAAAACTACTGGTACTTTGCAAATTTTGTACACACAAAGTACCGATGATCTAATTTAGGTCCTTCTCATTAATAAAATTTTCAATGAGCGATTTTCCACCATTTCCCTCATTTTTTATCATATACAGTGATACATTGATTTAGCACGAGCAAACAGTTTCAATTTCTATTTGAACACTTAACAAAAACGGTTGATGGGCACTAGCATTTTACTTTCTTTTTAAATGCAATGCTCTCTTTAACTTCCTGGATTTTGCCTTGCACATAATTAAATTGCTTCATGAATCACCGAAGTTTCTTTTTCTGGAGAGTGCAACATTTTTGGCGTCTCGGCCTACTTTTAACCTTGTTGAAAGATCTAACGAAATGAGAGATTGTTAGTACACACGTTATAGTATTTCCAAAAATAAGTTAACTCACTTGCATTTACAAGCTTGTGGGGGGCGTATTTTCCAGCTGTTACATATGATTCTTCTGACATAATCATCATCTTCTTCAGAACTAGACTCGAAGTTTTCCCTTTTCCTTTATATGTTATCCAATTACAATACATGTTATTATAGTTGTGTTTTTCTCCTTATACCAGCATTTTTGATACCATATATGGCTATCCGATTGAATGATGCTGGTGATGAGGATATTCAAGGCGAACGCTCACAGTTAGGTACTGTGATGACAAATGGCGCTCCAATAGTGGGAATCATTGGTGGGGCTGCTTGTCTGCTATCTCTATGGTGGGCTCTATTTGGTAGAATGGATGCAAATTTTGGAGGCATAGCAGAGAGATGGGGTTTCTTGTTGGATTACCTTGCATCAGAAAGGCTGGCTTATGCATTCATTTGGGATATATGCCTCTACATCATCTTCCAGCCATGGTTGATTGGGGAGAATCTCCAAAATGTCCAGGAAACCAAGGTTTCTGCAGTTAAGTATCTTAGCTATGTCCCTGTTGTTGGCTTAATTGCATATCTTCTTTGCTTGGATCAAGAAGTGGTATGATCTGCCAATGCGTTGTAGCTTAATGGCATGGAAGTTTCTTGTAAGTGAGAGGTCACAGGTTCGGTCCCATTCGTTACCTCAAGCCGGTTATGTCTGCCATATTAAAAAAAGAAGGCAACAATATGATCTACCAGAAACCTTTTAGATAGAACTGGTTTACAAGTTGTAAGTAAACAAAGTCATCCATGAAGAGATATGTAAGCTTGCCAACCTCATTACATACTTAAAGGATTTATCCTTGATTGGCTCGGTTTACTTCTTATAATGCGATTTTTGTGATTCACTTCAGGATGTTTATGTTGCAAAGAGATGCAATTATATGGATATATACACTTGTATTTATATTCAAACCAACAGGCATTGTTTCTGGTGGAAAGGGGCTTTGGCCCTTTAAACACGAGGTTTTGAGTTTGAGTCCGCGTGAATGCATAACATGTCTTTAGAAGAGTTATCCCAATTGGGCCTATTAATGTTCGAACTTGATAAAGGGAAATAGTCATATAAGAAATATTTACATTCAACATTCTCTGAACTCTCCGCAGTTTTTTTAAGGTTGAAGTGGTGTTTATTTATACTTGGCACAGTCATAATTTTTATTGTGTTAGAAATAAGTGAGAGATCAAAAAATTCTGATATTAGAATGAACAGGATTTGAAGAACTTTTGAAACCAAATCGCCTTACATTTAAAGTTGGGAAAATTAATCTGTTGGTCCTTATGGTTTTGACTGAGTTGTAACTCAGTCCCTACACTTTGACTTGGTGCAACTCAGTCTTTATAATTTTGACTCAGTTGTAACCCAGTCTCTGAATTTTGATTTACTGTAACTCAATTTTTATAGTTTTAATCATTTTGTAATATAGTCCCCCCACCTCTATTCTATAACATAATGACTAAATTATAAAATTGTTAAAACTATATGGATTAAGTTGCAGTAAGTCAAAGTTCAGAAATTGAATTACAACAGAATCAAAATTAAATTATAGGGACCAAAATATTAATTTTTCCTTTAAAGTTGTATGCGAAATGTTGGATGAAAAAGAAATATGAATGTGCATGTGGAATCTAATGTTAATAATTCATTAATGTGGCAGAATCCATGTCAGTCTCGTCATAAACCAAAATTTGAGCACACTTGAGCATATTGATAACTTCGTTTATATTGGTAAGAGTATGCTTTGCCACTATTTGTAGTGCTGAATCTAATGTTGAGCATATTTATTAATAATGCTTATACATGTGCTAATGTTACTCAGTCTGAAATTTGATATTTCATGTTAAAATTTAAAAGATGAAAATTATATCAAGCGATCTGTATATTTTGAAATATGGGTGACCACATCTGTGACGTTTACAGAAATAAATCTATATAGTAAATTGAAAAAAATTGAAGGAAAAAAAAAAATAAAAACTATAAATATAATGATAGGCGTTAATGATAGGGTGTAAATATCACAAATCTCACCTTCTAAATATTGTTAATCATAAATTAAACAGGATCTATCCAACTTTCTCAGCATATTGGTCAACAAGCTAACGTTTTTCATGAATTGCTCAGGTAAATCTTTAACTGTGTATTTGGAACAGCAATTGCAAAAGTAGTTTTTTTTCCATATGACTTTTTGCAATCTTATTTTTGAGTAAAAATCAGATTGTGTAATATGATTTATGTTTGGATTGGTGGTTGTATAAGTAACTTTTGCAAAAGTAAAACTTGTTGGGATTGGCTTTAGCAAAATGACTTTTGTTATAATGGTAAGAGAGAAATTAAATTAAAAATTATAAAAAATTTAAAAAAGCCAAGTTGGGAAATTTGGCAATAAAAAAATACATAATTTAATGAAATAATATTATGTAACTAATTGAATCACATGTTTTGTACAATATGGTGGAAAATTAATGTCAGAGTCAGTATATTTGGATTATATGTCAGTTTATAAGTTGGGCAAAATAGTTTGGAAAAAAAATGATAAATATAAATATTTTAAAGTAATTTAATTAGCTTTCTTAATATATTTAAAAAATCAACTCTATCTTATATTTTAGACGGGAAGGAGTATAAATTAGTGATACATATAAATATTTTTCCTATCTCTTTCTCTCTCTCACATCACCCTACCTTTTTATTTCTTTTCCAAATTCCACGTGGCCCTTTCTCTTGTTCACAAAAAGCAATATGCTGAAGCTAAAAGCTCCAAAATGGAGGTTATGCCTTTTGTGTGTTTCACCATTGCAATCTCCAAAAGCCCATTTTACGGCCGCTTAACCAAACATTCCAAATTTCAAAGCAGATAGACAATTGCACAAGTGGGACAACAATCGCGTGAATGGACCTTAAAATCGCAATGTCAAACATACACTAAAAACTACTCCTCGGTTTTAATTTTAAGATATATTTACTAATTTGATTATATTAAGAAAATTAGTTTAGTTATGAACCCTATTTTAATTTTTGTCACTCATATTCCTCATCATAAATGTTTTGCACTAAACTAGTTATGTGGTGTCACTTATATTCCTTATCATAAATGTTTTGCACCAAAGCAGTTGTGACAAAAATCTAAATAGGGTTCATAAGTTTTTTTAAAACTATAATTGTTCAACTAGTTTCAAAGTGTTTAAAAATCCATTAGGAGGAATGGCCATACCAAACCAAATTTAAAATTTATCAAGGAAATTTGGATTTAGGGAAAATATCACTAAATAGAAGGCATATTTTGCATTAAAAACTTTAGTAATATGCAAAAGGTGTTGCTTAGTTTATAAGCCTTTTGCCAATTTTACTACTTTGTTTGCTTAGTTATTAAGGATATCATTTTTGTCGAGTTTTTACGAATATTTTGTATCTAACAAATTGTACTTAAAATTGGTGAGAGAAAGTTGCATATTTTACAAGTGTTGCTATTAATTTTGCAACTTTTTATACTCCAATTTCAAGAGTTTTTCATTTGAACCCTAAGACAAAATATGTTTCATTTAAGTGTTTTTCTTGAATTTATACTCCTATACAGAGCTCTTACTTGAATCTTTTATTTATTTGTGTCAATCCACAAATACAATATTACTATGATTGTCAAATTTTATTCGTCAATGGCAAGATGTCCAATGGCAACGTCACCAATCACATTTGCAAACTTAGAGTTTGATATTAACAGTTAGATGTGTCATGCGTGTTTAAAATGTATTAAAATTTAAAATGCAAAATTCTGTCCATTTTTTCTGGAAGGGAAAGAGAAATTGTATTAGTGGGTGTTTGGGAAACATCAAAATTACGGTTTCAAAAGCCATTTTCCACAAATCGAGATAAAACTTCTCTCACATACTTATTTTATAAATTGTAAAAGTTATTCTTTAAAAATTAATTAAACACAAAATTTAATGGGAGAATTGCTAAAAAAAGACCTCATGGACAACTTATTTGCTAAATGGGACTTGGGAAGATATCTTGCACATGGAGGGAAGATATCTGCACACGGAGGGAAGATTTTTGCACACATAGGGAAGATTTTTGCACACATATAGGGAAGAATTTTACACACAGGGAATATCATCTGCACACTAGGGAAGATATTCTGTACACGTGGAAGATAATTTGCACGTGAAGGTCCCATTTGGTAAATAAGTTGCCAATTAGGGATTTTTTCACAATTTTCCCAAATTTAATTTGCGGAAAAAAACAAAAAAATCAAAATTTAATTGCTCCAAATGATTGCATGCATTTGGCGGGTTTTGTGCTTCCCCGCCATTCAAGCTACACACAGACCTCGCCCCCTTCTCCTTCCTCTTTCGTCCTCATTCACGTATTCTCTCTTCCTTAATCTCATTCTATCATCTCAACTCGTTCCTACAAGGCAATAACTCAAAACATTTCAAAATTCTCTAGTTCATTACTGTCAGTGTCTTGTTTTCGATCTTGTAAAGAATTCTATAATTATTCACGAATTTATGTTGTTCTAGGTTCAAGAAATGGCAGCGAAATCTGGATTATTGGGGCAAAGTTTTATGGACAACAGCAGAGAAAGGTTGCTTCCTAAGAGCGATCCCTTCGATTCGGATCATAGTAATAGAGCCAAATGCTTGTCGTTCCGCACGCTTTCTGATCGCATCGCTCAGATGTGTCAGAAATTATATAAGATGGGTCACTCCGATCCACGAAAGGTTTTGTTCGCCATGAAAGCTGGGTTATCCTTAGCTCTCGTGTCGCTAGCTATATATATTCAGGATCATTCTACTTTTAACGAGCTTACACGGTACTCCATTTGGGCGATTCTCACGGTCGTCGTCGTTTTTGAATTCAGCGTTGGTAATGGTTATGAAGTTATGTTCATTTCCAGAAGAAAAAAAGGAAACAGTGAGAGATTGGAGAGGAATTTCGCTTTGGTCTGTTGTTTTAACATCTCAAGTTTCATTGATTAAGGCTATGATTAGTTTTTTCTTTCTTTCCTTTTCCCTTCTTTTCTGGTAGGTGCAACCCTTGCCAAAGGATTCAATCGTGGTTTAGGAACATTCTCTGCAGGAGGGCTTGCTCTGGGTATTGCAGAATTATCGGTATTTGCTGGAAGCTATAAGGAGCTTGTTATCACAATCAATCTGTTCATAGCAGGTTAGACGTTTATTTTTGAACTTGTTATAGAGAGTTTGTGTGGTATTAGTCAATCTGATGGCTTTTTGTCATGATAGCAAGTATATATTTAGCATTCAATCTCAGTTATAATAACTCTAAGCATATGAAAATACATTCAGATTAGATTGTTAACCAAAATTGACGGTAAGCAGAGGGCAAAGGAAGATAAAGAGGGAAGGGAAAGCAGAAGAAAGCCACATGGAGGAGAATGAGACCAGAGAGAGAAGAAGATCTCAGAAATCATCCACACCCTTTCATTTAGCACATTCCCTTAATATAATGTAACCACCTCTAGACCACTTCACTTCCACATGCATTTGCAACGACCTCATGATAAGCATGTTATCTTCTTCATTTACTTGACATGTGACATTTCTTAGGCATTCCCTCACTTTGAGTCATTACTCTTGCTCAGACCTTTATATTTTTCATTTTCTGCCTCTGCTTGTGGAAAAATGATGCATTGCACTTGTTGTTCCTTGGTTTTGTCATGCCTTTCCTTTAGTACAGAAAATTTTTAATTTTAATGCTTATACTGCTATGTTGGTGGTTTACAGGGTTTTTTATAACCTATGTCAAACAGTACCCTGCAATGAAGCCGTACGAATATGGATTTCGTGTTTTTTTGTTGACTTTTTGTATTGTATTGATATCTGAGAGAAGGACATCAGAATTCTTTTTCACAGCTGCGTCCAGATTAGTTTTTATTGCTCTCGGTGCTGGCATAAGTCTTTTGGTAAATATTTTAGTTTGCCCCATGTGGTCTGGGGAGGATCTGCACAAATTGGTGGTAAAAAATTTCACTGGCGTTGCTAAATCTTTAGAAGGTTCGATCAAACTTCCAGATATCTCACTTCTAGACACTTGCTTTATGTAATTTGCGTCTAATTGCCTCATTTAAGCTCCTTTTTTCACTGACGAGCATGGCTAATACCAGTATTGCTTCCTTTAGGTTGTGTAAATGGTTACCTGCAATGTTTTGAATACGAGAGGATCCCTTCAAAAATTCTTACTTATCAAGCCTCTGATGACCCTCTTTACAGTGGCTATAGATCAGCAGTACAATCGTCAAGTCAAGAGGAGTCTTTGGTATTTATTAGACTTGTATATTAATTACTCCTAAAGGCTTGTCACTTCCACCAAAATAACTTGAGCTACTTTGGAAGGACTCACCACACACTAACATGGTTGTGATTAATCCTCTCATCACTTGATATGGGACTATCATAATCTAATAGTATTATCATCTCATAATTTTGATATCCTATTCAGATGTTGAAGATACAATCTAATTCAAAAATTTCATCTTGCTCTTGAAGTTAGAATTCGCATTGTGGGAACCACCTCACGGCCCATACAAGACGTTCAAGTACCCTTGGAGAAATTATGTGCAACTCAGTGGAGCTTTAAGGCATTGTGCTCTCATGGTCATGGCAATGCATGGGTGCATACTTTCAGAAATACAGGTAAAACCATAAGTTGATGGTTATCTTTATTTTATGTGGTAAGGGGAAAAAATTAATTGTAATATATTTTTGTTGATTATATACTTCTGTGTGTTTTGTCTTTTATTGGCGGAAAACTGAAGTATCTGAACTTTCAATTTGCTGCAAGATAAAAATGCACTTGGCAATAAATAGGTTACTCCAATGTTCTGCTGTATTGTGGTGCATTTCTGGCACTAGTTGGTGATCTTGTTCAAACAATATCACTGCGAAGCAAAATACTAGAAAACTCCAACGCCATGTGAACTTGCTGAACTTTATAAATTTATGATTTCTTTGTCATGTCCTGTGCAAAAGCATGACAGTTAAGATGGTGTTTGATGTTGAGATTATCATTTGCTTTAAACAACTTAATCAGCAATATAGCTGACCTGGGACTCTCCTTCAAAAGACCACGTGGCACGAGTGAATACCACGTTCTAATGCTAGCTGATGTATCATAAGTAGAAATTAGAGAAACTAGATCAAAGGTTCAGCATCAAGGACCTAGGAAGCTAGAGTCTAAGGGACTCTCCTTTAAAAGACCACATGCGGACACTTTTTAACCATCTTCAATAGTAAAAAACCTCAGGGTTGTACTGTCTGTGCACAAAGTATATGTGAAACTAGTTTTGAACTGTTTTTCTGTGTGACTGCTGCAATAAATTATGATGATAAGACACATTCTTTATAAGGCTCCCTTTTAATTTATTCAATAAATGCAGGCAGCACCTGAAAAGAGGCAAGTTTTTCGAGAAGAGCTACGAAAGGTTGGGATTGAAGGAACAAAAGTACTAAACATGCTTGGAAGCAAAGTTCAAAAGATGGAAAAACTGAGCAGGAGAAGCATACTGTTTGAAGTGCATGGGGCAGCCAAGCAATTGCAAATAAAGATCGATCAACAATCATTCCTTCTAGTCAATTCAAAGAGATGGGCAGCTGCAAAACATCCCTATGACTTAGAACAAACCGAGAATTTGATACAGGATAACATTAACATGCCTCCGCCGCCACAAAGTGAAGTAAGGGATAGTTCAAAAGACTCTTACATCCGGAAATGGAGCTCTGTAGGTAATGTCAGTCAAATGGGATCATGGCCTTTTTTTCCATTAGATGCAGATGCCTCCATGAATGTGATTGATGAGGAGAATTCTGAGGTATATGAAAGTGCAAGTTCCTTGTCTTTAGCAACATTTGCTTCACTTTTAATTGAGTTTGTTGCAAGGCTTCAGAATCTTGTAGATGAATTTGAAGAATTGAGTGAGAAAGCCAACTTCAGAGATTCCACAGACTAGCCAGAGTAAGCAGGTGGTTTAGACTTCGTTTGAGCACAAGTGTACAGGCGTTTTTGTTTCTAGAGAAATGTCCTACTCATTAGGTCAGTACAAAACAAATCAATACTGAATCACAAATTTGTAAATGATAGAATTAAAATGTAGATTTTAGGTGTTTTGCTATGTTCTTTGGTAGAGTGGGAATGTTTTGATTTACTGGCTTACTATATTTATTACTAGTGTTTAAGTAAGCTTTTGTACTGATTGGAATCACGTTTCTTATATATATGGTCACTAATAGATGTAGTTTATAGTTCACATTACTTCATTATTATAAATCAGACATTAGAATTTTATTCTCTAAATCACACTTTGTATAAAACATAGGGATAGTGTTAAAGTATTATCTTATATTGCCATCAGTGATATGAACTCTCATCTCTTTTCTATAAAACAAATATAGTTAGGAGAAATTTATTATTTTAAAAAAATTCTACCATTAATAGAAGATATCACAGTACCTTACCAATATGTGTGTGTGTGTATATATATATATAGTAATTGATTAATTCCACAAGCTGATCCACTTTTATATTTTGGTGCATAAAAATTTAGATAAACTGATTTAGAAAGTTTATTTAAACCTTAGAAAGTTTATTTAAACCCCCCTTTTTATCATAAAATGAGTCTCAATTTTTTCTTACAATTTTAACAGCCAATTTCTTTTATACATTTCGTTCCCCCTCCCCTTAAATTGTTTGTTTGCTTGTGAGGGATATTCTTAGATTAGAGGCAAATGATTAGGCGACTTGGGTGGGGTCTTTGGAATCTAATTTAAAAGAACCAAACTGTAAAAATTACAACTATTTCTATATAAAACAAATCGCTCATTACAAATTTTTTTATGCAAAGCTGCATCAATTTTGTCTAAAGATTAAGGTGCAACTTATATTTGGCTTGTGATTTTTTTTTTACTGTGTGTAACTTATTTTTAATTGTATACAACATATTTTCAACTATATACAATATTGAAGACATTTTTACACGATTGAAAATAGGGATATTTACACTTAGGTCCCATGCAAGGAAAAAAATGAAAAAAATGGTCCCTATAGATTGCAAAATGAAAAAATGGTCCCATGGAGTTGTCAATACAGGCTCCTGGAGTTGTTAATGACAACTCTAGGAGCCTGTATTGACAACTCCATGGGACCATTTTTTCATTTTGTAATCTATAGGGACCATTTCTTCATTTCTGCTCTTCCTTGGGACTTCACTGTCATTCTCCCTTGAAAATACTGTGTATACAGTTTAAAGAGTCATATATGTTTAAGAACTTGAGTTCTTAGATATGTTGGAATAATAAATTTGACTGTGAGAATTTTTTTTAGCAATTTTTCCTACATATCGGAGCCAGACAAATATTATCTGGAAAATGTTTTTCTTAATTTCAACAATAGATCATTTCAAAATTAACTTATAAATGTTTACGTAATTATTGAACATTTCTCCATATGTATCACACAAAAATTATAAGTTAAGTTGCATTATTTACTCCTATTTATAAATAATATGACTTGTTATAAATTAATATTAATATATTCCTAAAAATTACACAAAGCCATATTATTAGCATTCACAACTTGTTAGTATTTATATTATATATCAAAGGTATAAAAAGCGCACTAACTATAATTTTACCTTGCATTTTAACTTTGATTTTATTCAAAGCACTCGCTTAATGCCTTGTAAGTTTTATCCTATATCATATTATTCATTTCTTACCCCATTTATATTCTATTTTCTATTATATACTTTGATATTTTGATGGATAAATAAAATATATTATTTATATTTAATAAACTTTAATTGTATATTTTCTTTCCAGTTAATTATACATTTTTCTGAAACTAACAAAATTGTATATTTTTCTGAGAACAATCGTATATTTTTTTTACTCTTCACTTTATTTTGTATGTGCATTCTTAATTCTTTGACTGCCAGTCCAAATGTTGTTGCCTAATCTTTGTATATTTTAATACTCCACTAGATTTGTTTTTTTCCCCACTAAACCTCTTTGTACTATACTTTTACTGTAATTTTAAATAATTTAAATCAAATCTTAACAATATATATTAATTAATATTTTTAAAAACTATTAAATTAAAATTAAAATCAGTCAAATGGAGGTTGAGGCTCCAGGTATTCGTTAGGCCTCACAATATGATAGACTAAGATTAAAAAAAAAAACAAGATTTTCTCCGACATTACGGTTTAACGTTTGCAAATATCCATATTTGCATGCCAAATTGCCAAGTGTTAAAATGTCTATATATATATATATATATTCCCATTGTTCCCGGAATTTCTCTCTTGGTCCGTCCTCCTCTCTCCTCGCGGTGGCCGTCCAAGTTCTGGCATCTGAGGCGGGCGGCCGTAACGCAGCGTGATCGGTACGGTGCTTTCTACTTGTCATTTCACTGATTCGTTCTTGGGAATGGATTTCTAGTTTCTCTATCGTTACCTAAGACATCTTCCACTGTCAATTGGACTGAATTGAATCAAATTCCCTGTTTAGCTTCAAAGTAAGCTGGGAGAGGAGCTATGAAGTTAATGAACTTTGATGCTTCATGATCTGGGATTTTTAGGCTTTATTGAAATCGAAAGAACATATTGCCGTAACGGCTTTTAAGAGGCACTGTCTCGTGGGTATAAATACTTAAAAATGAAAGAAATTAATCTTTTCCTAGATCTCTTGTGAAAGATTTGAAGCATTAATTTTATGATACCTGCAACTTTGTTTGCAACCTAGAAGTAGTGCGAGGCCTAATGACTAGAGAATTCTAGATTTTGATTTCCTTTTTGTTTCCTTTAACAGCAATTCTAGTCTTTGTATTGCCCACTGGGTTTTAGGCTTAATGTCTTCTTCATTTTCCTTTCCTTTTTATATTTTGGGTTAACTCTTGGGATCCTTTTGTTGTTGCGTGCTTATATCTTTGACTTGGCTGCTTGAGAGTAATAGTAGGGTATCTGCGTCATAATTAATATTGTTTGCAGAACTTATGGCTATATTTGATGAACTTCTTTTCTAACCATTCGTCCCCCCCCCCCCCCCCAACCCATTCTTCCAGATAGCTTGGAAACAAAATGTCTATGGTTGACGAGCCACTTTATCCAATAGCTGTGCTTATAGACGAGCTAAAAAATGATGACATCCAACTAAGGCTAAACTCAATGCGCAGGCTGTCAACCATAGCACATGCTCTTGGGGAGGAGCGAACCCGGAAGGAACTAATTCCCTTTTTGAGTGAAAACAACGATGATGATGATGAGATACTCCTTGCAATGGCAGAGGAGTTGGGGGTGTTCATACCCTATGTTGGTGGGGTGGAACATGCCAATATATTGCTGCCACCTCTGGAGATGCTTTGCACCGGTGAGGAAACCTGTGTAAGAGATAAAGCTGTGGAATCACTTTGTAGAATTGGATCTCAAATGGGGGAGAGTGATTTGGTTGATTGGTTTATTCCTTTGGTGAAGGTGAGGTAACACTTGTTTGATGTTTCCTTCAGTACAACATAATTTTATTACTTTGAACTTACAAACTGGAGGCTTATATATAAAGTTCGATCTTTCATATAATGCTTCATCATTCTGATTACTTGCATTCATTTCTCTACCAGGGTTTTTTGTGTTATATCAAAAAGTTGTTGCAGTACTTATTTAGAAAGAGATTGATTTGTGGGTCTTAGTTAACTTGAATGATCCCTAAAGAAGTAGAGGTTACTTTATATCATACAGCCACATTGCCATGACACCTGATATTTTGTTGTTACTAAGTGATTGCAGTTGTCGTGCATGTTCATATATTTGTGTTGTTGCATCCTGCTAGTTGTCATACATTATGTTTGTTGAAAATCTTTCCAAACCAACATATGTTTCTGTTCCAGAGACTGGCAGCTGGTGAGTGGTTTACTGCTCGAGTCTCGGCTTGTGGGCTATTTCATATTGCATACCCAAGTGCACCGGAAATGTTGAAGACAGAATTGAGGTCAATATACAATCAGTTGTGTCAAGATGACATGCCTATGGTTAGAAGGTCTGCTGCATCAAGTCTGGGAAGATTCGCTGCAACCGTTGAATATGCTTATCTGAAGGCAGATATCATGACAATTTTTGAGGATCTTACACAGGATGGTAATTGAGCTGATATTTCATGTATTAGATGGAAAGTATCTGTTATATGTCTAGCATGCTAGGCTGCTTCAATATCTTGTAGATTTCTTTACTCTTCAGGTTGTACATTACTATATTTTATATATGCTTCTTATCTTGGTTCAGATCAAGATTCTGTTAGATTGTTGGCTGTGGAGGGTTGTGCTACTCTTGGCAAGCTGTTGGAACCCCAAGATTGTGTTTCTCGTATCCTTCCAGTTATTGTTAACTTTTCTCAGGTATATTGTGGAAGTAAAACTGGAAAGTATTTATAATTCATGTCCCTTTTCTCTTCAAAATCTGGATTTTTCATATATCAATAATTCAGTGGACTGGTGTACTGGTTTGTCTTTTTTAAGATTTTTTGCTATTTGCGCATCATCCACGTTGGACTAAATGTTTCTCGATCTATTTAATTTATGACTACAGACTATTCGTATGCAAGAATGTTAAGGAATACTTGGTATTTGCTGAAAATTCTTATACATAATACTTGCTTATATCTAAAAGGAAGAGGGGGTATATAAATAATTTTTAGGCTTGAAATTTTAAGGTGTGATTGCGAGGAGAAGTATACACTTCACTGCTATACTTATGGTAATTGGTGAGAATAAGTAAATGGTTTTAATTGCTTTCGACATCAAGTCAAGGGACTCTTGTTCACTTGAATATGTTTTGATTGTTCTTTGTTAAGTATATTAATGAGGAGTTTGAATTTCTACAAGTTTTTATTCTTATTTGTCTGATGCACTTTGATTTGACCCGGGACAGGATAAATCTTGGCGGGTGCGTTACATGGTTGCAAATCAATTGTATGAGCTCTGTGAGGCTGTAGGGCCTGAACCTACCAGGTATTATCTTTTGGCTGCATCATTGCTTATCTCTTCCACATATTCCTATACGAAGTATAAATTCTTCACAATGATTACTAGATGCAGCATTATTTTAATGCCAAAATTTGTTTTTTCCATATTAATTTACATATGTTTGTTAGATGTAAAAGTAACGATGATTGTTTTAATGCCAAAGTTTATTATTTCTGTAATGATTTTCTAGGTTTAAGATGGCCCAAATTTGAAGGTGTATCAATCTGTTTTTGCAATTTTAAGAATATCTTTTATACCTGTTCAGGATGGAACTGGTCCCTGCTTATGTTCGGTTGCTTCGGGATAATGAGGCTGAAGTACGTATTGCAGCTGCTGGAATAGTGACAAAGTTTTGCCGGATTTTAGATCCAGATCTTGCAATTCAGTATATTCTTCCTTGTGCAAAGGTGTGCATGAATTAAATATGGAAAAATATTATGATACATTTATATTAACTTTGTGATGTGCAGCAGCTTTTTTATGATTTGTTCATGCAATTTAGTATTAAAAGTTATATATATTGTGCCTTACCACACAATTTTTTCAATCTTTTGCAACAATGCCTGTAGGAATTGTCCTCAGATTCTTCACAACATGTTCGATCTGCTTTGGCTTCAGTGATAATGGGAATGGCTCCAGTTTTAGGAAAGGTATAAGTATCATCTATGTAACAGTATCTGCAGTTATTGCGGTACTGATAGGAATTTACTTCTACATATTATGTGAGGTGAAAGATATCGCCATGTCCCTGCATTTTCCCCTTTCCTTAATGAAGTTAAATACGACATTTAATGCCTTTTATAAAAATACCATTTAGTGTTCAGTTATTGAGTATGCCATTAAATCTGAAAACTTTCATCTAGTGTCCATAAATATGGTTTTTACAATTACAGGAGATATCTCATGTTGTGATCTTGATTGACCTGTCCTGCAGCTTTTGAGATTTACTTTTTCTTTTTTATCCTTGCCTTTTCCCAACCAGCATCAAAGAGAAGAGCCTGACTGCTAATTTTAGGTTCAGTGCAAAGTATTTAGGCCTCCTACATTATTTAAGACAAGCTAGAAAGATGAAAGCTTGTGTGAATGCTATCATTGTAATGTCATGTGCATTTATTTTTGTGTTTGGCCCCCATACCATGCCCATTCTATGGATTGCTTTGTTTATTAATGTCATGAGCAGGCTCTTGTATTTTTGAGGATTCTCTGTGGTATTATCTGCCTTGTGGCCTTTTCTGTTACGTAATATAGAATCTTAAAGTGATACTTCGAGATTGTAAAAATTCAAATGGTGGAACTGATATCCTATTATCGCTTTTTTTCTCTTAAATCTAGTCTGAGCTTATTGTGAAGTAGTCTCTTTTTGTGTAAATGTGGCTTCTTTGGTTGTTGTCTGCTTTAAACTCAAGGAGACAGATGTATGAGCCTATAGAACAGATCCTGTTCAAGTAAGCTCGTGTGCAAATGTGACTTCTAATCATATCATTTTGTTATTTTAGGAAACAACTGAGCAGCTTCTTCCAATCTTCCTTTCCCTTCTGAAGGACGAATTTCCTGATGTGCGCTTAAACATTATCAGCAAACTTGATCAAGTGAATCAGGTTATCCTTCCAAACATTCTCCTGTCTCCCCACCCCTTTTCTTCTTATTTTCTAAATTCTACCACACAACCAATGCTTTTATGAGTTTGTCATGCTTTCTCCTTCACCCTATACAAACAGAATAAGAAGGCATAAAAGAAATCCATTTTCTTGAAGTAAAGCTGATGATGCCGCATATTTGCAGGTTATTGGAATCAATCTATTATCGCAATCTTTGTTGCCAGCAATTGTTGAGCTTGCTGAGGATAGGCATTGGAGAGTCAGGCTTGCGATAATAGAGTATATCCCCTTATTGGCAAGTCAATTGGGTGTTGGGTTTTTCGATGACAAGATTGGTGCTCTTTGCATGCAGTGGTTGCAGGATAAGGTTCTTGCTTCTAGTTCACGACTAGTCTAATTTAGTTAGCATAATACTCATTCCTGTCTATGCGGCCTAAAGTTTTATACGGTAGATTTTCATTTTTCACTGCTTTTGTGAAGGCTCTTGCCTTGCTTTGACATTCCTAGTAAAACATAATATTACCTCTGGTCCTAAAATTAAGGCCTAGTTGACTCTTTTTTTGGAGAGATTTAGGAAGCTTAATAAGTTGCTTAATCATATTATATGATGTGTATGATTAAATTATATACCAATTTATAAATCAAACAAATTATTTTGGAGAAAAAACAGCAAATATATATACTTTATAGTAATTTAATTATCTTCCTTTATCTCTCCAAAAAAGTCAGTTGGGTCTTATATTTAGAACTTGAGGTAGTTGCAAATTTTTTCAGCTTCCCAAGAAAAGGTTGGGGAATCTTCTGTTCTGCACGACTGTCCTTCTCAACTTTCAGTTTTTGGTGATTATTGCAGGTTCATTCAATTCGTGATGCAGCTGCTAACAACCTGAAGCGTCTTGCAGAAGAATTTGGTCCTTACTGGGCTCTGCAGCACATAATTCCGCAGGTTCATCTTTTGTCTTAGATTATTGAAAAGGAGTCCCAATGCGCTGACGATTTATACTAGGTCAACTTTTGTGGGCCGAGGTTCCTTGTATCAAAATATGTGCATTCTTATCTGCTGTTTTTCTTAATGCAACTCTGAATTATGGACAGGTTTTGGACATGATCAACAATTCACACTACCTGTATCGCATGACAATACTTCACGCTGTCTCTCTGCTTGCTCCTGTTATGGGCTCTGAAATCACTTGTTCAAAATTGTTGCCTGTTCTAATTACTGCATCAAAAGACAGGTTACTTGTTTTTCACTGTTTTTTAATAGGGGTAAGATTCAATCTGGTTCTGCTAGTAATTGCTTCCTGATTGCTCCCTGTAGAGTGCCCAACATAAAGTTCAACGTGGCCAAGGTTTTAGAATCCATCTTCCCCATAGTTGATCAATCTGTAAGCATCTGATACCTTATCATCTTTCTCATTACTCAATCTACTTGTACTGTTCCCTGTACAGATTAAACTATATTAATATATTCATGGGTTAATATCATTGTTAGTCCTTATAATTTGATTGAATTTTGGTTTTAGTCCATAGAGTTTTGAATCATTGTTTTTCTTGTAACAAAAAGTTTATGTGAGTTACGTGCCGAGAGCTCACCAGGGCCAGGGCATGTCTCCAGACTCAAACAGCGCTCACAAATACTTACAGATCGCCCATCAATAAGGTCCTTATATCGGTGGGATTTAAAGTCAACCTTATGGTTATGAGTCAACCCTTTTACCAACTGAATCAACCTTTGTTGGCTAAATCATTGGTTTTAGTTCCTATAGTTTTGTATAGATTTAGTTTGAGTTTAACGACTAGTTCCTATACTTTTAACGAGTTTTGGTTTCTATACTTAAACTTTAGACCAAGTTTTTATGAAACTATAGGGATTAAAACTAAAATTTGATCAAAATAGAAGGACCAATAATTATATTAACCCTATATTTATATATTTGAAGAAAAAGTGATGCATAAGTATATGACTGTGTGGGACACATTCCATTTTTATACTCATTATCTCTCTTTTTCTTCCCAGTCCACTATCGGTATTCAAAATTTGATGGATTAGTGTTATTGTTCTGCTCTTATTCTGTGAAAAATCATTGGTTTTTGTTACTAAGGTGGTGGAGAAGACTATTCGTCCGTGTCTGGTTGAGCTCAGCGAGGACCCAGATGTGGACGTGCGATATTTCTCCAACCAAGCACTTCATGCCATTGATCATGTGATGATGTCTGGCTAGGATGGAGCTTGTAACTGCCATTTTTTCATGTGCCCCTCCTGTTAGAATTATTATACATACTGCTTTTTAATCCTTCTTTTTTCTTTTCTTTTCTTTTTTGAGTGACTTTAGTAATTTATAGTTGATGTGATTTAGTTTTCACTATTGTTGGCATCTAGGTTAATTGTCAATAACTGCTTATAATTACAGTTCATTAATTTAGACAAGCAGAATATGTATTTCTCTTTGATTGTGTGTGTACATATATACTCTTCTGGCCCTATCTATAAGGCCCAAAGAGGTATATTTTGGTCTTATTTATATGAATGTATAATTTTATTCTTCGTTTATTATTATGTTGACTTTATCTTCATGAGTTATATTGTATCGGTATTAAATAAGAATAAAGTTAGAAAAAAGTTGAATTTTATAACAAAGTTAATGAGGTGTACAGTTTTTCTTATTGTGTTAAATACTCCCTCTGGTCCTTTTTATAAGTAACTTTTTTCTTGATTACGCAAAATGAACTAGTGGTTAAGATAAGTTAAAAATAATAAATATCTCAAAAATGTCATGTCTTTTCTAAATATGCCCCTATTTATGAAAAGAGTATAAAAGAGAGAGTTGGTAATAAAAATTGCTAGTATATGAGAGAGAATGAATAGAAAATATGAGAAAGAATGTGTAATAAATGATTGAATGTAAAAGAATTAGTGGTGAGTGAGGATAACTAATATAAAGTTATGTGTTTAATAAGGGTAGAAAAGGAAAAGATAATTTAAATTTTGAGAAGGATCAGGCCTATGAGAGAGGAAATTATTTATAAAAAGGACCGGAGGGAGTATGTTGGAAGTAATTTACTCCCTCCAGTCCTATTTTTAAGCAACTTTTCCCTTGATTGCGTAAAACGAACTGATAGTTAAAAGCAATAAATGTGTCAAAAATGCCATATTTTTTTTATATATACCCCTATTTATGAAAAGAGTATAGGAGAGAGAATAGATAAAAAGTATGAGAAATAATGAGTATAAGATATGAGAAAGAATGATTATTTAATAGGATAAAATAGGAAAAAGAAGCTTATATTTTCAAACGAAAAGTGAAAGTTGCTTATAAAAAGGATCAGTCCCATAAAAGAGAAAGTTGTTTATAAATAGGATCGAAGGGAGTATAAATAAAATTGGAAGCTTGTGTACTGTCAACAAGTGTACATATATTATTGCCAGCTGAATAAATTTATAATAAATAATGTGTCAGTGTAGTGAATACTTGTTTATATGTGCAGAATACAAAATATTCCATTCTTCAAATGTTTAGATATGTCATGTGAAGGGCACGTGATTGTTCTATTATTTGTTATCTTGCACTTGCTTGTTGTCAAAGAGGCCCTACGGAAAAGGAGAATGTTAGAAAGTGTGTAATCCAAATTGAACACATTTATGTCTTAGTCATTTACTAGTTTTTGGGAATATTTGATCTCTCGAACCATATCTTTTAAGATAGGGAAAATAACTTTAGTCCCAAGCAAGATAGTTAAATTGGTCCCAAGGAATTCTGAAGTTTATATAAGTTTGAATTGTAAATATAAATTGTCCAATTTGATTGGTAGGCATGCAAATGTTAGTTATAAATTATGTAGGTTTGACTTTTAGAAATGATTTTTTTTGAAATTTCTCTGTATTTATTTATTTTTTATCTGGGACCAATGGATAGTTTTCCTTTTAATATATTTCAAGCTTTATCCCAATCCTCTTGGATTAGCATCTTTTAAAATTCAACTTAGATAAATTTTAGAGAAAGATATATTTGAATGGACTTTGCTATGTTCTTAGTATAAGATTTTTCATTAAAAGTTAAAACATGATAACATTGACAAGTGTATAACTCGAATAATAATATTAAAAACGTATGGTTTGATTAGAAAGTTTAACAATTATTAGAGTGTCTCTAATTTTGAACAAGAATCTTGAAAATAAAAAATAATTAAATGGAGAAATGTACACTTTGAGCAATTAGTTAAGAAAACTTATAATCTCTTAATAAAACTATTGAGTAAGATCCGGAATACACACACACACACACACACACACACACATATATACATAGATATATATATGTATATATATGTATATACATATATACATATATATATATATACAGGGTGCATAACCATATATACATATATATGTATATACATATATATGTATATATATATATATAGATATATATGTATACATATATATACATATAGATATATATACATATATATATATCTATGTATATATATATATATATGTATACACACACACACACACACACACACATATATATATATGGTTATGCACCCTGTAATATTTTTCTAAGTGTATCCAATATTCTAAAGTATTTTATGGTGCACCCAGTGTTTAGAAGTATTTTTTTAGGTGTCCAGCACCTTGAGGCGTTTTTTAGTTGTGTCCAACACCTTAAATTATTTTTTTGGTGCATCTAAGGTTTTGAAGTATTTTTTTAAGTATATCCAGCACCTTAAATTATCTAAGTTGTTAAATGAAAAATTGTATAAAAAAGTACTTTAGGTTATAGATGCACATGAAAAAATACTTTAAGGTGTTGAATACATTATAAAATACTTTATAATATTAGATTCACCTAAAAAAATATTTTAGGGTAATCCATGCACATTAACCTTATATTGACTAGGAATATTGGGTCATTAACAACACATTACGGCTTCGTACACCAAATGTAACACCTCAAATCAAAACAACCAAATATTTAATTAAAGTATTTCAAATATCGCTAATAAGGATGTTCAACATCCAAACCATCAAGCTGCAAATCAGTTACAATAAAGCTCACGTCTTAGTGTTAAATCAATTCCTCAAAATATTTCAATAAAACAAAATAAAAAGCGGAAGTCTTAGGGTCATGACAATAAAAATGAAATAACCTGAACTTTAGGAGCATAAATCAGCCTTAAGGCTCACTCCATAGGTGCCTTCTCTTGCTCTCTCCTAGAACAATCACCTGAAAAGTGTTAATATATAGGGATGAGATTCTACATCTCAGTAACTACTAAAAGTTTCTACCGTACACAAGCAAATCACATATAATAAAAAAAAGGAACCAATTACATATATATTTGTATATACCATATTCCTCATACATGACAAAAACAAGTTTAATCATCATTATGTCAATTTGTATTTTCATTACAACATGTAATATATAATTATGCAATATGCAATATATAAGATGCAACCTCCCTTATATCACCGTCCATCCTTATTCCACTGACTAGATGTAATATCCCGATTTGTGATTAGGACTGATAACTCTGATAATCATTGAGATTAGTGTAATTAGGCGCTTTTGAGTTAATGTAATGTGAATCTTGTATGTATACATGTGGTGTATAAGATCAAGGGTTGTGATTCCTTGACCGTGGGTCGGAATCCTGTGCTTTGCGGTTATGTGAGCTTTTGAGGGAGTGCTTATGATGATGACATGTGGCTTAAGTTGGACCATTGGATATGGCACTAGAGGACAAAACCTCACTTTTCTCTCATTTTCTCTCTCCTATTCGGTTGGAGGCATGGGCAAGGGAGGGTGATGTGCTTCATCATCATCATTGCATCTCCTCATCTCTCTTTCCTCCATTTTGGGCGCTGGACAAACAAGTAGAGGAAGAAGAAAAGCTTTGATTTTGGTGAGTTGTGATTATCCTTTGCTCCAATCCTCTTCTCTAACATTGTTCATCTCAATGAGAGCTTTATGGTGATGATTGTAGAGCCTTGAATGGTGTAGATTGGGATTTTGGCCGAAATTTAAAGTTGAGGAATCAAAGTTCTGAATTGAGCAAAGAGAAGAGGTAGGCATTTAGAGCATTTTGATATATTGTCTATGATTTTTTGGCTAAGTTTAGTCAAATCTGGAATTTTGCCCTAAATATGCCTATTTTTGGAGATATGAAGTTCATTGTGATTTATAATTGGAAATGATGTACTATGGAGTTAATTGAGTATTGAATATGATCTGGAATGTTGGAATGAGTTTGGATGAAATTTGGGTAATGTGTATCTTAGAGACCTTAGTGTTTGATTGTGGTCAAATTGAGTTTTGGGGTGTTTTTGGTGTTGCCATTGTGTTCCCTAGTTGGTGCTTAGAGTGTGAGAGCATTGGGAAGAGTTTGGGAACCATTTGGAAGTGATTTTGACCATCTGGCGTTTTCTGGTTTTCTGCACTTTTGGGTCTCTGATACACATCACTCGAGCAGAGGAAGAACGTGCTCGAGTGATGCGCAAGTTTTTCCCTTTGTGCTTCGAGTTGCCTGGGTTTTCTATGAACACTGCTCGAGCACATCGCTTTGTGCTCGAGTGAGGCTGTGCTTCTGGTGCGAGTTGTGCTTGCGGGTTCTCACTCGCGAGTAAGGTGCTCGAGAGTGCCTTCTCACTCGCGGGTGTGAGGTGTGTGCTCGCGGGTGTGCTCGCGGGTGAGAGGGGTGTGCTCGAGGGATCCTGGTCTTGGAGAGCATTGTGTGTGCTCTCGGGTCCTCACTTTCTGAGTTTCTCTCGCGGGTACTCGAGTGAGGCATTTAGCCTTGTGCTCGAGTGAGGATTTGTGCTCGAGTGAGCCAGTTCCTGCAAGTGTCTTTGTGCTCTCGGGTGCTCACTCGCGGTCTCACTCGCACTTGTGCTCGAGTGATGTCCGTACTTGTGCTCGAGTGAGAGCATCTGTGCTCGAGTGAGATGACCAAAAATCTGTGTTTTTGCCTTCGAGTAAGGGGTCTTTTGGGTAGGTTCTTCCAACCCTTTAGGCATATGTTTAGGCCTATTTTAGTCACCTAAAGAGTCCTAAACGATAACCAACTTAGAGTATTGTTGAAATATGATTATGGAAAAGAAATTGATCAAGTGTCCCTAATTTGAATAGGATTTGACATCTGTCGAACGCGTGAGCCCACTGTGCCAAAGATTATCAGGAAAGATTCAGGTAGCGACCTCTCTCTTATACTTTATGTAAATGTATTGTATGTTTGCCTATCATGCATTGTGTGCTGTTGCTGCTTCGAGATGCATTGAGATACGTTGTGGAGCTTTGTGTACTGTGGAGCATTGTGCCTTGTGATGCATTGTGTCTGGAGATGCTTAGTGATACATTGTGCTTTGAGATGCTTTGTGGTGCTTTGTGCTTTGAGTTGCTGCTACATAGTGTTCACCGCGAAAGCGGGCGTTGTGCATAGTGATTACCGCGCGAGCGGGCATAGTGTTTGCAGCGAAAGCTGTCATTGTGATTACCGCGTAAGCGGGCATAGTGCATTGTGATACAGCCGTGAGTGCTGTCGTCTGTGGCGCGAGCTATGGATCATTGTGTTGCGGATGATGTTGGTGAACATGATACATTACATGCTTTGTGTTTATATATTGTATGAGTGAGTTGTTGCTCTGGGATTCTCAAGAATCTCATTCCTCCATATGACTACCCTTTTCAGGCAGGGCAAGTGGCTCGAAGGAGAAGCGACCAACCCGTAGTGGTTAGGGTCTCTTAGGGACATTAGGGATTTTTGGGATAGTTGGTTATCCTTACTTTGGATTTGGGATTTCCAAAGTGTAAATTGATGTAAATGATTATTTCGATCGTGTAATCCCCGTTGTTGGGAGATATAAAACCCATATTATTTATGTAAGTAACCCGGGGTTGCCGGGATTTTAGTTTCCGCACTTTGATATTTATTATGTACTCTGATTTCTCAAGTAGTTATATCCGTACATGAATGTGAGACCAGGAATATATAAGTTTTGAAATGATTTTTCGAACGCCCCATCTCTTGGATGAGGGATTATAAATTGTTAAACCATCTTATTGGTCTCTATTTCATTTAAATTTCGTAATCCGGATGTATTTACGGTGAGGGGGTTACATTTTTGGTATCAGAGACGGTGGTTCCTGGCAAGGGTAGAGTTTGCTGGGATAGCTCCCATAGTGCAATCTTAGTGATAATCGAAACCCATCTGTGAATACGTGACGTATGCATATATCTGTTTGATTATGTGGATATATGTACTTTGTAGAGTTATGTGGATACTATGATTGTTGGATTAATGGGGTGAGTTCTTTGTAGAATGAAAAGAACAACAAAAGGTCGCCCCAGAGGACAACAAGAAAATCCCGATGTGGAGTTGGTCAATGACAATCCACCGGATCCTATGCAAGAGTTAATGGGCTTGATAAAGGATCAGAGGGATATGATTACGGAGCTTAGAGAAGAGCTCAGAGCTGAGAAAGCCAAGAACAATGAGGGTAGAGGCCAGTCTACTCAAGAAGGAACTCGAGGGGAAACCCGAGAGGAGACTAGACGGGAAGATACTGCTGAAGGGTCGGCACGATCGCTTGAATCGCCTCCTCATGCGGAAGTGGATCCAAGGCCGCATGGAAAGTCGGTCAGGGAGGAACGAGACCTTGAGTATTGGGTTTCCAAATTCTGCAAACAACTACCTCCGGCATTTAAAGGGAAGTTTGATCCTCAGGCGGCTGAAGATTGGCTACACCGTCTTGAGAAGATTTTCGAAGTCTTAGTGTGTCCCTCCGAAGTGAAAGCCAAGTTGGCGGTGTACAAGCTTGAAGGCGATGCCGATCGTTGGTGGCGTAATATTGCCTTGGCACTGCGTTTAAAGAATGAGCCATTGACCTGGGAGGTGTTCCAACAACACTTCAACGAGAAATATTTTCCTAAGTCAGTGAGGCTTGAGAAAGAAACCGAATTTCTGAATATCAAGCAAGGGGACGCGGAGTCTTTCGATGAATATTTGTCCCGGTTTACCCGCCTATCCCGATATTCCTCTTATCTTCAGAAAATGGATGATGAGGAGTTGAGCTCAGACATGTTAATTCGGGGTTTAAGGCGTGATATGAGAAAGAGACTCGCCACCCATCAGTTTTCCAAATTCAACAAGGCCGTTGAAGAATGTCGGATCACTGAGAGCAATCTTAGAGAGTTGTATCCGGCTAAGGCTGGTGGTGGTCATAGTGAGCCTAGTAAGGGTGGTGCTTCTCAGAAGCGGAAGGGCTCCGGATCATCCTCTTCATATAGAGGGGGTAGTAAGAAGCCTTATCAGTCTGGGAGTCGTGATCAGCAGAGAGCTCCTAGTGTATGGACATGTCCTCGTTGCAACCAGCCACATCATGGCAAGACGTGTGATGGTCGGGTGATTTGCTTCAATTGTAAGCAAGTGGGGCATACATCTGTTGAGTGCAAACAGTCACGACCAGAGCAGAGACAGAGGACTCAGGGCCGAGTATTTGCTATGACTCATGAGGAAGCCCGGAAATCCCCAGAGCTGATACAAGGTAAAGTCCTTATCCATGGCATTGAGTTACAAGCGTTATTTGATTCGGGTGCAAGTCACTCTTTTATTGCTTATGCTTGTGTAGAGCGTCTGGGAGTGAATGTGCATAGGTTGCCATTCGATTTGATTGTGTCTACACCGATGGGTGTTAAGGCTGTGACCACGGAAGCCTGCTTAAATTGTGTTATAACCGTAGACGGTTATGAGTCTGTGATAGATTTGATCTGTTTACCGCTCTGCCAGTTAGAAGTCATCTTGGGTTTTGATTGGTTGAGAGCGAATAATGTGTTGTTAGATTGTGGGAACAGAAGGATAGTGTATCCTGTTTCTCAGAGCATTGAGGGCGAAAATGCCGGTTTGAATTTTCTTTCGACAGCTAAGGCTGAGAAGTATTTGCAAAAGGGTTGTCAGGGGTATATGGTTTTCTTTTCTATACAAGGAGAAACCAGTGAAACTTTGAGTAATATACCCATAGTGGATGGATTCCCTGAGGTTTTTCCAGATGATCTAAATGGATTACCTCCGGAAAGGGAAGTTCAATTTCCGATTGACATTGTGCCTGGAGCGGGTTCGATATCCAAAGCCCCATATCGTATGGCTCCAAATGAAATGGCTGAGTTGAAAAAGCAGATTGAGGATTTGCTTGAGAAAGGGTTTATTAGACCCAGTGTGTCGCCTTGGGGTGCTCCAGTTTTGTTTGTGAAAAAGAAAGACGGGAGTCTTCGGTTGTGCATCGACTATAGAGAGTTGAATAAGGTTACCGTCAAGAATAAGTACCCTCTCCCGAGAATTGATGACCTATTAGATCAACTATCTGGTTCATGTGTGTTTTCGAAAATCGATCTAAGGTCGGGGTATCATCAGCTGCGTGTGAAAGCGGAAGATGTTCCGAAGACTGCTTTCCGGACCAGATATGGTCATTATGAGTTCTTAGTGATGCCATTTGGGTTAACCAATGCGCCTGCGGTTTTCATGGATTACATGAACCGTATCTTTCGTCAATATCTGGATCAGTTCGTCGTGGTATTCATCGACGATATTTTGATATACTCTAAGAGTAGAGAAGAGCATGAGCATCATTTGAGAATTGTGTTGAATACATTGCGTGAAAAACAACTCTATGCTAAATTGAGTAAGTGCGAGTTTTGGCTATCGGAAGTGAGATTCCTAGGCCATGTTATCTCGCAAGGTGGGGTCGCTGTGGATCCTAGTAAAGTGGAAGCAGTACTGAACTGGAAGAGGCCAGAATCCGTGGCTGAAATACGCAGTTTTCTGGGTCTTGCTGGTTATTATCGGAGATTCATTCAGAATTTCTCCCGTATTGCGTTGCCGATGACCAAGCTCACGAGAAAAGATCAGCCATTTGTATGGGATGAACATTGTGATAATTGCTTTGTGGAGCTGAAACAGAGGTTGACTACGGCACCTGTGTTGATTTTGCCCGATCCCAGTTTGACATATGTTGTGTATTCTGATGCCAGTGGGCAGGGATTAGGGTGTGTCCTTATGCAGCAGGGACGTGTGGTGGCCTATGCCTCTCGACAGCTCAAACCTCATGAATTGAACTATCCCACGCATGATCTAGAGCTTGCGGCCATAGTGTTTGCATTGAAGATTTGGCGTCATTACCTGTATGGTGTGACTGTGGAACTGTACTGCGACCACAAGAGTCTCAAATATCTGTATGATCAGAAAGAATTGAATATGAGACAACGACGCTGGATGGAATTGCTTAAGGACTACAACCTGGAAATAAAATATCATCCGGGTAAGGCAAATGTAGTCGCTGATGCTCTTAGTCGAAAAACTGTAGTTGTGGCGGCTATGATGATACACGAGGGGAAGTTGATTGCTGATTTTCGTGATATGAATCTGTCGAACCAGATCATCTGTGCCAACTATAATGTTTCCCAAGGGGAAAGTGATTTGAGAGCTGAGATTTGTGATATGAATCTGTCGAACCAGATCATCTGTGCCAACTATAATGTTTCCCAAGGGGAAAGTGATTTGAGAGCTGAGATTGAAGAAGCTCAGAGGCAAGATGACTGGATTCAGCGTAATCTAGCCAGAATAGAGCGTGGTGAAGCTCAGGGCTATGATGTGTCGCCTAGTGGATTGGTTCGTTATCAGAAGAGAATTTGTATTCCACTTAAGGCGGAGTTGAGACAGAAGATCTTAGATGAGGCGCATAAGAGCCAATATACTCTTCATCCTGGTATGACCAAAATGTACCATAACTTGAAATCTGAGTATTGGTGGCAGGGTATGAAGAGTGATGTGACGAAATATGTGGCGAGGTGTCTCACATGTCAGAAAGTAAAGATTGAGCACCAAAGACCGCCTGGATTGTTGCAGAGTCCTGAAATTCCGGAATGGAAATGGGAAAGTGTGACCATGGATCTTGTTGTGGGATTGCCCAAGATCAGGAATTATGATGCGATCTGGGTCATTGTGGACCGGTTAACGAAGTCGGCGCACTTCCTACCGATCAAGGCTAGTTACTCTCCGGACAAGCTAGCAGAGATTTATGTTCGTGAAATTGTGAAGCTCCATGGCATACCGAGGAATATCATCTCTGATCGAGATCCTCGTTTCACTTCGAGATTCTGGAAGGCGTTGCATGAGGCACTGGGTACTCAGTTGAGATTCAGTACAGCCTATCATCCTCAGACAGACGGTCAGTCAGAGAGGACTATTCAAACCTTAGAGGATATGTTGCGGGCATGTGTTCTTGACTTCAAAGGGAGTTGGGACTGTTTTCTTCCACTTGCGGAGTTTGCCTATAACAATAGCTATCATGCGAGCATTCAGATGGCGCCGTATGAAGCGTTGTATGGGAGAAAATGCCAATCGCCATTGTGTTGGAATGAGTTGTCCGAGAGGAAACTCTATGGGCCGGATCTTGTGGATCAAACCTCAGCCCAGATTCGAATCATTCGTAAGAGGCTTCTTGCAGCTCAGAGTCGGCAGAAGAGTTATGCAGACAAGAGGAGAAGGCCTCTAGAGTTTGAAGTTGGTGATCATGTATTTATGAGAATATCACCTGTCACCGGTATTGGGCGAGCTATAAAGCGAAAGAAGTTGAGCCCGAGATACATAGGTCCTTTTGAGATCCTTGATAGGATTGGGCCTGTTGCTTATCGTATAGCCCTACCTCCGAGCTTGAGCAGACTCCATGATGTGTTTCATGTTTCTCAATTGAAGAAGTACCAACCGGATCCATCTCATGTCGTTGAGTATGAGAATGTGGAGTTGCGAGATAACTTCACGTATGCGGTGGAGCCAGAGCAAATTATTGAACGAGAAGAACGTCGGCTCAGACACCGGAGTATTCCTTATGTGAAAGTGATCTGGAAGGGTATGACTCAGCGGGAAGCAACTTGGGAAACGGAAGAAGATATGCGAAGGCGATATCCGGAGTTTATGGCTCAAGGGGAGTAGAAATTTCGAGGACGAAATTTATTTGACAGGGGGAGAATTGTAATATCCCGATTTGTGATTAGGACTGATAACTCTGATAATCATTGAGATTAGTGTAATTAGGCGCTTTTGAGTTAATGTAATGTGAATCTTGTATGTATACATGTGGTGTATAAGATCAAGGGTTGTGATTCCTTGACCGTGGGTCGGAATCCTGTGCTTTGCGGTTATGTGAGCTTTTGAGGGAGTGCTTATGATGATGACATGTGGCTTAAGTTGGACCATTGGATATGGCACTAGAGGACAAAACCTCACTTTTCTCTCATTTTCTCTCTCCTATTCGGTTGGAGGCATGGGCAAGGGAGGGTGATGTGCTTCATCATCATCATTGCATCTCCTCATCTCTCTTTCCTCCATTTTGGGCGCTGGACAAACAAGTAGAGGAAGAAGAAAAGCTTTGATTTTGGTGAGTTGTGATTATCCTTTGCTCCAATCCTCTTCTCTAACATTGTTCATCTCAATGAGAGCTTTATGGTGATGATTGTAGAGCCTTGAATGGTGTAGATTGGGATTTTGGCCGAAATTTAAAGTTGAGGAATCAAAGTTCTGAATTGAGCAAAGAGAAGAGGTAGGCATTTAGAGCATTTTGATATATTGTCTATGATTTTTTGGCTAAGTTTAGTCAAATCTGGAATTTTGCCCTAAATATGCCTATTTTTGGAGATATGAAGTTCATTGTGATTTATAATTGGAAATGATGTACTATGGAGTTAATTGAGTATTGAATATGATCTGGAATGTTGGAATGAGTTTGGATGAAATTTGGGTAATGTGTATCTTAGAGACCTTAGTGTTTGATTGTGGTCAAATTGAGTTTTGGGGTGTTTTTGGTGTTGCCATTGTGTTCCCTAGTTGGTGCTTAGAGTGTGAGAGCATTGGGAAGAGTTTGGGAACCATTTGGAAGTGATTTTGACCATCTGGCGTTTTCTGGTTTTCTGCACTTTTGGGTCTCTGATACACATCACTCGAGCAGAGGAAGAACGTGCTCGAGTGATGCGCAAGTTTTTCCCTTTGTGCTTCGAGTTGCCTGGGTTTTCTATGAACACTGCTCGAGCACATCGCTTTGTGCTCGAGTGAGGCTGTGCTTCTGGTGCGAGTTGTGCTTGCGGGTTCTCACTCGCGAGTAAGGTGCTCGAGAGTGCCTTCTCACTCGCGGGTGTGAGGTGTGTGCTCGCGGGTGTGCTCGCGGGTGAGAGGGGTGTGCTCGAGGGATCCTGGTCTTGGAGAGCATTGTGTGTGCTCTCGGGTCCTCACTTTCTGAGTTTCTCTCGCGGGTACTCGAGTGAGGCATTTAGCCTTGTGCTCGAGTGAGGATTTGTGCTCGAGTGAGCCAGTTCCTGCAAGTGTCTTTGTGCTCTCGGGTGCTCACTCGCGGTCTCACTCGCACTTGTGCTCGAGTGATGTCCGTACTTGTGCTCGAGTGAGAGCATCTGTGCTCGAGTGAGATGACCAAAAATCTGTGTTTTTGCCTTCGAGTAAGGGGTCTTTTGGGTAGGTTCTTCCAACCCTTTAGGCATATGTTTAGGCCTATTTTAGTCACCTAAAGAGTCCTAAACGATAACCAACTTAGAGTATTGTTGAAATATGATTATGGAAAAGAAATTGATCAAGTGTCCCTAATTTGAATAGGATTTGACATCTGTCGAACGCGTGAGCCCACTGTGCCAAAGATTATCAGGAAAGATTCAGGTAGCGACCTCTCTCTTATACTTTATGTAAATGTATTGTATGTTTGCCTATCATGCATTGTGTGCTGTTGCTGCTTCGAGATGCATTGAGATACGTTGTGGAGCTTTGTGTACTGTGGAGCATTGTGCCTTGTGATGCATTGTGTCTGGAGATGCTTAGTGATACATTGTGCTTTGAGATGCTTTGTGGTGCTTTGTGCTTTGAGTTGCTGCTACATAGTGTTCACCGCGAAAGCGGGCGTTGTGCATAGTGATTACCGCGCGAGCGGGCATAGTGTTTGCAGCGAAAGCTGTCATTGTGATTACCGCGTAAGCGGGCATAGTGCATTGTGATACAGCCGTGAGTGCTGTCGTCTGTGGCGCGAGCTATGGATCATTGTGTTGCGGATGATGTTGGTGAACATGATACATTACATGCTTTGTGTTTATATATTGTATGAGTGAGTTGTTGCTCTGGGATTCTCAAGAATCTCATTCCTCCATATGACTACCCTTTTCAGGCAGGGCAAGTGGCTCGAAGGAGAAGCGACCAACCCGTAGTGGTTAGGGTCTCTTAGGGACATTAGGGATTTTTGGGATAGTTGGTTATCCTTACTTTGGATTTGGGATTTCCAAAGTGTAAATTGATGTAAATGATTATTTCGATCGTGTAATCCCCGTTGTTGGGAGATATAAAACCCATATTATTTATGTAAGTAACCCGGGGTTGCCGGGATTTTAGTTTCCGCACTTTGATATTTATTATGTACTCTGATTTCTCAAGTAGTTATATCCGTACATGAATGTGAGACCAGGAATATATAAGTTTTGAAATGATTTTTCGAACGCCCCATCTCTTGGATGAGGGATTATAAATTGTTAAACCATCTTATTGGTCTCTATTTCATTTAAATTTCGTAATCCGGATGTATTTACGGTGAGGGGGTTACACTAGAGCTATAGGCTAACACATAGTCCAATAGAAACTCATCCATTTGACTGGATTGTCCCAAGCTCACCAGTTTTTAAGATATACCTGGCCAAAGGTGTAGAGCTTAAATCTGAACTATGGCTCCCCTCCTTAAGGGCCTGTTTGGTTTAAAGGGAGGGGATGAAATGGGAGGGGCTCATTATCCATCCCCTCCAAAACCCCCCAATTTGGGGGGAACAAAAATGAGGGGATGGGATGGATTGGGAGCCCCTCCTTTGGAGCCCCTTTCTCCAATTTTTCAAACCAAACAAGAGGAGGGGCTCATTTTTCATCCCCTCCCCTCCCCTCCAACCAAACAGACCCTAAAAGAACACAACTAAGGAGGTGTCATATGTCCCATAGCTCCAATGCAATCCCGGTCAAAGGAAAACATAGAAGAAGGGGCCATAACAAGTACCATTTATTGTGCACCTAGTGATAGCATACCACGTGGTAAAAGATCTTTACATACAAATTTTTCCTTACTTTAACCCATTACAAATGCAACCGTCATGACAGTAATAAATACAATATCATTAAAAGACAATGTATAATAAATCATGATTCCATTCTTATCAAATATCACCACATATTCAAACATGCTAAAAAGGAAATAATAATCCAATAATACATTAATTATCATTAAATTATTAATTATTCGAGTAAAATGACTTATAAAGAAATTTACTTGTAACACTACTTATTTGAGAATTAATAATACATACACATACACATATAATTCAGTCCATTTTTCTTTCAAAAAAAAATTAGTCATTCACAATCATACACAATTTACAAGTATATGGAAGAATATTCAGAGTTATCTGCTACTTCCTAACGTACAAGTAATTACACAAGTGTTGCTTCAAAGCTCTCAACGAGAGTCTATAAAGTCACACAAATAAACATCTATTAATATATTAATTAAAACTACTCTAAAGCATTAAAACTACCCTCTATAACTACTATTATACACACACCTAAGTTTCCACGAATTCCACTGCTTTATTATGATACAATATTGTTTGGGAATAATACTTTTTTTTTGACAGGCAACAGATTCTATGCATATAAAAGTTTTATATATATATATATATATATATATATATATATATATATATATGTATATGGTGACTGATGCGTGCTTCTGTCGCTAAAGCAATCAACTAATAACTAGGACAACCTACTAATGCAATATAGTGGCAACCTAGGTCATTCTCCCAAGGAGCAATATGTGGGTTTTCTCTAGAATTGAGTTTAGGCTAAACTAAAATGCAAGACTCTACTAAAAAAATGCAAATGACTCTAAAATCTATATGAGAATGAAACTAACCTAAATGAATTGGAATGCAATCTTTGGGGTTTTTAAGTGAAAAAGGAATTAAGATGCTAATCAAAAAGATCAAGAAAAAGTGAGACAAATAACAAAGGTTTAATTCAATTATGATGATGAAGGGGACAACTTAGGATTCACATGGATTTAGCTTTCTTAGCCATTCAATTTATTAGACCAAAGGGAGGTTAATGAAAAATTGGAATTAATAAACTTAATCACCTAATTAAGACATGGGAAACCCTCAAGCTTAATAACATCTAATCCACTAGAAAACTCATAATGGAAAAAATGGTGGTTAATTAAATCTATTAAAAACCAATCACAATTGCTTAAGATATTTTGGAAATTATGTTTACAATTGCCTAATTAAACAATTCGACAATTAATCACCTAATTAAACAATCAAGAAATTAAACCCAAATTGACAATTAAATTAATAATGAAAACTCGATTAATAATTTAATTGACAATCAAAGGTTTGCAAACAAAAATCCCAATAATCATTTAAGAACAAAACAAATCCAAAATATCAATTTAATCCAAATCAAAAATAAGTCTACAATCTAAAACTAGATTGTTCTCAATTATTACAACTCAAAATCATTTAAAACTAAATAATCTTAAGTCTTGAATCAAAAAGATAAAAGAAAGACACTCCCTTATAGTCTTCAAATATATAAGCTCCTAGGCTCAAGCTTCCTCCATGCTTCTCCCAAATTGCCTCCCAAAAGAATTTAAGCTTCCATGGAATTTTCCTCCTCAAACTCCCTCGTGTGAATAGAGAAGAGGATGGGAATTATTGGTGAATGCAGAGGAACCTCCAGCAATTCTTGCGTCTGCGTCTCGGCCCCCCTCTCTCAGCGTGTTCAGTCCGTGTTTCTCAGCGTCGTCCGCATACATCCGTCTCGGCCTCCGCGTCTCCGCGGCGTGGTCTCTCCGCTCAGCGTCCGCCTCCTCTTTCTCGTGGCTGTTAGGTTAATTAAAAGGGAGCAGAAGAGAATCTTTTGGGTATTAATTTGGGCCTATTAAAATTCCAAAAACCCAATAAAATTCCACCATTGGATTCTTTTTGAGTTTCTAAGAAAAGTTCTGCACCGTAGGATCTTTTAATATGCTTTTCCATATCCTACAAGATATGATAAAATCGTGATTTATCATATAATTGGAAATATTTTTCAATCACAATATATCAATCAAGATATTAACAATTTAAGCCCAATAATCTCATAATTGATTCAGATTTATATTATTTCCTAAAATTGGCTAGCTTTCCAAATATTATCTAATAAATCCAATTTAGCCTAAAATAATCCCCAAAATAAATGAATAAGGTGGGATAAAATATAATAAATTTGGGATTTATCAGTAACACAAACTTGCAAAGAAAAAAAAGTAAAAACAAAAGTTGGCTGTTTTTTTTTGGACATTACCTACATCCACGCCCTTTTTTTTTAATTCTAAAGAGACATGAGTTTGACCTGCCTTGAACAATAGCCCAAGCAAATTTAAAAAAAAAAAAAAAAGGAAAGAGGATGGTGTTTAACCGCAAGATCAGGGAAAAGAAAGAGAGATAAATGGACCCCAAAAACATCTACACACTAAGAACAAGACAAGATGGGGCTATGGGGAAAAAGAAAGAAGTGTGTGTGACTATATATATATATATATATATATATATAAATTCACGCACAGCTAGAGCCGTCAAAACGGGTTCAACCCGCGGGCTCAACCCGTGAGCCCGCGGGTTGCGACAGGGTTAGGGTTGGCAAAATGCCAACCCGTGAAAGTGCGGGCCGCACGGGCCCGACCCGTGTGGCCCGCGGGTTGATGCGGGCCAGCCCGCGGGTTGGCGGGTTGGCCCGCAATTTTTTTTTTTATATGTATAATAATTTTACTATATTTATAAGTTGTTCACTTCTATCTTGATACTTTCCAATTCAAAGAAAAAAAATCTTAGCCTCTTCCCTTCTTTTTTAAACAAAATTATTATATTTTGGTTGTTTGAGGATGAGTTTATATTTTACTTATAAACTTTGACAAATTTAATAATTTTATATCTTAAATTGTGAATTATGTTTTTAAATTTTTATAAGAAGAATGATTAATGTTAGAAAAATAAATTTAATAATTCATATGTGTGTCTCGTATTTCCGACTACCTTCAAAAAATAGGATTTTTTTTTTTGAAAAAAATATGCGGGCCCGCGGGTTGGCCCGCAACCCGCAAGCTGTGGGTTAGGGTTGGCAAAATGCCAACCCGCAAAAGTGCGGGCCGCACGGGCCCGACCCGCGTGGCCCGCGGGTTGGTGCGGGCCAGCCCGCAACCCGCGGGCTGGCCCGTTTTGACAGCTCTACGCACAGCCATCAATAACAACAAAATGAGTTCAACAATGGGTGGGATTTTTGGGAGAATTGAGAGAAATATGGTCAGATCACAGGTAAGGGGAAAAATGAAAAGAGGAAATGTGAGGTTGAAGGGGAAATATACATATGTGTGTGTGTGAGAGAGAAATCACGGAAGACTCGCGCTTTGAAGGAAAAGGCTCATGATTTTTAAATCTCACACATTTAATGGGAGGGAGGGAGGGAGGGAGAGAGAATAGAATATTCAAGCTGAGATGAATGAATCAATGAAGATCCGTGGGTCCTTAAAGCAACATAAACACAAGCACAGTAAAAAAAAATGGAGAGAAGACGGGACAAGTCAAGATAGCACAGTAGAAAGAAGGAGGTAGAGATTTAAGAAAAATGTTAATTTGATAAGATAGGTTGAAAATCATGACAGACAATGCATAGTAAAAATTCAAAATGGGAGATGTCTGGTAAGAGGGGGAAAACGAATGCAGGAAGAAGAATACTGACCCGAGAAAGTTTGAGTGCGTCATTGAGGGAACAAGGAGAATGAGAAGGAAAGAGTCTTATATAGGGGTAGTTTTAGGGTTTGACGCCCATAAAAATATTATTTTTAAATAAATAAATAATAGTGACAATATTTTGATTTTTGTTTTTGTTTTTGTTTTTGTTTTATATTGCTTATCCCCATGATAAGATATAATTCCACACACATGCCTATATTTTTTTAAAATAAATATTTTAAGGAGGTATTTCAATATATATATATATTTATGCAATAAACATTTAGGACTTGATACTTCTTCTAAATTATTAATTTATTACATACTCTTGTCTAAATAAAATTTAAGCTACAACTATAAGCCCCAAAAATTTAAGGATGCATGTTACACCAAACGCAAATGAGATTGAGAAATGATTTCGTAAATTGATAGTGATGGCAAACACCTTTATTGTGATGAGGAAAAGCTACACCAATGACAAGTAAAAGCTTCAACGAGTCACCCACGATGAAGAGGTTTCGATGACCATGACGATGAGGCGACGGTGAGTGTTTTTGTATCCAAGAGTAATGGTGATGATGAAGAGATTCAGCCATGGGGGAGGGGAGTTTGAATCAGGGGTCAGCTTTTAGTTTGTTTTACTAAGGGCATTTTAATTTTTTCATATTTCGATTTTATTGCACTAATGTCCCATGAAAGTTGCTTGCAAATTGAAGATTTTAAGGAATATTTGTGTCGTATTTTGTCTATAGCTTAGGACTTCAATACAAATTTCCCTAAATTTAAGTTGTTAAGATTATCGTAAATTTTTACTTTTCAATACCTACACTTCTAAACCATTTAAGTTAAATTCTTAAACGGTATGCATACAAGGAAGAATCGCACCTACAGAAAATAATACAAAATAGCAGTGAGAACGTACGTTAATTATATGAATCCCATTTATTGGAAGAAATATTAGTTGCGAAGTCCCCAGAAACGTGAGGATTTGAAACATGAAAGTTTTTTCTTTGGGAACATGATTTGCCATAAGGACAAAAATGACAAGAGAGTGCGATTTTTTTTCTCAAGAGAAAATAATAACAAAGAAGACATAATTTAAAAAAATAAAAAAAAAAGATGAGATTGGACCTCACAACTCCAACTGATCCACTAAGCACCAACTTCGATGGTCATCCCCAAATCTTTAGCCCTCGACTTAGATGTTTTCATGGCATATGTCACCGTTGAATTAGACTTTAGTGCTTATTATTATTATTATTATAAGCACTACCTACGTACCCTACATTTTTTATCCGAATTATTTAATATCTATTTATAATAATGTATGATGAGTTAAATTATGCGGGTGAAAAAGGAGGATTACTCTAGATTAGATTTCATATCTTCATGAAGGAGGAGGAGGAGAAGTACCTAGTCTCACTCTCATTAGTCTCTACTAGCACTCACTCTTAGTCTCTCAGAAAACTCTATCTCGCTAGGGCAACTTAGTCTCTTAGAAAACTCTCTCTTACTGGGGTAATGGATTGCACCGCTCGGCTCTTGGCTCTATTGTTAATGCTTGCCGTTTAATGGCTCTTGGCTCTATTTTTGCTTGCTATTCAACTTATTTCGGCTGCTATGTATAGGCCGAGTCTAAAAGATCTTAGTCATTGCTTTTGCTCTCATCGATCTATTATTATGTACTGGCTCAAACATGGTATCAAAGCCAATGAAGAAGAGGAAGAGGAGGCTAATGAAGGAGCAAAAGAAGAAAAAGAGAAAGAAGAACAAGAAGGGAGAAAACCCTTCCTTATTCGCCTGTAGTGATAGGCCTACCATCTAGTTGCTATACCTCCTTCAGTGTTGAGATTAACACTCATGAATATTCTTTTGCAAACTATCTGGTTACATCCCAGATCTATTCCTGGAGAGTGTCTTGTTCTGTCTTGGAGCTCTGTTTAGATCCGCAGACCTGTTCCTTTAAGAGTGTATGGTTCCATCCTAGAGAATATCCCGATTTTTTCACATTCTGGTACCGCCCATATCTTTTGACCGTTTGGTTTTGTCTAGATCTTTTGATCATCTGGTTCCATCCAGATCATCAACTCGACGACGTTTCTGTTCTATCCAAATCGACACTTGCTCCAAGATGTTACTTTTAGTCCACCTGCTGGCGTAGCTACTCCTTCTGATTGTCACTTCCAGTTTTTAATTCACAAACTCAAGATGATCTTGAGTTTGAAGGGATGTTAATATATTATTTTATCTTATGTTAATATTTAATATATTCTCATGTTGAGATATTATTTATCTTATGTGGATATTATTATTTGATTAGATATATTTAGCTTAGATTAGATTAGATTATAGGGTTAGTCTAGGCTTGCTTATACAAATGATTAAGTATCAATGATTCAATAATATTTAGAGACACTTATTTCCTCTATACTATAATCCTTCAAATTCTAATAATTACAAATAAATAAAAAAAATACTCCCTTCAATTTTAGATGTAAGAGTTAATTAAGAGATTTATTTTGATTCTAA
Organism: Inga leiocalycina; assembly: GCA_963242795.1. Lineage (NCBI taxonomy): Eukaryota > Viridiplantae > Streptophyta > Magnoliopsida > Fabales > Fabaceae > Inga > Inga leiocalycina. The sequence goes on along the minus strand of OY725330.1, from coordinate 52,249,519 downwards.
ACTTTATTTCCAACACATATTTTTTTACAAATAACTAATTTTATTAATTTTATCAATCTCCATAAATTAGTTATCTAGTCCAATATTTGGAGGCGAAAGAGTAATAGAATTTAAATGATCTAAAATTAAATAAAGATAACTTAGATAAGATGTCACCATAGTATGGATCGTTTTTAATCCGTGGAAGTGTGTATTAATAATTTAAACCAATAATAATATGTTGTCTTTATTCAGTTCATGACAACCTTTTTTTCCAATGGAAGTTCATTAAAACTTCTGACATCCCATTTTCGGCCTTTCAAAAAGTGTTTCATTGTAAATAATAAATTAATAATTATATCATCCTATTCCTCACGCTTAAGCTCTCTTAACACATCGTTAAAGGACATAGATAACACTTCTTGTAATCTATAACAGGATGAATTGGTTGAACTTTTGGAATGTTTAATTATGTATCATTAACACATGTCAAAAAAGAAATGAACCACAAGATTGTACTATTATATTGCCATGAGTTGACAATGGTACGATGTTTTTTTTTCCTTTTTAATAAATACTATTCTAAATTTGAGTATTATGAAACTTAAACAGAGATAACTCTTGTCATATAGTTCTTCTCCCATATACAAAATTTAAATATTTGACAATGGTATCGATTCCTTCCCGCTAAATTGAATTTATACCCAAATCGTTTGAAAAGTTTTTTCCGACATAATTCTCTCCTTTCATAAAACTTAAATTTGAGATCTTGTTTTACGAACATTAATTTTTTTTCCACTCGACCTAACAGCCATTGCTACTCAAACGTATTTATTGATTATTTGCTGACAACCTTAAGATAAATCACAATATTATCAATAAATTACTGTTTTTTAATAGAATATTAAAAGGAGACACTCAAATTTGAGTGAATAGTGATCACCACTGATTTGCCCTAGAACAATAGAGAATCTTAAAATGTTGAGTTGAAAAGAAAAATGTAATACCCCAAATTTTGGAATTTGAGATTTGAGAATAAGCCTAAATTAAGCGGACTACTAAACCCCGATTTAGCAGGTGTCTCAAATCTATTATCTAATGTTTCTTATATCTTTAGGGCATTAAAGAAAATAAAATGGTTAATTTTGAAGAAAGTGATTATGCTTACGATGAAATCGTCTATGAGGCAGTGAGTTTATCATATAATTTTGTATGACTGAATGATGAGAAAAAATTATGAAATTTTATAGGGTAAAAGTAGACATCCTAATATTTAATTTAATAGGTCATGTGACTCAATAAGAGTTATATACAAAAATATATGAATTTTTGAAGTCAGCACAGAAAAACTGTGAAATTTCTGAAACAGTATGCAAAGATTGAAATTCTGGGAATTTTTTGATTTCATCTAGCAAAATTATATATTTTTCCTTGAAACTAGACTGAATAAGGGTTTTATAGGCTTTGAAATCACTCCAATTCTATTTTTCTAGAATTGTTTATAATTTTTCAAAGATTGGGCAGAAATCTGCTAGAATTTCCAATTAATCCGAATTTTGGAAAATGATTACATAATTCAAATACAATATCATATATGATAAAATAAATCACCTCCTTCCTCCATCAGGCCAGAAATGACATCCTTTTTGCTGGAAATAGAGAGAAAAAGCTTGAGAGGGTTTAGAGAGAGAAGAAGAAGAGAACTCGCAAGGTAAGCCGATTTCTCCGACGATTTAGCTCCTAACGCGTATAACTCCGCTCCTAAACTACTCCTCTATATTTTTTAAGGTTTGGAAGCTCAAAATCTGTTGTTGAACACCTAGGGTTTTCAGCCAAGTCAAGGAAAAGCTATTAGGAGCTTGAGGTAACTTCCAAACTCTTGTATATTGACTATTCTGGCTGTTGTGGACAATTTAATCGGTGAAATTTCATTGGATTTTCATTGGTTTCAAAAATGAAAAATGGGTGTGTGGGGCTGTTATGCTGCCCAAATTGGTACTAAATGGTAGTTGTAACCTAATGGAATAGTCAATAAAGTGGTTAGGAGTAGAAAGGAACATGTTTATGGAGCTGAAACTGAAAAACCCCGATTTTTCCTTGAAAACCCATATAATTCGGCCATGGCTGTAAATGAGTCTTAGAGTTGGATTTTCAATGATTTGATGGTTCCATTGAGTTCAGGAGCAAAAATTAGGCGGTGTTACAGTTGGTCACTTTTTCGGAAAAGGCCGAAAAAACATAATTACGAAAATGCCCCTGAAACCTTTAAAGTGGGGCTGTCAAGGGTATTTTTATAATTTGACATTGAATTTGGTAATTCTAAATCTGGAAATGGATTCGTTGCACGGAAATATGTCAGGATAGCCCATGTTAGAATTTTGAGAAAAGTACAGTTGGACCAGGTACAGGGGGCCAGGCCGGGTCCCCAGGGCATTTTGGTAAATTTTTACAATAGGCTCATATAATCCCCAGAAACACTATGAAAGTGTCTAAATGGTACATTTAAAATTGTAGGACGGAGTTGAGAGCCTGAGTTGCTAGCACGCAAATCGAGGAGAAAAGGTTGGAGGTAGGGGATTTGCCTTATTTGCATGTATTTGATATCTTTACTTGTGTAGTAATGTATGTGATTGCTTTACTTGATTGTGTAGAGCATACTTGAATAAATGAAGCTCTGTTTCTGTTTTCGCTGTGGCTATAGTTTTGTTACATGAACCATAGAGCATGCAAAAATGTCGTTATGGGGCATACATATAGATAAAGTTAACATGTCATATACATTATCTATCATGCATGCATTATGGTATCTATTTCCTACTAAGATTTTCTCAAACCTCACCCTCGTATACTAACAATTTAGACAGGAAGAGATAGAAGATATGCTGAGAACAAAGAAGAGAACCGTGTGAGGGGATTACAGTGGTAGAACAAAGATGAGAATATGTCTCTATTTCACTGTGATTAGTTCAGATACCCTAGAGCCCTGTGCGGCTACAATGTTTGTAGATATTTTGTGCACACTCCTATAGGGGAATTTCTGTGATCATGCATATATTATCAGTATATTTATGTTATTCCTGTGTTGTCCACCGAACCGCATATCATTTTCCGTGAATACTCTGGTAAAGGTAAACTTAAAATAAGGGCGTGACAAAAAATCAAGGGCAATAATTCAAGAGTAAATTAAATGAGAGGGGGTAAGTGGTAACATGTCAATTGAAATAATAATAATAATAATGAAGGTAATGGGAGGCAACCTAAAAGTGAAGAAGATAGGAGCCATTGTGTTAGGGCATCCCACTATCACCATTATATGCTCTCTCTCTCTCTCTCTCTCTCTCTTCTTAACATGTCAACATTGTCATTCTATCTCTACTTCCTTTATCAACATGTGTCCCCTCCTCTTTTCTCTTTTTTATTTTCCCCAAACATCATTATATATGCTTCTTTTACAACCTTCATGCATCTTCTCCACATTTTTGTAGACTATGTTTTTGATATAATCCATATCCGTATTAAAATTGGGTTATATATCCTACTTAAAGTTGTCCTAATTTTATATGAATTATTCAATACTTCTTCCGTCTAAAATATATGACACTTTCTAGAAGAAATTTTTTATCCATAATATAAGTTACTTGGTGGGTCATTAATAATCTTTTCTTTTCTAAATATCACTCCTATTACAATTTATTAAGGGAAGACTTCAGTTTTGAAGTCTAATGTAGTGCTTCTCTATGATTTTAAAAATAGGTAAAGTTAGAAAAATGTTTTATTTTTAGATAAAGTTAATGAGTCAACCATCTAATCTAATTCTAGTGAAATACAATTAGAAGTTACTTATATTATATGGATTGGAAGGAGTATGCTTTTTTGCATATCTGATCATGCTACAATTAAGAGATAATTATATGTGAGGCCTATCGGTGAAAAGTCCCTCGTTGAAAATTTTATTGGTGGGGAGATGAGAAACTTTTTTCCCCAATGTTACCTATATTTTATAGGCAATGACTCCAACTATTTACAACTTTATATATATAATCTCTACTCATTTTCTCTGAGGTTTCATGTAATTGAATAGGTCAGTGAATGTGCTATATATATTGTGACTGAAGGATAATAAGCTTGAGGATTGACCGAATTAAAGTATATTAAAAAGAAGTCATATATTATATTAATTTATGAAAAAGATAATAATACTAATAATAGTAAAGGAGGAGGATTATTAAGGTCAAAGATGTGAGGCTAGCGTGTGAAACTGAGTCATCTATTGCATGCACTCATTCTGTTTAATGTGCAGCTCACCATGATTTTGGAACTCTTATTAGTGGGAAACACCATCCCACCTAATTAATTTATCCACAAAAAGTTATTTGTCTTCTTTTTTCTTAAAGATTATCATTTGGTACACGGAATCTAATACTCCCTCCGGTCCTAAATATAGGACAAAGTTTGTAGTGCAATTTGCACTACAAACTTTATCCTATATTTAGAACCGGAGGTAGTATTAAAAGATATAAAAAAGCTTTTAATTTCTATCACTTAATTGGAGATATTATTATTAATTTTTATATGATAAAAATATAATGAACATTACATATTTCAATTTTAAAAAATCAAACTGAAAAAATGTATGGATACTTTCCCAAATAGGCTTCTTTTATGTTCAGATTCGCCGAATTACGAAAATGGTAGGCCAACCCTCACATATCTATGGCCCTCCACGTCTGAATTCACGTGGATGCCTTCCCTATTACCCACTTGTCACGTAAAGATTCATTCATATGTTCGTCCCACTGGTCCAAAGGAGTTTGTGAGTTCTATCGTCAAAATGGTTCGAGGGTCGGTGGATGTGGGTCCAATCCTCTACGAGGGAGGGTTAGGATCATATTTAAAAGAAAAAAGAAAATGTAACTAGTTTTCTTAATCTAACCAAATTAAGTAAATATATCTTATATTAAAGAATAAAGGAAGTAATAATTTATGGAATTAAATAAATCAGGCTAATTATAAATTTAGAATAAAAGGAACTTACAAAGGTTAATTTTTTTGGACTTTTCACATCATTCCTTCCCACTTGGCTTTACTTCCATTCCTTTTCGTGTGTGTGTATATATATATATTGGGCCATTGTCCATTTGTATGGTAAGGCTTCAAATATTTTCCAAACTTATTTGGTTTCTTTAGCAACCTCTCTATCTTCCTACATGAGAACAAAGGCCACATCTTCTCTTACCTCAAGGTCAAGGCCAAGCCATAGCCATCAATACAGAAGCAAAGAAGTCTACCACCACCACCAACACGATGACGACGACGATGTGGTGGAGGAAATTGAAGGGCTTATCAGAGTTCACAGAGATGGACACGTGGAGAGACCCCAGATTGTGTCCTGTGTCCCTGCTTCTTCACCCTGTCCAGATCTCAACAACGTGACTTCAACAGACATAGCTATTGACAATTTCACAGGCACTTGGGCACGTTTCTATGTCCCTAACAACACCACAATAATTTCCCACCACCACCAAAAGCTTCCTTTACTCATCTATTTCCATGGAGGTGGTTTCTGTGTTGGTTCTGCTTCTTGGCTTTGTTACCATGAGTTTCTCTCTAAGCTCTCATCCAAACTTAACTGCCTGATCATGTCCCTAAACTATCGTCTCGCCCCAGAAAACCCTCTTCCTGCAGCTTACGAAGACGGGTTCAAATCCTTAATATGGTTGAAACAGCAAATCCTATACCAGTGTGAAACTAGTAGTCAATGGTGGATTCAAAAGTGCAACTTTTCTAGAATCTTCCTAGCAGGAGACAGTGCTGGTGCCAACATAGCCTATAATGTAGCCTTAAATTTATCAGCGCATGAAAAAGCTTCTTCATCAGCCATAATAAGGCCTTTGGAAGTGAAGGGTATGGTTCTGATACAACCTTTCTTTGGAGGAGACAAAAGAACATCATCAGAGAGTAAGATGGCTGAAGCTCCAACTAGCTCTGCATTGAGCTTAGCTGCTTCTGATACGTATTGGCGCTTGGCTCTGCCTGACGGCTCGAACCGGGACCATCAATGGTGCAACCCAATAATGGGACAAGGGTCAGTGAGATTGGAGGAATTGAGGCTGTGTCCTGTGTTGGTTTGTGTGTCGGAGTTGGATATATTGAAAGATCGGAACATGGAATTGTGTGGCGCTTTGGTGAGAGCTGGGAAAAAGGTCGAACACTTGGTGTGCAGAGGGGTTGGTCATGCGTTTCAGATTCTGAGCAAATCTCAGATATCACAGACCCAAACACATGAATTGATGGCTCGTATCAAATCCTTCATCATGGGTCTATGAATCTTCTCTTCTCCAATAATTCACCTGTTTGAACAAGCATATGTGTGTCTATATATATATATATATATATATATATAGTGTTCATAGAAAGAGATATACTAAACCAACACAGAATGAAAAAGGTTTTATATGATACTTGTTTCAACTTCTGGTATTGGAAAAAAAGCAACTTGTTTGAAAGAGCTTTACCTTTTATTTAGAGTATAACTTGAACATGATTTGCTTAGTAATTTACGTGTACCAGGGTCAAGTTTAGCTCCCATCTAGGTGTGAATGTAATCAAATTTTCTTCCTTGTGAGACAAGATTGTAGATAGGGGTGTGTGTCAATTTGTACTTGTCCTTATTAAAAAAAAGGTTAATACAGCATTTGGTCTTTATAATTTGGTTTCATTTTTGTTTTTGATATCTATAGTTTCAAGTCATGTTTTGATCATTTAAGTTTCTTTTAATCTAAAACCGTTAGTCTTTATATTTTAATAAAAACATAGACCATTTGATTATCAAGGGTTTGGATTAACTGACAGGAATTGTTTCAATTTAGACAAATGTCACGAGTTCAATCATTCGGGAATGCCCTAGGTGGTATGCTCATCGCTTATATGGGTCCTACCATGACCTGATCCAGATTAGTTTGTTGTGTAATTCTCTAAGGGATTGATCAGGAGACCAAGTGCTCACAAAAAAAAAAAAAAAACAGAGGCCATTTTATTTCTTGAAGGATCAAAATCTATGGTTTAAAACTATATGGATCTAAACCAAAATGAGAGCAAATTATAAGAAATAAACATTGTATTAGCACATAAACAATTTATAGAAAAGACATAAAATTAATAAAAAATGGTATAATTGATTTTTTTTAAGTCGTTTCTTCTCACTTTCCCACATGCTTTGTGCGAAATACTATTTCCTATCGTGTTCAAATGATGTTTCTCTTCATTTGAGTACACTAATGAATTGGTCTTATTTGTACAACTTTTGGAATGCATGAACTAATTTTAAATCTTCAAATTGATTGGTGTATGTCTCAAAAAGGAGAATTAATTAAATTGAAATCAAAACAATAATTAATTAATAAAATACTAGGGGAAGCATGGAGATAGAAACATGCTTGTTGGTTGGGTTTGGCATGCGCTAAAGAAGTTGAATGATTATATCTTGACAAGTTAATATGATGATTAAATGATTTAACTAAGCACCTTAAAGAACATGGTGACCCACAGTTTTGTAAATTATAAACTATTAAATACAAAAAAATAGTCCATCAAAATTAACATATAATAATTTAAATTAAATTAAATCGAGTGGTTGAAATGACAAATATATTAAAGGGTTAAGGTGCAAAAATACACGAGTTTTTTTCAAAAATGAATCTAACACTAAATGCTTTTTTGAGGGGCAAAAGTAACTATGTGGTTACAAAATAAGTGCAAAAATCACATTTTCCGTTAATAGTAGAAAACACCGTTAGTTTTGTTGTTACCTACTCCTTCTTCAACCTCTCTCACTCTCAGCTTTTATCTCTTCACATATAACTACCTCATTCTTCTCCCTTCCCCTCCCATATTTAGGTATCCGGCCTTTTCATTTCATTTCAGTTCAACATCTCCGACCCCACCAGATATCAAACTTGACCTAATTCCAATTCCAATGCCAATTCCGGTTAAAAAACGGCGAATTCATCCTCAAAACAAAAACAATCTCTACAGCACAAGAAGTGGTTTGGTGTTCATTACCAAGGAGCATTGCCAACAACTCGAATAAAGCTCAAGGCTTTCGGGTCACCGTGAGCCATTTGGGTCAAAATAAAAGACGTCCTATCAATAAACGCATGCCATCGGTGGCCACAATTCAGAACAAAGTGACAGAGACAATGATGATGGAGGAGGAGAAGAAGAAGAAGCATGAGCTCTATGTTTGTACCATGATGTGGAACCAAGCCTCTCCTCTTAAGGAATGGGTCATGTACCATTTATGGCTGGGGGTAGAATGATGGTTCATCAACGATATAACAGCGACAATAACATGGAAAACTTAATGTCAGAACTTGAACTTGGAGGCTACAATGTTAGTAGAACAACATGGCCATAGATTAAAACCCTAGAAGCTGGCTTTTCTCACTACGTGTTCAGATCAAAGCAATAATGTAACTAGTTGGCTTCTTCATTGTTGACGAGTTCTTCTATCTCAAAAACAGAGGCGGTGGCAGACGCCACCACTAGAACGCACTTAAGTCACTGCTCTCAATTTGTCCTCCTCCTCGACATCGTAAAAAAATTGCAGAGATAAGAACAGAAGGCCATAACTTCAGACCTTCAGGATTAACCTCGCATCCTAAATGAGGAGTGACAACAAAATACACAACTAGATATGAGTCTGTTGAATGTGATTCATCATTTTGAGTTAACGGAAGGGAAGTGGTTGTTGTTGGCGAAGGAAGAAAAAGAAGTGATAAACCATTATAAATGTCAAGTGTGGAAGGGAGAGGAATGAGGCGGTTATATGTGAAGAGACAAAAGTATGTAGAGAGAGAGAGGTTGAAGAAGGAGGTAATGGATAAAGTAACGGCGTCTTCTACCACTAACAAAAAATGTGACTTTTGCACTTATTTTGTAACCACATAGTTACTTTTGCCATTCAAAAAAGTATTTGGTGTTAGGCCCATTTTTGAAAAAAAAAAAAAAACTTATGTGTATTTTTGCACCTTAACCCTATATTAAACTTTTGAAACTAGTGTTAGTATATGATTAATATAAATAGAATTATTTTTTTGGTGAATATGGTAAATATAATTATTGTAAGCAAAAGGGTTAAATGCCATTTTTGCCTTGGAAGTATTGGCTCAGGGGCAATTTTGTCCCGAAATTTTTATCTAGGGAAATTTTGTCTCGGAAGTTTCAAATGTTTTCGTCTTGGCTATTATCACAGTTAAGTTTGACCATTAGTTGATTAAATGTAGGGGCAAATTTGCTTAAAAGTGAAAACTTCTAGGGTAAATTTGATCATACGTTGAAACTTTCATGGTAATTTTGTCGTTCATGTCATTTTTATTAAGGTACAAATTTGTTTTGGAAGTTTTCATTTTGGAGCAAATTTGCTCTTATATTTGATCAATTAATAGTCAAACTTAACCCCAATAATGGTTAGAACGAAATTGCCCCACATTTAAACTTTCGGGGCAAAATTGCCTCTGAAGCAATATTTTCAGGGCAAAAAAAGCCTTTAACCCAAGCAAAATTGCCGCTTGTCTTATGTTTTGTACAAATGCACCCATCTAATCTAGTTCAACATCAATATTTCAACATACTATAAAATGTATAAAAAGCTATTTTCTAACTCATGAATAATGTGAATTATTCATTTTATGTGTATAATGGTCAAAGAAAGTGTCTAAACATCATATTAAATATATAACAAGTTAATATAAACATCATGACTATTAGTCATTTCTGAATCTATGTCATGCATGCATGAAACTCACTTGTAAATTCTAAACTCATATTGTTTATATATAATTCTAACCCACTTGCAATTACAACTCAACTTATTTTGTTTGTGTGTGTGTGTGTACACACACACACACAAACAAAACTATCTAAATACTAAAATCGTCGTGAACTGATCCAATAAAGTCCATACAAAAATGTAAAACTTGTAAATACTGATATTGGCAACTGTAGAAACAGGAAACAGAGGAGTGCTATGTTTATCTCTGTTTTTATTCCCCAACAGAAAACATAGATGCGTAGCAAACAGCGTTGCAGCACTAAATCGTTGACTTCTTATCCATCTTACTCATCTTTCCTTTTTAATTTATGGCTGAATATCCATTTTAAACCAATTTTTCCTTTTTAATTTAAGGCTGAATATCCATTTTGGTCAATCACACTCCATCTTCTCAGACTTTTCGTATAATTCTTAGGCATTATTATCTAATTGGAATCAGAAACTTGTTATTCAAGCAAAATTATTTTTTGAAAATAAAATTTTCATGGGCTTTAACATCAATCCTACCAAACATCTTATACATAATTTATTGGGAAAATCATTCTTGAGATACCTATGGTTTCTTTCCATTTTTAATTTGGTATCTGTATAGTATTATCTCTTTATTAAATCCTTTAACTTTACTCTGTTAGCATATTTAGCTTCTGGATTGGGGATAAGAATGCCAACAAACCAAAATTTCATAAGTTCGTTAACGGTGCTAAAAGATTAAAATTAAAATATTTAATAATAAGGAAACACAATTCTACCAAATTAAAAATTGAAGAAAACAATAAGTACCTCAAGAATGGTTTTCCCTAGTTTTTTCTAGAGCATTAACTCATGAGAAAAATATGGTACAAAATTTCATTATTTAATTTAATATAAGAAAATTATAATCTAATATCATGGGATGTGAGTAGGAAAATGTACAATAAATAAAATTTAACAATGCAAAAATAGGTAAACCCTCCTTGCCTACCGTGAGTTGGTAATTGGAATTGGATTTGTATCCTCTCCACACACACACACACACACACAAATATCATATTTTCATCAGGGAATTATGCAGTTGTTATATTTTGAATTTTTGATTATGGTGTTAATTAATAAAAAAATATAGACTGAGTGTTGTTAGATAAAAATATAATGTACAAGTAGGTGAGTGGAAGGTCTTCTAACGGACCATGCCTCCTTCTAAGCCAACAGGTTGCATAATATTGAGAGCCATTCGTCTTTGCATTTCAACATTCCCTTGCCATCCTAATACCAATCAATTCACAAATTTCAACTTCGTACATCTTACCAATTAAATTAAATAAACCATCAAATCAGAATAATTAATTAAGATATATATATATATATATATAGACCTAAAGACATGAAGTAGCCTCGGTTCTGAAGCTCACGGTACTCTTGGCACAAGGCACAGATCTCGAACACAAGATGCACCAACAAGTCATTACAAGGCTGTTCCTCCAGCAAGTACTGTTGCCTCAGCTTTGTTCTGTACATGCACGAATACAACGTATACATGCAACAACACCCCATTGTCGACGCCACCATCAGCACCATGTACAAGCTTCCGCTCACAACACATGCTTCATCATTCAATTCTCACACATCTCACAACATTATTTCTCAATATCAATTAATCAAACAAGAGAGCTTTCTTTTGAGGGGACTTACGCACTGTGCCATGGTCTAGGGCTTCTGCTATGCCTCCGAATGCCACGCATGGACAAAACATTGTTAACCAACCTGTAACAACGTATACATATGGTATCCTTAATATAAGATGTCGTTTGTTCGTTCGTAGTGTAATTTGAGAAGGATAAGGGAGATCGATCGATGCTTACAACTGCGACAATCCTCGGCACAATCACAGAGACCGGTGGACCAAGGACCTGTTGTTACCGGAGGAAGTTGCATGACTGGTGGATACACGTAGGGTTGATTTGCCTGCAAATATGGGGAATACATACCATTGACATTGTCGTGCATTTTAAAAACATTTACAAATTGGGATAGCTAGAATTTTTGAATTGTTGATAATATTAATTGCTGTTGAACAAGAAGAGCAAACCATATGAGGAAGAAAAGGCATTATATATATAGCTATATCTGTAAACGTCCGCCAGCTTCTCTCCTGAGCTGAAACCTTTGGGCAAACCGATTTTAACGTTTTGAGGATTTTAGTATGGTTAATTCTATATAAAGCTTTACAATGCCTAGAATTTTTTATCACCATTGAAATTAGGGAAAATTCTAAACAAATACCATTTGAACTTGGAAAACCCAAAAAATCTGCTAACACATGAAAAAGATAAATAGATCTTAAAGGACTAATCTAAAATTTTGAAATGTTGTGCTTTTACCAAAATGCCCCTTAAGTTTTTTTTTTTAAAAAAAGAAAGAACCCTTGCCCAAGCGGCCGGTACCACCCCGCCGGCGGGCAACTGCTGGAGCTCCGATGACAACTTGAGTAATAAGATTGACTATTTGAATATAGGAATTGACTACTTGAACTCCCTAAGCCATGTTAAACATCATTGAAAACTCTTGAGTGTAGCCATTTACAACCTCAAGATCGCAAGTTGTCAATCAATATACTCAAGATGCCATTGCCTTTATTCAACTTATCAACAATGTCGAATAGGGCTAATGGAACTCAAGTAGTCAATTCCTATACTCAAGTAGTTAACGCCATCACTTAAGTTGTCATCGGAGCTTCGACAATTGAAGGCCCGCCATCGGGGTGGTGCCGGCCGCTTGGGAAAGGGCTCTTCCTTTTTTTAAAAAAAACAAAAACAAAAACAAAAACTTGAGGGCAATTTTTTAAAAGCACAACATTTCAAAACCCCATATTAGTCCCTTAAGGCCTATTTGTCATTTCCATGTGTTAACAGACTTTTTAGGATTTTCCAAGTTCAAATAGTATTTATTTGAAATTTTTCCTAGGAATTATATATATTCCAAAATTTTATATTAATTAATTTGTTAGTTGTATGAGCAAATATTATGTGAGTCTCATGTAGTGTTTGCAAAATGAGTTACATTCTTCATGATTTATGAATAATACGATTTTTTTTTTATAAATTATTTATATGCATTGATGTTGATTGGAATTAATTACTAGTTTATGCAAATACTATTTTTCTCATAAAATGTGTTTTTTTTTATTGATTTCCATATACTCCCTTAAGTCATAAATATAAGATTCAGTTGACTTTTTTAGAAAAATTAAGGAAGTTAAATATATTACTTAATTATAGAATATGTTGCGTATGATTATATATCAATTTATAAGTCAGACTAACTAGTTTAGAGAAAAAACAATGGATATAAATACTTTAAAATAATTTATTTAGCTTTCTTAATCTCTCTAAAAAAAATTAACTGAATCTTATATTTAGGACTAGAGGTAGGATAGTCAATCTTTACTTCTCATTGCAATATTTATTCCTCTAAAATGTATGTGCAAAAATGTTTTTATTTAAAAGTATTAAAATACCCTTTTGTCAAGAATCCTTATTACAATGAATAATGAGTGCGTTTTCTTCTTTTAAAAATTGGCCCAATTATAATAAACAGTTCTAAACTTAACAAAACCAGTCACAACTGAGTAAAAATCATAATTATAACTAGGAGATGCAATTAGTCAAATCAAAACCCAAACCAGAAACTTGTACCAGTAGAGGGATGATTATAAACGCCTAAAGCTGAAGACAAGAAACTCCTAAACTTGAAATATATTTTGCGTCTTCTTTAAAGTACCCCAGAATGAGTACCAGACACCATGAAAGACATGAGTTGTAAAGTTGGCATCTTATTTAAAGTCAGTCAAGAATAAGTGAAAGTTGTCTTCAATGAAGAAGTGTGTATTTGCTTTGGCCAAGATATGATTATAGCCATACAGCTGATCAATAAAGTGAGACCTAACAGCTAGAAAAGAAAAGAGGCAAAATGTAAAAGGACTATTTCAATGATCCAGTATTATTTTAAACTCTCTGTTCACTGTCATTTACTTCTAATCTAACAAAATGGTTAGTTTATTATTGTCCTTCACATATATGATAACCCTGTTTGAAGGCAAATATATATATATATATATATATATATATGATAACCCTGTTTCTCTCTGTGGTTGTTTGCTGATATTTTACAGCAGTGATCCATAGTAAGCTCATATTTGTTATCTTTAAGCTTACATTTGATACTTAGCAATATAACATACATCCCTAATACAGATTAACTTGTACAAAAAATTTAAAGTACTATAACTAGAATGAGTAAATATTTAGTATTAAATTGCTGCGTAAGATTGTAATGACCGGAAGAATATTCTAGCCTGAAGTTCAAAGAAGAAACAAACCAAAAAAAACACAAAGCAACTACCATCTAGATGCCAGATATAGCTAATTTTGCACAGCCCATCTCAACAATGAAACTGTAATTTTATTTTTTTAAAACCAAATATGGGAAGACTGTACAATGTGCAGTTTGCAAAGTAAATACATACACAAAAGATGTGACAAGATGCACTGACAAAAACTACAATGGAAAAAGGAACAATTTTTTTCTTCCTTTTCTAATGTCTCACTGGTATAAATTGAAGACCATGTTGAGATATGAACTTTTCACCACAACACCACTACTCCCACAATGTAAGCTGCGCACTCTTTCCTATATTACTATATAACTTACAACTTAAAACACAACAACTACACTATGGCACAAAAACAAGAGGAGAAAAACGCTATGTGATTCACATGGCATAAGTGAAGATGATTCCTCAAATTGAAGCATTTTCTTGAACCACCCCATCATGCCGATATAACATTCTAACCTCACTAGCTCGTGAACTGCGGTGTTGAAGCCGCTGATGTAGCATCTCGGACATGTGGTTGAAAAATTCAGTGTCCCATCTACGAATCAATAAGGGGTCTTCTGCATAGCAGATATAAATGGATGTAACAGCACTTTCAACCACTACCATTGCCACTCCCACCTGCAACGATACATGCTTCATGTCATTAGGATTTGCTACTAGCAGCCTTCACTGTACATCACCATCTATTAGCTTAAAGGAGAAACTGTATTCGTTTTGAAATTGCGAAATAAATTTAATGAACCATTGGTAAAACAAAATAAATCTTCTGAGATATTCATTACTTCCTTGACAGGTCAAATACAGATTCTTGGTCATTAAGTACCAAGATGCCAACTTTTATAACAATGTGACCTTAAAACGATGTGCAGTAATGACCTTTAATATTATGCCACAAACAGTAAAAATATTGATAAAGAGGAGGCAGCTATAACGCACAAATGCATTTACTTTCATATGTGTCAGCAAGTAAGTCACTTATAAGACAAGAAATTTAAATGCAAGGAGTACCACCAGTTAGTTTTGTGATGTATGGAAAGAACCTCAAGATTGGATGAACTTCCATCAAGAAGACTGTAAACTTACCAAGACCATTCCCATCAGCATAGACGTGGACCCAATCATAAGTACTCTGTCACTCCATTTATACCATGCCCAAACACCAGAGCAAGTTCCAGTAATAAGCCCGCTAAAAATGGTGGCCATTAGCAGGACAGCTCCAGAACAATCATAGGCCACGAGTGCTTCAACTCCAGTTGACTGCAATAACTCCCATGCATCTCTAGCCGAATGGTTAAAATTTTTACCATTAACAGCAATCTGTAAGGGCCGTGAAAATTAACCAAGCAACAGTTAGTTTAGTTTGCCAAGAACTCAAATTGATTAACTACTTTCAACAAAACTGGTTTCACTAAAAAGTCCATACGTCAGATTTCAGAACCCACCCCCCCCAAAAAAAAAAAATGGAGAATTGTTTCTTTTTAATTATCAAAAAAAGGCATTTCTAACTCACAGTTTGCAATATTGTTAGTCTTATGTTAGAACCCCATTTAAAAACCTAGGTAATTACATGTTAAGGGAAAGGTACCTTTTGCTGGGCAGAAGTTGACTTGCTATTTTGAAGAAAGAACTGAAGAGTAGGGTAGCTATACGACTGCTACAGTCAAAACCTATGAATTTGGGGAGGAGAAAGTTACTTTTTGGAGACTATAAGTCTGCACTGTGGTTCAGCAAGAGGGGAGACAAGAATTTGAAACTGGTCTTGGCCCTTTGGGTGGAGAGTGTCATTCCTCTCAAAAGATTGGCAACTTCTTGTGTTTGTGCTAGAGTATGTCCTGCAATGAGTGTTGTATCTTTATGCGTGTTTTGTAGCTTTGGTTCATGTGTTCAGTTTCTTTTAGTTTGTAATCATTACTTTAATTGTTGTTCATGTATCTCAGTGCTGTGTTGTATTAAGTCATTTTATCCCTTATAATCTGGTTTAGTTTTGGCCGCCATATTATTATCAGTTTCAAGCTTTATTTTTAGTTATAGTCTTTAGCTGTGTTTGGAAGAGGGTACTAACATTCTACCTATCCAAATCTAATCGCTTTCCACTATTAAGCAGCAATGTCTTTAGGTGCAAAGCTGAGAAGCATACATTAGGATGAGATGGAGACTTAGGTGTGGAACGTGATGCCTGATTAACACAATAAATAGTATGAGATTCTTAATGTGATATTTAAGTATATTAGTTCTCTCACTTCAATAGGATGTTAGCTTTTGGAGAATTGAGCACCCATTCAAATGTTCTTTCATATCCTTATAAAATTCTCTCTCTCCAAAAACTTAACAAGCTTTTAATCCCTATTCTCTGTTGAACTTTTCAGTAACTAATTGTAGCAAAAGTTCAATCATCACTGTTTCACTAACAGCCTCAACAACTTCAGGCATAAATGCATAAACATTAGTTCTTCCTGTTCGCCTTATGCTGTATAGTCAACCTCATTCCTAAATAGTTAAAACAAAAGAAGCCCATGGGTAGAAGCCGCCCCAAATAATTCAACATTCTCCCTCTTTACCATAGGGGCAATCTCAAAATAAAAGAAAGCCAGCAATATCCCATATCAAATTGTCATCTAAAATTATCACACGTGAAACGGATTAATGACATAGAAGTAGAAATATACCAGAACATAGGCATACTTGTTGAAGAAACGGACAAGAGTCTCCACAAGATGAAAAAGGAAATCAACACAGCAAAGCAAGCACTCATTCTTTCCGATCTTTGCCCGAAATCCCCTTATCTGAAAGACTTGAGATATCGTTAATAAAAGAGGACAAACGAGAAGCTTCTATAGATAAAAATCAAGATTTGCAAGTAAGTTGCAAGAGTCTATAGTAGTGGATACCTTCCAACGAAGTGTCCTAATAGCAGCTGTAAATAATGAGCCATAACAAATGCTGCCAAAAGATGTAGTTAAAGAATACTTGAGAGATTTCAATAGAGAGTTAGCTGGCATTGATGCTGCCTCTCTGCCACCATGAATAAGAACAAGAAACACCATCCCAGACACAATAACATGCACTGTATTACAAAGTACTGCACCAGTCCAAAATAAGCTTACACAGAAAACCTGCATCCACAGATGAGGAAAGCTTACATCATCTGCTTTCTCAATTACTCCCGACGGATATAGATAGAATGAAAAGCAAAACTTGCCAGCTCACCACAAGAAGCCACCAGCGTCCACCATCACCCATGCTTGAAGCCACAACACCAGCTGCTCCGAAAGACCATAAGGCCATCCATAAAAGCACAACAAGCATAAATGCATATGCCAATCTCATAACTTCAGGAAGACTGCATACCATCTTCACAGCCTTCTGTAGAACCAACATGGTAAATGGAAGCCTAAAGAAACAAATATTGACGCCAGAAATTATTTTCCAGATTGAATTATTTTAGATTCATAACAAGAGGGGAAAATTGTAAAACAGGGATGGGGCAAGAAAAGTTAACAAAGAATAAACTTAAACTTTAAAAAGAATTGAAGATACCCACCAGCTACTAAAACTTAGTGGTTTCTCACACAGATCCGTAAATACATGAAAGCACCTATAATGCATAAGATTAACCCAGCCACTTCAGCGTGAAATTTCCAGGTTAAAATACAAGGCCATCCTACCCATGTCAAATTTTACCTCTTAAAACTAGAGATGTTGCATATGTAGTCAATGTACTTTTGTCTGCCTTAATTTTACACTAAGCATTATACCATTATTACATACGTTGACCTCAAAGAACAACATACACTAAACTGCTTCATATGTAAAGTTTGGAGGCCAACTTACTTACCCCATTTCATTTCATGTCAAAATTTCAGGAAGCTTTATCCCAATTATCAGATACAAAAGACTTGCAAGAGTAGTTATAATAGATAGTTCTTAAATTTGCCACACCTTTAGAAATAAATTTGGGTAAAATCCTAGCTTCAAATGTACAAATTTGTGGACCAGCAAATCTAATGCAGAAAATCAATAAAAAGAAAACAATTTTCATCCAACAAAAAGGCACCTACAGGCTTTTCTTGCCAATACCTGTCTATGACCGATATGACGTACAAGAACTGCAAAGCAGCCCCAATGGCAAAAAAGACTCCCCAGAAAAACTGGTCAGCCCAGAAACACAAAACACTGATCACTGCAAGATAAGTGGTGAGGATGTGGACCGAGACCTTCATCATTTGACTGCCCCGAGAACCCAACAACAACAACCAACTCCATCCAAGAACAGACCCAACTCCACCGGCAACAGCATAGAGAGGCCATAAATCCTCGGTCAAACCGTTTTGATTCTCCGAAAACGGGGCAGTATACCTATCAATATTGAGTCTATTCTCCTTCTCAAACCTATTGAAGCCGAGAAGCCCCAGAAGGAACCCCATGCCAATCAAATGAATCAAAAATATTCCTAACCAAAAAACGTCATGCCACCCACGTGTTTGCTGCTGCACGATCACGACTTCACTAACGCCCCCACTTCTCCGACCCCGCCCCGCATTCTGTCAAAAACAAAAAAAGTGATTAAACAACCATGTTGAAAATGTCCCAATTGAAATCTCACTCCTTTCTCGAAAGTTGAATTCAACTATTAGATGCTAATTGGAACAACCGCAACAAAATCAGTGAAATTTTGCATTTAGAGAACTAACTCTGAAGTGAGGGAAAAAAAGAGAAAATGCCTGACACCAGAGAGTAATTGCGGTACCTGATCGGAGGTGTTGACGAAACCGGAATCGGAGGAGGCGGATGATAGAGGAGAGTCCGTCATTGGGAGCGATGGAGTAACATTACAGAGATTAACAATATATAAGAGATCATAATGGAGATAGAACCACAGAGGAAAACTTGACCACCAAGTCGAAAAGTTGTGAGAACAGAAGAAGGTCAATGGATGGTGATTTTAGGGTTTTTGACTCGTCCAAAAAGAAAAAAAGAATATAGAATTGAGAAGATTGAACTGAAACTCAACGGCTAACAGAGAGAGAGGAACAGAGAAACACAGAAGTGCAGAGAGGTATCGGTGCGTCGTGATTCGGCACAGTCGCTGTCGATGGGCTTTTGGAGTTTCGAAGGCCAAGAGACAGACTGTCTTGGCCACCACGCGCCATGATGAAACCATCTTAGCCTCTCCTTCAACGTGGGAGCAACGGCACTGTAATAGTAACTGTTTACAAAAAATCTGATGAGATTTCCTTTGTAAAGTGAAGGAAACAGGGACGCAAGATTTTTAAAAAAAAAAATACTAGCCGTTCTTGATTATTCAGACTTTGAAAAAATTATATATATGTTAGTTATTTGTAATAAATGTGTATTCATATTTCATTGATTAAAAATATCTTCTCTAATTAACTTTGTTGGAAATTATTTTTATGGAAATTTTTTTAGTATAATTGAATCAATAAGAATATTTTAAGGAAAAAAAATTTTAAATTTGAGATGAAAAAAATGGATTGTAGCCAACATAATAAACTCCTAGTCAACTTCCCAACCCAAAAGGTTGGGCATTTTTATCAAAACATTACAAACAGAAAAAAAAAATAAAGAAAAATGATATCAAGATTCCAATTAAGAGAAATAATATCAGAAAAGTACTATAAATTGTCAATAACAAGTAAAAGAACAACCATTAATAAGTGGAGGAGCTACTATTAATAAATTTTGAGACTTTTTTTATATTATTTTTCCAAAAAATAAATTATCGAACTGCAATAGGATGGGAAGTATTTACCAAAATATTACGTCATAAATATTTTCTACTGGAAAATGAGTTTAGATTTTAAAATAAGTTGTTCATGTTCAGACAGATTTTTTTAAAATAAAAAAAAATTGAAATCGTTCTTTCAGCATTGGGGCAAAACTTTTTCTTCAGCGAATTAACTTTGTCGCCTCACAAGCATTTATTTATAATTTTCACTGAAGTAAAAGTTTTGCTATATCGTCCTTGAGGAGTTGAGGTTGAGGGGAGCAGTTTTAATTTTTTTTTTTTTTTAAAAAAAAGACTTGTCTGGCATAGAACTCATTCTTAAGGTGAATGTCTTCTTTGAAAATCCAAAATCGTTCTTTAGGAAAATGATTTCTTGTGAATAAGGCTAAAGGAATTAAATATTGAAAATTGAAAGGTGAATAGTATTTTCAGTTAAATCGCTGGCAAGACAGTGAGATTGTCATGTGGTTTTTGAAGACCAGATGATGAGAAAAAATTATAAATTTTACAGGGTGAAATTAAACATCATAAGCTTTAATTTGATAGGTTATATGAATCAATTGAAGCTATGTACAAAAAGATATGAATTTTTGAAGTTAGCCTAGAAAATCTGGAAAGTTTCTGGAGCAGCATTCAAATATTGAAAATCTGGAAATGATATGATCATAGCTAGTAAAATTCCATATTTTTCCTTGAAACTAGATTCAATAAGGGTTCCATAGCTTTTAGAATCACTCCAAAACGATTTCTACAAAATTAGTTATGATTTTTCAAAGTTAGGGTAGAAAATTTGCCAGAATTGGCGTTATTCCAAAAATTGAAAATAAAATGTGTTAGAAATTGATTAATGAAATTAAAATGCCAATTGTCATGATCATGTAAGGAAGGGATTAAATTATAATGGATTTATATGAGCACATGTCAAATTACTTTAAAATAATGCTACATGGACAAATAATGATGAATTGAGTGCATGGAAGAGTGTAAGATTGTACTTAGTTAGAAAAAGCAATTAGTTTAGTTAGGGCATAGGAGGGAGCACGTTTTTTTTAACAAGAAGGGAATCTAGTCCAATTCCAATTGAAGCCAAATGATGAGAGAGTATGGCATAAAGTGGAAGGCATGGGTGAAAGTATGGATTGGGAGGTATGGTGCAAAACAAGTATTGAAATCTTAACCCTTGATGAGATCAATGGAGCATAGTGAATGGAGAAAATTTATGAAGCATCATCCTCTTTCTCTTGCCTTCATTTTTGTCAGTTGCAACAAGAGAAGAGAGGGAGAGAGTTTTGAAGAGTTCTTGAAGACTTAGAAAAAAGGAGGAAGAAGATTAAGGTAAGTAGGTGTTGACTTAGTGATTTGGTTACATATTCTTGTGTAACACTTTCTCTAAGATTCTTTTCTTCATGTATTCATGTGTTTAGCAAGACAAGGCTCCAAAGAAGAGATGGAGTTAAGGTGCTAAGTTTGGAAATAAGAGGGTAATTTCATAAACTTGCTCTCTTGTGGTTGTAGTGTTGTTGTTAGTGACATTTCTTAACTTTTCAAGTTTCTTGGTTGAGTTGAAAAATTGGGAAAGTTATAACCCTAAGGGGTTATGCTGCCCAAATCTCTTTAAATCATAATTAAGATGTGTTTAAACAAGTTAATAAATGATTAAAAATAGAAAAGTACAAGTTTTGGAAGCTAAAACACAATTTCATTTTTCTATTTTTCTTGAAATATTTCGTCCAGCACTGTTTTAAAGGGTAGGAATTGGATTTTTATGAAATAAATGGTTCCATTGGATTCAGTGGGCAAAAATAGGTGGGGTTACAGTTTGGCACTTTTTCGGTAGAGGCCAAAAAAGCATAATTACGAAAACACTACTGAAATCCCTAAATAAGGGCTATCAAGGGTATTTTCATAATTTGACAGTGAATTTGGTGATTTTGAGCCCAGAAATGGATTCCTTGGGCAAAAATACATCAGAATAGCCTTAGTCAAAATTTTGGGAAAACGTGCCATCGGGCTGGGAATGATTGATCGGGCAGGGTCCCGAGGGCATTTTGGTAAAATTTTATAATAGACTAATATAACCACAACAAACATTATAGAAGAGTCTAAAATGATACTTGGATAGGTTATGGCCTATTTCTGGTACATTTAATATTTTAGTACCAAGTCGAACACTAGAAACGACACGTTTTACGAGGCACACTGAAAAAGGGGTTTTATAACACCCCAAATTTTGATTAAGAGCTAATGGGAATTATTGAGAATGTAATTGTGGATTAAAGTTGAATTAATGTGTATTTGTGATAATATTATCTAATATGTCATAATTGATGGAAAATTGATAGAATGGAATTATTGGCTTTAAGTTGGTGATTATTGGGGAAATTAATTATTAAGAGGAAATAAAATGTGTGATTAAATGACTAATGGACGGATTAGAGAAGCTAATTGGAGACTTAGTGTATGTGAGCTAATGAGAAGTGAACACTTGGCAAGATCACATGTGAAGGAATTGGGAGAAAAGTCAAAATGTATTTTTTTTAAATCAGTTTCTCTCTACTCTCTTTCCCTCTTTCTCGCTGAAAACTGAAATGGAAACGGAGTATAATCATTTCCCTTCCTCATCACTCATCTCTCTCCTTCTCTCTTCCATTTTTGGTGTTCTTTCTGCAGAAAAAAAAAAGAGGAAGTGTCAAGGTAAGTTCTTGCCATTTTGACCCTCTTAATGACCTCTAATGGAAAAACTCCCTTCTTCAATCTTGTTCCTTACATTGAGAGCTTCGACTCTATGGTTGTAGATTTACCATTGGTGGTGATTTGAACTCTCAAGGAGATATAGAGTTTAGAGAATCAAAAAAATCCTTTGGAAAAGGTTGAAGAGGTGAGTGAGTTAAGCATTTTGATATAAGTTTTGTGGTAATTTGGTTAAGTTGGAATTTCTGGGAATTTAGCCCTATTTTCGAAAATTAGGGTCTTGTGGTGTTTGAGTTGTCGTCGTCATGGATATGATGTTTTGAGATGTATCTTGGATAGATAGAATTTGATTGAAGCTTAAATGCCAAGTTTGACAATTTTGAGATTTTTGTTGAACATAGGCCAAAAACAGAACATATAGATGGAATGAGAATTTGGTTATTTTGATGTTTCCATTGTGTTCCTTGTGGAAAATTGTGTGGGAGTAGTGTTGGATATGAATTTTGAACAATTGGGAACTTAGTTTTAAAATTGGCAAGTCTTGGTTAGTGAAAAACTCTGTTCTGGCAGTGGATTTGCATAGACGTTTTAAAATAGCAAATGGTGTTGAGAAATTCTGAAACTTTCCAGTCTTAAATTTCACTTGCCAAGCTTCAAAATGGACATATATTTCATGTCATTTCAATTTGAGAGCTAGGAGTTATGACTGTCCAAAGTTTGATGTTAAATCTGGGAACAATTCTGGAGCACTGTGGACATTTCTTAAATTCTGTATTTTTGTGGTGATTTCTGGTAATGGTCCATATTTTTCTAGTAAAGAGCACTTAAATAGCTTTCAATGGGATTTGGGATCACCTCATTTTGATTTTTTTAGAATTAGTTATGATTTTTCGAAGTTCAGCCAAGAAACAGAATTTTCCTGGCCGTAGCCAGAAAATTCTTCGTTACAGCCAGAAACCTTCTGTGCTGTTTCTGGCTGCAGCCAGAAAATTCTTGGCTGCAGCCAAAAACTTTCTGTGCTGTTTCTGGCCACAACCAGAGGTTTCTTGGCTACAGCCAACCCCTGTTTTCAGCACCGTGTGATTTTGAAAAGTGGTTTCTAACCTAGTACTTCCTAATCCTTATAGGCTATTGTTAGAGACTTTCATAGCTACTTAAGGGACTTTAATGATAACCAAATCTAAGTGTTGATGAGTCAATTGAGTATTGGAATAGAGAATGATACTTCGTCCTTAATTATGACTTTAAGATTTGATATTTGCCCAGATCGTAAAAGGTCTGTGCCTGGTCAAGAACGGAAAGACCAAGATAGTAACACTTTATCCTATATCATGTATATTGCATTGCTTGTTTGCATTAGTCATTGAATATAGATACAGTGAAGGGACGTGGCGAAAGCCCAATCTCAAATACAGATACAGTTGATAGGACGTGGCGAAAGCCCGACCTTGAATACAGATACAGTAAAGGACGCGGTGTAAGCCCGACCTTGTATACAGTGAAGGGGGCGTGGCAGTGTGCCCGGCCTCGAATATTGATTACTGCATTGTGATATATGTTTACTTGCTTTGTTTAATATGCATCATATATGTAAACTGTTGCTGCTGGGATTCTCTAGAATCTCATTCTTTCCAAATAACATTTTTAGACAGGGCAAGTAGATCGAAGAACAACCAAGTGAGCAAGGACGATTAGGACTACTGGCGGTAGTCTTAGTTAGATATTTTGGTTTATACTGAACTAGTTATCATTTTGGGATAAATGTAGCTATTGAATATATCATAGCATGATAGTTTTGTGTAATCCCGGGTATGGATATTGAGATAAGCAATGATGCCTTATATAAACCTTTGGATTAATGTTATTATCCCGGGGGTATGTCAGGAATTGTGTTGATACTCTGATATTGTATATGTGACTTACCGAACAGGCCTATTGCTTTTACTTTGAAATGAATGGAGATCTATTTGTACAAGTGTTGAAAAAAAATTTGAATTACCCTGGATCTCTCATTCGATTATGAAACGTGTTTAAATGCTAATTGTGGTCTTTATTGAGGCAGGGGTTACAGGTTTAACAAACTTCGAGGTAAAGACTACCATCTTTCATACACTATGTGAATAATATGTATTTGTTACTGTATTTTGTGATATTGTTGCGTGCTAGAGGCACAGTACCTAGTTGTGGTTCGCTACACAACAACAGTATATCGAAAAATCCTAGCTGTGGTCGATGACTCGGTTGAGGTATATTATCAGAAATTCTAACTATAGTCAGTCACTCGGCTAAGGTAAATCTATATGAATCAAATCGAACTTTCATTTTTGCCTAATATAGTGCATTGCATATTTAATTTTCACATTTTATTTTTCGATCATATGTCTCTACAGGGATTCTTCAGAATCTCACCCATTTTCAAAAACAAATATCTCAGCTAGTGCCAGTGGATCGAAGGGCAAAGGCGTGGACACCGAGAACTAATTAGCTCGTGTCTTAAGGTGAGGGCAATATAGTGGTTATAATTAGTTTATGCCTTAGATATTTTGGATTATCCTGTAAATATTAAGTTTTCATGGTATTTTCTGTATTTTATTGATAAACGATATTGGTATTGTAAACAAATATTTTTATCAGTATAATTGTACCTTTCTGTATACCCATTGAATTCCGTCTTTATTATTCTCTGATTATCGAAATGGAAACGAGGGTTGACATATGAAATATGGGCTATGATCAAAAAACTTTAACATAATAAATAATAAATATAAGGTCAAATTATACAAAACTCCTATGAACTTTAAGTCAGTTGCATTAATAATATGCAATTGGAAAAAAAGGGTTTTCTCTTAATGCTAAACTGACAATTGAACCCTTTTATAAATATCATATAAGTAGGATAAAATTATTAAATTACATAGAATTCCATATAAGATGTGAGGTGTCTAATATCGATATGAGTGGCAATTTTCGTTAAAAATCTAATGGTGAGTTAACAGCAAGGAGCTCATGATAACAAGATAAAAAATTGAGGGGATTAAATTTAAATCTTAAAATATCAGGATAGTTACATACAACTGAATCAAAATTAAAAGAATTTTTATAATTTAACATAAAGATAAACAACTTGAACTAAGTATTTTTGTACCATAAATTTTGTAGTGATGTGATCGAGCTTTTCAGGTCACTAAAGAGACAGTTCATGGCTCCAGCCTCCAAGTGAGCAAAGGGTTTAAAGGCCGCTATGAATAGAAATATAAATATATGAAAATATACATGCAATTATGCGTCATCATGTTGTGGTAGGAAAAACTCACTTGATTGATTTAATTTCCAGCTTCGTTATCTGTCAGAACGTGGACCAATAATGTTAAGGATGATATTATAAATTTATTTTTTTTAATCAAAATAAAAAGTGTATCTCAACACCCCCACTAGGTCAGTTCCATTGAAAAAATTGTAACTAGGTCTTAATTAACAGACTCAATGATAATCTGGTCCTTCGAAATCATCAAATTACAGTTAAATCCCAAGAGACCTAGGCGCTATTAATCCAAAACATAAAAGTATAATTTTGTCCATTTGTTAATAATGACAAATTTAGAACAACCAATGACAAGTTTATAGCACCCAATGACAATTTTAGAGCATCTAGTGATTGTTAATTGTGTGGTATCTTTATAATTTATATTGTTGTTTCATTGAGTGTATGGGAAGGTATGAATTTTTGCTACGGAGATTGTGCTATATTTTTGTGTACTTAGACAGGGATAAATGAAAAGGATGAAGCTTTAAGTGTTTATAACTCTTGTTATATGATTTCAAAATATGTCGTCAATTCGGTGCTCTAAAGTTGTTAATGTAGTTGTTAATAACAATTTTGTTCTATAGGGTGACAGAAAAGATGACGAGTGCATTTGGAAAGCATATATTATGTTTCTTGCACATGGGTGGACAATTTTAAAATATAGGAGAATATAATTTGCAATATGTGAGGGATAGCATTAGAACAAAATCCATAAAAGAAGGCACTGCATATGTGATAGCAAAAAAAAAAAAGGCACTACATATGAGGAGTTGAGAACAATTGTAGCATCAATTGTTAGAAAAAAAAAGTAGTAAAAATTTCATGAACTTCACATTTGATGTAACAACCTTTGTGGACCTTGGATTCAATTTAATGGAGAAAATGATCATGTGTATGAAGGAGAGAATGAAGATGACAATACAAAATCAATAAGGAATGATGCAAGAGATAAACAATATGTGTAAATTGTATTTGCTTTTTCAATTAATTTTTTTGTAGTCACTTGTTGTCGTATAAATTGTCATTGGATGCTCTAATCTTATTATTGGTTGCTTTAAACTTGTCATTACTAACAAATAAGCAAAATTGTACTTTCATATTTGAAATTAATAGCACCTATGTCCTTTTGAACTGCACTGCGCAATTTGATAACTTTGAGAAACCAAGTGGCCATTAAGTCTATTAATTAGGACCTGTTTGTAAATTTCCGAGATATATATGAGCAGAGTTTTAGCTCATAAAATACAGAAACACTTTTTTCAATTGCTCACAAATTGGGGCCACTGGGATTAAAAATAGGGTTAATATAACTTTTGGTCCCTGAAGTTTGATCCAATTTTGGTTTTGGTCCCTGAAGTTTGAAATATGTGGTTTTGGTCCCTGAAGTTTGAAATCGGTGATTTTGGTCCCTAAAATTTCATCCGATTTTGGTTTTGGTCCCTCAAATTTGAAAAGGACTTGGCGACCCAATTAAAAAACCCGACCCGACCTGGAAAAAAAACCAAGTCCTTTTCAAACTTGAGAGACCAAAACCAAAATCGGGTGAAACTTCAGGGACTAAAACCACCGATTTCAAACTTCAGGGACCAAAACCAAAATCGATTGAAACTTCAGGGACCAAAACCACCGATTTCAAACTTCAGGGATCAAAATCAAAATTGGATCAAACTTCAGGGACCAAAAGTTATATTAACCCTTAAAAATAATAGTAGATGGGGATGGCATATGTTGGCCCATCTTTTTCCTTTTTTTCTTATTAATAAAAAAATGGTGCATGGAAAATGCATAAAAAGCTAGATTCTTTCCTTCAGAAAAATGGATATTAGAGTTATTTTTTCAACTCCAAAAGTTAAAGGTCAAAACATTTAATATGATATTGGCAACAACCAAAAAAAAAAAAAAAACCTTTTAATGTGATCACAGCATTAGCATCAATAATAGTCCTAACCAACCTAGCCAACCAAAAGCCAAAGGAAAAGAAAGAAAGAAAGTAGTCTAAACCAAAAATTATAAATTACACAGAATTTGAAAAAATAAAGTATATCATTTATATAATTTATTGACAAATTTATTTCTCGTAAAATTTCATGGATCATATATGAAGTTGAATTGAATTTAAAATATTGTTCTAAAAAGACAAATCTAGATTTTGATTATATATTATTTGATGCTTGGTTTTTATTAAATTTCAGAAATATAATATATTTGATGCCTTGAAAGCATTTTTAGTCTAGTCAAACAAGTAACGAAGTACAAAAAGGTGGCATGAATAAACTACAAAAATTAGAGTTATCTACACTACATGCCAAACACATAATGAAAAAAACGATAAAAAAGATGACCCCGACAGAACACCTACAAATACATCCCTTTTATTGCTGTAATATTATGATATGACTTTTGGCGAATCATTGGCAAAAAAAGACATTTGGCGAATCAAATGGCGGCTTGATTTTCTTATCCAGAAAATTGCCAATGAAAAGGACTATGAAGAGTTTCAAACGTATTACCAAAATTAGATTATATCATTTTCTTGGCGGCACTTGTTCACTTGTCCGGCTCGTTTCTTATATTTAGTGTGTGTTTGAATTAATTTTTTAGAATAGTTTTTACGATTTACGACGTAAGTGTGTGAGAGGGATTTTGTCTTGGGTTGCGCAAACCTAGGTTTGGAAACTTCCCATACATCTACTTAGATTGTTTGGAGGATTGATCCGTTTTGAGCCACCCAGAACCGGTGATTAAGTCGGAAACCGGAGTAAAGCCGAAACCTAGAGCAGATTTAAGAAAATCGAACGGATCTGAAAATTTATGGATCTAAGAAAAATTCTTCCCTTGTCACTCTATTCCCACACTTGCAGGAGGAACAACCAAGAAGAGAAAAAGAAGAGGGAGAAAATAATAAAGATGACGAAGAAAAATTAAAAAACGATGCCAAATAAACTATACCCACCACATTTTCTTTTAGTTCTTTTTCACCACATATGCTAGTCGTTCAATCATGGAGTTTGAGAGGCAGCAGACTCTTTGGTTAAAATAATGTCACAGAGTTCAGACACTGAGAAGATTAAAAGAGTAGCAAGGAAAGATGGTTTTGTTGTTTTTTTATCCGCAGCTAAAAATGATGGTTCTACAAACAAAGAAATGTTTTTTATTCACTCTTTTATTCCAACATTCTGAAAAATTTGATCGCTCATTGAAAGAATGAAGCAGCATTTAAATTCACTTTACTTTTGCTTCTTGTAATACGTGAAGGCTGAAGAGACTTTTATTCTTTTCTTCCATTTATTTTTCCCATTTTCAATTAATTATCTTTTATATTTTTATTTGTCAGAATTGTCTTTTATATTTTTAATTTTATTTTTATATTCCATTAATTTAATACTTTTATATAAAATAATACTTTGGCCAAAATAGCAAATGACTTAGTATAAACTTAAATATGTTGGCCAAAAAAATATATAATTAAATACACACACACACACACACATATCCCCACACTATTTAATTTTCTAAAAATTTTTAAATAATCAAATATTTGAGTTCTTGCACATATATTTTTTTAAACAAATTTCTTACATATATATTATTTTATAGGTATATAATAATATTTTTATTTTAATTATTACGTCACTGGCTCGATTGAACGGTCAAACCGTTACAACCATTTAGATTGTGACCCGCTAATCTTTCAGGTTTAACTTCCGGTTCGGCTTTTAAAATATTGATATGAAGATTATAAAATATTTTTAAAGTCATATATGAGATTTATTTTTTAATTACCTATTATTTGTTGAACCGGTACTATTATTATTCTTATTCAGTTACTCTATTATTTAGCCAAGTACTATACCTCTGTAATCGGGAAAAAACAAAGTACTATACTTCTACAGTATTTAACTAAGCGTGTGTTCGGCAAATGATAACAAAAGTGATTATTAGCTGAAACCAAGGTTTTGGGATGAAGGTAGCCGAACACACCAAAAAAACAAATAATCCCATTTTTTATCAAAATCCCGTTTTTCATCAAAAAAAGCTATTATCATCAGAAGCTGTTTTTCTTCACTTTTAAACTCAGACTATTACCGTTGGGACTAATTATTATCACTGACCCTGTACTTTTCTCTTCCCTCTTTTCCTTTTCTCTTTCCGTTTCGCGTCGACCTTCATTCTTGTCTTCTCCATTTTCTCGATCGGCATTCTCCTCCGTTTCCTTCTCCGTTTCCCTTATCGGTCGGCGTTCTCATCTTCGAATTTCGGCCGTCAACAGATCCCATCTGCACCTTGTCGTTCCCATTCTCTTTCAGATCGGAAAAGCTTCGCTTCGCGGCTTCGATCTGAAACACATTCCCTTCTCTCGCGGTGAACGGAAAGTGGTGAACATATTTTCGATGTGTTGACGGAAAATCGCTTGCAAAATTGACGGAAAATCTCTTGAGAAATCTTGCTTGCAACTTTGTGAGGTTCGGCGATCTAGATCTAGCCGGCGACTTCGGTGCAGATTCCTCTATCTGTGGTGGTTCTAAGGTTCAACTCCAGGTACGCATGTGCATATATGATTTGTGGTGGTAGCTCATAGTTCCGTTTGTGTGTCATTTTCCTCTGCGTCTGTGGTTTGCTTCTATTCTGTGCTTATGGTGCTGTGGTTATGGTGTTGTTCTGTGCTTATGGTGCTGTGGTTATGGTGTTGTGGTGATGGTACTCTGGTTTTGGTTTTGGTGTGAGCAATTGGCAGGCTGTAGCTTCTGTATTAGAACGAAGGACTGGAACTCAATGCTCTAATAGGTTGATCAGCTTCTGATCAGCTATGTTATGAGTTATTTTATGACTTCACATATTCTTAAAGGTTTTCCATGGAAGTATGCTACTCAAAGTGTCACGATTCATTTTATTTCTTGCATATGGTAGTTGATGGAGGAATTCGCAGTACCTTACGTCTAGATGATGTTATTAGCTCCTAAAGACAAATTAACATTCAATAGTTTTTATTTTGTTTTGGCTCCCATTTGAACTGCAGCTGAACTGATTTTTCTTCCATATCAGGATTTGTCACTTGGATAATTGTTTTCCATTTAATGCTATCCAAAGCATAATGCCATAAATCTTGACTGTTCTTCTTTGCTTTATTGAAAGAAATATGAATGGTGATTTGTACGTTGCTGGAATTGAAAGATTTCATTGCTTGTTTCCTTTCCTTGAATAATAGGGACACAATAATATAGGAATTTGCTGGGGCTCATAAAATTTTTTTAACTTATATTTTTTGCAAGCTTGTGAACTATTGAAAAGGATGTATATCCTTGAATATAAAAATGATACTCATATTAAGGATTGACACAAGAAACTTAAACTTGTGATTTTGTTGCACAATTTTGTGCTTTTATATTTCATGTCCTGATAAGTATCTGCTAATTGTTTTCGGCACCCCTCTCCCATCTTTCTTTCTTCATATTTTATTTGAGACAAATGTTGCTGCTTTTACTTATTATAGGTTTTATTTTACAAACTTATAGTTTCTGTAAGCAAATGATGCGGGTAAAGTTCATATTTGTATTAATGTTACATGATTGCTTGTAGAGAGGAGAGAATTAGGAATTATTTGATCATCTGATTTAGTTAGTCAAATAATGCAGTAATTTTGAAGTCAAGACCCTCAACATTACACCTTGCTTAATTCCATTGAGATTTTTTTGAATGTGGGTATGAAATTGTTTTTTCCCTTATTCCCTCATTGGCCATTGAGATAGTTGCCTCTTGGTCTAACTTCCTGATTGAGTCTTTAAGCAAGCAGGGCTTTATTTTGTTTGCTTTACTATTTCTGCTTCCTTGTCCATTTCATGTATTAATTGTCAACTTAGCAGCATAATGAGTAAGGTGAAAGCATCCTGGGATGTAAAGAGCACGAAAATTTTCATTGACTTGTGCATAGAACAAGTTGAGAAAGGAACAAGAAAAAGCACTAGCTTCAAAAAGAAGGGGTGGAAAGAGATATCTGAAGGCTTTATTGCAAGGACAGGCAGATTATACGACAAGGGGCAGTTCAAAAACAAATACGATGCCCTTCGAAAGGAGTGGCAACTGTGGGATCGGTTGTTAAATGAAACTGGAGTTGGATGCGACGATCAGAAGAAGACTATTGTTGTTGACGATGATTGGTGGGAGAAGAAGCTATTGGTTAGTGATTCACTTATGCGAACGGCCATTTTTATTTCCATAACATCGTGCTTTTATGAACTTGTGTAATGAATTTGGTGATTCACGTACAATAAGTTCTTGGTTACAATAAATTCAGAAATAATGGCCTCTAATTCCAAGAAGAATTAACCCGCCTGTTTTCAAGTGTGGCGGCCACGAGAACAAATAATTGAGCACCTTCCTCCATGTCTCTCCCAAACCCTACCAAGACCACCCCTGATGTCGAAATACAAGAAGGGTCAGGAGACAGTGATGAGGTGTTAGGGACAGCGACTGGATTGAGTAGGGAGTTCAATTCAATCAATTTCAATAACACCGGTGGAGGCAGTGGAGGGAATAATGACAGAGGAAAGGGAATAAGTGGTGGAGAGAAAGCAAGTAGTGGTGGTAGACCGACAAGCTCACTGGGGGTGAGGAAGAGGGGTGCCCCAATGAAAAAGAAAGGGCCTGCATCGTATAAAATTGCCGACGCCCTGACTAGGATAGCTGATGCCACTGACATTGATGTGGAACTTGCAAGAAGGATGGAAGCAGAGGCCCGTGCAGCAAGGATGGCTGCAGAAGCCCGAGCAAATGAGTTTTCAATATTGGGAGTCATGAATCATCTTAATCAAGTCGCTGAAATAACCAATGATAAAGACTTCTATATGCGCTATGCACACCTCCTTATGAGGGATTCAGCTGCAAGGGAAATGTACGCGGCAATGAAGGAAATGAAGGATACACTAGTTAAGTTTCTTAGGCATGAATGCTATGGACACTATTGATGTGTATTAAGAACGTTGTTGCTATGTACTTAATGACTATTATATTTACGTTTCTATTGATCAAGTCACTTTATACGTAATGTAATGTTATTTCTTTATCAATGATATGTGTGTGCATCTTATTAATGTATACTTGTGGTCGTTTTTGTTTTATATAAGTTAATGTATGTGTGTACAGGTAAAGGCAGATATGGAGAATACTATGAAATTTATTGCAAAGAATAGAAAACGGCGATTACAGAGAATCCGAAAAGTGGCCGCATATGTTGGTGCATATGCTCAGCAATTTTTATGTAAACAACTGCGGCACACCAGTGAGTTTACAGGTGCTGTATGGGTGCGTGATGTGTTACGCGGCAATTCTGCCCGTTGTTATGACATGTTTATAATGGAACTGAATGTCTTTCATGAATTCTTCTTTGAAATGCAACGACATGGTCTGAGGGAAATGCGAAATGTGGGCATTAAACTACCCCAACTGAATGTATTGGCATTAAACTTATTCTTTCATGCAAATAAATATTATTTGGTGGATGCCGGCTACCCTACACCAACTGGATATCTGGGTCCATACAGATGCGAGTGTTACCATCTCCCTGACTTTCGGAGGTTATCTAGGCTTGAAAATGACAATGAAAGCTTCAATTACTTGCATTCAAGTCTCAGGTGCACAATAGAAAGAACATTTGGGGTTTGAAAGAACAAGTTCGCAATCTTACAGACAATGCGTAGCTATAGTTTTCCCACACAGGTTAAAATTGTTTGTGCGACGATGGCCATACACAATTTCATCAAAAGAACTTCTATTTCTGATCCTGACTTCCGCCACCATGAACGAGAGGATAGTTTGTTTGATGTCGATGGCCCTGACGCTATAGATTCTTCAATAATACCTTCATTACTCGCATCTTCATCTGACATGGCTTCTCTTCGTGATTCGATAAGAGATCAGATCATTTATTATACGCAAGAGCATTAGTCATGTGAATGTTTTTGTATTTTTTCGTACTCTCTTTTTGACAATATGTTAAATGGTATTTTATCCATATTTTGACTTACTCTGTTATTGACATTTACTCGAAATTTGTACTTTGGTGTTTTGTAGAAAAGATTTCTTATTTTAGCAATTTTTTAATATACTTTTATAATATATATATATATATATATATCTCTTTAGAGACTAGGCAGGAGTGGTAAAAAACAGAAATTAAAGACACAGACACACTTGCAAAAATCAAAACCATTCCAAAGAATTTAATGAAGAATAATATATATATATATATATATCTTTAGAGACTACGCAGGAGTGGTAAAAGAAACAGAAATTAAAGACACGAACACACTTGCAAAAATCAAAACCATTCCAAAGAATTTAATGAAGAATAATACAGTGGGTTTGGCAAGAGATAACCCAGGTTGTGAAAGGAGATGAAAATTAATATAGTATACGCCTTCAATATGTACGTTTGATCTAATTTTGTAATTTACTACATAATTGACTAATGTTATAATTTTATAATTTTTGCATCTATCTTTTTATATTACATAATTGACAAATGTTATAATTTAAAAATTTTTGGACAAATTTATTTCATTTATTGTAATTATTATGCAATTTAATGTCAAATAATACTTAAAATATAATTTTATCCTTTATATGTAATTATCATAAAAGTTAATGCCCTTTTTAGTCATTTGACCATGAAAAAAGCTATTCTGATAAAATCATATAAACACTCTCATTTTATCAAAATCACTTTTTCTCATAATCTATTTTCCTATAATCTATTCTCCAAAAGCTATTCTCTCCAGAATCTATTCTCCAAAAGCTAATAAAAACACACCCTAACAAACAAATCTTTGACTTTACACGATTCCCTAAAAGTTCAAACCTTAACTATTCCATATCAAAACCATTTTATTCCATTAATTCAATTGACTTCTTTTACAAGATAGAGGACTAGAACAATGTACCAAAATGAAAATATATGAGCCTATTTGGTTTAACCTCATTATATAGTTAATAATAATAATCATAATTATATTATCAAGATAAGAATATTTTGTAGTTTTTTAGAATCGTAATTTATTGTAATTATTTCATTTATTGTAATTATTATGCAATTTAATGTCAAATAATACTTAAAATATAATTTTATCCTTTATATGTAATTATCATAAAAGTTAATGCCCTTTTTAGTCATTTGACCATGAAAAAAGCTATTCTGATAAAATCATATAAACACTCTCATTTTATCAAAATCACTTTTTCTCATAATCTATTTTCCTATAATCTATTCTCCAAAAGCTATTCTCTCCAGAATCTATTCTCCAAAAGCTAATAAAAACACACCCTAACAAACAAATCTTTGACTTTACACGATTCCCTAAAAGTTCAAACCTTAACTATTCCATATCAAAACCATTTTATTCCATTAATTCAATTGACTTCTTTTACAAGATAGAGGACTAGAACAATGTACCAAAATGAAAATATATGAGCCTATTTGGTTTAACCTCATTATATAGTTAGTAATAATAATCATAATTATATTATCAAGATAAGAATATTTTGTAGTTTTTTAGAATCGTAATAAAGTTTACTATAGTAATAATGATTATCAAAAAAATTGGTAATCCTATTAGCCCATTTGGTTTAATTCCATAGGAGAGGATTATATGTAATCCTGATGCAACAGATTGATTACAACATTTGGTTGAACTTATATAATGTAAATAGGATTACATTTTGTCATCTTGATTACATTATTTGATGTAATCAGAATTACACTGCTAAGACTTATCAATGGGAATGCAGACATCCTGTAATCAAGTGAAAAAAATACTATAGCTATTATAATTTTTTAAATTGACCAAAGTGCCCACCCATGAAGGTAGTTAAAAATTAAATAATTACCACCATTATATATTAAAAAATTAATTCATTATATAAAAATTTAAAAATATTCCCCATTAAAAAAATTAAATATTATATTTCACCATTAAAAAATATTAAAATATCCCATAAAATAATATTCCCACCATTAAATATTAAAAAATTACCATAAACCCAACTTGTACATTACATAATATTTTCATCATTAAATATTAAAAGAATTACTATGAACCCAATGTGTACACTACACAAATTGAAAAATTACCATGAACCCAACGTCTATATTATACATATATGTGTAATCAGAGGTAATTTTGTCTCTTACTATATTATTCTCATATATTTTTATGTTCAATGTAAGCCAATCAAACGTTTTTATGCATATTGCATCATCTTTCCTTCATGACAAACCAAACAAATTTATGTAGTCATCATTTCATTACATTCCATTATTTTACCTCCGATTCCTTAAACCAAATAAGTACTAAGAGCCCGTCTGGCTCAACTCTATTGTATGCTCGCAATGGTAATCATGATTGCATTATCAAGAAAAGAGTGTTTAGTTGCTCTTTAGCATGGTAATAGGGTTTACCATGATAATCATGATTACCCAAAAAGTGGTAATCCTCATTCATACCTCTCTCCTATGAATATTCATTACCACCCATTGCATTGTTGAAAAGTCCAATTTACCCTTTAGTCTCATTTTTCTCTATTTCACCTGACATGCCACGCCAAAACTACTACCACCACTACCTCTTCCCCCACTACCGTCGTCATCGGCACCTTTACCATTGTAGTGTCGCCACCATGACAGCTGCTACCACCGCCACCGCCACTACCACCACCTCCTCCTCCCCTGTTGTCATTGCCACTACTTCCACCATTACCTTTTCCTCCTTCTCTGCCACTGGTGCCACTGCCTCATCCTTCACCATTGTCTCTGTCACCACTTGCCATTGCCACCGCTACCACCATTACCTCCTCCTCCTCCTCTACCGCTGCCGCCACCACCCCCCATTGCCAATACCTCCACCATTGCCACGGCCACCATGACAACTGCTGCCACTGTCACTACCTCCTCCTCCACCGTTATCACCATCTATCATCACCACCATTGCCACCTCCATCATTGCCACCGTTGCTACCACTACCTCCTCCTCTATCATTGTCACTATCACCATTGGTCATTGCGTCTATTGCTGCCACTACACCATCATTACCGTCACCTCCAACACCATAACCATCGCCATCGAACAATCCTCGTCGAGGTAGCATAACGGTTATGATGAGGCAACACGATGACTTTTAACTATTTTTTCTTTGAAGATTATATTAAGGGTAAATTTTAAATAATTATTAAAAAAAATAACTCATTACACTTTGCTTAAAAATCAAACCAAACACTAGCTTTATAATTAATATTGCATTGTATTACCATTGTATCACATCGGATTATACTGCAAGGTACAATGGAATCGAACCAAATAGGGCCTAATTCATACCTCCCCCTTGAATACTGATTACCACCCTATTGAACGGTTGAAAAAGTCCAATTCAATTTACCCTTTAGTTTCATTTAGCTTTGTTTCACTTGTCTCATTTCATCGGCCACACCACACCACACCACACCACAACCGTAATCACTACTACCCCCTTCTCCTTTACTATTGTCGTTGCCTTCGCCATGACAACTACGGCTCCCACCACTACCTCCTCCTCCATTATTGTTGCGGTCGCCACCTACCATTGCCACCGCCACACTATCATTACTGTCGCCTCCACAACCGCAACCATCAGCATCAGATGATCCATGATGAGGCAGCATGACAGTTATAATGAGGCAGCGTGATGACTCTTAACTTTTTTTTTACAATGATTATATTAAGGGCAAAAAAGACTTTGTGTGATATATCAATTTTAAATAATTATTTAAAAAAATAACTCATTGCACCTTACTAAAAAATCAAATCAAACACTGGCTATGTGATAAATATTACATTGAATTATCATTCCATTGCATTGCGCTATAGGGTGTAATGGGATCAAACCAAACGGGCTCTACATCTATCTATGTGCGAGGAGCCGAGGACATTGTGAGAAAATTGTAATTTTATTTTTTTAATACATTTTTCATCGGATAAAATTTTTAAGTAAAAAAATAACACTTACATATATATATATATATATATTGCCATCAAATAACACTAATATAATAGTACCCTCTCGCAAACAACATTTAAATGAGAAAAAATTTAATTAAATTAAGTTGAAATATCAAAATCTGAATTCAAGAGGCAATACATTTAACAAATTCTTAATTATACCAATAACCTTAATTAGGCCTGTGCAAGTTAGTGATATTTGTCCTTTTAATTAATAAATAAAATAAATGTTATTTGTTCTTTTAATTAAGCGATAAAAAAAATATCATAAGCTTAAACAAAAAAATTAATATCATAAACTTATTATTTTAATTTATGTGTGCCGCGAACATAGAATTCTTTTCTTTCTTTTTTTTTTTATACATAGGAATGCAAAAGACAAACGAGGAAACAAAGTTAAGTAACACCTCGTGCCATGAGGAAATTCTTGGTCGATTCTGCAGACATAATTTGAATCCCCAAGCTAACGTGTAGTGCTTCCTTAGCGAGCATATCTGCTTGCTCATTGTCCAGTCGATCAATAAGTCTAACATAAACATCCCATTCCCGACTCAGCAAGTTTTTCACTTCAAGAATCATATCCCTATCTACATGTAGCTCAAACGGACTGTTCCCAAGGAGGGACACCACAGCATGCGAGTCACATCGAAGTTCTAATCTTCTGCACCCACATTCCCAAGCACACCGAAGGCCCCATAAGCAACCCCATAATTCTGTCGTTAGGCAGTCCTGTACCTCTATACGACATAAGAATGATTCAATAATGCTTCCGTTAGGACGATATAAAATTCCTCCACATCCCGTTGTTTGCATGTCAAAAGTCATTGCCCCATCAACGTTCACCACATACAAGTCCACTTCCAATCGGTGAGAGATACCAACATTCGAGTGTCCTCCAGTTCTCATGCGATTATGCTTCCTCTGGTTAAACGTTTTAGCTCTGATAAGACAATGGACTATACCTTTGATCTCCGCTAGGGCCTCAGTAATTGACGGGATAGGCCCTAAGTGAACTCTCTCATTCCGACGTCGCCATAATAACCAACAAGTAACACCAAACACATCATTCCAACGACTTGTAGTTGTCTTCTTACTATTCTTGATATTCAGAGAGAACCAATCATTTAAATTACTTTCCCAAAACCTTCTATCTGTTGGAGAAATACCCAGGCATACCCAGAATTCCCGTGCATGGGTACAATCCCGTGAAACATGTAGGGAACTCTCTCTCAACTGCTGACAAGAGCTGCAGAAACCATTTTGGTGAATTCCACAATGCA
This sequence comes from Inga leiocalycina, assembly GCA_963242795.1. NCBI lineage: Eukaryota > Viridiplantae > Streptophyta > Magnoliopsida > Fabales > Fabaceae > Inga > Inga leiocalycina. Next base: position 52,210,292 of record OY725330.1, on the reverse strand, counting down.
TCAAAGATTCGTTGGTGAGTAGCCTATTATGGCGCAACAACCATAGATAATTTTTGCACCTCTGTGGCACTTGTAACTTCCATATCTTGGACCAATCTGGGGATCCGGGAGTTGGATCCTCCTCTAAGAGCCTGTACGCTGATGAAACTGAGAATTGGCCACTCCTTTCATGCTTCCATCTCACCATGTTTTCCCCATGTCTGGTCATCAACTCAATACCATCATGTACATTTGCCCACGTGGCTTTAATTCTACTCCATACTCGAGAGCCAGGTCGTTGAGTATCAATCTGGGGTAGTAAATCATTTCCACATTTGTATTTACTCCTAACAACTTTGACCTATAACGCGTCTTTCCTTGTTACTAGGCCCCAACCAACTTTCATCATGAAAGCACGGTTTTGGATAGACGAGTGCCTCAAGCCTAAACCACCACTATCCTTCCTAGAACATGCTGTATCCCATGCCACTAAATGGACCTTCTTCTTATCCTGAGTAGAACCCCATAGAAAATTACGTGCACTTCTATCAATTTCATCACAACAAGGGGTAGGAATAAGGGATGTCTACATAACATGGTTTGGGATAGCCAGGGCCACCGACTTAATTAGTGTGTTTCTACCAGCCATAGAGAGAGAATGGCCCTTCCAATTTGCTAATCGTTTACGGACTCTATCAACTACGTAATTGTACGTAGCCTTTGTGACCCTTTCGTGATGAAAAGGTACCCCGAGATACTTTCCGAGGTCCACTGCCCTTGTAAAACCCAAAGCCTTGCTTAATTGAGCTCGAACATTATTATTCACATTACGAGAGAAGAAGACCCTCATTTTGGTCACATTCACATTCTGTCCTGAAGCATTACAAAACAATTGAAGACAGTCTCTAATAACATTAACTTGATCCAACCTAGCTTCTGCAAATAAAACTAGGTCATCTGCAAAGAATAGATGAGATATTGGTGGGCCATCCTTATTAAGCCGGACGGGTCTCCAAAGCCCTATAGAGATTTGATCTTGAATTAGATGGGCAAGCCACTCTATGCATATAACAAATAAATATGGGGAGAGAGGATCCCCTTGCCAAATACCTCGGGTTGGAATGAAGGTCTCTGATTTACTTCCATTCCATAAAACCCTCATGCTTGGGGTACATATGCATGCTTCCACCAATTTAACAATATTCTCCGGCAGAGAGAGAGTACGTAGAAAATCAATGACAAATGACTAACGGACTCGAGCGTAGACTTTTTCCAGATCAATTTTGATTGCCATAAAACCTTTCTTGCCCTTCATAGTCTTCATAGAGTGGATGACTTCCTGTGCCACGATAATATTATCCGAGCTAAGTCGACCAGGTACAAAGCTACATTGGTTCGGGGATATCACACTATCAAGAATAGGTTTAAGTTGATTAGCCACTATTTTTGTAATTAATTTGTACATGACATTGCAAAGGCTAATAGGGCAAAAATCTTTCACCCATTCTAGTCTATCAATCTTTGGTATAAGCACCAAATAAGTCTGGTTTATGCTCTGGATTTCATGAGGACAATTAAACACATTAGTAATAAATTTGAAAACCATTGAGCTAACCTGTTGCCATTGGGATTAGAAGAATAGTGCATTAAGCCTATCAGGACCCGGAGCTTTCAAAGATCCCATACTCCAAAGAGCATTTTGAACTTCTTCAAATGTAACCTGCCCTCCCATACTTTGAATTGCTTCTGGCATTAGTGAAGGAAAAGAGCACCGAGGATTCAAGACATGCAACTCATCCCCATCTTCAGTAAACAAGGTTGAGTAAAACTCCACAGTGCCTTTTTTATTGTTTCTTGATCATATATCCACTCACCATCAGCATTCTTGAGTGCTTCGATCTTGTTCCTTTTCCTCCTGGCATTGGCGCGCCTATGGAAAAATTTAGAATTTTTATCTCCTAAGGCGAACCAATCACAGCGTGCCTTTTGAGTAGGGGTGAGCAAATTAGAACCGAAACCGAAAACCGAACCGAACCGAACTCAATTCGGTTTTTTCGGTTCGGTTAATTCAGTTTTCTGTAAAATTTCGGTTTTTATTATTTGGTTAATTCGGTTTTCGGTTTTCGGTTCGGTTATCAGAAAAAATTTCGGTTAAAACCGAAATATATATAATATATTTATATTTAATATATATTATTTGATAAATGCATGTTTTTATAATTACATAGGTGTAAATTTTCAATAATATTAGATAAAATCTATAGATATTCTAAATCAAGTTAATTTATTTTATATATTTTACTCCTAAATGTAATCTTAAGGACAAAAAATAATCTTTTTTAAAAATTTAATTATATATATTTTATTTTATAGATAATAAATAAAGAAATCGGTTAATTCGGTTATTAACCGAACCGAATATAAATATTTCGGTTACTTCGGTTCGGTTAATTCGGTTAATCGGTTTTCGGTTCGGTTATTAGAATTAGGTTAATTCGGTTTTTCGGTTATTTCGGTTTTTAGGGAAAACCGAACCGAAAAACCGAATGCTCACCCCTACTTTTGAGCCCATAAAACATCCTCATACAGTAAAATCTCTTCAAGGTCGCACCATAAATTCTTTTGGAGAGAAAGAAGGGCTGACGATGGTCCTTCATTTTGTATGCTCCTATTTAAACCGTCAAGCCTGTGCAAGATCCGTCGCTTTTGACGCCCTAAGTGACCATATACTTCTTTACTCCATATCCCCACGTCTTCAGTAAACTTCTTTGTATTCTCTTCCCATATAGCATCATTAGACCACGTAGCTTTCATGAAGTCCTCAAATTGATCATGTAGGACCCAAGAGGCGACAAATCAAAACGGACATTCGTGTATGACTGAACTAGAACATTCCTCTAATTGAAGTAGAATAGGCCTATGGTCAGATTTAAAATCATAAAGAGCTTTTACCATTGCCTAGGGGTACAAATCCATGAAGCTATCATTTATAAAAGCCCTGTCTAATTTACTTAGACAGCCCTCCCTACTCCAGGTGAAAAATGGACCCACCGTGTGAATTTGTGACATACTAGAATTTTCAAACCATGAGACAAACTCCTGATCCACCCCGGTGCTAGACTGAGCTTGAGAGCATCTTTCATGTTCAAACAGAATACTGTTGAAGTCCCCTCCAATGCACCATGCCCCATTTACCCTCTCTGCTAACTCAAACAGACGAGTCCACAACTCTCGACGTTTACCAATATGTGGGCTAGCATAAACACATGTAAGAAAAATCTTCTCAGTACCTCATTGCAGACATAAGTGAATAAATTGACTGGATGAGTCAAGTACACTCACACTCCATTCCCCTTAATTCCACAAAACCCATATTCCTCCACTATAACCCATAGCATCAACAATATGGAAACTTTGAAAGCCCTATTTAGACGCAATTTTCCTAGCTTTTCCTCTACTGGCTTTAGTTTCAAATAAAGCTAATAAATCCAATTTATACATTCTAGCTAACTCCTTAATCAAACCTGGGAAAGTCCTCGCCCCAACTCCTCTACAATTCCAAAACGTGCAATTCATGGGGAAACCATGGTATTTTGAGCGTGGCTTTCAGGGCCCTGGATCATAATTTCCTCTGTAGACACAACTGGTTCACTTTGATATACTCCTTGCTTTTCATTTTCCATGTCCATTCCACATTTATGTTCAGAATAGTGCATTGATTGTTCCTCGTCAATGTGGGCCAATGATTCATAAGGATTTTTTGAAAGCATAAAGCCTCCCCCAGTCTTACCTTGTTGGGATGGGCCCATGTGAATATCAATCCCATTAGCTAATTCTACAATGTTCTCTTTACCTCTGGCAAGTTGAATCCGTTCCCTCTTTTTGACTTGGTCTACCGGGACCCACCTTTTTGAATTTGTTATCTCCTTCCCAAATTTTTGGTTCTCCACATTAGCACCTGCCGAAAATTTAGCTTTCATGCCATTATGATTTATGTCAATTTTTACTGCTGAACGAAAATCTCACCTTGGCAAAGATACCATATTCGGTTTCCCTGGACTGCTCCCATGAATTTCGCTAGATCCCGATAATCCCTGCACAAACGGTGTTTTTCACATTGACTTCCGGACCAAGTTCCACACCCCCATTACCGCCTTCTGTTGCGACACTCCACTGCTATCAGTCTCCGGCAAGGATGGCTCTCATCCCCGCTTCAAAGCCATAGTCGTGTCCCTCGCTTCTTCTACACTACACTCCATTTCTTTCCCAGCCTGTGGTTGTGACTGCAGATGATTAATTACAGAGCATTCCCCTGCAACTGCCTCACTCTGTTTTCCTGACCATATTGTTCCGGGAAAACTTCGCGGTGATGCCCATACTTTCCACATTGAAAGCAAACTAAGTGAAGACCTTCATACTCTACATGTCTATCCTTTCCAAAGATCCTCACTGCAGGTACCAACCGTTTCATCAAATCGAGTTCCACGCAAAGCCGAGCAAACCTTCCTCGTTCCGTCAAATACGTGATTGAGTCAACCTTAAGAGTGAGTCCTATCAGATTACCAATTAAATTCAAACTTTCGGCATTGAAGAACTCCAAAGGAAGTAAAGGAATACGAATCCATGCAGCTATTTTTTTCTGGTGAGACACATTCCAGGGATCAAAATTCAGTCTCCAGCGTTGCACTAGCAGATAGTGATCTGCGATCATCCATGGTCCCTCCACATAGACATAATTTAAATCCTCCTCACTATCAAATGACACAACAAAATAGCCATTGTCAATGTCTCGCACTGTGTATCGTTGTTTCGTCTTCCAAAGCCGTTGGAGTTTGATCTGTAAAAACCGAAGATTGATGGTCTTACCCAATAGTTTGATGATCAGTGATTTCTTCTAGGGCGTGCACCACCTTTCATACTGCTCCTACGAAATTACCAGGGTAGGGATCTGGACTACACCCTCCACTGTTGTCCCACTTTCAGCCTACTCCTTCTCGTCTCCAAAGAATTCTTGGAGACTCTCGATGTAACCTTTCCATGCCTCATCGAACACACTGCTTCCTCGGGCATCCACCGAGCATTTTTCTGGCCCTGCCTCCAGTAGGGAAGCCTTATACGAACGTGCCTTGGTCCCTTCTATGCTCTCTCCTTCTTCGCCTTCTGCTTTATCTACTTCCGTCAAGCCCACCTTCCACCGCTTGTTCCCTCTCCCAGATATCCCTCCGTCCTCCGTCGCGCTTTCGCTCTCCGAAGCACCTATCATTGTCTCCATAGAATTCTTTTCTTAAGTAGATTTATATATGATGAAGGGAAAATCCTGAATTAATCAAATTCTAATTTGGACAATTGAACATAACAAATTATAGATTGAGGGGTTAAGGGGCAAAACTAACCATAAACTTTTTTTTTGGTGCAAAAGTAACCATGAACTTTCAAAAAAGGGTAAAAGTGACACTACCGTTAACGGCCGTTTACTCAAAAGTTTTTTAAGGGCAAAAATACCCATAAAATTTTCTCAAAAATGCACTCACACCACCATAAACCTTTTTTTGGTGCAAAAGTAACCATAAACTTTCAAAAATGGGGCAAAAGTGACGGTTCTCTTACTGCATTCAAATGTCATCTTTTGATTGTTCTAAGTTCAGGAAAATAACACCTCAACTTGTCCACCATGATTTTTCTAAATCAAAAATTGAAAAACTAATCTTCAATGAAGATGACATCGTCATCCTATTCTCACCGACATATTGTAAATGGAATTGTTGATATCAATTATGTTATAAACGCAGTTACCAAAATTGTTGATGGGGAAGGATTTCAACAATTTCATTTATTGCACATCGGTGAGAGCAGGATAGGGATGTCATCTTCATTGAAGATGGGTTTTTCAATTTTTGGCTTGGAAAAATCATGATGGATAAGTCGATGTGTTTTTTTCCTGAACTTAGAACAATCAAAAGATTACATTTGAACTCAGTAAGATAACTGTCACTTTTGCCTCATTTTTGAAAGTTTAAGGCTATTTTTGCACTCAAAAAAAAGTTTATGGTGGTGAGTGCACTCTTGAGAAAAGTTTATGGGTATTTTTGCCCTTTAAAAACTTTTGAATAAACGGTCATTGACGATAGTGTCATTTTTGCCCCTTTTTAAAAGTTCATGGTTACTTTTGCACCATTTTTCAAAATTTATTATTACTTTTGCACCAAAAAAAAGTTTATGATGGTTAGTGCATTTTTTAGAAAATTTTAAGGGTACTTTTGCTCCTTAACCCTAGATTAAGTTATGTGATACAATTAGGAATTTTAAAATTTGATGAAATTCCAGAGTACCCATGTGCAAATGAGAAGAAAAGAGATGGCAGAAATGCTCGTTCCAAGCGTCTAACTCATTTTAACGTGTCGCTAGTGCAGCACCGTCGCATTGAGAATGAATCACTATCGCCAGGAGAAACTGCGATCTTTGCTGTTAGAAACCCCCAATTTGCGGATTGTTTCCATATTTACACCAACAAGATCGGGCATGAATTTCCATTGGGTTTGCTTTCTTGAAATACTTATTTTACTTTAATGATTGGAAGGTTTTACTGTTGCTGCGAGGAATAGGGGTGTACATGGGCAGGACATGGACCATGCCCGATGCCCAACCCGGAAAAAGAATGGGCGGCGTTTTGAGGCCCGTTACCCGGCCCTGCCCAATGAAAGCCCGAGTAATTTCGGGCAGGGCTGAGTAGAGCGGGCTTGTGTGCCCAAAAATTTTTCAAAAATTTAAAAATAATAAAGTATTAAATAATAATAATACAAAAAATATATATAGTTTGGTATTTCAAAAACATATTTTATGCTATAATCCTTTTAAGATTTTATTACTTAGATTCGATTCATGGGCCAATAAAACAAATTAATTCAACAGAGATTATTTTCTTATTATTTGAAAATAATTTACTTTTTAAAAACTCAATTTACCCACTTCTTAATTAAATATGTGTATGAAAAAATATGCCTATATGCCTAGTAAATATAAAATATGTTTATACATTAAATTCTAATTGAATGGTAAGTAAATACTTGTTCAATTATATATACAATATATATATATTTTAAATACAATTATACATACATATTGGGCAAGGCCAAATGGGCAGGGCAGCACACCTTGCCCGGTGCCCAGCCCAGCCCGAAGATGCCCAAATGATTTATGGGGGTATTTTTTAGGGCCGGGCTCAGACGAGCATTGCGGGCCTCAGGGCCTCATGAACACCCCTAGTGAGGAACCCTCTTCTTGTGTTTGCGTGTTTTTGGTCTGGGTTTATATCTTGCTCTGGGTTTTTGAATTTACAGGCTCTGTTCAGAAACCTAACAACGTACAACAAAGACTCATCACTCTTGTTCATCATAAAATTACAAATATGAAACAGAATTACAAACTATATTTTTCAAGCAGAAAGCAAGTTTGCAGATGTTCAGATAGATGCATTTTCGGTTTTAGTCAAGGTATTAAAACCCGGACCGGGTACTGAACCGGTTGGGGTACTGAGGTAATGGTCAGTGGATTAGATCGGAGCTAAATCGGGGCCAAATCGGTGAGAAATTGAAGATTTTAGGTTTATTAATATAAAATTTTAAAGAAAAAATATTTTTTATTTAAAACTGTGACCCGGACTAGACCGGTTTTTCAGCCGGTTCACCTTCACTAAGAACAATCCTGAAGACTAAAACCACTGTTCATGAACCCGGAAAAGTTCCTAAATTCTTGCCATTTGTGAATTAATTCTGGTCTTAACATCAAGTATATTTACATTTGGTGATCTTGATGCTTGTAATATGTTTTTCTTCTTCCCTTATTGTAGCGGACTGATTACCTGTATTTATATTTTGACTTTGCAAATTTCTCTTAAGACTTAGTTGACCACCATACTTTCACAGCAGATTTGTCTGCCTTCACAAACTGGGCACGCACTGTCTTTAAAAAGGTAGTTAAGAATAGCTATGAAGGCATATTTCTTCCAGATTTAAGAGGCTGGATAGCTTAGCAAGGCAAATCCTTCGTGTATTTCATGTATTATCAATTTTTACAAAGTTGGGTTTTGTCATTTTTCGTTAGATGTTAGTGGTCGCAAACGCAAAGGATGGTATCATAATAAGCTAAAACACTTGGGTTAATAACTAAGGGGCATGGATGCAATTTGATCCAATTTCTAAATTCCTAATTGTATCACATAACCTAATTTATAATTTATTAAGTTCAGTGACCTAAATTAAAATTTAATTGATTAATCCAACGTTCTTTTAATAGGATTTTCCCTGTGATGAATTTCCAAGAAGGTGAGTGAAAATTATATCAGAATTTCAAAGTTGACTTGGCAATTAAGCGAGTATTACGGTTCGTGCGCGTGTTTTAAGGTTTGGTTGATTATCGTTCAAGTTATTGTGCAGACTAAAACAACCTGTACATATTTAAATTAACAAAAAGGTTGACCAAAAAAATTCGTGAAAATGGCAAGTTTGGTTTGAGGGTAACATATTAGAATTATATATATATATATATATATGATGACATGTGTTAAACACGACTCCAAATGTTAATTTAATTTTTGGTATAGCATATTTTAACGATATACTCAGAGTTATTATTGCCCTGTATATTGTAAAGTCGTGATCTGAGTTCATTTTAAAGAACACAGTTAGAATAATGTTAACGAATTAATTAACCAATAATGTGCTTTTAGAGATCATATATCATTATTTCATCACCTAAAACTCTATTACTATAATTGATTTGAATTCACTCATGATCCAACCTTAAATAGGATAGCTCTTATATTTTCCACTGGACTAATTAATCTATTTGGTTACTTGTGATGAATTAATTTGTAGGAAAATGGGCTTGATCATCCATTGGTTGATTAGGCCCAAAGATATTAGCCTTGGGGCTCAAATATAATATACAGACTTATGCTATACCCAAAAAAAAAATACAGACTTATGGGGCATTTGAGTGTAACATTCCCCAAGGACTTGGCGGGAACGGTCATACGTGGGTTTAGAGGAAGAAATTATGGAACCAATATACACACAACTAGGCGTCAGTTTTGTGTGTTCAATTCAGAACTTCTCAAATAGAAAATTCTCTATACTCCCTCTGCTCTCAACTGTCTTCTCCTCTTATGGTAGGTTTGCTGTGTGTTATCGTTGTGATCCAGTTCGTATCAGTACCTAGACAAAGTGAACTTCATACTAGGTTTGTCGAAATCCCTTCATAATTAATTTTAACTTACTCATAAAATTATTATCTTAGCATGTTCTTTGGTTTAATATAGATTGACAAATCCTTATATATTCTTTTTTTTCATTATTGTTTGTGCTTACTCATAAACTTATTATTTTAGCATGTTCTTTGGTTTAGCATAGATTATCATATCCTTAGATATCCTTTTTTTCATAATTGTTTGTGCCATCTAACATCTAGCACTCTAGTCAATTTTGTTACTATGTATTCGAGAGCAATCAAGTAATCCAAATTGAGGCTTTGCAATCAGGATGTCTCTCCTCATAAGTCTTTTTTAAAAAAATTGAGATTCGAACTCAATTTGTTCACCTAGTAATCTACCTGTAAGTCCACCAGTATACCAAATACCTTAAATACAAATATTTGGATATTCTAAATGCAAGTTACCAGGAAAAAATAGAGATGTTAGTAGTGGTTGAATCGGATGGAATGACTCAATTTTTTTTAAAATAAAGCTAAAAATTTAAACCCTTAGATATAAAATATTGCACTGGTAGAACAATCAATGATATTGAAGTGGTAATTTTAAATCTAACAAAAATACCCCCTAGTCATATTTTTATAAAAGTTTGATAACCAAATTACATAATTTAAGAAAGTAGTTAAAAATAATAAATATATCATAAATGAATTTTTGTTAAGTATGCCCTTATTTATAAAGCGGTAAGTGAGAAAGAGAAATAAGAGAGTAATAAAAGAAAAAAGTATAAAAGAGAATGCATAGTATTAAGAAGAGAAAATAGAATCAATTAAAAGCAAAAATAGTAAAAACACATTAAACCCTAAGTAGGATCTTTTAACCAATAAAATTCAAATTTTAGGTTATTATTGTTGGAAATAATGAATAGATGTGTCACAAGAAACAAGTCCTACAATATTTGCTTTTGTGGGATCCAAGTAATAAGTAATCTCAGGCTACTGAATGGATCAAGAGGAGTAATGAACTTATATGACAATGAGCCACCAGAGGCAAACATAGTTGAAATCCGGTGATATCTCCTACCCCATGTGTGTAATTAAACATGGACAGGGTGCTTTTATCAGAGACTTTTTAGAAAAATTCAAATTTATTAAGGCACAAGAGCTTATACGGATGTCGCATTTTGTCACCTTTAAAATACAAATATAAACGTTGGGCATCTCATTATTGGTTCATTATTTCGCATTAAATCCAACGTTGATTTCCCCATTAAATCCAACGTTGATGTTTCCATTAAACAACGAAAACGAACTCATTGTTTTCCACAAATTTCAACCTTAAAAACCGATGGCGAAATTGTTTTTTAATTGACTTTATGGCTGATTGAATTGGTCTTGACCTTGTCCGAATTGTGCCAACGTCTCTTATCTCGTGGCCTATACAAGGCATCGTCCACTGAAAGCTCAAATATACTTTTCATGAGCTTTCAAGCCCTTCTTTCCTCCTCTAATTTTTTGTCTGTGGAGTTCTACTATATCTCATTGTTTTTGAAGATAATATTTTTATTATTATTATTATTATGATTATTATCTACTATTAATATCTTTAAGTAGTTAGGAATAGAATTCCAAATCTAGATCATGAATGATACAGGATATTCCCAGTTAGTGATTTGATGCTATCTCGTCATCTACGCACATGTCTATATATTCATATGTACTCTTTGTCATTATTCAATATACAAACTTTTGAGAGTTTCATCAGATTTATCATGGAACCAGAGCATAAGGTTTCCAAACATGAGATAAAGCGCTTAGAGAGAGAGAGAGAGAGTAAATACTAGAGAGATGGCTTCGAGTCAGGATGTGAGTTCTACTTTCTGTGTGCATGCCTCGAACAACCCATGGCAAGTTACTAAGCGAGACTAACTATTCAGAATGGGTGGTGGGCATGAGAAACACACTACTGGCTAAAAACAAGTTTAGGTTTGTTAATGGTTCAGTCAAGAAGCCGTGGTCGATTCAATTGATGTTTCTAATAGGACTCAATGTGATGGCATGGTGAAAGGACAGCTTAAGAGTGCAACAGACAAGGAGCTTTCGAAGACCTTCAGGTGCTCTCAAATGGTGACGAAAATATGGTTGGACTTTGAGGAACCCTTTGGGAAGGGTAGCTCTCCTAGGGCGTACAAACTTCGACATAATATAACATGTTTTCGGCAAGACAAGCAATAATCTATGGCGCCACTTTGGGATGAGGCAGCATCTTTGACACCTCCACCAAAGTGTACCTGCAGGAGCTACAAATGTGACATTGAGAAGCAAATAATGAAGACCAAGGACAAGGAACAATCATGAGTTTCTTATGAGATTAGATGAGGAATTTACTACAATTAAAACTCATATCCTTAGCATAAACCCCCTGATGAGTGTAGGGGCAGCATATCACTTTGTCTAGGAAGATGAGAAGTAAATACACATATCTGCATTACGTTGAACAAACCCTAAGACTATGGCTTTTCAGGTGAAAAACATGAAGAACGACAAGGATGAGACGAAAGAAAAACCTCGATATGGGTACTGTTAGAAGCTTGGAAATACCGAGGATAAATGATATGAAATCATAAGCTATCCTTCTAATTAGAAAAAGACAAATAGAGAGCAACAAGACAGATTAGGCTAGTGAAATGATAGGCGCAATGGACCAAAGGCAACGTATGCAAACACAATTGAGAGTCTAATCCCTGGTCTCAAGCTCCACAGTATAAACAACTTATGTGGATGTTGAATCGTGAGATAGACGGACAGAAGGGTCTCACTATTGGGTCATCAAACCAACCTGAGGTGAACATAGTCGGTAAGCACTTAATGAACTTTGGCTCTAATAAAGTATAGACTTAGAAGAAAATGAGCACATAATTTGTGAGGATAAATTTTTATTGAATGAAATGAGTGGAATGTACTTGCCCATATTAATTCTAAATGGCCAAAGAATTTCGGAGAAGTCATCTAGAAACCTAAAATAACAGAATGAGATGTTGCTCAAAGATGTTTCAAAAATACCAGATTTTAAGTGTGATCTTTTGTCAGTTGGTAAGCTCTCTCATGATGATGATCTTACATTGCTCTTTGTTAAGAACTTGTGGTAATACTGGAATTGAGCGCGAATAGTATGATTAGAATAGGGAGATACCATGATGAACTCTACATTCTAGAATTAACACCAACGAAAAGAGTTGCACTGATGGCAGAAAGACCTAGGGATTCATGACTATGGCATTGGAGGCTCAGGCATGCTTCAAAAGAGAAGATGAAACTCATTAATTTTTGTTTAGATGATAATGAAATATGTGATTCTTATAATAAGGCAAAACACACTAGACTGTCATTTGGAGATGGTTTAATAAAAAGTATTTCTTGTTTTGATTTAATCCATTGTGATGTGTGGGAACCATATAACGTGTCTTCGTTAATAGGGGCTCAATACTTTCTCACTATTATTGATGATTTTAGTAGAGTTACTTGGGTCTATTTAATGAAACACAAATCAAGGATAAGTAACCTTTTGATAAAATTCATGAACATGGCAAAAGCACAACATAATAAGTGAGTTAAGTGTTTGAGCATAGAATTTAAATCGCTTGAGATGTAGAAATATTGTGATGAAAGGAGAACTCTAATTCAAATATCCTGCACGCACTCACCATAACAAAATGGTGTGGTTGAGTGCAAGTATAGGTTGTTAAGACAACTCGGGCTCTATGAATTCACGCAAATATGCTAAAGGAATTCTGGGAAGATTGTATTTTGGCCCATGCACATCATTAACAGATTGCCTACCACAAACATTGGGAATCAAATACCTTTCAAAGTTATCATGGGAAAGAAGGTTAGTTATGATCATTTAAGGGTGTTAGCGTGTCTCGCATATGCGTAAGACTTGACCAACTCTAACAAGTTTGAGGTGAGGGGAAGGAAGTAGGCTTTCATTGGGTACCCACTTAGATAAAAGAACTATAAAGTTTTTGACATAAACAAAAAGAAGGTTTTTATATCACGAGATATGACATTCTTTCAACAATGCTTCCCTTTTAAAGATGTTACAGGCATTATTGCATCCCCAACTATGGACCCAGCCAACAACAATGGCAATGATATTAACTTTATCAAACAAATCAAAGTTAATGAGGCAGAAGAATTGAGAATGCTTGCTCAAGATTCAAGAGAAAGAGATGAAGTTCAGGTCCATCAAGGAAATGAGATAAATGAGCCCGAAGAAAGCCATAATGAGCCAAGAAGGGAATAATGTGCTAGGACAACTTCCAAGCACCTAAGAGATTATGTAGTTGACTTGCCACCCTCACTGTCATGGTATGATGATGTGACTACAATCATGAGTAGCACAGCACGCCCTATAGCAAGCTACATTAGCAATAAAAGATTCTTAACGAGTCATAAGGCTTTCCTGGCAGCAGTAGATCACACGAAAGACCCTGAAACCTTCAAAGAGACAATGCAACTGAGTATAGGAGAAAAGCAATGGAAAGAGATATCAAAGCCTTGGAACAGATTGGAACGTGGACACTATAAGCCCTTCCACCAAGCAAGAACATCATCGACTTAAAGTGGGTCTATAAGACAAAGTATAAATCAAATGGGGAGTTGGACAAACACAAGGCAAGATTAGTAGCTAGAGGTTTCACTTAAGAAGAAGGTGTTGACTATCATAAAACTTTTGCCCCAGTTGCCAAGTTGGCACTATGAGAATGTTGTTGGCAGCAGCTGCCAAGGAGGGCTTGTTTGTACGCCAATTTGATGTAAATAATGCATTCCTCCATGCCAACTTAGAGGAGGAAGTCTACATAAGAATACCAAAAGGTTTTATGTAGAAGAATGACAATAGAGTGTGTAGATTGAGAAAATCTCTGTATGATTTAAAGTAAGCCTCTAGGAACTGGTATGAGAAGTTCACTATAGTGTTAAAGAACATTGGGTTTGTTCAGTTTAGGGTGGATCATACATTATTCATCTTAAAGAGAGGGTCAATGTTTATCACAGCATTGATATATATGGATGACATAATTCTTACAGGCACTCATATTGAGAAGATCAATGAAGTCAAATATTACCTTGACCAAAAGTTCACCATCAAAGACCTAGAACCTCTCAAGTACTTCATTAGGATTGAAGTTGCTATAAGTGCGAAATGGATAGCGATGAGCTAATGGAAATACGCCCTCGATTTGTTGAGAGAAGTTGGAATGGAGGGGTGTAGACCAAGTGACACTCCCATAGAAAAATTATAAGCTATTAGTAAGGAAAGAATAATGGGATAGAAAATAAAGATGAACAAGATGTTGAGAGTGAACAAGACATTGAGGAGAACAAGCTGGCAGATGGGAAACATTATCTCAAGCTCATCGAGAAACTATTATATCTAACGGTAACATGACGTAATATAGTTTACTCAGTGAATATCCTAAGTCAATATTCTTCATAAATGAAGCAATTCCATATGAACGCCGTAGAAATAATCTTAAGATACCTAAAGTCCACCACTGGACAAGGTATATTATTAAGAAGTAATGGAAATTTAGAACTTAAGGGCTACTGTGATGTAAATTGGGGAAGATGTCCGCTAGATAGACGATCGTGTACATGATATATCGCTAAATTAGGAGGATCTCCTATATCCTAGAGAACCAAGAAACAGAGTGTGGTTTCACTATCATAAGCAAAATCAGAGTATAGGGCAATGGCAAATACAATAAGTGAGTTGATATAGCTAAAGTGGCCAGTTAAAGAGTTTGGAGCAGGACAAAGTAGTGCAACTACTATGTATTGTGACAATCAAGCAGCTCTACACATTACTAAGAATCCAGTCTTTCATGAACAAACAAAGCATGTTGAAATCAAAAGTTATAGAACCACCAAAGATTTGGATGAAGGAGCAACTCGCCGATGCTAACAAAATTTAATGAAGCACCGCAAGTATATGGGTCATGAAAATAGTAAGTGGCAAATCAAGATCGTTTTATAGAGACTCAATCCAACTAGTGATTAGGTGTTAAATTTCATTGGTTCATTTAAGTTGAACGAATCAGAATTGTTTTCAATATAAGTGACGAAAAATTAAATAAGAAAAAGAAACTAATGATAACAAAGACTTTTCACAGAGCGAATTCCAATATTAAGAAGGACAACCTAGAGAGTCACTAATCTCTTATTTATTTCTTAGATTTTATCCCCTCTAAATTAATTTTAACTTAACTTAATCAGCTAATCAAAGGAAAGGGGAATAGAAACAGAGTAGTGAAATTAAGAACACAAGTGATCCCTCTAATTCAATTGACGGTGAGCCAAGGAAGAAGAAGGCACAGACCAATGGTCGTTTCCGAGAAGAAGACGCTGATGATGTTGAAATCACAACCACCTCTAATTCACTCGACAAGAAGTGAAGAAGATGGTGTTGAATCTCCAAACAAGCTGCTGCCTTTTTATGCCCTTTAATCCTGTAGCTATCTCTATTGCGATATGGTTGGTGTCAATTAATTCCAGAAACAACGCCTCCCTCTTCTCCTTCAATTTGTGCCTGCTTCCTGCTTTTTGATATTAGGCCTTCTCGCATTCTTTTATTTCCAAAATGCCACGGTTCTTGTCAAAGAAAAAGGAAAAGTACATTAATCCTAATAATAATAATGTTAATAATAAAAGCTTATTTTCTTTTTCTTTTCTTTTCTTTTTTCTTTTTTTTTTGAGAAAACTTTCCTTTATTATTTTTCTTTCTTAAACTCAAAAACTTACCTTCTAAGTTGAAATCCCACAAATGATGCATCCAAATTGACATCTCTTAAAATTTCAAGAAAATCTTTTTACTTTAGCAATGATGATTTCCCAAATATATCAAAAAATATCTTCAGTCTTATAAAAAATGGGAAGTCATCACTCGCAGATGTCTTCACCAAGGCGTTAAGGAAAGTTCAATTCAAATACTTTAGAAGTAAGTCGGGCATTGTCAATCTACATTCGCCAACTTGAGAGGGAGTGAAGAATAATATCTTATTATTATTATTATTATTATTATTATTATTATTATCTACTGTCAGTATCTTTAAGTAGTTAAGATTAGAATTCCAAATCTAGATCGCGATAGATTCAAAATATTCCTAGTTAGAGATTTGAAGCAATCTCATCATCTATACACATGCCCAATGTTGTGAAAACTGGACCGGACCGGATGGTCATACAGGTGTTTGGTAGAGCTTTCAGCTTGTTCAGTATAGTTCAACTGTTTCATCATTTAGACTGTTTCAGGCAGCTTCAGACCGACTGTTAGGCCGGGAACCGGGGTGGTTGAACCGGGAATCGGCTATTGATATTATTGACATGTTATTGTGTTATTTTTAATTATTTCAATGTATTAAAACTTGGGATTTATGAAAGATGATACATATAAACTTTTATATGTGTTTATTTTTAAGTAATGTTAAAATTTCATATTTATTTTTTATATTTATATAATTATATATATATGTATAATATTATTTTTATTTAATTATTATGTCATCGGTCCGACCATACTACCCATGACCCTGTTAGCCTCTCTGGTTTGACGTTCAATCCGGCTTTTAAAACACTGCACATGCCTATATATTCATATTTACTCTTCATTATTATTCAATATACATACTTTTGAGAGTTTCATCAGATTTATCAGTTCTGCTCAACCTATTAATTGCAAGAAAGACCCATTTTATCCTAGGGAGGGCTACTTCTTATTTGTCGGTATTTATGAAATAGCTCTTAAAGATAGTTTTCTCGGACACGACTTGAATTAACCAAATTTTTTGCTAATACTGTCGCCAACAAGATCTGTATAGCAATCAAGAGGAGTTGAAAAATCCATTGATTACATGAGAATTTAGGGACTAACGCCAACAATTATGAAAAGTAGCAGAGGGAGTGTAGGATAGTAAAAGTTGGGCACATTGAGATTTTTTTTAATTGACTTTAGGTTAAGTATAACGTGTCCGCATTCCAGGCTCATCGGGGTGATGAGAAACAAAATTCTCATCACACCCAAAACGGCGTAATTTCAATTCATAGAGCCTTTTTGGGCCAAAAAAAACTGGGGGTTGGGTTCCTTTTTTTAAAAAAAAAATATATATATATATATATATGTAGTACCCTGAAGTATTTTTTCAGGATAATCTAGTATCATAAAATAATGTTTTCTACATGCAGCTCGGTAAAATATTTTTCTAATTGCAACGAACAGTCTAAACCTAAGATACAGAGTAGTGATAAAAAAATATTTCAGGGGATTAGATTTAAAAAAAATTATTTTAGGATATTGAGCATTATTGAAAAATTATTTAAGGTGCTGAATGAATTAAAAATTAATTTTTGATACTAGATGTTACTTAAAACATACTTTAGAGTGCAGTTTTCCAGACAATAGTTGCTACTGAAAAATTATTTAAGGTGCTGAGTGAGTTAAAAATTAATTTATGATATTAGGTGTTACTGAAACAATACTTTAGAGTGTAGTTTGCTAGACATGAGTTACTACTAAAAAAATATTTGAAGGTGATTAGTGTATCAAAAATTATTTTAATTAAGATACCGGATGGTACTGAAAAAAATACTTCAGGTGCTACATATTTTTTTTTTGTAAAAAAAGGACCCAACCCCCAGTTTTTTTGGCTAAAAAATGCTTTATTAATTAAAACTACGCCGTTTTAGGCGATGAGAATTTTGTTTCTCATCACCACGATGAGCCTGGAGTGCGGATGCTAAATATAACAATATTAGCACCAAGTGGGAGAGAAGCCAACGAGATGGTTGAAGAGATCAAAATTGACATGTGTCCCCTACTGCAAAACGTTACCAATAATTGACACCATGGATGGGGATGTTATGATCCGAGATAGTATTATGTGTCCCCATATGATAGTATCTCGGATCATAAATATAAAATTTAGTTTGTTATTTTGGGAATATTAAATAAGCTAATTAAATTATTTTAAATTATTTATATTTATTATTTTTTCTCTAAACTAATTTATCTGACTTATAAAATGATATGTATAATTTAATCATATATAACATATAATATGACTAAGTAATTTGTTTAACTTCTTAATTTCTCTAAAAAAAAGTCAATTATATCTTATATTTAGAATAAAAATAATATTTATAGCTGGTAACACCAACTCTTGCCCTTGGGCAAAATGATCCATCAACAACAAGTCATAGCAGGCATCAAACAAACCCACGCCTTCCCTCCGCAACTACGTCACCATCGTCCCCGATTCCACAATAGTTCCACCCATTCTATCACCATTGAACTCGAAACTTAACTCAAGAATCGGAAGCAATTCACCTCCGACGCTGAGTCTGATCAGTTCCACGTAGTAAAACATGTCAAGTCCGTAATTACGATGTATTGGAGCAGTAATAGCTTTCAGAGGTGACGGCGAGTCAAACTCAAGGGTTGAGCTTGAGTTAGAGTCACGACCCACTAGACAGTAAGAGAAAGATGAAGCATTAAGTGCCCATTTGGCACGTGGAAGATGTGGAAACTGGGAAGGGATGGGAATATGGTTTCCTTGTTTGGTATATAATTTTGGCTCAATCCTTTAGAAAACTCTAGTTCCTGTATCCATCAATGTTCCTTTAAAGGTGGAAAGATGATATTCCACCAAAATTGGTGGGATTCTAAGTTCCTTTGCTAAAGGAAGATCCGAAAGACAAATATGTCCCTGAAAAATTTAAATTAAAAAGTAGAAAATTCAAATTTGCTACAAAATTTGCTTATCATATTCGAATTTACTACAGAATTTGTTTACCATATTTGCAAATTCGAATGTGATAAGCAAATTTCAGGATTCCCACCTTTTAATTTGAATTTCATCAATAAATTTGAATTTCATTCTATAGAAAATTAAAATAATTTCAATTTCACTAATAAATAAAATATTTTTTATTTATTTAAATTATAATTTATATTTTATTCATTTTATTTAATTTTTAAATTATTATACTACTAATTATTTAATGTATGAATTGAAGTATAAATTTAATTAATATATAATTATTAATTTATGTTGAGAGTAAAATGGGTATTTCTCTTTTTTTTCCCCAAATTCCACCCTCAATTTTCTTCGTACCAAACAATTCATCTTCCCTCAACTCATCTTTCATCACCCCTTCCAATCTTTTTTTCCCTTCCTTTCCTTTCTCTAAGTTCCTTTCCCTCCTCAAATTTTCCTCATACCAAACAGGCCCTAAGCTGATTAGGGAGAGACAAGGAATAATCCCTCTTTATTGTGGCTGCAGCTTAGGGCTATGTTGTTCACTAGAGTTGAGCTGATAGTGATGGTCTCCGTCATAAAGTCTCCGATGGAGTAAGACCCTGTCGCCGTAGGAAACCTCATAGAGGCAACTGTTATCATTGTTCTGACAGTTGTCGGAGGGATCCAGCGTCTTGTACTGACGAGACTAACACGAAAGCAGTGAGTACGAAGCCAATGAGTTTGGGTTGAAAATGGGGTCGGTTTAAGGGTTGCAATAGGTGCACGGTGAGCATAGGATCCAAGTGACATCACTTTCGTTGTCGAGCACCATGGAAGCGAAACTCAGCGGGTTAACGATTCCGACTCGAGAGATGTACTCGCCAATTCCCTAACTCATCCTGAATGAGACAGGAGACTATGGCTTATCATCAAGTACCCCAAGCTTGCCTTTCAAAGCTTGATCTAACCGAGTCAGTAAGGATTTGACTCGAGTTGAAGCATGCTCAAGTCAAGCTAGAGTTAGCAGGGGGTAGGTGCTGTGCCTTTGGTGCTCCCCCAGCGGCTGCCTTGCCAATAAGGGGCCCTCCCAAGTGTTTTTTTCTTGTTCTTTTTTATCCTTAAATTCTACATAAAATGAGTGGCATTTTGATATCTTATGAGCAAAAAATGGTACGATTTTCAATTTTTTTTAAAGATTCAGTACTTAAAGTGAAAAAAAGTACCATTTTTCTGAAATATCTTTAAAAAATCATAAAAAATTGAAAACATCTCCATTTTTTACCTATAAAATATTAAAATGTCACTCATTTTACATAGAATATAATAGTAAAAAGAAACACGTATGAAAAAAACACTTGAAAAAACCCCGATATTGGCGGGACAGCACCGAAGGCACAACACCCACCCCCTCCCGAGTTAGCAACCTGTATGTGTAGTTATTGATTTGTGGGGTTTCATGAAGGAAGGTTCGAGAGTATATCTGTGTAGATAGCGAAAAAGATGAAGATGAAGATGAAGAGCGAAGTTGTTGATGATGGCGTTTGAAGGTGAAAACTTGATGGGTATTTTTAGTGGAAGCAGTGACGTTGAACAGTATGGTTTTGAAGCTAATTAAGGGGTGTGGTTCGGCCGGCAATGGAAAAATGGGAAAATGGAGAGGAAGTTGATGATGACGAATAAGAGAGGATGGATTGATTTGGCCATTTTTTTTTATTTGATGAAAGCCTCTCTCAACAAGGGGGACTGGGGTGACAGTTACCGGCTGGGCCTTAATTGTGGGGCACTTTCCAAATATTTTTTTTTTGTTTTTCCTTTTACTATTATATTTTAAATAAAATAAGTAACATTTGAATATCTTATAAGAAAACAATAGAATTGTTTTCAAATTTTATGATTTTTCAAAGATTTAGTGCTTTAAATGAAAAATAATTAAAGAGTTAATTTTAGTCCTAAATATAAGATATGGTTTTCATATTTATCAATTATATATATATATATATATCAATTTACCCCTATTGATCATCCTTCAATAATAACTAAAGAGGAAAGGGAATGAGATAATTAGGGAAGATGACTAAAGTGTTTTAGAAAATACATGTCATATTAACTAACTCAACTAACTTCCTTAATCGAATCAAATTAGGTAAATGCGTCTTATATTAAGGACAGAGGGAAACATAACAAAAGCATCATACAACAGAGGGAGAGAAACTTTGAATGAGAGGGCAAGTATTATTGGGAAGATACATGGTAATCTTGGCACTTGGGAATTATATTAATGAACAAGCTAATAAGACATTTCTTCGTCAGGTTTTTTGTTTTTTGTTTTTTTTTTTGTTTGTTTGTTAGTATGTATATAAAATGATCTTGATCTTGGGAAACTGAAAAGGTCGGAGCTGAGAAGGGCTAATCCGTACCTCGTACCTTCCCCAGTCCATCCCTTTACCCAGATAATCATATTATTTAAGCACCCTACCCTATAATTAATAATTAAGAACGAAGGGAATATATGGGAGAATGACAGTGAAGTCCCAAGGAAGAAGAGAAATGAAGAAATGGTCCTTATAGATTGCAAAATGAAAAAATGGTCCCATGGAGTTGTCAATACAGGCTCCTGGAGTTGTCATTAACAACTCCAGGAGCCTGTATTGACAACTCCATGGGACCATTTTTTCATTTTGCAATCTATAAGGACCATTTTTTCATTTTTTTCCTTGCATGGGACCTAAGTGTAAATCTCCCGGAATATATTTCAAAATCAAATAGGAGGAGACCAGGTTGCGCTTTCATGCATGTTCATGGGAGGAAAATGCCAATGTAAATATCACTTAAAAAATATTTAAGGTCTTATATATTAAAAAATGACTTTTAATATTTGAATATTCCTTAGAATTCCCCACTCGATCTTGTATATATTCGAAGGCAACGACACATTTTCAGCATCTTTTCTCTGCTCTGTGTATTAAGTTTTCGAGCTTTCATCCAAAAATGAGTTCTGTTGGTCAGGTAACTGCTTCATCATCCTCAGTTTCGAATTTGATTTCCTTTCGCCTTTTGATTTGGCCCTTGATTCTGTTTTTCTTCATTGATTAGGGTTTCACCAAGTCTTTGGCTATGACTGTGCTCTCTGAAATTGGAGACAATACATTTTTAGCTGCTGCGGTCAGATTTTTTTTAGGGAAATTTTTTATTGGTTCTTCTTCCATGTTTTTGGTCTTAATGAGTGTTTGGAAAACTACAAAACTGTTGTTTCAGATATTCTTTTCCGCAAACCATGAAAATTTTTGTTGGTTTTTCTTCTCAATTTGGTCTTAATTAGTGAGGTTTAGGAAATTATAAAATTTCTTTTATATACTTATCTCATAAATCGTAAAAATTATTTTCTAAAAATTAAACCAAACGCACATTTATATGATCTTTTCTTGCTTTCAACTAAAGCTGAAAACTGTATATTTACATGAAAACTTTGGCTTATAGTAACTTTCAGTGGTTTAGGGAACTACAGGCGATTTTTAATGCAAGTCAATATATATCTATATTCTTATCAAGTAATTTTTTTTAATAAATTCTTCTATTCCAATGAATATGTTATGAAGTACCAAATGAGCACGATAGTGTGATTATCTGATATGATGATACTTATTTCCAGATCTTGGCTATGCGTTACCCCAGACGGCTTGTTTTGTCAGGGTGCCTATCAGCTTTGACTGTAAGGAAAATTTTTTCCCCTCCCTATTTGCTTCATGCTTCATATATACCTATCTCTTTAAATTTCTGTTTTTTCGTTGGTTAAAATTAATTTGTTCAAATCTAAAGTTGTTAAGGAAATTTGCAACATTTTAGGTTATGACCATTGTATCTGCTCTTGTGGGTTGGGCTGCTCCAAATCTGGTAAGCATTCTTCTTCGTCAGTTGCATGTGAAATTTGACAATTCTATTTCTTGTCATTATATTGCTCTATGCGTTGATTATTACCCTTTCAAAGGTGTCATCAGTGTATTTAAATAATTATTGCTGGGTAGCCAAAGGCGTTGTAGCCTAGTGGCATCAAATGGGAGGTCACAGATTTAATTCAGCTTATAATCTTGAGCCGATAGTGCCTATCCCTTTAATTAAAAAAAAAATCCATATTGCTAGGTAAGGAGGTAATTAAAAGGTGATAAACATACCTTTAGCATTTTTTTTTTATTATTCTTCTTCTTTTTTATAATACTTATATTATAATTATTATTTTCTAATTTATAAATTGAAAAGCATCACTTATATATGACAAAATATTTTTATATGTATTTTAAATGATGATTTTATTAATTTTAACATGCTAACATTAATTTTATAATTATATAAGATACATATATGTTTTATATTTTAATACTAAAACAAACATGACCATTAGCTTTATTTTAATTTCAATCCTTTAGTATAATATTTTTATATTATGAAATTAAAATAGACCTATTTATTTTAGTTTTATTATATCATAAAAATATTATAAACATGCTTTCTCAACATTTAATTGCATGATCACTATTTAAATTTATTGAGTTAACATTTTCTATTCTAAAAATACTATATTTATGAACTTAAAGAAGCCAAGGCCACAAATGGTGGTCATTTTAGCAACATGGGGCAAATGTTTCCCATATCTCTAAATATTAATGGGTTTGACTCAATTAAACTTAAACTTGACGTAAACTTAGATGATTGTATGTATACTTTAGCCAAACGAACACAGAAAGACAAATTGTTATCCCTTCATCTCTACTTTTTCCAATCAAAAACACTCAACCCCTCGTCTCCCCTAAAAAGAACTTCAACAAAAAAGGGCAATAGATCTAATGGCAAAAAGTTAAAAGATATAATATACAAGGAAAATAAAAAATTTTAGGAACTTGATTCAAAATTGAGTAAAACTAACTATAAGGACCTCCATATTAATTTTCCCAATTATTTACCATTTAAGTTCTGGTAAGGTTTTACTTCCTTTGGTTCTTGCCCATACATATTGATCGTAGAGTAGTTCTGCAGATTTCTCGCAAATGGGCTCATCACATAACAACACTGTTATTCTTTGGTTTTGGACTATGGTCCTTGAAGGATGCGATATTTGAAGAAGGGTACGTGGTGATGATGATGATTATTACTATTATATCTTACAATATTATTTGAAGAAGGATGCAATACTTAATTTGTTTACTGATGCTACATTATTTCACTGGACAGGGATGAGTCTGAAGAACTGGCTGAAGTTGAAGCAAAACTGGTTCCTTATTGTACATTTTCATTAATTTGATCGCTTATTTTAACTCCAGTTTTACTTTTTAACATCATCATTGTGTTGTGATTAGGATGCGGATTACAAGGCTACTGGCGGATCCACTGAAGATACCAATAAAGTATATATAACAACAATAATCATCCAATAATAGAAAAACTTTGTTCTTTGACTTCTTTCTTCTTAACATAAAACATTATTGGACAACAACACCTTGCAAAGACTCTTGATGCTAGATATTGTTGTACTCCTTCTGGTCTTAAATATAAGACAGAGTTGACTTTTTTTTTAGAGATTAATAAAGCTAAATAAGTTACATAATCATATCATATATTTTACATCCTTAAATTATATATTCGTTTATAAGTTAGGTAAAATAGTTTGGAGGAAAAATGATAAATATAAATATTTTAAAGTAATTTAATTAGCTTTTTTAATCTCTCTAAAAAGAGTCAACTCTATTTAGAACCAGAGGAGTAATAAATATGATTGAATTCCTGCAAGTCTTATTATTATCGATGTGTATAGATATATTTGAGTTGGGACAAGGAGTTTTCTAGTTGCTATTCCAAGAATCCATTGCTTCTAGCAACTAACTTATTTAATTTGTCAGATGAAATAATGTATGGTGTTTTAAATAATGCACATTATATCTTAGGTTCCCAATTAACTTCTCATTTTCAGGTTAATGATGACTTGAAAAAGCAGAAACGGCCCTTTCTCACTCAGTTTTTCTCCCCCATATTTATAAAGGTATAGTAAATTGCATCTCCCCTAAAGATTTTATTTTATTTTATTATTCACACTTTCATGTTCATATATAATGCAGGTATTTTCTATCAATTTTTTTGGTGAGTGGGGTGACAAGAGCCAGGTTAGCATATTTAATTTACTCATATACTATTTTTTTTTTTTAACTCCATGACTTAAGACTTTGGTCCAGCACTTAACATCAATTCATTCTGTTTCAGCTGGCTACCATTGGTTTGGCTGCTGATGAGAATCCATTTGGTGTGGTTCTTGGTGGCATTGTGTATGTTTTTACTATACTACTCCTTCTCGTGCTTAATATAATACATATTTAGAGAGTTTATCTTGGTCCTAAATATAAGACATATTTTTTATATTTATTAATTTTTTCTTAATTTACCCTCTTGATGTTCCCACAACAATAATCAAGGAGAATAAAATGAAAGAATTAAGGAAGACGACTAGATTGTTTTAGAAAATATATATTATATTAACTAACTTAACTAACTCTCTTAATCTAATTAAATTAAGTAAATATATTTTATATTAAGCTTTGGAGGAATATATTTGAATTAGAGTCATTTAATAATATACAATGGGGAAATTTTTGGGCCCACGTTAGTATGTTAATTCAGTGGTTTCTTTCCTGAAATTCTTCATACACACTTGCTTGGAACCGTAAAGATGGCCGCAGGGTTCACTTGCCCAAAAATCCAGCAATTATTTGCGAGTGAACCTTAGGCCTTGTTTGATTTTTTTTTTATATGTATTTAGAATTGTTTTATAGAATTGTTTTTTTTTAAACAAGTTACCAGAAGGAAAATAAAATTTAAAATATATTTAGATGATTGTTCAAAAAAAAATTATATTTGAAAACAAAAAAAAACATAAAACTTATTTGGTGCAATTATTTTAAAATCACCTTGGAGATCCGAGAGGAGGTGAGAGATAGCGTTGAGAGTGCAGCGATGATGGACGAAGAGCCGAAGGATTGAGAGACAATGTAGATGAAGGGCAACAAAGAAGATGATGAGTGTGTGAGACGGATCCGGGTTACATCCTTTTCTTGGAGAAAAAAGATGATCCTTTTCTCAATTTAGATCGTTAGATTAAGATTTCAATAGTCTAGATTTAATATATTATAAAAATATTATTATTATTATTATTATTATTATTATATTTTTATAATATATTAAATTTAAACCGTTAGATTAATATCTCAATTATCCAAATTAAGAAAAGGACCATCCTTTTTCTCCAAGAAAAGGATGGAAACCGGATCCGTGAGGGACAGACAAAGTGAAGAGCACGGCCATGAGTGAAAAAGGGGAATTAGGAAAAATGATAAAGAAAAAAATAGAAAAAGTGAAAAAATTATTTTATTTTATTTTTTTGTTTTAAAAATATGTTTCTATATTTAAAAAAAATGAATTACAAATTAAACATAAAAAATTTATTATACTTTAAAAATTAAACAAATACGTAATTTCTTATTTATCTTTTTTAGGGGACAAGCGGTTAGTACTGTTGTAGCTGTTGTCGGAGGAAAGAGTTTGGCATCTCAAATATCTGAAAGAATTGTAAGCCGTTTTATTCTTAATTACTATATTAGTGTTTTTGGTTGGGCCCAGGGTATTTATTATCAATATCAATGATTAATCCTCTCCTATTGTAAACTTCTTGAAGGGGATTTAGCTCATATCCAAATTCTTAAACCCGGACCGACCGGAAACCAACCAATCAATCCAAGCCAATTTTTTTATTTATTTTTTAAAAAATTGATTTTTAAATATTTTTTTTTTAGAATTTTATATTAGTAATCCTAAAATCTTCAATTTCTCACTGATTTAATCTTAGATTAATTCCGGTATGATCCACTGATCCTTGACCTAGCATCCAACCAGTTTAATGTCTAGTCGGGGCTTAATTACTTTAGTTCATACCAATCGAACCCATTACAAGAAGCCATTTTATTCTTTGTTGTCTACCTTCGAGCTTAGAATTTAGTAATTTACACTCTCCCTCTTGGGCTTTACCTAAATATGCATGATATGTCTGCCCACCCGTTTTGTTTGTCCGCCTCCTGGTTAGTTTCCTTTTTATTTGAGAAAGCCCATGGATCAAGCTCACATTATAACCTCTCACAAAATGGGTCAATATCAAGTTCAGACTACCAGCAAACTAACAAAAAAAAAAACCCATTGTCCGTGGGTTAAGTGACGAGAAGGTTGGACTTAGTGCCTAATAGTCCACCTTGGCACGGGTTCGATTCCTGAAAGTGGCATAAAATGTCTCCACCGCGGTGCTTGAGAAGGCATCTTAGCTCCTGGGTGCCTAGGTAAACGCATGAGTGTAATTGACGGCTCGCCCTGCCCAACATTGATATGACCTAGGAGGAAGGGAGATTTCGCCCTGTTCTTGGATCGTGGGTGAGCCCAACCCCTTTCCTAAAATTTATGTACCTAAGAAAAACAAAAAAAAGCAAGCACGAATTTTGGATTAAGTAGAATATACAGTGAGAAAAACATGTTGCAGCCAACTTATACTTTTCTTCAATTTTTAATTTGATGTCTATTTTTTTCTCCCTTAATTAAATCCTGTAACTTTCATGTGATGGGCATTTGATTGGGATTGGAGACTTTCATTACATTTTACAGCTGCTCTTGCCATGGGATTGTGTACTAATGTTTTGACAGACTATGATTAGATTTCCTTAGCCTTCATTTCTTTTGTTGTTTCATGTTTGGTTTGGATTTTAAACTTATGGGCGTAATATAATGTGGGGTTTCTCGCCATGGTTCAAACTTCAGTCGCTAAAATTTGGGTTAATTTAAGACAACATCAATCATTTAAAATAATATTGTGTCAAGTTAAAACTTAGTTTATAGTGTAATTTGCACAACAAACTAGATCCTATATTTAGGATTGGAGGAGTATGATTTAATTAAAATATATAAAAACATCCATATGTAGAGTAATATTTAAATTGAAAAAAGGCATTAATTCATAATAAATCACACGTAATTCAAAAAAAACGTTAATAAAGCACAAATACAATAGATTGCTATTTTTATAATTTTTTAGCTCAAAACGTTCTTTAAGCTCAAAAACGGAATATAAAACCTAACCCAGCGAATCAGTCAAAAACTCTTGATTACATTGGTCAGGCAATTAGTTCACCAGTTTATTAGTTTGACCCCACCAATATAGGTTGAGTTTTCATATTATAGTACTGCCTCATGTTATTAATATAAAATCTTTATTATAAACAAAATCTTATATTAAAGATAAGAGATATTACTGTCATAGTATTTTTCTTTTGATGGCAAAAAATAAATACTCCCTCCGGTCTTAAATATAGGACATAATTTATAGTGTAATTTGTACTATAAACTATGTCCTATATTTAGGACCGGAGATAGTATACCCTTTTATCCACAATTATCGCGAAATCATTGACCGGGCACATCAAGGAAACATGATCAATGACCAGAACAAATGACATGACGTGGTCACGCTTTCTATAGATACATATCACAAAAATTCAGTGTTCAGGGACCCGGACCGGCCCGGCCCGGCACCCGCCGGCCTGGAACCCGCCGGACCGGTCACTAGATCGGTCCGGTCTGGGTCCCAAATTAAAAAAAAAAAAAAATTTAACTTTTTCCTTTAGAATTTCATACTATAAGTCTAAAATTTTCAATTACTCACCGGTTTGGTCCCGGTTTAGCTCCGGTTTGGTCCCGGTTTGACCCACTGACCCTTAACCCAGTACCCCGACTGGTTCAATACCCGGTCCGGGTTTTAATACCTTGCAAAAATTCATAAAATTAATTTTCCAAAATTAATTTTTTTTTTAAAAAAAAAAAAGCTCTCATAACCTATGTATGAGTACATTTTTTCGTTGCAAAAGAGGTACATTTTTAGCTGACAAGATGCTATTTCATTCAGTCAATTACCTCTTCCGTATTGAAGCAATCTTTAATACTTCAATTAATCGTAAAACAAATAAATTTATTTGTCAACCTAGATTAATTCTAATATATATTATCTTCTCCATAATTCGTGTTTGACTCTTTTAATTTTCGAGAGACGACTATCTCTGGGCCAACAAGAGAATTACACAGAGACGATAGCGCCGTACAAGACACGACTCATAATCTTTCTTAATTCGTTTTTTCAAACACGTCCGTGTCTTTTAGTCTTTAGTCACTAGGAATGTGACGTTTATAATTTTATTGGAACCAGTTTTGTTGGCTCCAGTCCGTTCGGCCTCATTATTAGTCATTGTTTTAAGCTTTGTATTTTTTTCAACGGCCTAGGCTCGTTTCAAGTCACGATGAGGATAAGGTGATGTGTGGGTGGAATAATGCCATGTTTGGTAGTACAGAATCAAGGTAAGAGAAGTGAAAGTAAAAGTGAATTCCACAGGTTAAGCTGTTTGGTTAGTGGGAATCTATGTGAAAGTTATTTCCATAAAAATGACAGTGAATAATATGGGGGTTAAACGATGGAAGTTGTCTCACTTCTTTGGAAGTGAAATAGTTGGACCATCTTGCCCCTATCCCAAATTGAACGAAAAAGCTATTTTGTAGTCATGAAGTCGGATCTCACATCCCACTCTGTGATGCTGGTAGTGGACATTGCAGCGCAGACGAGCGGACGTCGCGATTATTTGGGTTTTGCCTCATTTGAAGACACGATCAGTGGACATCGCGGTGAAGCACAACAGACGTCACGGCATTGATGATTTGGATTTCTCACTGACCCTTCTCCACCAACGACGGCGGCATTGACGATTTGGGATTATTTACTATTTATGCTTTTAATTTCTTTCTTCGATTTCGATTTTCTGACTCTAGTTTCTTCAATTTCGAATTTCTAAATCTCCGTTCTTTGTCATCTCCTCCTTCTCCGGCGTCGCTTCATCGTCATCGCTTCTCCTTCTCCATATATTTTTTCTTT
The DNA here is from genome assembly GCA_963242795.1 of Inga leiocalycina. Lineage (NCBI taxonomy): Eukaryota > Viridiplantae > Streptophyta > Magnoliopsida > Fabales > Fabaceae > Inga > Inga leiocalycina. The sequence continues at coordinate 52,180,322 of OY725330.1, read as the reverse complement.
CGATTTGATTTTTTCACTCATTCAAATGTTAATGCTTTTGATCCTTGATTTATTTATTAACTTTGATGAAGCGATTTGATCTCCTCCCTCTCCAGCGTCGCTTCATCGTCAGCTGACTTTGATGATTTATTTATTAACTTTGGGCGGCAAGTTGAAGGTTGGGTGGTGGAGGACGGAGCTTTCCGAAAGGGAGGGAGCAGGGTTTTGTTTTTCTTTTTTATGATAAGGGTATTTTGGTCTTTTCGTATAAAAATACATATATTTTTGGGAGAATTACACTAAGGTCCCAAAAAAGAAGAGAAATGAAAAAATGGTCCCAATAGATTGCAAAATGAAAAAATGATCCCATGGAGTTGTTAATACAGACTCCTGGAGTTGTTAACGAGTTGTCAATACAGGCTTCTAGAATTGTTAATGGGACCATTTTTTTATTTTACAATCTATAGGGACCATTTTTTTATTTTTTTTCTTCCTTGGGATCTCATTGTAATTCTCCCTATATTTTTTAAACAATTATATCCTACTTCCATAGTCATACAAAATATATTTTAGAAATCACTTCCACTCCCATAAAAAAAACTTTTCCATTGTACTGACTACTGAACACAAATTAACAACAACAACAAAAAAAGCAAGCAAGAATTTTCGACTAAGTAAAATCTACAGTGACAAAAACATGTTGCAGCGAACTTATACTTTTCTTAAATTTTTAATTTGATGCCTATAGTTTTGTCTCTTAATTAAATCCTACAACTTTGCTCTGTTAGTATTATTAACCCCTGTAACGTTTCTATATCAGAGATAATGAAAAAATAGGACAAACAAGTTGGTGGAATGAGTTTTATTTTTCGTATGGTGTGTGACTGGTATTGTAGGGACATTAAACTTTATGCCTCGCAGATTGCATTGGCAGGTGGGATTCTTTTCATTGTATTCGGTGTTCAGTCTTTGCTTACTGCAGCTGAATGATGAAGAAGAAGGTCATGTGATGTGCATTTGATTGGGATTGGAGACTTCCATTACAATTTACAGCTGTTCTTACCTTGGGATTGTGTGCTAACGTTTTGAGAGACTATGATTAGATTTCCTTAGCCTTCATTTCTTTTATTGTTTCATGTTTGGTTAGGATTTTAAACTAATGGGCGTAATATAATGTTGGTTTTCTCACAATGGTTCAAACTTCAGTTGTTAAAATCCAGGTCAATTTAAGACAACATCAATCATTTAAAATATTACTGCATCCAGTTAGGATCTAGTTTATAGTGTGATTTAGGGTGTGTTTAGTTTAGCTTATTGGCCAAAAACAAACCTGTTTTTGGGCAATAAGTCCAAATAAAAACGTGTTGCGTTTTTGTAGTATTTGGTTCAGCTTATTTTAATTGCATCATGGGTAGAATAAGTTACTTATTAAATAAGCTCCTCACTACGAGTGTGTTTGGAAACACGTTTTAGGGCATATAAGCCTGATTTTTCCAGAAAAAAGCCCAAATGAAACATGTTTTGTATTTTTGATGTTTGGTGTAACTTTTTAAAATCGCATCACGGGTAGAATGAGCTACATATTAAATAAACTCCTCACTGCAACTTTTCTATTAAGTTACTTATTATGTAAGTTGAGATAAAACTCCTCTCACATACTTACCTCGTATACCGTAAAAAAATTTATAAGCACTTATTGTCCAAAAATAAATCACTCATCCAAACATAAATCACATTACAAAAACTAACTTTTATATTAAGTCATTTTTAATAAGTCAAAATTATAATAAGTCATTTTTTCTACCGTTATCCCAAACACACACTACAGCTTTTCTATTAATTCACTTATTATGTAACTCGAGATAAAACTCATCTCATATACTTATCTCGTATACCGTAAATCACGATTTATAAACACTTATTATCCAAAAATAAATCGCCCATCCAAACATAAATCACATTAAAAAAACTGATTTTTCTATTAAGTAATTTTTAATAAATCGGAATCATAATAAGTCATTTTTCCCACCATTATCCCAAACACACACTTATACTACAAATTAGGTTCTACATGTAGGATTTGGGGAGTATGATTTAATTAAAATATACAAACACATCCATATGCAGAATAATATTTAAATTAAAAAAAGACATTAATTCATAATAAATCAAGCATAATTAAAAAAACAGTTAATAAAGCATAAATGCGATGGATTGCTATTTCTATAATTTTTTAGCTCAAAATGTTGTTTAACCTCAATAACGGAATATAACACCTAACTTGGCAAATCAGTCAAAAACTCTTGATTACATTGATCAAGCAACTGGTTCATCGGTTCATTAGTTTGACCCCGCCAGTCTAGGTTGAGTTTTTTTTTTTTTTTTCTTTTGAATATAAACTGTACTACAATATTAGTTACCTCAAAATACAAACAAAAGTTTCAAAAACAAGACCATCATCCTTCATCAACAACCACCTCCTGATAAGACGGTGGTGAGTGATCAAGGAGAGCAAGATTTCTCACAATGTTATGAGCCGACTTTGCTAAATAGTCCGTAAAAATATTTCTCTCCCTAGGTATATGGTAGAGCAGCACTTACTAGTTCCTAGATAATCAAAGTCTGGCGTCAATAATAATATCAAGGAAAGGATGTGAAGAGTCACACCCCCTCGTAAACAAATTAATAGCTTCAATCTAATCAGTATGTAGTATAACATTCCTGAATCCTTTGAGTTTTCATATTATAGTACTACATCATATCCTTAATATAAAATATTCATTATAAACAAGATCTTATATTAAAAATAAGAGATATTACGGTCACAGTATTTTTCTTTTGATGGAAAAAAATAAACATACCCTTTTATCCAATATAAAGGGGAATTTGAGATAGCTTATTTTTAGATAATAAGTATTTATTACGTAAATTAAGATAAAATTCACGTCACATACTTACTTCGTAAACCATAAATCACGATTTATAAATATTTATAAATTAAAAATAAGTTATCCCAACGTGGAGCACATACACACACACAATTTCGCGAAATAATTAAGCGTGCAGGTCAAGGAAACATGCTTAATGACCAGAACAAATGATATGACGTGGTCACGCTTTCTATAGATACATATCACAAAATTTCATAAAATGCATTTTCCAAATTTAATTTTTTTTTTTAAATAAAAAAGCTCTCGTAACCTTGAGTACATTTTTTCGTTGCAAAAAAGGTAAATTTTTGGCTAACAAGATGCCATTTCATTCAGTTAATTACCTCTTCCGTATTGAAGCAATCTGACTTTAATCAATCTTGAAACAAATAAATTTATATGTCAACCTAGAGTAATTCTTATATATAGTATCCTCTCGATAATTAATTTTTTACTCTTCTAATTATCAAGAGACGACTATCTCTTGATAGCTCCGTACAAGACACGGCTAATGATCATTCTTAATTCGTTTTTGCAAACTCGACCATTTCTTAATGATTTTAATGTGACGTTTATAATTTGATTGGAACCAATTTTATTGGCTCCAGTCAGTTCGGCCTCATTAGTATTGTTTTAGCTTTGTACTTTTTCCATCGGCCTAGCCTCGTTCTAAGTCACGCTAAGGATAAGGTGATGTGTGAGTATAATAAATTTTCAGAATTTATATGAAAATTAAGTGGGTTTTTCACATGGTAACATTTTTCACATTTTATAATTGGGTTAATGTGAAGATTTAATAATAAAGTTTTGTTGAAGACGCATCTGACATAAATACATTTTAAAAAGAGTAAAAATAATAATGAATAATTAAAAAAGATGTAAATTTAACAAAAATCTAGAATAATTCTAATTTATGATATCCTTTGTATAATTAATTTTTGGGAGAATTATATTTAGGTCCCATGGAAAAAAAATGAAAAAATGGTCTCTGTAGATTGTAAAATGAAAAACTGATCTCATTAACAACTCCATGAGCCTGTATTGATAACCCATTATCAACTCTAGGAGTTTGTATTGACAATTCTATGGGACCATTTTTTTATTTTACAATTTATAAGGACAATTTCTTCATTTCTCCTCTTTCTTATATCCTGAATATAATTCTTCCTTAATTTTTTACTCTTTTACTTATCAAGAGACGACTATCTCGGCCAGCAAAAGAATTGCACGGAGGTGATGGCGCCACACAAGAAAAGACCAATAATACTAATTAATTCCAATTATTGTCAAATTGCAAATACGGTATCGTGAAGAAAGGCCATGGGAATGCGACGTTTACGGGCCCCAGGCAGTTCAGCCTCATTAGTCATGTTCACCTTAGTCCATTTTTCAACGGCCAAGGCGTGTTTTAGCGATAAGGTCGTACCGATGAGGTGTGTGAGTAGAATTAATTGTAAAAGTTTATATGAAAACTAAGTCGAAGCACTTTTCGCAATTTATAATTTGTTTTTCAATTGCATTTATTAAGGGGTTTATCATGGGTTATTCTTTTTTATTTTTGGGATAAAAAATCAATGATATGTTACATAAAGATCGATTTTTCTTAAAATTAAGATATGTTGCACATAAAGACTTTATCATGGGTTCATCATGGAACTAATCCATATTTTCTATAATACCTATAGTAACGACGTTAAGAACTGTTTCATGGCTTGCGAGCAACTGCTTTTTTGAGAAAATAGCTGTGTTTATATTAACAACGTTAGTATGTTCCGTTTACTTTGACAACAATAAATAATAATATCTATATTTATCACACTCATTTGGTTATCATGATTATTTATTGCTCTATTTTATAATTCAATATCAATATTTTATATTTTATATCTACAAATTATTAATTGGCCTCCATGATTCAAAGAGTTATAATAATAATCTAGCCTATAAATCAAGTAGTTATCGTAATCATAATTTAAACTAATCTATAAGAAGCTTAATTTCTGAGAAATATAATTGGTCCAATGATTATAGTAATGCTTATATATATTAACGTCATTAATGTATGCCGTTTTGTGCTCTCCATTCTTCATTATTAGTGATCTCAATTCTTTATCCTAATATTATGGCAGGTTGCCCTTTTTGCACTCATTGGGGATATTGACGATCACAAGGATACCTAGGCTATTGTTGTTCAGGTTATCAAAAAGTGAAGATAACTAAAAACACGTCACTTTGATGAAAAGTTAGCAGCGACATTTACCTCAATCATTTCTTTTCCTCCTTTTGTTGAATCTTTTGCTCCTTATAGTATATTAATTTTTGAATTTAAATTTCTTTTTTCTATATTCCTCCATACTTAACTTTCTTAAAATGCAATTCTAACTACAAAAAGTAGAGCTTGGAAACTTTTTCAGAACAATTAGAACGTTGTATTGGAAGAGAAATTATTGTTCCGTTTAAAGTCAAGAGGAGCAATGTCACGCCCTTATTTTAATTTCACATTTATCGGAGTATTCGCGGAAAACGATATGCGGTTCGGTAGGCAATACAGGAATAACATAACTATACTGATAATATGTACATAATTACATAATATCCCCCGAGGGGTTCATACCTGATAAATTCAAATAATGTAGCCGTACAAGGCTACTAGGGTATCAAAACCCATCCTAGTAAAACAGAGACATATTCCTGACTTTGTTCCGCCACTGCAATCCCCTTGTGTAGTTCTCTTCTTTGCTCTCAACATATCTTTTGTCTTCTCCTATCTAAATTGTTGGTAGGGGAGGGTGAGATTCGAGAGAATCTCAGTAGGAAACAGATACCATAATGCATGCATGATTGATGCTATGTGTATGACATGTTAGCTTTATTTAGATGTATGCTCCATAATGACATTTCTGCATGCTCAATGTTTCATACAACAAGACTATAGCCACAGTGAAAATAGAAACAGAGCTTCATTTATTCAAATATGCTCTACACAATCAAGTAAAGTAATCACATACATCATTACACAAGCAAAGATATCAAATACATGCAAGTAAGGTAAGTCCCCTACCTTAACCCGTTTCCGCCTCGAAACGCGTGCCTTGATCTACGTGCAAATAGCTCGGGGCTCCATATTCGATCCTACAATGTCAAATGTACTATTTAGAAACTTCCATAATGTTTCTGGGGGTTATATGAGTCTATCTTGAAAATTACTAAAATACCCCCGGGGACCTAGCCCCATCATACCCGGTCCGGTTGTACTTTTCCCGAAATTTTGACATGGGCTATTCTTACATATTTTCACCCAAGGAATCCATTTCCGGACTCATAATTATCAAATTCAATGTCAAATTACGAAAATGCCCTTGGCAGCCCTACTTTTAGGGTTTTAGGGGCGTTTCCGTAATTATGCTTTATCGGCCTTTTCTAAAAAAGTGCCCAACTGTAACCCCACCTAATTTTCCCTCCTGAATCCAATGGAACCATCAAATCATTGAAAATCCAACTCTAAGACCCATTTAGACCCCTGACCGAAATATATGGGTTTTCCAGGGAAAATCGGGGTTTTTCGGTTTCGGCTCCGTAAACACGTTCCTTTCTACTCCTAACCACTTTATTGACTATTCCATTAGGTTACAACTACCATTTAGTATCAATTTGAGCAGCATAACCCCTAGGGAAACCCATTTTCCATTTTTACAACCAATGGCAATCCGGCGAAATTTTACCGATTAAATTGCCCACAGCAACTAGAATAGTCAATATACGAAGGTTTGGAAGTTACCTCAAGCTCCTTCTGGATTTTCTTGACTTGGCTAAAACCCTAACTTCAAAACACCATGAATCTTGCTTCAAATACCTCAAACAACATAGAAGAGAAGCTTAGGAGAAGGATTATACACGTTAGGTACGAATTCACCGAAAAAATCGACCTATCTCGTAAGTTTTCTCCTCTCCTTCTCTCTCTAAACTCTCTCTCTATATTCAGCTGATATTTGCGTCAGTTTAAGCTGAAGGAAGAAGAAGGAATATGCTTATATCATATTATATATTCTATTTTATTCATTTACTAATTTTCCAAAAATTTCGGATTTTACAAAATTCTGGCAGATTTCTGCCCAAACTTTGAAAACTCATAACTAATTCTAGAAAAATCAAAATGAGGTGATTCCAAAGCCTATAGAACTCTTATTGAGTCTATTTTCAAGGAAAAATATAGACTTTTACTTTATGGAATCGCGAAATTCCCAGAATTTCATTCTTTACATGTTGTTCCGGAAATTTCACAGTTTTTCTGTGCTGACTTCAAAAATTCATATCTTTTTGTGTATAGCTCTAATTGATTCATGTGACCTATCAAATTAAAGCTTAGGATGTCTACTTTCATCTTGTAAAATTTCATAATTTTTTATCATCATTTGATTATTCAAAATCACATGACAAGATCACTACCTCATAGGCGATTTCACCGAAAACATAATTATATTCTCCAAAATTTACCATTTTACTTTCTTAATACCCCAAAGATATAGAAATCATTAGGGGATAGATTTGGGATATCTACTAAACTGGGGCTTAGTAGTCCACTTAATTTAGGCTTATTCTCAAGCCTCCAATCCCAAAATTCAGGATATTACAAGCAACATCAAATACTCATCCAGTAGTTTGGGAGTTTTGCAATTTTCTAAGAAAGGAAATATTTTGCAACTGTTTATATATTAAGAATAAACAGTAAGAAAATGATTTAGTCGATAGTATTACATAATGTGATTGAGAACTTAATTATATTTTCATCTGCTTGCCATTCCATTTATTCCTTGGGTCCTTTTTTTAACTCTCAAAAGTAGAAACATATGCCTCCAGCTCCTTGATGACATTAATGTCAGCAGAAAAAGTTCAAAATGATGATGACCTTCTAATAATTTAATCGTCAGAATCTTCAACCATTCCTTTAAAGAGAGAGAAGAGAGATGACACTCCATTGGCTGATAATAGGAATGTGGGATTGTTTGATATATCTACCCCTATCTTCAAGGCTAACAAAGCAATTGTCATGATCATAAAAATAGAAAAATGACTACCCATGCGTTGTTTTGATTTTTTGAATGCGTCATTTTAGTAGTCTAGGTTTTGAGTCTACTTTACTTTTAATTGTATTTGATATTTTCACATTATATTAGGCTATATACTTCTATAACATGGTATCTGCCTTTTGAACCTGCCTATTTAAGTTTGATTTTATAATTTTTTGCCACTTATGAATACCATTTGGTCAGAATATATACACTGAGCTATCATTAATTATATTATATTGAGGAATATTTCTGTTTTTTTGTTGTTGAAGTTATATTGATTAATAATTCTAATTGCATACAATATGTTAATTAAAATGCAATTATGTGAGTATTTAATGAAAAATGATTTGGGTTAAATATGAGGATACATGAGGCACTATTCTTGACATAAGAAATGAGAAATCGGACGTTTTAAACAAAGGGAAATAATTACCAAAATCAACAAAAAAAATATAATGTTAAATAAAAAACAAAAGCTAACTATAATCAAAATGTTAAAGTTAACATTTTATAGGGAAAAAAAAAGTAAAGAAAGGGGGTATGAATTTTCTATATAATTAAGTAGATTATAAGTATAAAGAGGGGGGCATGAACTAATATAATTGCTTAATACATCAAATATGAAAAATTATAAATAAAGGAAATAAGAAAATATTAGGAAATAATCATCTACAAATTATAATGTGGGGTGGTGATCTCACTATTTCTAAATCAAAGCAATATCTATATTTTGCATCAATAATAAAGGAAATTGAAGAAATGATCAGATCATTTTCAAATGATTACCTGATTAATCAATTATAAAAAAATATAAAAAAGAAAATTAGGGAATAATCATCTATACTATGGGATGATGATGTTACTATTTCTAAATCAAATCATCAAATCAATAATTTACATCAATAATAAATGAAATTTAACAAATAATAAAATCATTTTTAAGTATTATTACTTAATCAATCAATTTTGAAGAAACATAAAAAACAAATTATAAAATAATCATCAATAAATTATATTTATTGATTAATAGATCCAAAATAAATCCCCCGGTATTTATCATTCTTTTTTTGGTAAAAAAATTATAATTTTGAATTACGATAACTCCTTGATTTAGGCCAAAAAACCGAACACTAATTTACGTTGGAGAGTGTTGCAGGTTTCCAAATGTTTTATCATACCCACATTGACTTGCATTGATTTCGTTTTCAATGGTTGTTTATGTTTTTAAGCAATGACGTTTCCCTTATTTTACTCTCATAATAAGGATTTTCAATATTGGCTTCATCAATATTTATCGACAAATAATACATTTGGGACTTTTAGTATAAAAATATATGGGTTATTTAAAATAGATGATTATAAAATAATTATATGATTTATTATGATCACAAATAAATATTGCTTATTATGTATACAATAAAAAAAAATACTGAATCATAAAGACTGAATTATATAATAAATATTACATACCTCACAAAGAAATACTTTATAACTTTAAATTATCTTGTAGAAGCTTTGGAAGCTCAAACTACTATATATGACCTTTCTTGTGCAAAGCACGCGTAGCAATACTTATTTTATGTAAAATATAGATATCTCTCTTATTTTGAAAACTCATAAATACATTTTTTTAAAATTAAGATATCTGTTACATATAGTACCTTATTTTATTTTTATTTTCATCCATCTAATAATTAGTTAACTGTCAAGTAATACTAAAATTCAAATAAATAAAATAATTAATACAAGAACTATCACGTCGTTAATATACACAACAAATACAATATGATAAAAAATTAAAAGTTAAAAGTAAATCTAAATGTGAAAGAATCGTTCCATTATTTGGCCGTACCTTCCGTGGCATAATAAAAATTAAGGAAATTAACTTTCCATTCATTGGCCCTACCTTCGTGAGAAACAAACAAAAACTTAGAGGTGGGAAGTTTCCTTTCTCCATATTTGTTTTGGTGGCGGGTTTGTCAACTGTTTGTTAGGTGGCATTATGTAGCTTAAAAGCTACCCATTTAGCTTTTTTCCATAAATCATACTCCCTCCGGTCCTAATTATAGGACAACATTTTAAAGTTCATCTTGGTCCTAATTATAGGACAAAATTTTAATTTTTATCAATTTGTTCTCAAAATACCCCCATTACTTTAGATAATGGTTGGATTGCCTCATTATAGACTCATGTAATATTCCTAAATCACTCCTATTAAATAAGGGCATTTTTGGAAAATCAATAAAATTAACTAATTTAACTAATATCCTTAATTTCTCCACAGTTAAATAAATATGTCCTATAATTAGGACCGGAGGGAGTATTAGATTATTGAAATACTTTTAATCTCAAAGTCGTTAAAATTTCTACTACTTTTTATTCCGGTTCGTATAGCTTTTCTTACCAAGTCCCTATAGTTTTTCTTTCTTTTCAATAGGTCATTATAGTTTCACATATTTGTAATCATATATGTTCCTGATTATCAGTGTAACAGGTGTAAAAATATTCATGAGATTTTATTAAAAATGCTTTCAGCACTGTATACTTCTTAAAAGTGCAAAATTAGCCACCAATATTCAAAAGGGGAGCAAACATGCCAATATCATTAAATTTAACCTAATATTGCTATTTTTTGCAGTGGAGTCCACACACTTTCTGCATATACATATATAACATTGTTAAGTTAAACTTAACAATGTTGACACCTTTGCTCCTTTTTGAGTGTTCGTGAGTAATTTTGCATTTTCAAAAAATATATAATGATAGACACACTTTTGATAATAGTTTATGAGTATTTTGCACTTTAACCTTAGGTGAAACTCTATAGACCGTTAAAAAAAAATACACAGACCTAACTAAAAATAGGTAAAACTATGAGGACATGATAAAAGAACTATAAAGACCTAATTAAAAGTTAGTGAAACGATAGTGACATGCATATTAATTGCTACTCTTTTCGGTTCTAATTATAAGAAAAAGTTAATTTTTTTGGAGAAATTAAGGAAGCTAATTAAATTATTTTAGAGTCTTTATATTTTTATTTTTTTTCCTTTAAACTAGTTAGTTTAACTAATAAATTAATATATAATCTAAGAATATATAACACATGATATGATTAAGTAACTTATTTAGCTTCCTTAATCCCTTAAAAAAATCAATTTTATCTTATATTTTAGACCGAAAGTAGTACTATAGAGTTTTTTTGCCCATCTTCTATACTTTTTTTCAATCGTAAATTTAAAACCGACTATAAAAATTTTTTTGGACGAAAAGATGTATTCACTAATTTATTAAAGATCAGTGCTCAAAGAATCTAATCCAATCAAGAAAACGATTGATCTTGGCGCACCCACCTATGAAGAATCAATAAAAGCCATGATTTCTATTCAGATACCTTTTTCTCCGGTAACAGCATCCAGTTCCATAATTGGCAAAAAAAAAAAAAAAAAGCATCCAGTTCCATAGCTTCAATATATTTTCAACACCACCTATATTGAAGCTATATTCACGGGGAAGAAAAATCAAAAAATAACGTCACCAATAAACAAAAAAAAAAAGAAGAAGGAAAAACTGCACCAAAGTCCCAAATATGATGTAAAGATTTCTTAAAATGTCAAATTTACGGTGAGTCTCATGGGACATGTGTAAAGGAAAATCCTTTTAAAAGAGAGCTGAATTATTCATATTATAAATTGGATTGTTAAATTCAACAAATTCAAAATGAGGTCATACAATTTAAAATAGGTTTTAGAATTTGATAATATTATTTTATCACCCTCTCATTCAATTCCAACAAAATTAATCCTATGTGTAACTATTGCGGAACCGCTCCACCAACCCCTCTATCCATTTCCCTCTACTAAATTAAAACCTCAAAGTTTTCCCCTATACTTGATGCTGTGACACCATTTTGCAAGAAAAAAAAAATTTGAAGGCTTTTGGCACTTTTTTTTTTTTTTATTACAACCTGGAAAACATAACCAAATGAAAACGGATACAAATCAACACTACCCCAAGGGGTTACAAATCCAAAACATAAGGATCCATCTTGATCTATCGCCTCCATAGAAGAAACAGGCTGCTGCTTGAGGATCACAAAACTCCCTGTCATAGAATGAGCTAATCTGGCTAAGTAATCAGCCAAATTATTCTCCTCCCTCGGAACAAACGTAAGGAGAACCCGCCAATCTTTGGCCATCCAAAAGCGTGCGTCATCAATAACATCCCTAAAAGGATGATCGCTATCAGAACCCCTCATGATTAGACTAATGGCTTCCAGACAGTCGGTGGAAATAATAATATTCTTTAAATTCATGTTCCAGTATAACTGTAGACCCTGAATAATAGCAAGGATCTCAGCCACTACCGGGGGCACCTGAACAAGTCTGCTAAGATATCCCTTTTATCCAATTACCCTCTTCATCCTTGATAGCTCCTGCGCATCCTGTCGCTCCCAATTCCAGCACCGAGGCATCCGTCTCCAATGAAACATAACCAGGTCTACCCCTTAAACCGCTCTGACTTTCCACCATACCACTTTCGTAGAAGTGACATAAGTTCTTTAAATCCATATCCCAACTAGCTCTGAAGAAACTTGAATGACCATTTTGATGTTCCCTTTGGTGATCGTCTCCAAACACCTTTGAGCATCGAGCAACCCATATGTCCCAACACACGCAACCGAACAAGATTGGCCAGCTGACTTTCTTGGTGAAGTTTCTCCCCGCCTCATTCCTGAGATTCCATTGTATCCACTCCGGCCCTTGTAAATTAGAGAAATTATCCCACAGAATTGGATTGATTAAGGAAATCCATCTCTCCTTTGCATTGACACAATCCCTTAGTAAGTGCATGATATCCTCCTCCGCATTACATTCAAACGTACAGAACGCATGCTCCAGCAATCCTCCCTGTAACCTCATCTTCGCTGTATGTAACCTTCCATGAATTGCAAGCCACATAAAGGATTTAATCTTCTCCAGAACCTTACATCTCCATAGCATTCTCCATCCTGAATAAGCCTGGCTCCTGGACCCTGCAAAACAAAACTTATATGCAGAACTAACAGAAAAACAACCATCAATAGCCGGTTTCCAAAAATATTTATCATCACCTCTGTCCACACATGGTGGCTGAGTTTTAACAATTTGCTCGATAACCGGCCACTGGAACCACATGCTTAACTTTCTAACATCCCAATCTCCCCACGGATTAACAAAATCGTGGACCTTCTCATCAATATCCATGAAGGCTTCCATATGCGGAACCAATTCAATCAACGGTCTATTTCTCCTTCTCATTCATAACCATCTTGAATGCACAGTGACCCGTTTTGCAGAAAAATAGTGGTATGATGTTATGCAAAAGAAACTTACTCAACCAAACCAAAAGAAAGAAAAACAAAAAACAAATGCAAAAACATGTGAAAGAAGAGGGAAGCATTAAAGCTCAAAACTTATTTAGTAAACCAGATGAAGAGGAGAGGATTTTCAATCAAACAGTTATTTTGACATCGGGCCTAGGCCTAAAAAAAAACAGAGGTGGAACATGTGCCTATATTGAGGAAGATTGATGAGTTTGGTATAACGATGGACAACGATTTGATCGATTAGAATCTTTCAAAGTGACATATCAAATTTGGTGTATCTGGATTGCTCATGGTGGTTAGGTTTTGTTTTTCATGAATGAGAGGGAGCAATAGTGCCGACAACCTTTAACATTTTTTTCTGCAAAATGGCACTGCATCAAGTGGAGAAAAAACCTTTGTGGTTTTGATTTAGTGGAGGGAAATGGATAGATGGGTTAGTGGAGAGGTTCTATGCTAGTTACACATAAGACCATTTTTGTTAGAATCAAACGTGGGGTAATAAAGTAAAATTGTCGAATTCTAAAATCCTATTTTAAGCCTATGTCCTTATTTATAATTTGTTAAATTTAACGACCCAATTCAAAATTTGAATAATTCAACTATCTTTTAAAAGGATTTTCTCTTGGGAAAATGACCCATAAAGAACTTTGAATATACTAAAAGACCAAAAGGTGTTAGAAAATTTGGAAATCCCTCTGAGGTGCTAGCACTTATCAGGGATTTATAATTTCATGGGAAAATTATCATTTTACCCTTACATATATATTTTTACTAAAATAATAAAAAAACCTCCGCTGGCCAAGCGGCCGCCCGGCCTCGGCGGCAGTCGAGCGTCGGCGGCAGGGGCCCCAACCAGGGAATATTCCGTCCCCAAGCTTTGGGAAAAAAATCCCAAAGTTTGGTGGGGGTGGGGGTTCGAACCCACCACTTGTGGTCATGGGTGCATGACCACTGGGCTAAGGAGGCCCATTAGTATTTGTAGTGCAGAAAAAATATATATAGTAAACTTTTATTTTTAACTAAACCAACTAATAAGTTTAAATAAGGAATTAACAGATTGATAAAAGAAATTAACAACTTCATATAAGAATTTCACAATTTTCGTTTTTTAAGCAAAAAATCCACCTACTCTCTCAGACCATTCACTAGTTTAGATAAGGAATTCCCAAGTTCATATGACGAATTAACAAATTGGGAATTCCTTATCTAAACTAATGAAATTTTTTAATAAAGTTGTTAAAAAACGAAAATTGTGAAATTCTTATATGAAGTTATTAATTTCTTTTATCAATCTGTCAATTCCTTATCTGAACTTGTTAATTGGTTTAGTTAAAAATAAAAGTTTACTATATATATTTTTTCTACACTACAAATACTAATGGGCTTGGTGCATGACCACAGGTGGGGGGTTCGAACCCCCACCCCCACCAAACTTTGGGATTTTTTCCCCAAAGCTTGGGGGAATATTCCGTCTTGACGGAATATTCCTTAGCCGGGGCCCTTGCCAGCGGCGCCTGCCTGCCGTCGAGGCCGACCGGCGGAGGTTTTTTTATTATTTTAGTAAAAATATAGGTAAGGGTAAAATGGTAATTTTCTCATGAAATTGTAAATCCCTGATAAGTGCTAGCACCTCTGAGGGATTTCCAAATCTTCTAACACCTTTTGGTCTTTTAGTATATTCAAAGTTTTTTATGGGTCATTTTCCCTTTTCTCTTTGTGTAATATATTTTAAATGTAAAAAGTTCAAAATATCCTTAATGGATACACAATAATCCATTTCCTCTCTCTATTTGATCAATAGGGTTATTTTAGATTTTTTACATTTGATATATATTACAAAAATGTTCCATGGCACTTCACTATAAATTTGATATTTCAAAGGACATTTTTATTGTGTTTTCTTATGCTTGGGACTTAGGTGCCATTTTCCCATAAAAATATATAAATTCCTTTTTATTTAGCAATAAGAGAACTATAATTAATTATTGATCGTGTGGTATCTGATTCTATAAACTGTAAAGTCAGATTAAGAAATTGTTGGATTTATTGATGCAGCTTTTCCTCACAATTCACAAAACACGAGTACTTCATCATCCGTTTATTAAAAAGTATGTAACCTTTTTTTATTTTACCCCACCCCAATAAAGATGAACATAACATTAAATATTTATTTGATATAAAAAAACATCAAATATTTATAAAAAAATGCACTGTTGCTTCAATTTTGATAACAAATGATATTTTAATTTATAGTTTATATTTGACGAAAAAGGGTTTTTTTTTAAGGAAAAATGCCTTCAAAGTATCTGAATCTTAAATTAGTTTTGTTTCCTACCTACATTAAATTATCAATTCACCACTTATTTTAATAGAAAATATCTGATTTGAGATTTTCAATTTGTGAAGGCATTTTTCTGAAATTTTTCCTTCCTTTTATGCACAAGATTTCAACCTACTTTTGATTAAACAAAAAAACATTTGAAATCTTGTTTTAAATTTTTTATGTTTTAATTTTGTTTTCGTTTCTCTGGGTTCGTAATAAGAAAAATTCATTGCTTCTATTTCCTAAGCACATTCTTAATTACTATTTCAATTAATAATTAATAATTACGGAGGTTCGAATTCATCACCTAACATTTAAGAAGGCTTCAGGGGAGCTGTTTGGTGTCCATTCGATTAATATTGATCCATTTATTTCTTGTACAAATTTTATAGGAGCAAGGCTAATTTTGCTTTGAAAGTTTTCATTGAAAAGTGATTTTGTCTCAGAAGTTTTGTAGGGAGCAATTTTCTCTGGAAGTATAAAAAAAAGAGTAATTTTATGACTATTTTTGTACTACTTTTGAACAAAATTTATGGTATTTCTACACCTTAATCCTATAATTAATTCAAATTTGAACATCTTTTGAAAAGAAAAAAAAACAGAAAATTAAAGGAAAATGAATGAATGAATGAATAAAAGAAATCAATTTATTTATAGTCTCATTTTTATGCCACTCATCTTCACTTCAAAAATATGGTACAAACTTTACTATTTAAACTATTTAAATTCATTTAACCTATGCGTGTGAGATGTAAAATATGGAAAAGTCTATGATGTAGGGGTTGGCACTTGGCAGGACAGAATGGCCAAAAAACCGAACACTAATTTATATAGGAGAGTGTTGTAAGTTTCCAACTGTTTTATCATACTCATATTAACTTGCATTGATTTCGTTTTCAATGGTTGTTTATGTTTTTAAGCAATGACTTTTCCCTTATTTTACTCTCATAATAAGGATCTTCAATATTGGCTTCATCAATATTTATCGACAAATAATATATTTGGGATTTTTAGTATAAAAATATATGGGTTATTTAAAATAGATGATTATAAAATAATTATATGATTTATTATGATCACAAATAAATATTTCTTATTATGTATACAATAAAAAAATGCTGAATCATAAAGATTGAATTATATAATAAATATTACATACCTCACAAAGAAATGCTTTATAACCATAAATTATCTTGTAGAAACTTTGAAAGCTCAAACAACTATATATGACCTTTCTTGTGCAAAGCACGAGTAGCAATACTTATTTTATGTAAAATATAGATATCTCTCTTTTATTTTAAAAACTCATAAATACTTTTTTTTTTAAAATTAAGATATCTATTACATATAGTACCTTATTTTTATTTTCATCCGTCTAATAATTAGTTAACTGTCAAGTAATACTAAAAATCAAATAAATAAAATAATTAATACAAGAACTATCACGTCGTTAATATACACAACAAATACAATATGATAAAAAATTAAAAGTTAAAAGTAAATCTAAATGTGAAAGAATCATTCCATTATTTGGCCGTACCTTCCGTGGCATAATAAAAATTAAGGAAATTAACTTTCCATTCATTGGCCCTACCTTCGTGAGAAGCAAACAAAAACTTAGAGGTGGGAAGTTTCCTTTCTCCATATTTGTTTGGTGGCGGGTTTGTCAACTGTTTGTTTGGTGGCATTATGTAGCTTGAAAGCTACCCATTTAGCTTTTTTCCATAAATCATATTAGATTATTGAAATACTTTTAATCTCAAAGTCGTTAAAATTTCTACTAATTTTTATTCCGGTTCGCATAGCTTTTCTTACCAAGTCCCTATAGTTTTTCTTTCTTTTCAATAGGTCATTATAGTTTCACATATTTTTAATCATGTATGTTCCTGATTATAAGTGTAACAGGTGCAAAAATGTTCATGAGATTTTATTAAAAATGCTTTCAGCACTGTATACTTCTTAAAAGTGCAAAATTAGCCACCAACATTTAAAAGGGGAGCAAACATATCAATATCGTTAAATTTAACCTAATACCGCTACTTTTTATAGTAGAGTTCACACACTTTGTGTACATGCATTTGTAACATTGTTAAGTTAAAATTAACAGTGTTGACATTTTTACTTCCCTTTTAAGTGTTCATGAGTAATTTTGCATTTCCAAAAAATATATAATGATAAACACACTTTTGATAATAGTTTATGAGTATTTTACACTTTAACCTTGGGTGAAATTATATAGACCCGTTAAAAAAAAAAAATACACAGACCTAACTAAAATCTGGTAAAACTATGAGGACATGATAAAAGAACTATAAAGACATAATTAAAAGTTAGTTAAAAGTTAGTGAAACGATAGTGACATGCATATTAACTACTATTCTTTTCGGTTTTAATTATAAGAAAAAATTGATTTGTTTTAGAGAAATTAAGGAAGCTAATTAAATTATTTTAAAGTCTTTATTTTTTTTTCAAACTAATTAGTTTAACTAATAAATTAATATATAATCTAAGGATATATAACACATGATATGATTAAGTAACTTATTTAGCTTCCTTAATCCCTTAAAAAAAATCAATTTTATCTTATATTTTAGACCGAAAGTAGTACTATAGAGTTTTTTGCCCATTTTCTATCCTTTTTATTCAATTGTAAATTTAAAACTGACAATAAAATATTTTTTGGAAGAAAAGATGTATTCACTAATTTATTAAAGATACAGTTCTCAAAGAATCTAATGCAATCAAGAAAACGATTGATCTTGGCGCACCCACCTATGAAGAATCAATAAAAGCTATGATTTCCATTCAGAAACCTTTTTCTCCAGGAACAGCATCCAGTTCCATAATTGGCAAAAAAAAAAGAAGCATCCAGTTCCATAGCATCAATATATTTCAACACCACCTATATTGAAGCTATATTCACGGGGAAGAAAAAAACAAAAAATAACGTCACCAATTAAAAAAAAAGAAAAAAAAAGGGAAAAACTGCGCCCAATCCCAAATATGATGGAAAGATTTCTTAAAATGTCAAATTTACAATGAGTATCATAGGACATTTGTGTAAAGAAAAATCCTTTTAAAAGACAGTTGAATTATTCATATTATAAATTAGGTTGTTAAATTCAACAAATTCAAAATGAGGTCATACGATCTAAAATAGGTTTTAGAATTTGATAATCTTACTTTATTACCCCCTCATTCAATTCCAACAAAATTAATCTTATGTGTAACTATTGCAGAATCGCTCCACCGACCCCTCTATCCATTTCCCTCTACTAAATCAAAACCTCAGTTTTCCCCTATACTTGATGCTGTGACACCATTTTGCAAGGAAAAAAAAATTGAAGGCTTTTGGCACTTTTCCTCCTTCTCATTCATAACCATTTGGAATGCACAGTGACCCGTTTTGCAGAAAAATAGTGGTATGATGTTATGCAAAAAAAACTTGCTCAACCAAAAGAAAGAAAAACAAAAAACAAACGTAGGAACATGTGAAGGAAGAGGGAAGGATTAAAGCTCAAAACTTATTTGGTAAACCAAATGAAGAGGAGAGGATTTTCAATTGAAGAGTTATTTTGACATCAAACCTAGGCCAAAAAAAAAAAAAAACAGAGGTGGAATAAGTGCATATATTGAGAAAGATTGATGAGTTTGGTATAACAATGGACAACGATTTGATTCATTAAAATCTTTCAAAGTTACAGTGCAAGTTTGGTGTCTTTGGATTGCTCATGGCGGTAAGGTTTTGTTTTTTATGAATGAGAGGGAGCAATAGTGCCGACAACCTTCAACGTTTTTTTCTGCAAAATGGCACTGCATCAAGTGGAGAAAAAACCTTTGTGGTTTTGATTTAGTGGAGGGAAATAGATAGATAAGTAAGAGGAGAGGTTCTACGCTAGTTACACATAAGACCATTTTTGTTAGAATCAAACGTGGGGTAATAAAGTAAAATTGTCGAATTCTAAAATCCTATTTTAGGTCTATGTCATTATTTATAATTTATTAAATTTAATGACCCAATTCAAAATTTGAATAATTTAACTATCTTTTAAAATGATTTTCTCTTTGTGTAATATATTTTAAATGTAAAAAGTTCAAAATACCCTTGATGAATACACAATCATCATTTTCCTCCCTCTATTTGATCGATAGGGTTATTTTAGATTTTTTACATTTGATATATATTACAAAAATGTTCCATGGCACTTCACTATAAATTTGATATTTCAAATGACATTTTTATTGTGTTTTCTTATGTTTGGCACTTAGGTGCAATTTTCCCATAAAAATATATAAATTCCTTTTTATTTAGCAATAATAGAAGTATAATTAATTATTGATCGTGTGGTATCTGATTCTATAAACTGTAAAGTCAGATTAAGAAATTGTTGGATTTATTGATGCAGCTTTTTCTCACAAAACACGAGCACTTCATTATTCGTTTATTAAAAAGTATGTAACCTTTTTTTATTTTACCCCACCCCAATAAAGATGAACATAACATTAAATATTTATTTGATATAAAAAAACATTAAATATTTATAAAAAAATGCACTGTTGCTTCAATTTTGATAACAAATGATTATTTTAATTTATAGTTTATATTTGACGAAAAAGGGTTTTTTTTTAAGGACAAATGCTTTCAAATATCTGAATCTTAAATTAGTTTTGTTTCCTACCTACATTAAATTATCAATTCACCACTCATTTTAATAGAAAATATCTGATTTGAGATTTTCAATTTGTGAAGGCATTTTTCTGAAATTTTTCCTTCCTTTTATGCACAAGATTTCAACCTACTTTTGATAAAACAAAAAAACATTTGAAATCTTGTTTTAAATTTTTTATGTTTTAATTTTGTTTTCGTTTCTCTGGGTTCGTTATAAAAAAAAAGTCATTGCTTCTATTTCCTAAGCACATTCTTAATTACTGTTTCAATTAATAATTAATAATTACGGAGGTTCGAATTCATCACCTAACATTTAAGAAGGCTTCAGGGGAGCTGTTTGGTGTCCATTCGATTAATATTGCTCCATTTATTTCTTGTAAACATTTTATAGGGGCAAGGCTAATTTTGTTTTGAAAGTTTTTACTGAGAAATGATTTTGTCTCAGAAGTTTTGTAGGGAGCAATTTTCTTCGGAAGTATAAAAAAAAAAGTAATTTTGTCTTGGTCATCGTCTCAATTAATTTTAATCGTTAGTTGATTAAATATGCTGAACTGATAGTCAACATGTTATCCATATTATTTTTATTAAAGTGTAAAGTTTTTTAGAAGTCTATATATTATTTATTTCAATTTTTTTGAGTTAGATTTAAAATTTTTAGCTAAAATTTACATCTTAATAAAGATAACGTGAATAACATATAAGCTTCTAATTCATTATATTTAATATCAAAATTAATTGAAATAACCATCGTAATAAAATTATTTCCTTCATACTTCCATCCCAAAAAAATTTTCGGCCTAAAATTACTGTTCATGAGAACTTCCACGTTTAAATAGCCCTTAAAATGATGTTTTTTTTTTTTGTTCAAAAGCTTAAAATGATGTTTCAAACGATTATTTTTGTCGTATGTGTGTTTGTTTATTGTATATTCTCGTAATTTTATCAACAGAGAGCTTCCGGGAATCACAGTGTTGCCAGACGAGTCGACGACCTAGACAGAGTAAAAAAGCGCATCTTTATCTTATATTCTGCTCACTGTCTCAGAGCTTTTGAAGCTATTCACATTCCCAGGCATTGAATCTCTCATGCTCTGATTTCCATTTCTAGAATCCATAAGCAGCTCCGTTGTTTCCTTTTTCCTTTGGATTCACTAGCTTTTCTAGTAATTCGAAGGATCAAACGGCGGCGACTTGGGAAGCTGACGCAGTTAACAACAATCCGATTCCCTGAGTCTGAGAGATTCCGTTAATACACCACCATTTACCGCTTCTCTTCTCTGCTTTGCGTATTCTGTTTCCGTGCATTCATCCAAGATGAGTTCCGTAGTTCAGGTAACTTCATCATTAGTTCCACCCCTGAATTTGATTTCCTTTCGCCTTTTGATTTGGCCCCTGATTCTGTTTTTCTTCCTTTTTAGGGTTTCACTAAGTCTCTGGCTATGACTGTGCTCTCTGAAATCGGGGATAAAACGTTTTTCGCTGCTGCGGTTAGTTTTTTTGAGGGAAACTTTGTGTTGGTTCTTCTTGAGTGTTTGATCTTGTATAAATTTTTGTTGCTTGCAACTAAAGCCAAACTGTATTAGAGAGGCATATGAAAACTTTGGCTTATAGTATACAGCGGTTTAGCTGCTGGGCATTTATTATGCAAGTCAGTATATACTCTTATTTTCTTTAAGGCTCGTCTGAAGGGAGCAAAATTTTTTATTGGCCGTGGACTACGTCTAAGAACTAAGTACTCTGGATTGATGGGTTGGATATTGTAGATAGCATGTTATCATTGACTAGAACATCCAGTGATATTGCTTTGGTCGCCTTCTTTCTGTCTTTCTTTCTGTATTTATTTATTTCATTCTTCTTCTTCTCCCCTTCTGTTTCGTCTTTTCCTGCAATTATGTGTTTGATATTTCTCAAGGAACTGCTAAAGTGTTAACAAATTCTTCTTTTCCAATGAATTTATTATGAATTAGCAATCTCACTTTACAAGGAATTTGAACAATCCATTCTCAACTGCTGTAGTACTTAGCAAGATGAAGCTAGTCTGGCATGTTATATTGGAATATTGCCCCCTTCTTATGCATAGACGTTGACCAAAAAAGAGAAAGTGCTCCTTATTTCTTTGTATGGTCTAGATAACTAGAAATCATAAGTCTGACTAACTGATGTGATGATGCTCATTTCCAGATCCTGGCTATGCGTTACCCCAGACGGCTTGTTTTGTCAGGTTGCCTATCAGCTTTGATTGTAAGGAATTTTTTTCCTCCTTATTTGGTTCATAGCTATCTTTCTGTTTTTGTTAAAATTAATAGCTTATTATGTCATATCTGATATTTAATTCAAATCTAAAGTTCTTAAGGAAATTTGCAACATTTAGGTTATGACCATTCTATCTGCTGTTGTCGGTTGGGCTGCTCCAAATCTGGTAAGCATTCTTTGTTACTTGTGAAACTTGACGATCCTTGTCTTGTTCTGTGTGTTGATTGATAGATCTTTTCAGGGGTGTTATCCTTGCATTTAATGAATATGCAACTCTGCAAGTACTTAAGTACTTGAATCAGTTGTTTAGCTTGAATGCATTGCAAAGTCTTTCAATCCACTAGATGAATAGACAAAACTGTCGAGTCATTGAATTAAAATGTGTTGATTCATTGAATTAGCAATCTGTTCTAAAGGCTAAATTTAACTTGCTGTTCTAACTGTGATATTGATTGAGTATCTTATTTCAAAATGCCCGAATAATTATTTTCCATTTAAGTTCTATAAGGTTTTTCTTTTACAAGATAAATTTAAAGGTAAGACATGGCTAAAAAGATTGCTTGACACCGGGTTTAAACAGGTTGCGTCTAAACCTCAACCACATATGGTTGCATATCAATCAATTATTAGTGAGGTTTCATGCATGTGAGGTCAATTGCAATTATCTATATGATGATTATGTAGCAAGCTCGTGTTTGGCATGCTACATTTTTCTTTGGTTCTTTCACATATTGATCGTTGTGTAATTCTGCAGATTTCTCGCAAATGGGCTCATCACATAACGACATTGTTGTTTTTTGGTTTTGGGCTATGGTCCTTGAAGGATGCAATATTTGAAGAAGGGTGATGATTATTATCTTTGATATTCAATATCTTGTCCTTTTCTTTTGAAAGCAAGTTCTCATCTCCATTGATACTTTGTTTACTGATGCTAGATTGTTTCACTGAACAGGGAGTCTGAAGAATTGGCTGAAGTTGAAGCAAAATTGGTTTGTTACATTTTTAATTGTTTTCTTATTTTAACTCCAGCCTTTCTTTTCTTTTTGACATCATCCTTGTATTGTGATTAGGATACGGAATACAAGGCTAATGGTGGGTCCACAAAAGATAGCAATAAGGTATAACAATAATAACCATCCAATATAAGTTTTGCGTTTTCCCTCTCCCTGCTCTATCAAGGCCTATCTATTGGTCATGCTACTAACAAATACGTATGTAACCAACATGGATACACCTATTGGTTACAACGCGATATGATATGTAAGATATGACAATTTTTAAAATTTTAGAATATAGGTACAGGGGATACACACACATGTATATAATTATTTGTGTAAGTAATTTATCATCTCATTAAAAGAAAAAATGACTATTAAATATTCTAAACATTAGACTATAAATGTTAAAGCAAACCACATGCATGAATAAATTTTCTATAACTACTAATAAATAAAATCGTTGTTAAATCTTTGTTCTTTCTTAAAACAAAAACATAATTGGACAAAATAAAGTGTAAATAATCGCATTTCCACAAATGTCTGTGAGGCCCTTAAAAAGGTGAGCTCCGCCTTACCTTCAGGAGGGTCCTATTTTACCTTTAAAATTTGGAGCATTGTTGATGGATGTAAAGTGGTACGAGTACCTTAAAGCATATAAAGCGTTTAGTATCATCTACCCAATTTGTGCATGACTACTGTTTTAAAGTATTGAATACCAGACAATGACGTGGTCAAAATTGTTCATTGTTTGCTGGATTCATAAGGTTATTATCATGTCATCTCATGTCATATAGGTAATATATGTAGTTATGAGCTTATGAGTAGCAGAGGTGGGAGTGTACAATACAGCTGGTTGACAATTTCTAGCAATAAAATTTAACCCATTATTTCCATGAGATGCTACGATCAACCAATGGGTTGTATTAATTACATGTTATCTTCTTATATTATGGTTTGTGAAGTTGTTGGTGTCAGACTAGTTTTGGAGTGCATACAAAGTGGAAATCAGGATCTCATGGGATTTGTGAGACTTTTGTGGGGTTTTCCAAACATTGCATTCTCCCTGTGTATATCTTATGCGAATTTTCGCTCTTTCCACGTAAGAAATAGAGAGAATAAAAATAGTTGTACCTACCCATTAAAAAAAAGAATTGAAAGAGTTGAGATTTGACCATGGAGGGAATCTTGATACTAGATATTTTAATAAATATGATTGTAATCTTGCAATTCTTATTATTATTATTATATTTATTATTTATAATTTTATAATAATAAAAATTTTTATGATTATCATTTGGTTAGATTATCCTTGGGAAAACCTTTATAGCTGCTGCAGTGGCAACCAAGAGACAAATTCTAGATAATTATCTTGCATATTAATTGTTCTCCAATTATTTTAGCATTGAATATTTTAAGTTTTACAGTAAAAGCTTTATACCAATTTGTCAATGATGATGAGTCCTTAATGGAATCGAGGGGATTTCCAACAAGATTGAAATTTTATAGAATAGACCTTCTGCGTGAAGCTATTGCATTTTTTCCTTTTTGGGTAAGTGCAGAAATGCACCGCCATACTCCTCTGATGCAGTATGACATTATCAGTGCTAAACTGAAGCATGGATATATTTGAGTTGGAACAAGTAGTCTTTTAGTTGTCATTCCAAGAATCAATTACTTATAGAACTGATTTGTCAGATGATGTACATGGGGTCCTAAATAATGCACATTTATATGTTCTCAACGTCTCATTTCCAGGTTAATGATGACTTGAAGAAGCAGAAACGGCCCTTTCTCACTCAGTTTCTCTCCCCCATATTTTTAAAGGTAGTAAACTGCATTTCCTCTAAAGATTATTATTCTAATTGCCAAGCTACCCATCTGATTCTCATTATCATGCCCATAATGCAGGCATTTTCTATCAACTTTTTCGGTGAGTGGGGTGACAAGAGCCAGGTTAGCATCTTTACTCATATATTTGTTATTTTTTTCCCATGACTAGAGACTTTGGTCCAGCACTTAACATCGGTTCATTCTGTTTCAGCTGGCTACCATTGGTTTGGCTGCTGAAGAAAATCCATTTGGTGTGGTTCTTGGTGGCATTATGTAAGTTTTGACCACACTATCTTTGAATTAGGGTCATTCAAACACACCAACACACACTCATATATGTATGGGGAGTTTTTGGGCCCATGTTAGTATGTTACTTCAGTGGTTTCTTTCCTGAAATTCTGCATACACACTTGAGACTGTGCATACCTTGCACACGCAATGATCTTGCTTGGAACCATAGACATTTCTGCAGGATGTTTCATATGCCTAAAATCCAGCAAATACTTGGGAGAGAACCGTAATTTCTGATTTTTCTTTTTGCAGTGGACAAGCGATTTGCACTGCTGCTGCTGTTGTTGGAGGAAAGAGTTTGGCATCCCAAATATCTGAAAAAATAGTAAGGCATTTGGTTCTTTTCTTGTCTACCTTTGAGTTTTGAAATTACCTTCTCCAACTCTGGCTTTACCTATATATGCATGATATGTTGCCCACATGTTATGTTTCCCCCGTTTTATGGTTGATCTCTTTTTTCTTTGAGAAAGCCCAGGGTTCAAGTTTACATTATAACTTCTCTGACAAAATGGGTCCATCTAAGTTTTAGACTACCAAGAGACCAATGAAAAAAAGTAAAAATTCTAGATTAATTAAAATCTATTTACCTTCTAACAGATAATGAAGGTAGCTAAATGGCAAGTTGGTGGATTGAGTTTTATTTTCTGTATTTATGCCTTTTATATTATTCTGTATGATTGGTATATATAGTAGTAACATTGAACCTTATGCCTCGCAGATTGCGCTCTCAGGTGGAATTCTTTTCATTGTTTTCGGTATCCAATCTTTCCTTACACCAATTGAATGATGAAGAAGGCTATGATGCTATTTGGTCAGTTATTGCCCACTTTTATGTTACAATGGAGTTGGCTGCAAGAAGAATTCAACTTAATGCCTTAGACATTGTGGGGGTAAAGGTGGTTGGTTTTCTTTTATCCTTTCATATAATTTATGGGTTAAAATCAAATAAGCCATGGGTGGACGAGATCTGAATTTTATTATTTAGTTTAGTTAAGTGTATTATTTTTCCATTTAATTGCAGAACTAATTTTCATTTTTGTCTTCCCTCTATCTAGAGGAGTCAAAGAATCAAATTAGAAGGTTAAAAGGATAAACTTTAACCACCTAGAAAAGTACATGAGAAAGAAACCGATTTTCTTCCTTCTTTCCCTTTTGGTAAAAGCCAGAAAGTAAACTAGAAAGAAACTTGAGGGCTTCCATTTTGAGTAAGATTGTAATTGGCCAACCAGCAAGCACTAATATTGCTGTCTTTGTTAGTGTGAATATCTTCGAAATGCATCTCATCAATGAGGCCCACACAAGTCAGTCTCACTAAATCTGTGTTTCTTATCTCTCTAGTCTCTCTCAAATTCTCATCCTCTCTTTTGTGGTTCCAAATGAGGCTTGGGGAGCTAACCTATGTGTGATCCCAGACTTTACGAAAATTCATATTTTCAGATTCAAATCTTAGAGTGGTCAAATATTCAAGAGAACTAATAGATATTTAAATTTATATGTTTACTACACTTTTGCCTGATCAAATAGAAACAAGTGGCTTAAAAACGGTTAATAATATTAATAACGAGCCTTGTTTTTACCGAATGAATATTTTATAAAAAAGTCACATGGATTAAATTAGGGAAAATTCCTTAAAAAGCACCTGGAAATCATGAAAAGATAGATAGGTGTTCTGAATTTCTAAAATCTTGCAGAGGTGTTAAGACTGAATTAGAATATACAAATTCGGAAGAAAATGATCAATTTGCCCTTACTTATTTTTTTATTGTTCGAACCCCCACCACTTTCATGCACAAAAAGTGCATGACTATTAGGCTAGTAAAGCCTTTTAATATATATGCTACAAAAAAAAAAAAAATATATATATATATATAGTAACCTTTGATTTTTAATTAAGTTAACTAACAAGTTCAAATAAGGAATTGGCAAATTGATAAAAGAAATTAACAAGTTCATACAAGGATTTCACAACTTTCGGTTTTAAGCAAAAAATCCATCTATTCTCTCAAGCCATTCATTAGTTTAGATAAGGAATTCTCGATTTCATATGAGGAATTAACAAATTGAGATAAGGATTTTGCAACTTTTGTTTCAACCAAAAATTCACTTTCGCTCTCAGGGTGTTCACAAGTTTAGATGAATAATTTCCAACTTCAGATAAGAAATTGACAATTTGAGATAACGAATTCACAACTTTTGTTTAAGTAAAAGATTCACTTGCGCTTGCAAACCATTCACAAGTCTAGATACAAAATTACCAAGTTTAGATAAATAAATGACAAATTGCGATGATGAATTCACAAGCTTAGATAAGGAATTGGCAGCCTTAGATGCAAATTCATAACCTTATCTGAGCTTGTGAATTCCTTATCGCAACTTATCGTTTATTTATCTAAACTTGGTAATTTTGTATATAAACTTGTGAATGGTATGTAAGTGCAAGTGAATCTTTAACTTAAACAAAAGTTGTAAATTCGTTATCTCAAGTTGTCAATTTCTTATCTGAAGTTGGGAATTATTCATCTAAACCTGTGAATGGCCTGAGAGCGACAGTGAATTTTTGGTTGAAATAAAAGTTGCGAAATTCTTATCTCAATTTGTTAATTCTTCATATGAACTTGGAAATTCTTTATCTAAACTAGTGAATGGTCTGAGAGAGTAGGTGAATTTTTTACTTAAAAAATGAAAGTTGTGAAATCCCTATATGAACTTGTTAATTTCTTTTATCAATTTGCAAATTCCTTATCTGAATTTGTTGGTTGATTTAGTTAAAAATCAAAGATTACTATATATATATATATAAATATATTTTTGCAATATATATATTGAAAGACTTTGCTAGTTCAGTGGTCATGCATTTTTTGCAAGGTATTAAAACCCGGACCGGGTAGTGAACCGGTCGGGGTACTGGGTTAAGGGTCAGTGGGTCAGACCGGGACCAAACCGGAGCTAAACCGGGACCAAACCGGTGAGAAATTGAAAATTTTAGACTTATAGTATGAAATTCTAAAGGAAAAAGTAAAAAAAAAAAAAAATTTTTTTTTTTTAAAAAAAGGGAACCGGACCGGGAACCGGACCGGCCAACCGGCCGGTTCGCCGGTTACCGGGCCGGACCGGCCGGTCCGGTCCGGTTTTCAGAACCCTGATTTTTTGTGCATGAAAGTGATAGGGGGTTTGAACCCCCACCCCCACCACTTTGGGAATTATTCCCAAAGCTAGTGAATATTCTAATGGAATATTCCCTAAATATTCTGATGGAATATTCCCTGGCCGGAGCCCCGTCAGGTGGCTACTGTGGGGCCCGCCGGTCTGCGTGGTAGTTATTATTTTAATAAAAAATAAGTAAGGGCAAATTAGTCATTTTCCTATAAATTTGTAAATTTCAATTCAATCATAGCACCTCTGCGGGATTTCCGAAATTCAGAGCACCTGTTTGTCTTTTCATGATTTTCAGGTGCTTTTTAAGGGATTTTCCCATTAAATTATATAATGTTTTTTAAAAAATTAGAGTTTAATGTTTAAACAGTTGTATGAGGGAAAATTTCAAGTATTTAAAACAATTTTAGCATAACTTGTAAAATTTTGATAGTAATTTCAGTCTTTGAATAATTTTTTTAAAATTTTGAACTTAAATTTTAAGATATAATTTTATTTAATTTAAAATACGATGTTTTTGTTGGGCAACGAATTATTTGATGGCTTATCATACGCTCCTCATTAATATAAAGATGAACATTGTAGTTCTTTCTACATACTTTGGTTTAAAAATCTTATATTGAGGATTGAAGAGAATATCATTTATATGCAATTACGTCCCTAGGCCATTGGCTCATTGACAAATATTTAAGCGATTTTACTAACAAAGTTTTTTGCGAGATGTGTCTGGCAAAAATAAATTTTGAAAGGGACAAAAATATCAATAAACAATTTAAAATGATGCAAATTCACCAAAACTATTAAATTTGACCAAATGACCGTTAAATTATAAGAGAAGAAAACTCTAAAGGCGTTTAATCAATTTTTAATGTGTTTATGAATTTGCACCATTTTAAATTATTTATTGGTATTTTTGTCCATTCCAAAACCTATTTGCACCAGAACTTATTTGCAGCAGATGACCCTTGAAAAAAACTTTGTTGGTAAAATTACAAATCAACCCTATATTTAAATCAATTTAGAAGTTCTATGCATCTCTGTTACTGGAAAGCTATTCAATAAACATAACGCAAATAAAAGAAACAAAAGTACGCCATTAAGAAAAGCCAGTAATGAAAATTAAATTCACAAGACAATTATGCACATGAGTTACTAAACGTAAGTACAAAATAAATACAGGATCTCAGTTTTGGCTATCAGCACGACCGCAAATTCGTACAACTCACATGACTGAACGAGTCATATTTCACAGAAACTAAGACAAAGCAGAGACCTATTATTATGGTTGCTTAAGTTATCATCACTGTTATTAACTGAAACTTCTATATCATTTATGAAATGTAAAACTACATATTTATATACAACGAATCGTAATATGAAACCTATTCCTACTACTGTACAAAATAATCAATTCGTGTGTGAAATCATCTCTGTCGACAGAAGCTTTTCTTTGACTAACACTCCCCCTCAAGTTGGAGCATATATATTAATCATGCCCAACTTGTTACAAAGATATTGAACCCGTGTTCCATTTAAGGCTTTTGTTAGAAGATCTGCCAGTTGATCGTCAGACAGTATGTGCCCTGTAGACACAATATTTTCTTTAATCTTATCACGAATAAAATGACAATCAATCTCAATATGTTTTGTTCTTTCATGAAACACAGAGTTCGATGCTATATGAAGTGCTGCTTTATTGTCGCACCATAGTTTTGCAGGTAATGTTGTGACGATGCTAATTTCTTTCAAAAGTTGAAGTACCCACACAATTTCTTGTACTGATTGTGACATGGCTCTGTATTCCGCTTCGGCACTTGACTTTGACACAACTCCTTGCTTCTTACTTCTCCAAGATATCAAATTTCCACCAACAAACACACAGTAACCTGTAGTAGATCGTCTTGTGGCTTTTGATCCTGCATGATCCGCATAACAAAAACACTCAACTTTAGTGTGCCCATAATCTGTATAGAGAATACCAAGACCTGGAGAGCTTTTCAAATAATGCAAGATATGTTCTAAAGCTTCCCATTGTGCCACTGTTGGTGATGTCATGAATTGACTGAGCTTACTAACTGAGAAGGTTATATCAGGACGAGTTACTGTTAGGTAATTCAGTTTCCTAATAAGTCTTCTATATCTCTCAGAAAATGGAAATGGCTTTAATTTTTCTGGATCAATCTTCTTCTTCAAATCATCAGGAAGCTCATCAAACATACTAGCATCAAGATCTAGAAAAGGATTCGGAATCATGGGGATGCTGCTTGGTGCAGCTCCAAGTTTTCCAGTCTCCTTTAAGAGATCGAGAACATACTTTCTTTGAGTCAAAAGAATACCTTTCTTACTGCTCAAAACCTCAATACCAAGGAAATACTTTAATGATCCCAAATCTTTTGTCTGGAAGTGAGAGTTCAGAAAGATTTTAAGTTCTGAGATTCCAGAACAATTACTTCCTGTAATCATAATATCATCAACATATACTACAAGAAGAATCATGCCTGTATCAGATTGTTGGTAGAACACAGAGTGATCACACTTGCTTTGATGTAATCCAAACTTCTTGACCACATTACAGAATTTATCAAACCAGGCTCAAGGACTTTGCTTTAGGCCATACAGTGACTTCCAGAGGTAGCACACTTTCTTATTCTCCCCCTGAGCAACGAACCCAGGTGGTTGCTCAATATAAACTTCTTCCAGAAGATCACCATTTAGAAAAGCATTTTTAACATCTAATTGATGCAGTTCCCAATGATATGTAGATGCCAAAGAAACAAAAAGACGAACTAAAGTGAGTTTGGCTACAGGAGAAAAAGTCTCGGAGTAATCAAGACCGTAAGTTTGGGCATATCCTTTGGCAACAAGGCGAGCTTTGAGTCGTTCCAAGGAATCATCTGCCTTAGTCTTAACAACAAATTCCCATTTACATCCAATGGCTTTCTTTCCAGGAGGGAGATAAACAAGAGTCCAAGTACCAGCTGTTTCGAATGCCAAGAGTTCTTCTTCCATTGCAGCACGCCAACCAGGGTGAGCTAGAGCTTGGTGAAGGGTAGTAGGTGGGGAAATGGAATCAAGAGTGGCCACAAGAGAAGATGAAACAGTTGATAAAGACTGATAAGAGACAAAAGATGATATAGGATAGACACAGTCAGCATATCGTTTGGGAGGACAATGAGGACGTGTACCTTTACGAAGTGCAATAGGTTGGTCATCAGAAGTAGTACCAATAGAAGCAGGAACAAGTGGTTCAGTAACAGCAAGAGGAGGATTGGCGAAAACAGAGGCAGGAACGAGGGAAACATCTACAGAATCAATTGGCGAAGCAGGAGGTGGCGGAGGTGAATCATTAGTAACATCAGCATCATTGACGATGTCAAGTTCCGGAACAGCAGCCTGTACTGGTGAGAGAAGAACAGGATAAACTAGGATATCATCTGAATTATCCATGACAGAGGGAGACTCAGAGACGGACAAAGTCTTAAAGAAAGAAGAGGACTCATGAAACATAACATCGGTAGATACAAGGTAACGACGGAGATCCAGAGAGTAACACCGATAACCTTTCTGAATTCTAGAATAACCAAGAAAAACACATCTTAGAGACTTGGGATCAAGTTTGCTAACACTAGGACGGACATCCCGAACAAAACAAACACAGCCAAAGATTTTAGGATCAACAGGAAACAGTTTAGATGTGGGAAACAGAACAGAATATGGAATATCCCCACCAAGAACAGTCGAAGGCATGCGATTGATGAGAAAACAAGCAGTAGAGACAGCATCAGCCCAAAAACTTTTAGGGATTGAGGAATGAAACATGAGAGCTCGAGCAGTCTCTAAGAGATGTCGGTTCTTTCTTTCAGCAACACCATTTTGAGCAGGGTTATAAGCACAAGAGGATTGGTGAAGAATACCATGGATGTGCATGTAATCCGTGAATTGGGCGGAAAAATATTCTTTTGCATTATCACTTCGTAAGATTTTCACAGGTGTGTTAAACTGGGTTTGAATTTCAGCGCAAAAATTACGAAAATGAGTAAACAATTCAGAACGCTGTTTCATTAAGTAAAGCCAGGTGGTGCGGGAAAAATCATCAACAAAAGTGACAAAATAATGATAACCAGTCTGAGACATAACTGAACAAGGACCCCAAACATCAGAATGTACTAACTCAAAGGGGGACGCAGCCCGTTTATTGACGCGAGGTGCTAAATGAATACGATGATGTTTTGCAAACTGACAGGACTCACATTCTAAAGTAGATACAGAAGAATATTGAGGATACACTTTTTGGAGAGACGAAAGCGACATATGACCTAAACGACAATGAACTTCAAACAGAGACGACCCACCAGAACAAGCAACAGAACGTGGAACCTGATCATCAAGGATGTAATGTCCATCAGATTCATAGCCTCTACCAATAATCTGCTTCGTCGATAGATCCTGAATTAAACAATGATCAGGGAAGAATGAGATAAAACAGTTTAACTTACGAGTGAGTTTACTGGGAGATAAAAGGTTAAAGGTGAGATCTGGAATGTTAAGAACAGAGGATAATGAGAGGGAGGCAGTTGGTTGAACAGTTCCTGAGCCAGTAACACGTACAGGAGAACCATTGGCAACAAATATGGATGATGGGTTGGTATAGGCGGCATATGAAGAGAATAAGTGATGATTACCTGTCATGTGATCAGTGGCACCAGAATCAATGATCCATTTAGTGGAAGCAGTAGTAAGACCAGAGGACATAGTACCTGTGGCTAGTGCCCCGGCAGAAGAAGATCCAGAATTAGGGAGACCAGGTGTATGGGCAACATGAGCAAGGCCACACTGTTGATCACGCTGTTGTTTATTTTGCAATTTTTGACAATTTTTTCTTAATGTGTCCAGGTTCCTTGCAATAATTGCAAATAATACTGCCAGAAGTCATTGTAGGAGAATGAGTATTTTGTTTGTACCCATAATTCCTGTTCTCAAAGGGACCACGTCCAGCTAGAGCACCTGCAGTTGGATCTACAGAAGAGTGGATCAAGCTATCAGCACGAAGAACCCGGGAGAAAACATCTTCAAGAGAAGGAAGCTCTTGACTCGACAGAATCTGAGAACGAATAGTCTCATAGGATGGGTTGAGAGCCTCAAGAAAACTCATGATAGCCTGAAGTTCCAAGTTCTTAATTCGAGTTGAAAGATCTGCTTGCGGAGACATAAGTACTTTCATTTCCTCATACATTCTTTTGAAGTCCAGAAAGAAATCTTTCAAGGGACGATCTTGCTGTTGAGAACGATAAAAACCTTTATAGATTTCATGAACCCTAGTAATATTTCCTTTTCCAGAAAACATAAATTCAAGATAATTCATGATTTCTTTGACAGAATTACAATGACTAACAGAAGCCCGAATTCGTGGTTCAATAGAATTTCGAATTTGAAACAAAAGTTGAGCATCTGCTCTTTTCCAAGTCAAAAGTTTGGTTTCATCACCAGAAGGAGGATCCGCAGTGCAATCCCCAAAATATAAACGTTAATAGTTTTGTTCCAATCACTATAATTTGTCCAATTTAACTGTGAAGCAGTAATCCTCGCCGACATAGGTAACATATCAGAGGTTTTAGAATCAGCCATTTTTAACAATCAACGTAGTAGTATACGAACAACCTTCTCAAAATAGCAAGAGTCACGAACAATCAAGAAGATAGAGCCACAATATCAACTTAATCAAGTTGCAACCAACGGGACCCGCAGAGATTCAATCAAATGAGCATGTCAAAACTCCAAATAAGACAAGGGACCCGCAGAAACTTAAGACACTAACTCAAAAAATGCTGAATGCAGTGACAAATTGAACTTACGGAAGTGGAAACAAAAGCGAAGAACAATAGCTCAAAATTTCAAACGTTTTTGATGACCACGAAACTTCAGAGGGAGGTAGAGGTGGAAGAGACGATCAGAACGCCACAAACGGCGTCGCAAACGGAGGTCGGAGTGAGCTACACGCGCCGGCGCGTGGATCAAACAGCGGACGTTGTGGAGGCGCGTGTGGATACACGCGCCGTCGTCTGGAGATGCCGCTTCAGGGTTAGGCCGGTCGGAGGTCAAGGTATATGGGAGTGGGGCGGGTGTTTCTAGAAGAGGTCTTGACAATCACGGATCTGAAAGCTTCACACAACTCAGTGACCGGAAACAATGGAGGTCGCCGGAGAAATGGAATGAGCTAAAATCTCAGGAAGACTCTGGTACCATGTTATTAACTGAAACTTCTATATCATTTATGAAATGTAAAACTACATATTTATATACAACGAATCGTAATATGAAACCTATTCCTACTACTGTACAAAATAATCAATTCGTGTGTGAAATCATCTCTGTCGACAGAAGCTTTTCTTTGACTAACAATCACCAAGTAAACACAATTCTGATACAGAAGTTGTGAGATTTTTTATCCAAAGCCACAACCATCCCTTATATTATTCATAGGACGACCTTTTTTTCCTTTTCTTTGTTCTTGCAACATTCATGAGGACAAATTTATGTACGCAGACTAAAATCTGGAAATTTCTTTTCAACAAAACAGAGCATAAAGTAGATTTACATTCAGGCCGATGACTATTAGCACCCACCACTTGCAGGTTCAATTGAACTCAGCAGGCCATTGCCTCTTAGTTGGGAGCAGTGTTCTTCAGCATCAGCTTGGGCACAGATAATGACCACAGACAATCCATTGTAGTGAGCATCAAGCATGATATCATATGCATTATCAAGGGTCATGCCAGGAATAACCTTCATCAATACTTGTACAACGTATTCCCTTTTATTGAAGTCATCATTGTGCAATATTACACGATATGGTGGTGCTAATTTCCGTGATTTCCTGCATGTCTTGGAAAACTAGAATTAAACATTTTCTTTCACTCTTATAATTCTTTTTTTAAAATGAAGTGCTCCCTTTAATCCTAAATATACTCATAAGACCCTGATAACCAAATCCCGTACAATAAGAAAGGCAGTTAATGGTAATTAACAACCTTAATATTTTAAGAAAATCATACTCCTTTTCCAAACTTCACCTATTCAGTTTTGTGGGAAAAAAGTGAGATAATAGGTGGACTCTATTTCCTCATCAACCTTTACTTAAATGAATAGGGGTGTATATGGTAACGGCTAATAAATACTGCCTCATACTTTGTAAAGGGTCCTATATTTATGACCAAAAGAAATGGTTGAAAATGGTTTTTATATTTAAAACCGGAGGGAGGGAGTAATAATAATAGATAAATACGCATAGTTAATATGCTAAAAGTTAACCAATAGCACAATCAAACAAATAACAGCTGACCCAATGGCCCCTGGTATAGAACCAAGAGAGAAAACTCTACAACCTAACTACATAATCTGATTTATGAATGTCAAGTGTCAACAACGAGAAAATGTGTAAAACCAAAGCAGTATTATACATATACAGGCTGCAGAAGTCTAGCATGACGAAAACACACCAAAACAAGTAAACTATAAGACCAAACAACCCAAAATAAAAATACTGGGTAGAAAACCCTAATTTCCACATTTAAAACTAAAAACCAAATAAAAAGCAACTAAAAAATAATTAAGCAACGATCTGTATGATTGACCATAGTGGATTCCTTTAGATTTTTTCCATTAGGAAGGTTAGGCATAAACAGCTATTCAAGTTTTCCAAACGACACCACAAATAGCGTTTAAAACTAAAGGGGCTAAAGAAACAAGTAACAAAAAATATAATATTACATATTTGGCATGATTCAATCAAACGATATCGCCATCCTTTCACTAGACAATTTTACCAGCATCTAGGCTGGCTTTTGCGTGTGCATCCGGTATCCCAGGGCAGGTCATCTTTCAGGTACATCAACAGCCCTAGACTAATCTGGATTGCCCATGGTAGGCACCTCAGAGGGTGAGAGAGCTAGCAAGAAGATTGAACATTTTTCCATGCCCAAGCGGGGATCGAACCCCCGACCTTGGTTAAGGGAGGATGAGTCCTTACCACTCAACCCCATGCCCCTGGTTTCTAGGCTGGCTTTTATAGCAAAAGATTGCATTCATTAAATTCCTGTTCCCTTTAAAGGTGCAACTATTGGAAGAACTCCCAACAGTTTCTGTTATTAAACCATGGTACTTCCTATATATTTTCCTTTTATCTAATAGCTTCTATGTTTAGATTGTAAAGGCAATCCTCTAATACATGTAATAAAAACAATGAAGCTGTAAAACTAAGTCAGCCCAATAATAGAACTTTAATGTGAAGCTTTCCACATCAAATTGCTCTATACCTGAGATCAAATTCAGATTCACGGCCAGGAGTTCCTTTTTCAATAACTGGCTTCTCCAGCAGTCCCCCTCCTTTGCCAGGTCCTGTTGCTAAAACAGCCATGGGAATGCAAAGATTGGAAAATGGTCCTTTGCAAGAAGAATATTTGTCCCCTGTATTGAGAATTTTTCTTCAGTAAATGTTATTGAAGCACTCACTTGATACACATTAGAGTTCAAGGTTTTATGTTCACCAAAAGAGAGGGTCAACACATTACACAAATATAAGCAATTAAGCATGGCTCTTAATTTATCTCCTCTGTAACACGGATGAGATATTTGTTGGTTATCTGCTACTTATATCCAAGTTATGTTAGTTAATTGCCGCAATCATACTTCAGTATTCCAACCACCAATGCTCCTACCGATTCTTTAGTAGAAAAGTTTGGAGATAGAAACAGAAATCTACAGAGAGAAAATCTGCATCTGCCCAAGTCCTAAAATTGGAGTGCTTTCATAGCATTTATTCCCAGAAAAACAATCCACACATGAAATTACCAGACACTCGATCTCATATTCTAATCGTAGGAGCTAAACCAGTTTTCCGATTCTTGAGTAGCTTTGTGGCCTGTTTGGTATGGTGATATAAAAATAATAAATTTCTGGTGCAAAAAACGAGATATATAAGGTTTATTATGCCATTATTATGTTAATGAATGTGCTGATACTTTCTAATCACTTTTCCACAATAGAGGCACGCATATCATCTACACGACATGAAAACATATTTCTTTACATTCCAAGTACCGGATGAACAGTTGATTCTGACTCATTTCTAGTTCAGTAAGGAATATGACATCTGCGGATGAGTATAAATCTTTATAGTTTATGTAACCTTAAATCTGAAAAAAGGGAGGAAAATATGGAAATTGGAGAAATAAGAGAAAATCAGTGAAAGCTGTCAATCCAATTTTCTGCGATTATGTATAAGTTGATCAATCTTCAGAGCTGATAGATTAAATCAAAACAAAGTAGTGCCACTCGTATTGACGAATTAAAGCTTCCAAAGTGCTACTGATGGATTGCAAATCAAGACTCGGTCGCTAATTAAGAACAAACAAACTTTACAACGAAAACGTTCCAAAAGAGAAAAATAAGAATCAAGTACGAAGATAAGTAAGATCAGCAGGAGTAATTATTGGAAACGCAAGAAAATTTCCAGGAATCGTGATAGACCAAGCTCGAAATCAAAGAGCAAAAGAATAGAGTACGAAAGGAGACAAAATACTGCCAGAACAAAGGCAAAAATGGGAGCGAGAAGAGAAATGAAGGAAGTACCAGGCTTAGGATTGAAGACGTGGTTGGGGGAGAGAGCCAATCTCCCACACATAGCAGTCTCCATCTCTGTCACCCTGTATCTCCCTAGCTCTTCAAAGCCTCTCCGTCGGAGATTTTTGGTTTTCAGTTCACCTGCGTATAAAAACGAGGGAAGAACAAAGAAAACGAGAAGCTTGACACCTGTCTCCTAATCATATTTACTTATTTGCTTTTGTTGATTTTTCTGGTTGGTGTAACAGGGGGAAAACACTTTTTTTAAGAGCTTGTTTGGTTATATTCTTTGTTTTTTTATTTTTTGAAACAGTTTTTTAAAATAATTTTTAGAAACAAGTTTTAAAAATAAATTAAAAAAATCTGTTTGGATAGTTATTTTAAAAAATCTATTTTTAAAATGATGGCGCGGTGGGTCGCTGATGGTAATTTGGCGATAATTATCACGGATAGTATAGTGTCAATATTAGATAAGTGATGTCTCAAAAAAAAAAAAAATGAAAACAACTAATTTTTTTTTTTATTTTTAAAAACAAATTTTTATTTTTTTATTTTTAAAAACATCTTTATAAAAACATATTACCAAACAAGTTTTATTGTTTTTAAAAACAAAATCAAAAAACCCCGTAAAATCGCTTAAGCTTTTCTCATATTATAACTTTCCTTATAATTTAAAAGGCAATATTTTTATTGACATATTTTACAGCCATCAATTTACCGGAATGGGTTCTTTACATATTGATGATGTTAGTGAGTTGAACACCTTTATGCAATTTATTATTTATCATAAATTTAACATTGATATATAGAAGATAAATCAGTAAAAACATTGAAGAATTTTAGAAAAATACAATTAAAAATGGAAAAAGATAAATTGGTGCTGCAAATTTATCAAATCCCATGTCAGAATTAAAGTAGGAATTTAGGATTTGTAATTCTGACTAAATGATCAAATTGTCCTGAGTTAAGTTGTGAAATATGAAACTGAAATCGTTAATATGAAATATGATATTGTTAATATAGATACAGATATTGTTATTAACCTTCGAAACTTATGCTTTCAAAATTATTTCTGATTTTTAGGATATGAAGTTGTAAAACATAAAAATAAAGTCGTTAATATAAAATCTGATGTTGTTATTGAGTGTGTTTCTTTTGACGATTGAATAAGTAACTTATTTTTACTTAAATTTATGAAATCTTAAGATTGGAAAAAAGTTATATTGGGTAAAATGATGAGTGTTTGGATTAACGATTGGATAAGTAACTTAAAGTAACTTATGTAAAAGTTAGAATGTTTGGTTTGACTTTTACATAAGTGACTTTTATATTAATTAAGAGAAAAAAAATTGAAAAAATTATGAAAAATGAAAAAATGAAGGGATAATTGAGAAAAAAAGTCATCATTGGCAACTTAATTGTCAATGGAACCTGGGAAGATATCTACACACGGAGGGATTTTTTCACAATTTTCTCAAAAATTAACTTTGAAAATTTGGTAATGGTACAATTTTAATAAAATTATATCAAACTCTAATTTAAATTGGTACACTTCAAAAGTCTTTTCTATTGTGCATCTCAAGCTTAAATCTTATAAATTATATCAAACTCTAATTTCAATATTAAATCATAACTTATATTTTTACATAGCTCAAAATCTAACAAAATAAATCGATTAAAATTTCAATAATACCTCCAATAATTCAAATAAATTATTTAAACTAAATTTAATGGGTAAAAACACTATATAGAAACTAATTTATGACATGTTTATAAAAAAAATGATTATAAAATCATAAAACAACTAAATAATAAATCTAAACTGATTAAAATT
This sequence comes from Inga leiocalycina, assembly GCA_963242795.1. Taxonomy (NCBI): domain Eukaryota; kingdom Viridiplantae; phylum Streptophyta; class Magnoliopsida; order Fabales; family Fabaceae; genus Inga; species Inga leiocalycina. Next base: position 52,140,008 of record OY725330.1, on the reverse strand, counting down.
AATTACTAATTATTCTCTACATTTCTACAGTCATATATTAACAAAACTCAAAACTTGCTTAAACTTTTATCCCAAAGTATTCTCTAATTAGTAGAAGATTACTATCTAAAGAAAGAGAAAATTATTTAAAACATTTTTCATAGAATAATTTTTGTGATTAGAAGTGATTTTGAGTATCTCATTGATCCCCAAAAATATGAAAATACTCTTATCAATATTTTTTTATACACATACAGGCACATAAGCTCCAATAAGCTTCATTTTGATGCTTATGACTTTTTTTCACCTTAAATCCAATCGCTAAAATAAACACCCATTTTTTATCAAAACACTGTTCAAGTCCGATTTTCCTTCAAAACGTCGAATCAAACACGCAGATTATCAAGGAACTTATGCCCTCAATTTAGGGCTTTTTGATCATTTGGTCAGAATTGGAAATCCTAAATTACTACTTCAATTCTGACTTAGGATTTAATAAATTTACAGCACCAATTTATCATTTCTCATTTTTAATTGTATTTTTCTAAATTCCCTAAAAACATTTCAAAATTTTAAAAACCTTTTTCTTAATAAAATTGAATAAACTGTATGTTCAAAACAATCTCTATAATTTTACTAATAGACGAGAGGCTAAGTAACAAAATGCAAGGTTCATGAACCCGGATCGGGCATTGAACCGGTCGAGGTCCTGACTAAGGGTCAGTGGGTCACATAAGGGCTAAACCAGAGTTAAACCAGGGCCAAACCAGTAAAAAATTGAAGATTTTAAATTTATTAATATAAAATTCTAAAGAAAATTTAGTTTTTTTTAAATAGGAACCCAGACTGGGCCGAACTGGTCGGTAAAGCTGGGAAAACAGGCTGAGCCTGTCGGGCCGGCCCTTTTAGGCCCTGGCCCTTCAAGGGCCGGACTTGTAAATTGTAGCCTCAAAAGGAAGTCGGGCCTAAAAGGGCCGGCCCTGTAGGGCCTAGAGCTTAAAAGGGCCGACTCTTTAGGCCTGTTTATTTTTTATTTTTTTTACTTGAAAAGGAACCATGTTACATTTTTGAATTACCTTATTGAATTTATATGTCACTCTGTCCTCATATTGTATAGAATATGATTTTTGAGTATATTGTTTTGTCTAATTGAATCATATTAAGATATAATTAGTAAATAACAACGATTAAATTTCTAATTTAATACATAAATGTTGTCAACATTAATGTTTAAATAACACGTCTCTTGCAACAAACAACACAGTTACTAATGTATAATCAAAGGTAAAATCATGTCCATAAATAACTCACACAAAGACCAAAGTATAAGAAGGTAAGAAGCTAAATACTATAACATCTAAACAACATAAGTATGATGACAATCATTTTCACCTTCTTCGCCACTACCATCAATTTCAAGGATATTTGATTGTTTTTCACTTTAAGCGGTAGGTTCAAGTAGTCAAATAATCACAACCTCCATAAAAAATCACACTCTATCAAGAAGAATAGTATATAATATGATTTTAGTCTAAATAGGCAGAACAATATACTCAAAAATCATACTCAAAAATCACAATATGATTCAATTAGACAAAACAATATACTCAAAAATCATACTTTATACAATATGAGGATAGAGTGACATATAGATTCAATAAGGTAATTCAAAAATGTAACATGGTTCCTTTTCAAGTAAAAAATAAAAAATAAACGAGCCTAAAGAGCTAGCCCGAGGCCCTCCAGGGCCGGCTCTTTTAAGCCCGAGGCCCTACAGGGCCGGTCCTTTTAGGCCCGACTTCCTTTTGAGACTACAATTTACAAGCCAGGCTCTTAAAGGGCTAGGGCCTAAAAAGGCCGGCCCGACGGACTCGACTCGTTTTTCCGGCTCTAAATACAATACTAGATGATTTGCTGCGAAAACAATATCTCGATAATCCGTAAAAAGCGTTTTTTGTTCAATAATTTAACACACAAAAATTAAGAATCGTATCCCCTTTTAAAAAACTGTTTTCTTCTAATTTTATAATGTTACATAAGCATCATAACTCTCACTTGTTAAGAATTATACATTTACTTAATAATTATTATAATGATAAACTTTCAATGTAATTATAAATAAATATGTTATTCAATTTTAAATATTAAGTTATGAAATTTAACACTAAGTACATTTGGTTCCGCCGAATGCTTGAATCAGTTCTTTCTTTTTTAATTAAGATGGAGCTAAACCAATCGTGTGGACGTGCGGTTGTGAATGAGTGATCCAAGTGCCTTCTATCATTTCTTTACCAATTTAGTTTTAAAAACATTATGTGCATATAAACACGTGAAAGTGCGGATATGCCACAGTATTTAGCTAGTAACTTATTAAAATTCTAATTAAATAGAGTTTCCTGCAAGAGTGTTCATGGTTCATTGGCAAAATAAATCACCGCAAGACTATACTATCCGCAATCACAAATATGAACCTATCACTATAACTGCCAAGAGCTATACGTAAAACCGAGCTAGTTCATGAATCCACCACCACCCATGTTGGGTGCACCCTGCGAGGATACCTGTCCCTGAGAAACCAGCTGTGCCCGCCCCGGACCTTGGACGTATGCCGCTTGACTCATTCCTGCGCCAACCATTTGCTGTTGCTGAGGAATCTGCTGCTGATGTTGCAATTGCTGAAGCTGAGGAAGTTGCTGCTGCTGCGACTGTAGTTGCGAAAGCTGCTGCTGCTGCTGCTGCTGCTGCTGCTGCAGCTGTGGGAGCTGCTGCTGTTGCAGCTGGGAGAGTTGTTGTGACTGCACCGGGGGAAGTTGTTGCTGTTGTGGTTGTTGTAGCTGAGGAAGTTGCTGTTGCTGCATGTGACCAACCTGCTGTGGCTGCTGCTGTTGTTGCAGCTGCGGAAGATGCTGCTGCGGTTGCATCTGCTGGTGCTGTTGCTGCTGTTGCATTTGTTGCTGCTGCTGACTGGATAATTGTGGCTTAAATACCACCATGTCCTGTTTGCATAGCAATTTTCAGAGAAATATTGGAAGTATCAACAAGATGTCATTATTGTTTGGAATTTCTTATATGAATTGGGTTTGTCAAGGAGATTTAGAGTAGAGCAGTAAGGAAGGAAGGTACAAGTTTAGGTTGCACAACTATGGATACAAGTATCCTACCCTCTGTGAATGGGGATTCAACAATTTTCTTTCAAAATATAAGGTGCAAGTATAGAAATCACGATCTTCTAATAAGAACAAGAAATATTTCTCCATCAATCCTTTTACCCCTCCTCATTCTATGAGAATCAAAAAGATCCCTTTTAATTAAGTTTGAACATGTTCGTTTGGAATTTGGACTCTTCTACTTCATTTTTAATTTACTTATTTATTATTATCATTTTTTCTTTTAAATATTTTACACAATACAACATTCTTACTACAATAAAAAAGAGATAATGATTGTTCTACATATATAATCAAACGAAAGGTCAGTGGCATGTTAATAGTGTCATGCTTGTGTTGGTGTCAGAAACATGTTTGTTACTCCCTCTGTCTCTATATACAAGAGCCTTTCAACCAAATCGCAAGATTCTAAAAAATAGTTAAATGTAATAATTATATAGGAAATTTAACTTTTTTTTTCCAAAAATGCCCCTATTTATGAATGAGAGAGAGAGAGAGTAATAACGAGAAAAGAATGAAAGAGAATGTATGTGATATAATAATTAATTGAGGGTAAAATGGGGAAAAGTGCATTTATTATTAAGACAAACTCAAAAGAGATCTTATATTTAGGGACAAACACATTAAAAAAAAAAGCCTCTTATACATGGGGACGGAGGGAGTATGTTATACGGGTGAAAATAGATGTATCTGATCCTTATAATTTATTCATCTCCCGGGAAAGAGAAGTGCAGCTCAACTTCGAGACTTACTACAATGTGAGTAGAGCATTCAATGGAAGAGTCAACAACTAATTGAAATGTATTTAGCTCGAACTCTCACGACCGTATAATAAACAGAATGTTGCCTGTAATAAAGTTGGCATGCTTCATAGAAACTAGTGCTTTTTATGTGTAAGCAAATTGATCATGGAAGAAAGTATGGATTTCATTTATCCCGATTCCCATGAAAGGGAAAAAATTTATTGTTCAAGAGGCTTGAGTTAATAATATCTCACCCCAGGAAAAAGCATCCCAATCAAGCGGCAGGCTTTGTCAGAGACAGATAGTAGCAAAGTCTGCGAAGGTAATTGGATTACCGCACACTGAAATGAAAGAAGAAAAATTCAGCAAGGGACTAAGCTAACCAAAACCAAGAAATGTAACGGTCCAGCCAGACCGATTATAATTTCAAGCACAATAAAGTTCAAATTAAGTAGATGATGATATTGCCAACTCTCATTTTTGTAGGATTGAGTTTGTAGCAGAGTTTAAATTATAGAGGACTGGAGAGCCCCTATTGAGCCTTCTCTCTTTTCCTTTGCTTCCTATGTTCGGTTTTTTAATTTTTAACTGACCTAGGAGATTTTATTTCATACCTCCCTTTTGCACTGCTCTTCTTTTTCTAGTCAATTCTTCTTTACTAGCTCAAAAGAGGGAAAAAAAAGGACATGCTGGCCGTTCGTTTTGCGAGAGTATCCCAAGTATACCCTGCCCGTTCCCCTAATTCAAGTTAACCATAAGTATCTCCTATGCATGCAAACAAACAAAGAATACCCACAAAACAAGCTCGTAGCATATGCAGGCAGCACGCATAAAATTTACAATGGCTGCAATCCTTCAAAGAAACAAGTAAATTGTCCATTCTCAATCCGTATTTTAAAAACGGAGTTTGGAATAACACAGGATAATTATACAAGTGTGATTTATATATTTTGAGTGACTGGTTCTTATATGCTTTTGATCCCCACTTATATCTCTGTCAACAAAACTTTCTTGTTACTTGCCTATACAAATTTGGAACCCATTGTATTCAAGACATTGACACATATTAGGACATCTTGGATATAAATTGCAGCTTTTAAACAGACTGATAATGAACCATACAATTTCAGTACAAATCATAAATACTTTCGAAGATAACTTCAAGCATACAGAGCCATAGTTCCATGTAATTTAATCCATTATATTTTCAGTCCAATTTAATTAATCGGAGATCCTCACATTGTAAAAGTGACATTTTATCTTCTTTCTAGAACAAGGCTCAGTGCAAAGGTATCAAGGAGGAACAATACTTTATTGACTAATAAGATTGTTGTAGATTAGTAGAAGAAATTAAAGAAAAAGAAGATACTAAGATGGCACTGATAACTTACCAGCTTCTTTTCCTGAAGCTGAGCAAGAAACCCATGTGGGTTCACGGCCCGAAAAACTAGGAAATCTGCCTTTCCAACGTATTGCCTTGTGTCAAAGCATTGTCAAGTCAGAATATCTACAGACTACTGCCTGAACCAACATACAGCTACACACTCTAATATAAATATGCAAGACCAAAGCTAAGCACAAAAGAAGTAATTACTTGTTATTCATGTGGTCTTGAGATATAAGACGAACTATTTGCATTGTTGCTGGCCAGTTTGAGGCAAGCCTGGGACCCATAAAAAGCAGTCAGTAAATTTTTATAATTAATGCCAAGTTAGGCCAATATAGGTGATAATCTAAAGTAATTGATGATGATCTAGTCATCTAGACCAGGTAGACATTTAGGAAAATCCCATACTGCTTCAACCATATAGATATAAATTCAGAGCAAATGGTGTGTCATGAGGGGTTGAATTTTTTGCATGAGCCTTAAGGTAATTATGAAGAAATGGGAGAAATGTCGATCTAAAGAGTTATGATCACTTCCATTTGCACATAACACGGAACACTGATGTACACTTTGCTCTGTTAAAAGCATGTCCTGCCCATGTTAACAATTATAGAAAGTCCAACCATTGACAATGATCCCTAGACTTCTTTGAAGAAAGAATATAACTTCCTGAACTTACGACTCAGAAGCTGAATAGCTCCGGTAACCCTGCCATGAAGAAAGTATTCATAAAATCAATACATGCCACAAAATTACAGGAATTGCCACTATTAGGAATGAGATTGAAGAAAATAAATAAAATTAATGCAATGGTCAAATAAGGAGAACTAAGATAAGGCGAGGTAAGTGATAGCCTAGAGTAATCTGAATCTTTAGGATTAGGGATAAGGGTAGAAGGGAGAAGAAATCAGAAGGTTGAGGAAGAAGAATTAGAGAGATTAGAGAGAAGATAGAGAACGGAGAGATACTGAATAATGCCCTAACTTTCATTAACTTGCAAAAACCGACTATAGTGAGTACAATCTGCCATATATATAGGCACTAGACAGAACCGGGAAAACAGAATGGAATAACACCACAGCAGGGATTAGGGGTTTCATTAATCAAGGACCTCATAGTAATTAGACATGGGTAAGGCCATATTTGGCTAGTGTTGCTCTTAAACAACTAATGCCACTAATGGTTAATCCCACTCTTCTAATTAACTAACTAATCTAACTAACTTTTCAAATCATTTATTACAACATCATATCAGTAAGCCAGATAATTTTATCAAGCTTTGAGATCATACCTCTAGTCTGGTAATAAATACAGGCTGTCCTTGTCTTTGCCCAGATAAACTGCCCTGCATGAATTGCAACAATTGATATAAAACTCATGCAAAAACATGCAAGAATAACAATAAAAAATTTTCATGACTTATGCGTTGCGGCAATTCTTACTTATCATGTGACGATTTACAGTTATCTATGGTTACAGCCACTGGACAACATAGATGATTTATAGCATTTTAAGGGGGGGGGGGGGGGAGAAAACTTCAATGAGGTTAAAGCAGAATTGTAAGGGTATGTTAGATTTAATGAACGCACAATACTATAAACACATAGTAGTAAGCATTTTGAGCAAATTTTTTTCTACGAATCTTGCTTCTGGTAGTGATATCATCCATCAACATCCAGATTTATCAGAGATTAAGGTGGTACAAGTTATGACCATTGCATTATGCGTGATAAATAAAAACTGAAAATCGTAACAAAGCAAAAACAATATAACACAACCTACAATACAAACATTTATGGGTATGTAATTATTAAATAGTGATAATGATAATCTCAAACAATGTGGGCAAAAGTAAGGACAAAGCAGAGGATTTAGAAAGGTCAGACATCTAAGAGATATAAGCTGCACTTGTCAACATCCAATATTCTTTTAAAGTTAACGATACTAACAGAAAAACAAAGACATGATCCAACAAAATCTGGAATTGAAAAAACAATGGTCCCCTTTAGTGAACCATAACAGAAGAAGGAACCATTGCAATTAAAATGAAAATTGTAGTTTGCAATAACAGCCTCGATTTTTCTAAAATAAACACTTCGTCTCACGTCAAATAACAGTTTAGAATTAGATGGCCAAAAATTGATGAGCTGTAATACTTCAGAAAGATACTCCAATCATGCCAAAACTCAAGTATAAGTCTCACAAGGGATAATTGACAAATTATTCTTATCAAATCTAAAGAAACAGATGAAAAATGCATGATGCTCAACTGATGCTGGACAAAATTCATTATAGAGAAAATGGTAGCATTTCAAATTCCATGCCAATTAATCTAAAATTTTCTCAAGTAACGAATAAAAATGCATGAAAGTCAAAGCTTGAGAGGCAGATTCACAAGGGTTAAAACGGGATCAAGACAAACCTCCCAAACCTTCACATATTTTGATTGTGTAGATTGCATAGCACCTGAGGTCTGTTGTTGTAAAGGCATGTTGGCTGCTGCATTATTCACACCAAGTGGTTGCATCACCTGTTGTACTTGCTGAGACATTCCGGGAGTAGGAATCATTGTACCATTCCCAGAAGAGACAACTGATGGACCAAGGCCACTTATCACATTTTGGTTCATGTTAACACCACCTTGCACCATTTGTGCTCCTGAAATGTTTCCTTGGCTCATGGCTAACCCTGACTGACCCATACTAACAGCACCTTGCAGATTTCCTCCCAATGTTTGTGAAATCCCAATATTTGAACTTCCAGACACATTTGATGTGGCTGAAGTTAATGAACCAAGACCTGAGTTTGCTCCAACTTGCACGGGACCAGTGAGAGATCCAGAACTAGTTATTGAAGTTACGCCTGACTGTCCAGATGAAAATACACTTTGAGCAGCTGGTACAGAAGACGCCATTCCACTGGATATCATGTTTGACATGTGCATAGCCACAGGAGTTTGACCCATTGACTGAAGTCCCATTGAGGTTCCTCCACTTAGGACCTGTCTTGCTTGAGAAAGATTGTTAAGAATGTTAACATTAGCTTGAGCAGGACCCACTGGGCGCAAGGGCTGTGACACCGGCATCATGGGCTTTACATCCTGTGTATTTTCATTACTTGCCATAATATCTTGAGAAGCAGAAGACGGAGATGAAGTCTGCAAGCTTGGGACACCTTGACTAGGAGCACGTGGAACTGATGGCACATGAGGAAAAGTAGGTCCTGAAACCAGGGAAGTGACAGGAACGGGCTCCTGAAGAGATATGATACATCCAAGATCATTATGAGATTTGAATTTTAAAAAAATAACAAATGAGTGCCAAATTTCAATTACAATTTCATACAGGGAAATTGAGGATCTCACCACTTTTATAGTAGCAGGGGCCACATTCCCAGCAGAAATTGGTTGCCGGTTTGTGATAGATCCATTAACTAAAAATCCACAGAGAAAGCAGCAACATTAACGGAGCATATAACAAATCTTTGACCAGCAGGCAAGAGAAGACGTGGAAATATCAGAATTATTAGGATTTAATAGAAATAATTGTATAGGGTAATACGTATTTGACAAAGTATTTGAGGAAAAATGTTTATGATGTTTTCATTTATAAGACTTACATAGGTATTTATAGAAGGAGCTTTTTACATGAGTATTAAATGCTATAACTACCAACTACTATCTACCAACTACATATTAATTACATCATCTACCAAATAATCCCTTTGTGAGAATATCTGCCAATTAATCTACCGAAGGAACAAATGGAGTACATATTAGGCCACTTTCCAATTTCTCCTTGATAAAATGTCGATCAATCTCAACATGTTTAGTCCGATTATGATGAACTGGATTATGAGCGATATTGATAGCTGACTTATTGTCATAATAGAGCTTCATTGGACCTTCCCATTTGATCTTCAAATCTAATAAAATGATTTAAATCCACAATAATTCACAAATTCCAAGTGCCATAGCTCTAAACTCAGCTTCAATACTCGATCTAGATACCACATTCTGTTTCTTGCTTCTCCATGTAATGAGATTTGAACCAAGAAAAGTACAATAACCTGCTGTAAACCTCCTGTCATCAAGATTTCCACCATGATATGCATTAGTATAAGCTTTAATTGTCAATCTTCTCCCCCTTTTGAACAAGACTCCTTTTCTCGGAGTAACCTTTAGGTAATGCAATATTCGACGTACTGCTTGTATATTTGATTCTTTAGGATCATGCATATGTTGACTCACCACACCGACTGCATATACGATATCAGACCTCGTGTGTGCTAAATAAATCAACTTACCAACAAGCTTTTGATAAGATTCCTTGTTGACAGAAGGATCTTTTTGTGGTTTACGACGCTTTTTATTTTTCTTTGGTTTGGAAGCTCGCTTCCCAGTTGCACACAGCTTGTGATTTTATTCTATAGGTGTATCCACTGGCTTGCAACCTGACTTTCTTGTTTTTGCCAGAAGATCAAGAACATACTTTTGTTGAGATATGAAGATACCATGTTTGGAATAAGCAACCTCAATGCCCATGAAATATTTGAGCCTCCCTAAATCCTTAATTGCATATTCCTTCATCAATTGTGCTCATAGAGAGTTACTGCCTTCCACGTCATCTCCCGTCACAATGACGTCATCAACATGGACAAGTAAGATTGTCACTCCCCCTAAAGCTAAATGTTTAATAAACAAAGTATGGTTACCCTGGCTCTGTTTGTATCCCATGTGAACCATGGATTTTGTAAATCTACTGAACCATGCCCTTGATGACTGTTTCAAGCCATAGAGTGCCTTTTTAAGGCTGCATACTGTACAAGGAGCTAGTTGAGAGTTAAAACCAGGTCGAACCTCCATATAGATCTTCTCCTTCAAATCACCATGTAAAAATGCATTTTCCACATCCAACTACAGCATATTCCAATCTTGATTAGCAGCCAAAGATAATAAAATACGAAAGGTATTCATCTTCGCAATAGGAGCAAAAATTTCTTCATAATCTACCCTATAGGTTTTAAGTGTATCCCTTGGCAACCAATTGAGCTTTATACCGTTCTAGAGTACTATCAGAATTGTATTTGGGTGTAGACACCCATTTGCATGCAACGGGTTTATTTCCTTTTGGTAATTGAACAAGCTCTTATGTTTTGTTGTTCTCTAGGGCTTCCATTTCAACTTTCATTGCTTGGACCCAATTATCATCTGCTAATGCCTCAGATAAGGTTTTTGGTATTAAAATGGACCGGAGATAAGTGAGAAAGGTTCTATGACTGCAAGACAACTTATCATATGAAAGAAATGAAGATAATCGATATAAAGGACGTTTACTGCAGCTTCGAACTCCTTTTCTCAAGGCAATGGGTAGATCAGAGTCATTAGGAATATCATTATGACTTTCAGGAATATCAAAAAGGGATGGAGTTACCGCGGTATTCTCAAGAGACGGTTATGGTGTCTCAACAGTAACAAATTCGGATGATTGAACATGCAGTGGTTGAGATGACTTCTTTCTGGAGTAAATTTGTAGTGGATGAGTATAGCTAAGAGTTGGTGGACCTTCGGGAGACTCACTTGGAGGAGTTGGTGGAGCTTTTAGAGACTCACTTGGATGAGATTGTGGAAAGTCACCAAGAATGAGATCAAGATCATCATCGATTGGACTTTCCCTACTAAAGGGGTGCTAAAATAAGAGTCAAATTCAGAAAAAGTGACATCAGCTGAAACAAATAACTTCCTAGAAGGAGGATGGTAACATTTATATCCCTTTCGGGTGGAGGAATATCCAACAAACACACATTTGAGAGACCTAGGATCAAGTTTGGTTCTTTGTTGAGAATGCACATGAACAAATGCAACACATCCAAATATTCTAGGTATGCGACCATTTGATGCATTGCAATTCAGAAAAAAATTAGTGAGAATCTCCATAGGACTCTTCGATCCAAGAATTGGAGTCGGGAGTCAGTTAATGAGATGTGTTGCAGTTAAGACTGCTTCACCCCAAAATTGCTTAGGCACATCCTTTTGAAACAATAGTGCCCTTGTAACAGCAAGAAGATGACTATTTTTTGTTTCAGCTACCCTATTTTGTTGAGGAGTATTGACAAAAGATGACTCGTTTAGGATCCCTTGTTTATCAAAAAATGTGGATAGAGATTGATTGAAGAAATCTTTTGCATTATCAGAATGAAACCTTTTTATCCCAACTCCAAACTGAGTGTTGATCATATTATAAAAGGAGGGGAAAACAGGGTAACATCAGACTTTTGTTTCAACAAGTAGATCCACGTAACACGAGTGCAATCATCAATGAAGGACACGAAACAGACAATTGGACTTGCTGAGGAAAAAGATGGACTTTATTTTCTGGATGAACCTAATGAATGTGTAGAGTTCAAAGTCTACAGTTTTCCTCTCAACCTAGAGATATCAAATCAAATGAGGAACAGATTTGGCTTCATCACCGCCGTCTTGGTCATCCTTCTTTTAATGTCCTTAAGATCTTGTTTCCTTGCTTAATGTTGGAAATCTTGGTCTTAATCTCGTATATTTGAGCTGCATCTTTCACTTTTGAATAGGTTTGATTCACAGTATCCCAAATTTCCTTTGCTGAGACAAGAATAAGCATGTTTGACTAACATCGAGAGTCATGGAACTCCATAACCAAGACACAACGATGGAATCTTCTTCATCCCAAGCATCAAAAGCTGGATCTCCTGGTTTAGGACCCGTTCCAAGCAAATGACCGAGTTTCCCATGACTCTTCAAGAAAGTGCGAACAAATTCAGACCAACTTAAAAAATTAGTTCCGTTCAGCTTATATGAAGCCGGAACACTCTGCCATTCTTCAGAAGCACCGAGAACACCGGGTGTGGAAGACCCAGTATTGTTAGAAGCGTTTTGTTCCTCAGACATGGCTTAGATCAGAAAGAGGAGATTCCGAGCAAAACGAACTTGACCGGTGACTGAGAGGAGTACCCATGTGCCGGCAAGAGAAAACCATCCAAAAATCTTTGATCGGCGCGTGTGAGCTCGTGCTATGGCGGAATCTTCGACAGCGGCGGGTTTTGGTCAGTCGGCAGCCTTTGAACACAGTGGTGAGGCACGTGTCTTGAACGAAGGTCGGGACAAGTTGGGTATGAACAAGGCGGATGCGTTTTTTATAGGAAAACTAGGATTTTTAACAGAGCAATAATCAAAAACTAGAAGCCAGGGTTTAGAGCCAACCAGGCTCTGATACAATGACAAAGTATTTAAGGAAAAATGTTTTTGATGTTTTCATGTACAAGATTTATATGGGTATTTACAGAGGGAGCTTTTTACATGAGTATTAAATGCTATGACTGCCAACTACTATCTACCAACTACTATGATATGAATTTGTAATGTAAATCCCTAATCCCTAATTTGTGAACCCTAATTTTAGAATGTTAGGGGAGTTAGTTAAGTTAGTTAAGGGAAGAGCAATGATAGGTGAGAGTGGCATTAGCTATTTTAGAATAGCACTAGCCAAACACACCCTAATTGTATCCCTTAAGCTAATTAGATAGGATTAGTGATTAAAGCCTAGTAATAATTACAGTTCAGCCCCTAATCCCACGGCTCTCTATATAAGGGCCATTGTTCCCATTATGCATTGTTGTTGACTAATTGAATGAAAGAGTATTATTCAGCAGCCACGTGTTTCTCTCTTCCCCTTTCAAAATTTCTGTTTTCTCTCCTATGTTCGATATTTCTGTTTCTCTTCATCTACTCCATTCTCTTCCTCAAATTCTGGTTTAACTTTACAAAAACACATCAATGGTATCAGAGAATCCCTTTCCTCTGCCAACGCGTCATCTGCTGCATGGTCAAGACAAGAAGCCAAGAAAACACAAGAATTGCTGATGAACGTCTTCAAACGATGGAAAGACAAATACAGGCGTTAACGGCTAGTTTTCAAGATTTTGCTGTCAGAGTTAACGCTAGCATCACTAACTTGCGTCTAGAAATGCAAGAACGTCCTGAGATTCCTCTGAACAACCCCAGAAATGGTGACCGCCGACAACTACATCCGAATAATCATGCATATCAAAGACCGACCCAGTTCACCAAACTCGAATTTCCAAGATTTAATGGTGAAAACATTCTTACGTGGCTCCTCTGTTGTGAACGGTACTTTGAGATTGACGAGACACCAGAAGCCAACAAAGTTAAATTAGCGCCGATGGGTCTCGACGATCGCACCTTTCAGTGGCACCATGCCTTGGAACGCCGCTTGAGAGGACGACTACTGCTGTGGGAGGAGTACGTGGTGTTACTGTAGGACAATTTCGGTCCTCCCTTTGAGACGCCGATGAGTGATCTTGCACACTTGAGGCAGACTGGGTCCCTAGCTGACTTTAATGCCGAGTTCGATTTAATATCGGCCAAATTGGATTTGCCAGAAGACTATTTAGTCGATATTTACATGGCTGGCTTACGGATTGAACTAGCAGGTCCGGTTCGCCTCCTCAGTCCAAGAACGTTGACGGAAGCGCGCAAGATTGCCAGGATGCAGGAGATTATCACTGCCAGTGCTAATGCTAAACCATCGGTCGACCATTATAGTTGAAATATGGCGTCAACGGGGGTGTTATCTACTTCTTCCTCATCGTCGACTAGGTACCTTAAACCCTCAACTTCTTCCTACTCCTATCGGTCGGCTCTATTAACAGCCAAGCCCACTGATGCCAACAAATCAACCATCACCAACAAATCCACTGGGATTACTCCCAAGACTCAACCTTTGATTCCAAAGATTTCAAATAAACCTTACAAACCACTTACACCCGAGGAAGAAATTGAGCACCGATTGAAAAACTTGTGCTTCTATTGTCATGCACCTTTCTCGCGTGAGCATAAATGTCCCCAACGACAAAGAATCCAATTGCATTATATAGAGTATGATTCTGAACTTGAAAATCCTGGTGAAGATGGTTCTGATATATTGCCTTGTGAAGACATGCCCTCTTGTATATCTCTTCATGTACTCGCTGGAGTCGACAATTCCACCTCCATGAGAGTGCCAAGGCAGATTGGTAAGAAGTTAATTCAAGTCCTAATTGACAGTGGCAGTACCCATGACTTTCTTGATCTGGGTTTGGCTAAGAAATTGGGCTGGAAGGGCGAAAATTCTGACTTTCCTTCGGTTGAGGTTGCTGGTGGCAAAAAATTAAAGGTGCATGGTGTGTGGAAGGGGTTTAAATGGAAGATGTAGGGCCTGGAATTTGTGTTTGACCTCAGGATATTAGATTTACATACTTACGACATTGTGCTGGGATTATGATTCATTGACCATGTATTTATGGTACAAAGGTGATCTCAGGAAGTTGCAGGCTGCATCACCAAACGCTTGGCAAGTGATGCACCCTAATAAATCTGAAATTCACTCCATTCAACAAGACCAATTAATCCTTCTGCAGTTAGTCCAAAAGCCCTTCCTCTGACCCTGGTTCTGCTAACTTTGGTTCTGAAACTGACATTCCAACAGAGATACAGTGGATCCTTAGTAAGTTTTAAGACCTTTTTGAAGAACCTAAGGGCCTTCCACCTTTTAGGGAAGGCCATAATCAGCCTATAATCCTTAAAGAAGGCACAAACCCCATTAGCTTGAAGCCTTATCGCTACCCAGCAGCCCAACGAGACACTATTGAGAAGCTGATTGATCAGCTGATGCAAGATGGGGTTATTCAACCAAGTTCTTCACCCTTCTCTGCTCCTATTGTTTTGGTGAAGAAGAAGGATGGCATATAGCGCATGTGCATTGATTTTCGTGAGCTTAACAAAGCAACGGTCAAGAACCAATATCCTATACCATTAATAGAAGAATTATTTGAGGAATTGGGTGATGCTAGATGGTTCACCAAATTGGAATTGAGGGCTGGTTACCATTAGATCAGAATGGAGCCTGCTGATGTACATAAGACAGCATTTAAGTCACATTCCGAGCATTATGAATGGTTGGTAATGCCATTTGGCTTGACCAACGCACCGGCTACATTTCAGGGAGCTATGAATGACCTCTTCCGGGCATACCTACGTAAGTTTGTGTTAGTATTTTTTGATGACATTTTGATCTATAGTTCTACTCTTGCAGATCATGCTTCACACTTAGAAGAGGTGTTGACCCTATTGAGAGACAACCAATTCTACGTCAAGATGTCAAAATGCATCTTTGCAGCCGCCAATGTGGAATATTTGGGGCACATAATTGGGGCTGGAACAGTGTCTACAGACCCTAAGAAGATACAAGCAATTGTTGATTGGCCTCTTCCTAGTACCATCAAGCAAGGGCATTTTTGGGGCTTTCCGGCTACTACCAGCGTTTCATTCGTGACTTTGGTACTATAGCAAAACCCCTCACCTCCCTGCTTAAGAAGAATGGTTTTATATGGTCACAAGAGGCTACGGATGCTTTTTATAACCTAAAAAGGGCACTCACTTCAGCTCCGGTCCTTTCTCTACCTAACTTTTCAAAGCAATTTGTGGTTGAGGCTGATGCATGTGGCTCCGGTATTGGGGCTGTTCTCGTGCAAGAGTTAGCTTATTTCAGCAAAGGGTTATCTCCTAAACATCAACAATTATCTGTTTATGAGAAAGAACTTATGGGGGTAGTTCTAGCTGTATTGCATTGGCATCAGTATTTGGAAAGGAACTGTTTTGTCATACGTACAGACCAACAAAGCCTCAAATATCTACTTGGACAGCAACTGAAGACTTTGTTTCAAATCTATGGATGGCCAAGTTAGCTGGTTTTGATTATGAGATTCAATATAAGAAAGGGCAAGACAACTCAGTAGCTGATGCACTTTCTCGAATGCCTAAATTGCAGCTGTTACAGATGGTATTTGATACTTCCTCACCTGATCTATTGCAGCACATTAAGCAAAGTTGGGCACATGATGAGTATTTGCAGCAATTATTACCTCAAAGTCAAGCTATGGAGGGAGCTCTCCACCACTTTACATGGAGTGATGAACTCTTAAGAAGGAAGGGTAAGCTAGTGGTAGGCAATAATGCCACTTTGAAAAAGAAGATCCTTGATTGGTTGCATTCAAGCCCTCAAAGGGGCATTCGGGCATCCAAGCCACCTATCACCGAATCAAAGCCCTCTTTTGGTGGAGAAAGATGATGGATGATGTCACTTCCTATGTGAAGACTTGTGACACATGTGCAAGGTGTAAATATGAAACCGTTGCATCTCCCGGTCGTCTACAACCTTACCTATTCCTAGTCGTGTATGGGAATTGATTACCATGGACTTTATAGAGGGTCTTCCTAAATCCAATGGTAAGGAGGTTATTTGGGTTATAATTGATAGGATGAGTAAATATTCCCATTTTGTGGCCCTATCTCATCCTTATACAACATCCTCAATGGCTCAAGTATTTTTGGACCACATTTACAAACTACATGGAGCTCCTACTGAAATTATTAGTGATCGGGATCCGCTCTTTGTAAGTAATTTTTGGAAGGAGTTCTTGAGAGTTTTGGGGATTGAGCAAAAGTTATCTACCGCCTATCACCCACAAACCGATGGGCAATCAGGAGTACTCAATAGGTGTCTCGAGACTTACTTGAGGTGTATGTGTTGGGAGAAGCCCAAGGATTAGAGCAAGTGGTTATCCCAAGATGAATGGTGGTACAACACAACCTTTCACACCTCTACTCAAGCCTCTCCCTATGAACTATTGTATGGTCAAAAGCCACCCATTCATTGTCCCTACTTGCCTCATAACTCGGTTTTGGAAGCTGTTGATAGACCCTTTGAAGCAAGGGAACAGATGCTAGCTATGCTTAAGTACCATCTGCACCGTGCTTCTAATAGAATGAAGCAAAAGGCTGATCCGCATAGGTCTGATAGGGAATTTGTGGTTGGCCAATGGGTATTTCTGAAATTGCAACCCTATAGACAGATTTCAGCTGCTGTGAGGAGCTCTCAAAAGTTAGCTCCAAAGTATTTTGGGCCTTATCAAGTGCTAGAAAAGGTGGATCAGGTTGCATACAAGTTAGAGTTGCCCCCTGATTCACGAATTCATCTTACATTTCATGTTTCACAACTCAAATTGTGTCCCAACCCTGCTGTACAGCCGCGACATCCTCCTCCGGACTTCCCTGAGCCTCCACCTTCCTTGTTTCCAGAGAAACTTTTAAATAGAAGGTCTATTAAGAGGCGACGCAGGTTGATTACTGAAGTTCTTGTGCAATGGAAGGGATTGAAGCTTCTTGGATACCATTATCACATTTCCAAGAACAATTTCCCAATTTCCCTGTGGTACATCCTTGAGGGCAAGGATGTCAAAATGAGGGGGGGTATTGATATGAATTTGTAATGTAAATTCCTAATCCCTAATTTTAGAATGTTAGGGGAGTTAGTTAAGTTAGTTAAGGGAAGAGCAATGATAGGTGAGAGTGGCATTAGCTATTTTAGAATAGCACTAGCCAAACACACCCTAATTGTATCCCTTAAGCTAATTAGATAGGATTAGTGATTACAGCCTAGTATTAATTACAGTTCTGCCCCTAATCCCACGGCACTCTATATAAGGGCCACTGTTCCCATTATTCATTGTTGTTGACTAATTGAATGAATGAGTATTATTCAGCAGCCATGTGTTTCTCTCTTCCCCTTTCAGAATTTTTGTTCTTTCTCCTCTGTTTGATATTTCTGTTTCTCTTCATCTAGTCCATTCTCTTCCTCAAATTCTGGTTTAACTGTACAAAAACACATCATACTATCTATCAACTACTTATTAATTACATCATCCACCAACTACTTATTACATCATTTAACAGTATTTAGCTCTTTAGTATTTTTACCCCCTCAATTGTATGCCAACAAGAGACCAAACAATAGACATCTTCAAAAAGGGACTTCTGAACAAGAAATTTGAAGATTATATGGGCAAGTTGGAAATGCTAAACATATATAATCCAACTTGAGGGTGAGTGTTGTATAATCAAAATATTAGGATTTAATAGAATTAATTGTATAGAATTGTACATGAATGGCTCTTTATTATTTTTTTTATTTTCCCTAATATAATATATCCCTCGTATTATGTTCTTCCTTTTTATATCATAGGGCTGCTGTATATATTGTAATATTGTGAGGTCAATAAAATTTATCTTCAATGCAAAGACACGCAAGAAATAAGCCACCTAATTAGCAACCTACCAATCTCAATTTATATACACTAAGGAAACCATCCTCAAACCCTAAAATAAGAGCTAAAATAAAGAAGACAATATGTTGTAGTAGTATATGCTATAGCATTAAACTGTCCTATAAATCCTAGGCATTGCACTTAAATGATGCTACCATAGGAGCAGTGCAGCCAATTCATGTCCATGTAAACTGTCCTTTCACCCCCAAAACCATTCATATCGATAAAAGTAGCTGACTGCAGTGCAAAATCATATATTTGAGATCTAAGAGTGTACGATGTGTTCAATCATTAAAATGATGCTAGAGGATCATACAAGTATCAAGCAAGCAAGTCTATACACATGACTATAGCATTTATTACTATCTTTGATGAGCAATGCATCTGTTAAGCTTATAATCAACCTTGTGGCATAGAAGTAGGTACTGGTGCAACAGGGCCTGCATCCACCTTGACAGGACTCTGATTTGAAGTTAGAGTTGTGATCCCTGAACGACTCAAAGCAGAACGGGCTTCCCTGAAACTTTCAGATATTAAAATAAGAAAATGGGAGTTTTTTGTATCGACAGGAGAATCTGCTGTGCGGCTGTTTCGCTTGCCCTGCATTGCCAAAGGGACGTAGTCAATATTTATATGCTGAATTTAAAAATAAACATTAAGGGAGGGGAAAATAGCAAATCCTTCACTAAATATGCTCTACTTTTGCTTTACAAGATGTGAGCATCAACTTAACTGAGTAATCAGATCATGCTTGTCGAATGAGTAGTTTATTTTAGACAAAGTATCTGATATCTCATCCCTTGAAAATAAAATAAATAATTCTTTTGCTAAAAGAGTTGTAACCCATGCTTACCGCATTGTAAATGCCTACAACTTTGGGGAGCTGCTTTGGACATATAACAGAAAGAGAAACAGAACACTGCAAGCAAAATATTACATTCCAATGATAAGATAACAATGAGAACAAAGAAACCAAGTTTTGTTTTTTATTAAAAAAAAAGGAATACCTGAGGAAATGCTTTAGCAACAGCTTCGGCATCATGTAGACGATTCCCTGCATCTGATTCTATGGTTTCACCTTGATCTAAATTCTGCAGTCGTGGTACATAAACTGGTGTCGGCAAAGGGTATGGATTTCTTGCTGCAACAAGAATGCAGTGCTTTTGCAAGTCCACATTCTGTTGATTCTGGTTTCCATTTTGAGGAGTAGGGAACATCTGAGAATTTGAACATTTTGGCATGAAAATGATAAAACTAGGAAATTGAAATAAGAAAAAGGTTCAAACTAAAGCCAGAATCTGCAACTTTAGGACAATACTGAAATTCTGTATAATACTTTCATTGATAACCATTGAGTCTGTCTTACACACTGTTACAGAATCAAAATTCTGAATAGAGAGAGAGAGTGAAAGAGAGGGAAATAACCAGAAATAGAGGTGCAGAAGAAGGAGATAGAGAGATCAAGAGAGAAACAGAACCAAGAGAGGAGCAAAGAGAATTCAGAAAACACTATTATTCTATATCCATCTAATCTGATTTACATTAGGAAGTAGGCCCTTTTTTATAGACTAGAGTGACTTAATGACCAAGCTAATCCTAAACTAACTAACTAACTTTCTAAAGGCTAACTCCCTAACAAACTCTAACTAACTTTTACATTTTATTATCTTTACATATCAATAACCCCTCCCAAAAACTCCTTGCCCTCAAGGATGCTTAACAACAAAACATACAAACTGAAATGAACAAAATACAGACTTCAAAATTCTGAAAAACTTCTTGACAGTGTAGAATTCTATCTTGAATGCTGCTTCTCACAAGTGCAATTCACTTGTTTGAAACTGGAACAAATAGAATCAATAAATCCAATCCAGACCCAAATAACATTCTAATCAGCTCTCCCCTAAACCAAGTTTGCAGCAGACCTTGTGTAGGAGAACATGGAAGAAACAAGTGCCAATTTTGCAGCAGCCTGTCACTTTTATATTCAGAGCTTTTAAGACGCAATTGCGGCAACAAACTTGGGCCATTTGCTTCAAAGGAAAAGCCCAAATACTTATCTGACATTAGCCAACCCAGTGAACCATCAAAGTCTCCCGCCACGGAGAGAAATTGCAAGCCAGCTGTACCCCTTCAAAATACTTCTGACCCTCAGAGAAAATGGAGGACAGCTGGAGGTTTGACTTTTCAAGCTCAATTAAACCCAGCCACGTGAGCTCCTCAGTCTGCCTCATAACCAGTTCAGACTTAGTTGAAATATGCGAATAATCGATGCTTTGCAAACTCCTCCAGCCAAGTGATTGAAATAGAGATAGAGGTGATGGAAAAGAACCCAACGGCACGAAGCAATCTGAAACAACGACCGTCGACAGAGCAGAAACGGACAACAGCATAGAAAGAGGACTCGACAGAGGGAGAAGAAAGAAGACAGCCGGTGAAGAACTCGGACTCAAAGGCAGAATGAGAATCGGCGTCGAGAGAGAAGAAGTCGTCGTTGATGGCGCCGAAACTGAAGGCTCCTTGTACAACTCCTTCTAAAAACGTTCATGGACGTTGAGGTTCTTGGCTTCACCTCCTTCGACCATTATGTTCAATGCTCCTCTTCTGTCCATTGCCAGTAGAGGTGCTTGCACGCCACAACCCATCATGTCGTCATTCTGCTCAGTCGCAAATCTCATGACTTAAGCTTCATCATGGCTCTTGGATTCTTACTCAAGATCAGAGGCTTCAAGAACTTCGTCTTCTTCTTGACCTTCGTCAAGGGCCTTGCGGTTGGACTGGCCTTCTTGGGGATCTTCTGACTGAAGCTGTTCCTCCTGCAATAATTCTCGTAACTCTGCCACATCTGTTTTCACGGACCAAAGCTCTTGTAGAATTAAGGCCATTTGTTTAGCCATCATCATCATATTCTGAAGTTGTTCTTCCAACCCTCTTGAAAGGAATGGAGAAGTTGTAGTATCCATTGACTGATAGGATCTTTTCTTTTTCTTTTGGAATGGCAGTGGGAGGGCCAAGAATCGTCCGCTCTGATACTACTGCTACAAAATCATAATTCTGTATAGAGAGAAAGAGTGAAAAAGTGGGAAAGAACCAGAAATAGAGGTGTAGAAGAAGGAGATAGAGAGATCAAGAGAGAAACAGAACCAAGAGAGGAGCAAAGCGAATTTAGAAAACACTATTATTCTATATCCATCTAATCTGATTTACATTAGGAATTAGGCCCTTATTTATAGACGAGTGACTTAATGACCAAGCTAATCCTAAACTAACTAACTAACTAACTTTCTAACGGTTAACTCCCTAACAAACTCTAACTAACTTTTATATTTTATTATCTTTACATATCACACACTTTATATGGACCTAAGACATAATGACTAACCGCTAAAGGATGAGGACTAACTTAATAACTGTCAAAAACTGAAATAAACCAAAAAATAACTTCCAACTAATCCTAAACAGAACCTAAAGACAAAGATAACTAACAACAACCACCCTTAAGCCCCATGTTTCCTCCTGGAATAAACCAACAGGTTCGTGGCATTCTATCAATAAGATTCCAGGTTTTTGGCAACCCATACTACCTTGGTTCCTATCAATACACCCTCCCTGGAAAGCCGACGTCTCGGTGGCTTCACTCAGTAGCACTTTACTCGGCCTCTTTGCCGGTTAGAACTCTTTGTCGATAGCCCTCTTCGAAACTCTGATACCAAATGATAAACACCCAAGCATCTTGGAGAACCACACCCCAAAAACTAACTAATGAGGTGGGATAGCCAAGGCACTTAAATACCCCATCAAGTAACCCATACTACTCGATGTGAGACTTTGATAGCACATACTACCTTAGACCCTATCAGAAACCCTTGACAATTTTAAATAACATATTTCAATATTAAAGAAGAGTAAGGTTACAAGACTACAAAGTGAAAAGTAGACCTAACAATTAAATCTCGATACTCTTTACATGCAGTTAACGTCATTCAAACAGGTGCATGTTGTTGGTTACATGAATAGCAACACAAAGAGCTGCATAAATCAAATATATTATAGGACTAGTTTTAGCACAAATTTGAAGTAGCTTCAAAACACATTAGCAATAGAAAAAAGATATTATTGACTATCCAATATTTAGGTTACTAAATAATTATTTCATGAGTGAATTGAGACTTGGCAGATGATAAGGAATGAGATATTTCGTAGTCTTTTGCTTGACCAATAAGGAAAATAGGTCCTAAATAATCACTAAGGAGGATGAAGCACCAAAGTGGAGCTCAAACACTAATCTTCTATTTTCTCTTGTGCTTTGTTTTGGTGGGGCTGTGATTGGAGCAGGCAGATGAAAAAATGCTGAAATGCAACCACTACAGAGCAGCTCTTCAACTTAATCAAAGGAAGACTTGATAATTTCAGAACAAATTTCTCTGGCCCAACTGAATCCAATCTGGTTTATTTCCATGTTCAGTCAATCCAGATTGACTGCGGATTTTGGGCTTGGAAAAGGAGCCCGAGAAGGAAACTGGGCTGGTTTCCAGGCCCCATCCGGCCCATACACACCCCTACATTCAACAATACATTTTGCTTGGTCCCTCTCTTTTCTCCTGAACTTTTGCTCTCCCTATAGTTCTCATCACCATAAAATTTTCTGCCACTATGCAAGCTACCGAAGGATTCAAAAATTCAATTTTACTACTTTCTAGTTTTCTAGGTTTCCAACATTCCATGCTTTATATTCCTCATCTTATCTGTTAGAGACATGCTTCAATGTTTTCTCCGAATATAAAATTAGTTGTCACACAAAATCCATGACTTCAATGACAAATAAAACAGTTGAGACTACCTCAATCAGAAGTAGGAACCTTAATATAGTTCTCAAATGTAGTGCAAGTTTTATAGAGCCAAACTCCTAAGCAAAATTAGCAACAAAAACATTTGAAGAATTCTGCCAAAAGGATAAGTAAGATTTTGAGTACTAAACCCAAGGATTGCACCTACTGGTAATTAAGTGCTTTGAATGAGAAATTTTAAGAGCCTATAACTTAAATAATAAGTTCAGAAGGCATGCATACATGCGTCAATTTTAACAAGCATAAATGTTAATTTATCAAAACTAGATAGCTTGCTTGTCAGGACTTTTCTAGTATTTTTGGGCTTAAGGATGCCAAGTCCTCCAGCAAGTTATGCCTTCTCTTCCTACAATACCTTCCTATTTCATCAAAAATAAATAAATTATCCTATCTCTTTCCTTCCAGCTCCATGCCCTAGCAACCTTAAACTCTGCAATCTCATGAAATTATTCCTTTATTCGAACCCAGGAAATCAGAAGAATGAAACCCCCTCAAGTCCCTGGAAAGTGGTAAAATATATTAAAGCCCAATTCCCTTTAAAATATCTTTTTCAAAAACACACGCACATAAGCATGTACGCACAAGCTGAAGTTCTGCACAGTCCACCTATATCAATCACCACCTTGAATCTGACCTTGTCCAAGATCCTCTAAATGTCAATACACACTTCTTCGTTAAATTAGAATATTCCATTCAAAGTAAGCAGATTTGGGATGCTGGCATTAAGAAATGGGAGAGCCTTGTGGTGTAAAGAGATGGAAATACTCTTAAAGTCAACTGAAACTTGAAAGTGACTCAAGAAAAAGAAAATTGGAAACCAAACGTGTGCAGCATATATACCATGAGAGCTTCAGAGAGCCCTTCTGCAATTGCAGCATCATCAAAACCACCACCAACAAAGGGTAGGGCTGAAAGCCATTGACAGAACATATCAGGGTCACTTGTCCAGCCAGTCCTTCGCACAGCACAATCTGCATTCAACGACGCCCGATTAAGTAAATATACTCTATATTTTAGTCAATTGCATACAGATTTTCCGGTGTAAAAGAGCAGAATTCAGACTACATAACATCCAAGAGATTATATATACTTGAATTGAAAATTAGTAATTAGTAAAATTTTGTCCAATCCCTTGTTAAACTTAAAATCTAACAAAGAATTGTTGATATATTCTATATTTAGAATTCTACCCAATTCACCAAAAGAAATCACACTCATCTTTTACTTCCCTTGTCACGGAAATCGTTTAAAGTGCAAAGGATGGGTAACATAGGAATACTTTAAGAGAAATAGTAAGTGATAGAATAATATATTTAATTATTTATACCCGCACTTGAAGAATAGACTCACAATCATACATCAATTTCATTTGAAGTTATAATTCAACAGTTATGCAGTCTAAGCAAGAGAATATTTTAATAACACCATTACAAGATTATGCAAAACTGTACCAGAATAACCTCCACGAGTACTAAAAGTGACTAATGCAAACTCAACGTTGGATGTTGAAGGCTTCTGCATTAAAAGGGGTGGGAGAAATTAATAGACAAACAAACCAAAAGACAATTATTTGTCAGTCTAGAAAAAATATCTCGTCTACTAAAATATAAAAAGCTAGAAACTAATGTACTCTACTTCACATAATATTAACTGCCTAGGCTTTTTCCACACTACACATACTAATAGCATTTATGGGACTTCACCTAATAGGTTAAACCTTCAGGATGGATTAATCCTCCTGTACAGCAATCAGAGTGAATTTTCCTCAATACTTTTTTCATTTTAGAGGAAAAAAATCTGTATTAGAGGTAAAAGAGAAGAAATAGCACTGGCATCTAGAAGATATCCAGAAAAAATAGAGCAAGGGAACATGCGAAGAGACCCAACTGGGTAGAAAAACTGTTCAGTCTCTCTGCATATCAAAAATCACAATTCATTTGAAACACAAACACTAGTTCAAAGAGCACTAAAATGAGGCTGTAAACAAAGCTTTATACCACAATAGTAGTAAGAGCAATGAGATACAGTTGAAGATATGAGCAGTCCTTGACTATAGTAGTTGTAATTTCAACAGTATCACATTAAAAATTTGCAAGCTTCCAACACCTAATAAATCCTATGGATCAGTTGTACCACCTTCCTCCATCCAAGTAATTGAATCAAAGTAAGCAAGCAATGGCTTCAATCTAGAGTTCAGAACTAGTAAGTTTTAATAGACAGCACAAAATAAGTCGACATAAAAATATTGAAGAAAATGATTAGTCGAAACTATCCAATGGATTGCCAAGACCAAATAATGCGTGTCTCCAATGCATCACTGACCAGTATAGAAGCCTTATTGATTTAGAAAAGCTTTAGTATCAAGCAAAAATAACAACTATAATATTGGCAATATAAGAATCTTCTGTCCAGCGAATAAAATCAGAAGGAACTAATGGCCTAATAAACAGCTATTTGTTTGAAACGCCAATGGGAGGACATGATTTTACTTTACAGTCCACAAGTACAGATAACACAGATTAAATAAAAGACAACCAATAAAAAGTGAGCAAGGTCACACTAGACACTATTATCTTCCTCTTCTCTTTTCCCTAGATAGTATTATTTTGATTTGAGTGAAATCACACATACCTGCCCAGCTGAGTCATTTCCACCAAAAGACCTGTATGAATACCATAAGATGTTAAAAGTGATGCACCATGCCATACTAACAAACTGTAAAGTGAGGTAGTTATAGAAACTTGAGCTGTTTATTTAAACTAAAGCGGGAAGGACATAAAATATGAGGACTGTTAGATGTCGGTTTACCACATGAAAAAGGAATCACCTGATGATTATCACTGGGCATTAGATAATATATCTGGGGGTGGTACGGGGTGAAAATACCAATTATCTGCAATATTATTCTGGATAATGGTCTGTTCCCACAAGAACTTGCCTTTACACAACAGTCACCCCAGTTTGCAGAGCTTCATTTTAGTATTAAATATTGATAATCCAAGATAACAAATAATGATGGTTTTAAAATGATACATGTTATATAGTCTATAAGTGATATTGTTAGCGTGCAAGAATTATACCCCTTTAAGCTTTTACGATGTACGGTTGAGATTCTACTCATGTTTAGAGAAATTATTTTAACGCATTACACAGCAGTTATCCACAAATGTTGGCTCAAGCATGTGCAAACAAAAAAATGAGATCTCTTGTCTAATTCAAGTGAAGGGAGATAGGTGTTTCGCCAATTCTCTGTAAATGACAGTAATTATCGAGAGATAAGACTCCTTTCATCACTAACAACATGCTAGAAGTTGAAATTTGAAAATTCAAGTCAATGAAACAAACTTGAATTGCGGTTGAGGCAGACTGCATTTTTACACACCAAAATCTAAACCCCAATCGCCATACCTCAAAGGGACTAAGAAAAAAAATCCCAAAATTAGATTCAACATAAAACACAGATACCAAAAGAGAACGAACCTTATTATCTTATCGAGGTAATCCGTACGAATGGTTTCCCAATAAGGCCCCATAGCAGCGGTGCTTTCAACTGCGACAATCAGCTGTTTATCCTCCATGATTGATTCTGAGTCTTCGAGACGCGGTAAAGTGAAGTGCGTCTAAGCCAAAGGATCACTCTAAATAGCCTGAGATTATTGACTCTGGAAAAAGAAAAAGAAAATATCAAGCGTATGGCAGATTCATTGAACCCAAGGCATAGTAGAAAATGGAAAGAGATTAATTGCATTAAAAATGTTGTGCTTCTTGGATTAGCATTTAACTGTTGGAATCCTTACCCGGAAATGGCAGAGAGCGACCCCGCTCTCTGAACAGACTGTTGGTCGTTATGACATACTAACGATCAATCGGCGGAGTCACACGGCTTTCCATCGTGCGCAGAGAGAAGTATAACGTCTTGATCGGTGGGCAAGGGATTTGTGAAATTAAATTAATTTGATTAAGTTTCAGTGGTCAGTTAAGTAATGCACAAGTTTGGGGCTGATTGCTATAAGGATTCGGAGGAGGAGGGGTCATTGTTCATGAAACCGGATCGGATCATCGGTCAGTTTAGCCCGAAATCGGAGAATCAGCTAGTAAATCAGTCCGGTTAGGCATCCGGTTTGAGTCACTATTTTTTTAAAAAAATTTTTTTAGAATTTTATATTAATAAATCTAAAATTCATTGATTTGGTTTCAGTTTAGCTCCGAACTAACTCTGATATGACCCACTGACTCTTAACCTAATACCCCGACCGATTCAATACCAGGTCCAGATTCATGAACCTAAAGTGGGATTTAAAAAATAGAGTTATAAAATTTTAATATAAAAAAGACATTAGATAATAAAAGTGTAAAAAATTAATTATAAGTTTTTAGCCACACCTCTCTCATTTTTCAAATTTTGATTCCCCCATTTCTATTCCTTTTATCCCCTCTCCTTGTACCAAATAGCTCAGTAGAGTTTGTTAGGATTATTTTGTTAGTGGGCTATTTTATTTTAAACTAAACTAATATCTCATTATTTTCTAATTGAGGTCCCTATATTTGTTGAAAATTTCTCTAGATATACATCTAGAGAAATCAAACCCTTACGAGTTGAAACAAATTTGTAACAAAATAAAGATATAAACTCGTATCTTGAACTTAAATTATAAACTTATAAGAGTTTATTTTTATCAATAAATAAGTAATAAAAGAGTATAATTAAATAATTAAATTATAAAAAATGATAATAATTTGATTTAATTCTATTTTAAATCTAAATAATTAAAATTAAATCCATTGACAATCAAAATTTATCATACTCAATGAAGAAATTTTAATAAAATTCATATATAAAGCTACTAAGTACAAGTTTATATATAATTAAATTTCTATAAAATTTATTCATAATTTGAGTTAACGCAATTTTATAAGTTAGAAATTTAAAAACAATAAACTTAGCATATAAACTTACAAATTTAACTAAGTTTACAACTAACACAAGTTTATATTTTAATTATTTAATTATAAGTTTTTTACTCTCTGATTTTTTAAACTTTGTCTCCCCTCCCTTTCTCTGTTCGGCCCCTCCCCTCTCCTCATACCAACTAGCTCCTAAGGGTATGTTTGGTTTGAGGGGAGGGAGAGGAGGAGAGGGGAGATTAAATTGCCATTTTGGGTTGAAGGTATTTAAATTTTGGACGGGAATCCAAAATTTAAAAAGAATGAGAGAGTAAATTTTGGACGGAAATCCAAAATTTAAAAGAATAAAAGGATAAATTTTATGTTCCTTTTATCCAATATTGTAATTTTGCCCCCTTCCCTTCCCCTCCTACCGTCCCCTCAAATCAAACACACCCTAAAAGTGAGTAGAGTTTGCTAGGATGAATTTGTTAGTCAATTATTTTATTTTAAGCTAGATTAGTATCCACATAATTCCGTTTGTCTTGATTTCAGATTGAGGTCCCTATATTTGTTGTAAATTTCTCTATATATACAACTAAGGATGTCAAATTCACAAATTTACTTAAATTCATGACAAAACAAGGAGATAAACTTGTATATTGAACCTAAATCATATTGTAAAAGTTTAATTTTATCAATTAATAGGTAGTAAAAGGGTATTATTAAATTATAAAAAATGACAATAACTTAATTTGAGTATATTTTAAATTTAAATAATTGAAATTAAATCTATCCACATTTATAATTTATCACACTCAACAAAGAAATTTCTATAAAATTTATATATAAAGACATTAAGTATAATCAAATAAAAAAAGTTAGCACAAGTTTATAAGTGAATTAACATTATTTTATAAACTAGAAATATGAAAACAATAAATTCAGTATATAAACTCACGAGTTTAACTAAATTCATAACTAACACAAATTTAAATTTAAATATTATCACGGGTTTGTTAAAACTCGTGATTTTGACAACTTTAGTTGATATGATTTTATAGACTAAAAACACAAAAACTATAAACTCAAAAAGTCGACACTCCATTTTAACAACAATATAATGTATACATTCTATAAGGTTGCAGTCCAAATTTAATTTTCACCAAGTTAACAAAAAAAGGCTATGTTTTTTTAAGAGATGAGCATAAAACCCGAAGTCCAGTCTGACCCGTCCTTATCCAGTTCATTCCAGTCCAACCCAAAGGAAAAATAAGCAACATGATGAGACAATTGGACTAACTAGACCGAACTAATTCATTGAGTCAGACCGGGTTTCAGGCTGAGCATTAGGACCAATTAGTCCAGTCCAGCCCAGTGTCTTTTTTTCTTTTTTGGGAAAATTCCAAAAAACTACATTGAAAATAGCAAAAAGACAATTCAGTACATTGAAATTGCAAAAGGACAGATCAGGCGGTGTCAGACGGGCAGATGAATTTGGGATTTTGAAATCTCGACCAAATGACGAAAATGCCCTTCAGCCCTCAGTCGGAATAACAACATAGGAGTTGTTAATGGCGAGATAGATAGTGTTATTGGCCCTGGAACTTGTTATTTGTGAAAGAAGAAATTTGAGTTGTTAATTTCGAATCCAGAGTTGTTAATTAAGAGATGGGTGTTGTTATTGGCCCTGAAATTTGTTAAGTGTGAAAGAAGAAAATGGAGTTGTTAATATCGAATCCGGAGTTGTTAATGGCGAGATCGGTGGTGTTATTAGCCCTGAAACTTGTGAATTGTAAAAGAAGAATTGAAGTTGTTAATAACGAATCCGGAGGTGTTAATTACGAGGATTATGTTGTTATTCTGAAGTGGGGATGGAGGGCTGAAGGGCATTTTCGTCATTTGACCGAGATTTCAAAATGCCAGTTCCTCTGCCCGTCTGACACCGCCTGATCTGTCCTTTTACAATTTCAATGTACTGAATTGTCCTTTTGCTATTTTCAATGTAGTTTTTTGGAATTTTCCCTTCTTTTTTCTTCTTTTTTATATATTTACCTATTACATATATTAGGTTAAGTAAAGCATTTACCCCTTTATCTCTAACCTTCTCTCTCCAAAATCCTAAGCTAAGCCGCCTTCTCTCTCGACCTCTGGATCTCCCCTTTTCAAATCCCATTTCAATAATAGTTGAAGACTCAAAAGTCCTCGTCTTTTTCAGTTAACCTGAATCATCATCAGCCTCTCCCTCTTTTGTCAAGCTTTGCTGCCATCGCCATCTCTTTTTTGCCATATCTGTATAACTGCCTCCTTGTTTGGTTTTTGCTATAGCGTCTCCATATTTGGGCAGTAGCTGATCTTCCATTTCTCCCCCCTAATCGCAAGGCTTAAGTTTATTGCCCAGATCAACCAAGTCGGCAACACCGCAAGCTCTCTTCTAGCGTTTTCTTTACTTTTAAAAGCATCGTGTACCATATATATCTAGATTTAGATATGGTGCTATGAGATATTTTTAAATATTGATTTGATTCTTTCTCCTAAATCTTTTTTATTGACAAGATATGAATAACTTATTCAAATCTAATAGCTTTTTGTGGTTTCCTTATATTTGTATTTGATTTTTTTTATCATTATCCAAACCCATTTTAATTTCTTGCCAAAAAAAAAGGTCAAGCAGACGAGTCTCCAACCCGATAGACCAGACCTGATCTAGTCTGGTTTGGCTTGGCATCAGGTTTCTCTCGGACCAGACCAGACCACGGACTATAACTTCTAGCCCAGTCTGAAATCACACCAGACCTCCAGTTGAGGGTAAATCCGATCTGGTTTGATCTTTACTCAACCCTAGTTTTTTTCATACATAAATTACACAACCTCTTCTCTATTTTAAAAATATATATAAACCTCCTTTGACATTAAAATGTATGCTACAGAAACCTCTATTATATATTTGAGATTATATTTCCATACACTCAACTATTAATTAACCGTTAAGTTTGACTATTAAATATTTATTTTGAACAAAATACCCCTCTTTCAACAAATAAACGAACATCTATATTTGCCAAAAAATAACTTCTTATACAAACAAAAAATAATTATAATTCATATATGTTCATAATTTCCAATATCGTATAAATTTTTATCACATTTATTAAAACTTATTTATTTAGTGTTTTTGTAAATGACTGAAACATATTTCTTTCTTTCTTTTTTCTTTTTTGCCACAACACAATGATTGAAAACATCTTTGAAATTGAAAGACATATTTTTATTCACCATATGTTATTAATAATGTAAATTTGAGATATTATATAACTTATATTAATTTTGAATTTTAATTTTTTAGATACAATTTTTTTACACAAACATTTATAAACACGTTTATTTAAGTATGCATCTATTAAAAGAATTAATCATACTTTTAATTAAGCTTTCTAGGTCTGCATTAATTGTAATACCCTGAATTTTTGGATTGTAGGCTTGGGAATAAGCCTAAATTGAGTGGACTACTAAGCCCCGATTTAGTAGATGACCCAAATCTATTCTCTAATGCTCCTTATATCTTTGGGGCATTAAAGAAAATAAAATGGTTAATTTTGAAGAAAGTGATTATACTTACGGTGAAATCGCATATGAGGCAGTGAGTTTGTCATATGATTTTGTATGACCAACTGATGAGAAAAAATTATGAAATTTTACAAGATGAAAGTAGACATCCTACGCTTTAATTTGATAGGTCATATGAGTCAATTAAAGCTATATACAAAAAGATATGAATTTTTGAAGTCAGCACAGAAAAACTGTGAAATTTCTAGAACAGTATGCAAAGATTGAAATTCTCGGTATTTTGTGATTCCATTCAGCAAAAGCCTATATTTTCCTTGAAACTAGACTCAATAAGGATTCTATAGGCTTTGTAATCACTTCAATTCGATTTTTCTAGAATTAGTTATGATTTTTCAAAATTTGTGCAGAAATCTACCATAATTTTGTAAAATCTAAATTTGGGAAAATTAATTAATTAAATTGGGATATCTTATTAAAACCATCATTCTCTTCCTTCAGCCTCATACCTGACGTGAAATAGCAGCCAAGGAGAGAGAGAAAATTTGAGATTTTTAGAGAGAGAATGAGAGGAGAAAACTCACGAGATAGGTCAATTTCTTTGGTGAATTCGTACCTAACGTGTATAATCCTTCCCCTAAGCTTCTCTTCTATGTTGTGTAAGGTGTTTGATAAGCTCATTTTATTACCATACTTTCTATGGATCTTATTGTTGATTAGAGCATTTTCATGGGCTAAAAATATGTAATTTGTCATAATATGAGGACATGGATGCTACCTGATATTTTTTTGCTAAATGCAGGGGTAAAATGGAGTAAATAACAAGATTTGAAATTTTAATGGAAAGCACTCAGCTGGCGCACAATAACAAGATGGGAAGGCCTAGCTTGACATGTGGAATTGAAGAAAAGAATATCAATCTAACGTAGAGAGGGAATGGACTTTCACCTGGAGATATAATTCTTTAAAGGAAATACTTGGTGGGCCCGGCCATTGATTTTGGTTTTGGGAAAAGAAAAAAAAAAGGACGCACAGAAAAGGACTTTGGGAAAAAGAAATCGGGGGATTATTATTGATGGATCTCTGAGCTTCGCTGGCAGACTCCGCCTCTCGGACATTTTCGCATCTCGTCACCTACGTTTTCTCTGAGAAAATTTCTTGAGCATCCAGCCATGGCCAACGAACATCTTCAATCCACTGAAGCTTCCTACAACACCATGAGCTGCTAAACTTCTCCACTTCCCTAAGAGATGAGCCAGAGCCTGAGTCATCGATCTACAAGGGAGTCGATTTAATCATTTTATCTAGATTATGATTCTTCTTGTCTCTGTTCAGAACTTGCGATCTTGATCTACGATTCTTCTGATTTTGTATTTCTTCATGGCTGATAACTCAGGATTATGGATTGTAATGTGTTTAGGTGTTTAATGCTCTCTAATTAAGAGTAGATTCAGTTTTGATATTTGGTTTGTTTAAATCAAATTTTGTGATTGAATTGATTAATTTGCAATGAGTATTGTTCAATATTCATCTAGGAGCTCTAAATGCGTTTCATTCCTCTAATTCCTAAAAGTAAAATCAGATTCTTCTCTTTAGATTAACTCAATTAAATAGGAAGACAATAAAGGCTAGGTGAGACTATTAGGGAAGACCATTTGAAACTTGATTTCTTCATAATTATACCGCTCTGTTTGCTGTCATTTTCGTTTCTTAACTCTGAAAAATTAATAAATAGTAGGAAATAGGTTATATGTCCACCAATAATTCAGCAAGATGAACTCATTCTCTTAATTTGTTTTAGTGCTTTTACAATTGAGATTTAAGGATTTCTAGCTCCTCAAGAGAATCGACATAGGTTGCACTACTATATTGCATATTTAGTGTCCTAGTATTTTGATAAACTCACACGACAGAGTTAATCAAATTGGCGCCGTTGCCGGGGACAATCTGGAGCTAAGCATGTTGTACAGAAAAATAGGGAGGTAAAAATTTCTGACCTACCTTTTCCTCACTCATTTTTGCTAAGTAAAAAGACTTCTAATGAACAACGGGAAAAAGAGGCTTTACAACTGTTTGGCAAGCTAGATATTAATGTACCTTTGCTGGATTTTCGGAAATGCATGCCTAAACACATGAAATTTTTGAAGGATTTATGCACTAACAAGAGGAAATGTAAACCTAATGAATTGGTGCAAATGAGTTCTAATATTTCAGCCCTCTTTAAGCCTCATTTATCAATTAAGTGTGCTGATCCTGGATCATTTACAGTACCTTGTACTATTGGAAAGTTGAATATTGCTAGTGCACTACTTGATTTAGGTGCAGCAATCAATGTGATGCCTATGTCCATTTATACTACTCTAGGCATTGATTCTTTAAAGCCAACTAGCATGATTATTCAACTAGCCGATAGAACAACTAGGAAACCTTATGGGCTGTTAGAAGATATCTTGGTAAAGGTTAAGGATTTGGTATTTCCTGTTGATTTCTATGTTCTTGACATGTCACATGATTCATGTTTAGAAGGACCATTAATTTTAGGAAGGCCATTCCTTAGAACAGCTAAAACAGTCTTAAGCTTGAAAGATGGGTGCATTACCATGGAAGTAGGAGAGCATGTTATTAGTTTTAATGTATATGAAGCAATGGAGCATCCATATGAAGATTACTCATTGCTTGGATTAAGTGCTATTGATGCTTTTATTTGAATCTGTTGCTGAATATGAGTTTTCTTTGTATGATGCAAAAATAAATAACATGCTAGTTGACTCCTATCTTCCAGAAATCAATTCTTCTTCTTCCTATTCTGTTTTCACTTTTTCTGACAATAGTGGTGATGTGTGTAGTGTAAATCAATTTTCGGTTGACAGCTCACTTCCCACACTTGAGTCTTTTTCTTTGGATAGCTCACTCTCTTTTGATGATATTAGTTTTGTTTTGTCAAGAGCTAGTTGTGGCAGGGAATTTCTAACTGAATTTGCAGAGGCAGAAGCTATAGCACAAGCTGAATAGAAGGAATTTAGAGACTCTTGTAAAGAATGTGATGCAGCTAAAATTTCAGATGAGGATTTATGTGTTTTAGAAAATGTAGCTGCTGAAACTAACAGAATTAAACAAGGGAATCTAGTTTTTAGCAAAAATGTGGGATTTAAGGAACTTTGAAACCGTGGCTAAATCAAAGTTCATGAATGATGTGGATTTTCAACTTTGATCTAGTTTTTAGCAATGATGTGGCTGAGGAATTTAAGCTGAAGTTACCACCACCCTATTGTTTTGATAAACAAAAAAATAATTATGGCTCATTTAAAACCATTCAGCATTTGTATAATCTGTTTTCTGAGTTTCTTTCAGGTGCTAAACAATTTAGGCAGAAATTAGAGCTAATTTCTTTGGAGAATCAGTCTAGCAATCAAGGAAGTGAAACATTCAGCTTGACAAAATTTGATCAGGGACTGTTTGATTCTGATTTCAATCAATTAAATGCTAAAGCTTCTGTTCTAAATAATTCACTAGTTGAATCTCTTCATGGCAGGACAAATGAAGACTCATTGCAGGCAGAACCATTCTTGGGAGTATTGGAGTTAAAGAAGTTGATTCCTTCAATCCTACAACCTTCAGATTTGGAACTCAAACATTTACCTTCTACTTTGAAATATGTTTACTTGGCTGAAAATAATAAATTGCCTGTTATAATATCTAATTCATTGTTTGAAATTGAAGAGGAAAAGTTAATTGCTGTTTTAAAGAAACATAAACATGCTATTGGTTGGACCTTGGCTGACATACCTGGAATTAGTCCTTCAATTTGCACACACAGAATTTTGTTAAATGCTGATGCTAAGCCGATTAGACAACCCCAAAGAAGGCTAAATCCTTTGATACTAGATGTAGTTAAGAAAGAGGTCCAAAACTTATTAGGAGCTGGCATTATTTTTCCAATTTCAGACAGTGAATGGGTCAGCCCTGTTCATGTTGTGCCCAAGAAGAGTGGAATAACAGTAATTAAAAATGAAAAAAATGAGCTCATACCAACTAGGATTCAGAATTCATGGAGGGTATGTATAGATTTCAGGAAATTGAATGACTCCACTAGAAAAGATCATTTTTCATTGCCATTTGTTGATCAAATGTTGGGACGGTTGGCTGGAAAAACAAATTACTGTTTTCTTGATGGTTTTTCAGGATACTTTCATATTCCTATAGCACCCGAAGACCAAGAAAAGACAACTTTTACATGCCCGTTTGGCACCTTTTCCTATAGGCGAATGCCATTTGGGTTGTGTAACGCTCCCGGGACTTTCCAAAGGGCTATGATGTCTATCTTTAGTGAGTTTTTGGGGTCATCCATGGATGATTTCATAGTCTATAGTGATTCCTTTGATACATGTCTTGAAAGTTTAGACAAGGTCCTAGGGAGGTGTGTTGAGAAAAATCTTATACTTAACTTTGAAAAGGGTCATTTCATGGTAGATAGTGGCATAGTACTTGGACACCTAGTTTCTAAGCAAGGAATAGAAGTTGATAAAGCTAAAATAGAGGTGATTTCATCTTTGCCCTATCCCACTAATTTGAAAGAGTTAAGGTCTTTTCTTGGTCATTGTGGTTTCTATAGGAGATTTGTTAAAGACTTTAGCAAGGTAGCTTTACCACTCTCTAAGCTCATGAAGAAAGACATAGAGTTTGTGTTTGATGAGGATTACAAAAAGGCTTTTGACACTTTAAAATCACTACTCACTTCACCACCTATTTTGACTGCACCAAACTGGAATTTTGCTTTTGAATTGCATTGTGATGCCTCTCATAGTGCAGTAGGTGGAATGTTGAGTCAGAAAATTGATAAACTGTCTAGGGTGATTTCTTATGCTTCAAAGACTCTTAATAATGGTCAATTGAATTATACTACTACTGAAAAAGAGCTCTTTGCTATTGTTTTTGCCTTAGACAAGTTTAGGCCTTATCTTGTTAACTCTAATGTGGTTGTATACACTGATCATGCTGCTGTGAAATTTTTGTTTAAGAAACAGCAATCAAAACCAAGGTTAATCAGGTGGATGCTCAAGCTACAAGAGTTTAAAGTTGACATCAAAGATAGGAGTGGAGTTGAGAATGTGGTGGCTAATCATTTGAGCTGTTTACCACCTAGAACAAGGGGAGTTTCAGATTCAGACATGATCTGTGATTATTTTCCAGATTTTGTGTTGCTTGCTTTGGTTGAAAAAGAACCATGGTATGCTTATATAGTTAATTTTCTAGTTACAAATCTGATTCCACCCTCTCTTTCTCGTTTTCAGGTGCAGAAAATTAAGAGTGAAGCCAAATATTATGTGTGGGACCCTCCCATTTTATGGAGGTTATGTAGTGATCAAATTATTCGGAGGCGTGTTCCAGAGTCAGAAATTCAGTCCATTATTTTAGGCTGTCATTCTCTATGTTGTGGAGGACATTTTAGTGGGAAGAAGACAACAAGGAAAGTGCTGGAGGCTGGTTTCTACGGGCCTACTATATTCAAGGATTGTTTTGATTATTGCAAGAAGTGTGATATATGTCAAAGGTTTGGTGGTTTGAGCAAAAGACATGAAATGCCCCTTCATCCTATGCTTTTTTGTGAAGTTTTTGAAGTTTGGGGCATCGACTTCATGGGACCATTCCCTCCATCTATGGGCTTCAATTACATACTTCTAGCAGTGGACTACCTTTCAATATGGGTGGAGGCTATTCCAACAAAGAAGGATGATGCAGCCACGATTTCAAAGTTCCTTAAACCCCACATTTTTGCTAGATTCGGTGTGCCTAGAGCTTTGGTAAGTGATAAAGGGTCTCATTTCTGCAACAAGGTCATTGATGGGTTGTTAGCTAAGTATGGAGTAGTTCACAAGATTTCTACTCCCTATCACCCTCAAACTAATGGACAAGCCGAGGTGTCTAATAGGGAGGTGAAGCATATTTTAGAGAGAATTGTGAAACCATCAAGGAAGGATTAGAGCACCAAGCTTAATGATGCATTGTGGGCCTATAGGACAGCTTATAAGACTCCCATAGGAATGCCCCCTTATAGGATGATTTATGGAAAGTCTTGTCATTTGCCGGTTGAAATTGAACATAAAGCTTATTGGGCTGTCAAGAGTTATAACATGGACTTTGAAGCTACTGCTGAAGAGAGGATTTTACAGCTGCAA
Source organism: Inga leiocalycina (assembly GCA_963242795.1). Taxonomy (NCBI): domain Eukaryota; kingdom Viridiplantae; phylum Streptophyta; class Magnoliopsida; order Fabales; family Fabaceae; genus Inga; species Inga leiocalycina. Next base: position 52,102,067 of record OY725330.1, on the reverse strand, counting down.
GAATTGGAAGAAATTAGGCTTGAAGCCTATGAAAATTCCAGAATTTACAAAGACAAGACAAAGCTCATTCATGACAAGGGAATCCTTAGGAAGGAGTTCAATATTGGTGATAAAGTGCTGCTCTTTAGGACTCAATTCAAATTTGGTAGAGGGAAGTTGAAGACCAAATGGTATGGCCCTTATACAATGACTAAAGTCCACACTTTTGGCATGATTGAGTTGCTGGTTGATGAGAGTGGCAAAACCATGAAGGTTAATGGACACTTGCTCAAATTATACCATGAGAATTCTGAGCCTCCTTGAATTCAGGTTGCCTCTTTCCCTTATTTACTTCTCATTACTACTATAAGTGTCAAATTGTCTTCTTCATCATGTTTTGAGAGTAAGTGTGGGGGAGGGGCCATTTCAATAGAATAGGAGTTTAATTTTTCTTTTTAGCTAGTGTCACATTGCTCCTGGTTTGCTCTTTGTTTCTGCTCATTGCTGCTGTTTGGTACTCTCTTAGCTCATTTTGAGGCTGTTTGCATTGGGGACAATACAAAATTCAAGTGTGGGGGAGGTTTAGATGTCATTTGCTGTTATTTCTATGAATATTTCATTGCTGTTATTAAGTTTCTGCACACTTGAGTTTCTTTACACCTGGGCAGAAAAATTGAATATTGAAAATCCAGTTTTCATTGGTTGTTGTAGAAGTAAGCTTGATTGAGATATGAGAACTTTGATTTGGCTATCTGATTCTGCATGATTGGTATAGGAATGAGCACTTATTCATGGCATTAGGATCAATTTAGTGTATAATTTTGTCTCTGTTAATGGGATAGAGGAATTAACCCTTGATGGAAGGTTTTTTAGCCTTATTTCATTCCTAAACATTGAGAGCATACTCCCTAGAGTTAGTTCTCTCTAGAACTTGTCCTAGCTCTTTGTCGAGGCTACATATATGCATGGGAAGAGGTGTACATGATAGAGGCATTTGTTCTAAACCTTATATAGACCTAAACACAAACTTTAAACAATTGACCCTTTGCAAACCACTTTGAGACCTTCCTTTTCTTTTCTTTACATCATTGACCATTTGAGTGGAATGCATGACCATAGCTGCAAAACATAGATTAGCTGCTTAAGTGGTAATAGAGTCTAGTGACATACTTAAAAGGAATTATTTAGTGGTGTTGAATTCAATGTTAATGAAAGTATGTAGAAGTAATCAGCTGTGAAGTTCTGTGCTTGCAGATTTGATCTCTGAAAAAAAAAGTAGAAAAAAAAGAGGCAAGTTGAAAAAAATTGAAAAAACAATGAAAAAAAAGAAGAAAAGAAAAAAAGAGAGCAAATGATGATGAAAAGAAAGAAAGAAAGAAAGAAAGAAAGCATGAAGGAAAAAAACGAAAAAAAAAGTTGAAAAAAAAACAAGAAGAAGAGAGATCAATCAAGCATATATAGTGATTTTTGTGTAGCAGTTGATAAACTATTTGCATAGATGATTAGGATTGACTTCATGTTAGTTTCAACTTTGATTGATGTATTATACACATGTACAATAAAAAAATGAGGAAGTTGGTTGTAGTTTTGTATGCTTCTTGAATATGCATTTTTGCTTAAGTGGTCAATGCTTAATCTTCCATATCCATCACAGTCTTTCCAACATTACATCCTAGAGAAAGACCTCTTGATACATTAATTCCCATGATTTTGAGTGGTGGAGATATTAGAGCTTTGACAAGCTTATGGTAAAGGCTAGCTTAGGAGAGAGGAGAGAAAGAACCTTGTATGAGAGAAGAGAGAAACACTAATTTCTGTGAGTCCTTGATGCCTATTACCAATTACAAGATTGTACATTAAAATGGTTATTTTGTCTAGATAATTGCAAGTTTCTGTATTGATTGTAAAGATGGAAGTGGGAAGATTAAGGAGCTCATATTTTAGTTAAAGTTTGCTACAAAAATGATTATTGAGAACTCGATTATGAACTGAAATTTATTTGCCCAGGAGTGCAAATGCTCTAATGTGGGGGAATTTGATAAGCTCATTTTATTACCATACTTTCTATGGATCTTATTGTTGATTAGAGCATTTTCATGGGCTAAAAATATGTAATTTGCATAATATGAGGACATGGATGCTACCTGATATTTTTTTGCTAAATGCAGGGGTAAAATGGAGTAAATAACAAGAGTTGAATTTTAATGGAAAGCACTCAGCTGGCGCACAATAACAAGATGGGAAGGCCTAGCTTGACACGTGGAATTGAAGAAAAGAAGATCAATCTAACGTAGAGAGGGAATGGACTTTCACCTGGAGATATAATTCTTTAAAGGAAATACTTGGTGGGCCCGGCCATTGGTTTTGGTTTTGGGAAAAGAAAAAAAAAGGACGCACAGAAAAGGACTTTGGGAAAAAGAAATCGGGGGATTATTATTGATGGATCTCTGAGCTTCGCTGGCAGACTCCGCCTCTCGGACATTTTCGCATCTCGTCACCTACGTTTTCTCTGAGAAAATTTCTTGAGCATCCAGCCATGGCCAACGAACATCTTCAATCCACTGAAGCTTCCTACAACACCATGAGCTGCTAAACTTCTCCACTTCCCTAAGAGATGAGCCAGAGCCTGAGTCATCGATCTACAAGGGAGTCGATTTAATCATTTTATCTAGATTATGATTCTTCTTGTCTCTGTTCAGAACTTGCGATCTTGATCTACGATTCTTCTGATTTTGTATTTCTTCATGGCTGATAACTCAGGATTATGGATTGTAATGTGTTTAGGTGTTTAATGCTCTCTGATTAAGAGTAGATTCAGTTTTGATATTTGGTTTGTTTAAATCAAATTTTGTGATTGAATTGATTAATTTGCAATGAGTATTGTTCAATATTCATCTAGGAGCTCTAAATGCGTTTCATTCCTCTAATTCCTAAAAGTAAAATCAGATTCTTCTCTTTAGATTAACTCAATTAAATAGGAAGACAATGAAGGCTAGGTGATACTGTTAGGGAAGACCATTTGAAACTTGATTTCTTCATAATCATACCGCTCTATTTGCTGTCATTTTCGTTTCTTAACTCTAAAAAATCAATAAATAGTAGGAAATAGGTTATATGTCCACCAATAATTCAGCAAGATGTTCGTGCTTGTTTGGAAGAGCTTATTTTTGTCCAAAACGTGCTTATAATTCGTGATTCACGGTATACGAGGTAAGTATGTGAGAGGAGTTTTTTCTCGGCTTGCGTAATAAGTGCGTTTTGACTGTTCAAAACGCTATCACAAACACCCCCGAACTCATTCTCTTAATTTGTTTTAGTGCTTTTACAATTGAGATTTAAGGATTTCTAGCTCCTTAAGAGAATCGATCTAGGTTGTACTACTATATTGCATATTTAGTGTCCTAGTATTTTGATAAACTCACACGACAGAGTTAATCAGTGTTTGAAGCACAAATCTTGGTGTTTTGAAGTTAGGGTTTTCAGCCACAAGAAGGAAAAGCTAGTGGGAGCTTGAGGTAACTTCCAAACTCTTGTATATTGACTATTCTGGCTGTTGTGGGTAATTTAATCGGTGAAATTTCGCCGGATTGCCATTGGTTTTAAAGTTTGGAAATTGAGTTGCCTAAGGGTTATGCTGCCAAAATTGGTACTAAATGGTAGTTGTAACCTAATGGAATAGTCAATAAAGTAGTTAGGAGTAGAAAGGAACGTGTTTACGGAGCTGAAACCGAAAAACCCCGATTTTCCCCAGAGTTCTTATAAGTTTTAGCCAGCTCTATAAATTGGTCTTAGAGTTGGATTTTCAATTATTTGATGGTTTCATTGAGTTCAGGAGGGAAAATTAGGTGGGGTTACAGTTGGGCACTTTTTCGGAAAAGGCCGAGAAAGCATAATTACAGAAACGCCTCTAAAACCCTAAAAGTATGGTTGCCAAGGGCAATTTCATAATTTTACATTGAATTTGATAATTTCGAGTCCGAAAATGGATTCCTTGGGTGAAAATATATAAGAATAGCCCATGTCAAAATATTGGGAAAGGTTCGGTCAGACCGAGTACAGTGGGGCGAGGCCGGGCCGGGTCCCCGGGGGTATTTTAGTAATTTTTCAAGATAGACTCATATAACCCCCAAAAACACTATGGAAGTGTCTAAATGGTATATTTGGAATTATAGGATCGAATATGGAGCCCAAGCTGTTGTCACGCTTTACGAGGCACACGTTTCAAGGCGGAAAAGGGTTAAGGTAGGGGACTTACCTTACTTGCATGTATTTGATATCTTTGCTTGTGTAATGATGTATGTGATTGCTTTACTTAATTGTGTAAAGCATATTTGAATAAATGAAGCTCTGTTTCTGTTTTCACCGTGGCCATAGTCTTGTTGTATGAAATATTGAGCATGCAGAAATGTCATTATGGGGCATACATCTAGATAAAGCTGACATGTCATACATATAGCATCAATCATGCATGCATTATGGTATCTGTTTCCTACTGAGATTCTCCTGAATCTCACTCTCCCCTACCAACAATTTAGACAGGAGACGACAGAAGATATGTAAACAACAATGCAGAGTACCGTACGAGGGGATTACAGTAGTGGAACGAAGACGGGAAGAAGTCTCCGTTTCACTGGAATGAGTTTAGACACCCTAGTAGCCTTGTACGGCTACCTTAATCGTAAGTATCATGTACAAACCCTAATGGGGAATTTGTGTAATCATGCACATATTATCAATATAGTTATGCTATTCCTGTGTTGCCTACCGAACCGCATATCGTTTTCCGTAAATACTCTGAAAAAGGTTGAAATTGAGATAAGGGCGTGACATTAATTAAATTAATTAAGTCTTTATCTCAATTTGAAAAAAATCAACAGATAACTATTTGCAAAAGTAAAACAATAAATTAAAAAATATAAAAGAAACAAGAAAAATCCTCTTTAATTACTTGAAAATTTTTTGCTAAATTTAGGGAATTAATAATGATCATGAAGGGTAAATTAGTAAATAAAATTTATTTTAATATAAATTTTAATTAAAAATAAAAATCATTAACGGAGTTAACACTTTGAATTTAAGTGCATACTTTTAAAATAGAAGGGAGGTCAGTGTAATTAAGACAAAAAATAAAGGAGGTTAGAGTATTTTACACTTTAACTTATTTAAATTGAAGATTATATTCTCATTTTCTCAACAGTGAACTTAACCTTGAAACTTAAGTTGCTATGATCGGAGCAATATATTATTAAATTTAGGGGGAAATTTCATCACATCCCCACTGTTGTTAAATGATTTCCAAAAATTCTCATAACAATTTGAAATGTCAGCTCAGTATTTTGGGAAAAGTGAAATTAATTTGAGGAGTGAATGAACAAAAATAGCCCTCCCAAAAGCACCATTACAATGCAAGAAATGCGTATTAAAAGACCAATGTGCTCACTTACAAGGAAATTGTGCATATTTATAAAACAAATAAGATGATTTGTAACACCAATAATTAAAATGACGATAACTTGTGCTATTTACAAGATAATATGGCAATTACAAGACCCATGTGTACCTATTCACAAAACAATCGTGCGTATTTATAAGACACAAATAAGCAAATTTGCAAGAACAATAATTGAAATAACAATAACTTATGCCATTTATAAGATATGATGGCAATTACAAGACACATGTGCTCATTTACATGACAATTATTTGTATTTATAAGATAAATCAGCTGATTTACAAGATCAATAATTGAAATGACAATAACATTTTTGCTATTTACAAGACAAGAAGGCATTCACAAGACAATTGTGCCAATTTGCAAGACACACGTGCATATTTATAAGACAAATAAATTGATTTACAAGACCAATAATTGAAATGATAATAATACTTGTGATATTCACAAGAGAAGAGGAAATTCACAAGTTGGGTGTGCCCTTTTATAAGATGCTTATGGGAATTTGTAAGACAAATAAACTAATTTGTAAGCTATTCAATTGAAATGATAAGAACATTTGTGCTATTTACGGCACGAAAATTCACAAAACAAGTGTGAACCTTTATAAGATGCATGTGGGAATTTATAAAAAAAATTAAGCTGATTTGCAAAATCAACAATTGAAATTTACACTTGTGTTTGTTGATATATGATAACTTCACATTAATCATAAGCAATTGTCATTTCAATTTTTGGCTTTGCAAATTAGCTTATTTATTTTATAAATACGCACGAGTGTCTTGTAAATGGGCACATTAATCTTGTAATATGCGCTTTTTACATTGTAATGAGGCTTTTGGGATAGTTATTTTTGTCCATTCACTCTTCAAATTAATTTCACTTTCGCTCTAAGACTACAGTAATGTTTTAGAATACTATATGGGGCTTTTGGAAATTATTTAACTACAGTGGGAGCTAGGTGAAACATTCCCTTAAATTTAATAGTAATACAAAACTAGAAGTTGGGACCAATAAAATTGATCAAAATGGATGAGGCTTTAGCTACATAAACTTATTAAATCATCTTAACTTCTAAATTGAATTTACGGCTCTTTTTAACATTCACAAGATCCATATCCAAGTCCAAAGGCAATGCCTCTGCTTTCACAAAACAAGTGATTAAATTTTAGCCTCCATTGAATGGCAGTAATAACAATGTCTCATTCCGCAATAAGCCTGAGCTTCCATTCCCCACCTCCGCCGGGGAAGGCCTTCACCACGTCGCCGGTGATCATAGCTTTCGCGCTCGGCGTCCTCATATGTCTCATCGTAGGTATCTGCTTAATCTACTTTTGCCGATGTTTCGTCATTAATTGCATCTACACCCGGGCCTTCCGTCGTCCCACCGTCAACAACCTCCTCCGCCAGATCCATTCCCCTAACCATGACGCCAATGCCGCCGCCGCGGCTTCTCCGATCCCCGGCATCGACCCAGCGCTGCTCCAAATCTTTCCCACCTTCCCCTACGCCTCCGTGAAGGAGTTCCAAAAAAAGAACAACAATAACAAAAGCTACAGCCTAGAATGTGCGATTTGCTTGTTGGAATTCGAGGAAGATAGCTTCCTTCGCCTATTAACCTTTTGCTGCCATGTTTTTCACCAAGAATGTATCGATATCTGGCTTGAATCTCACAAGACATGCCCTGTTTGTCGCACAGATCTTGATTCCTCGTCAAAGGAAAAACATCAAGATCAAAATCAGACAATAATAACAGATAATAATCCCGACGACGACAACGAGACACGTATCGATGTAAGGGAAGAAGAAGAAGAAGAAGAACGGGTTTCAGGGAGAAGAGAAGAGGAGGATGAAGAAGAAGAAGAAGAATGTGTTTCACGGGAAGGAGATCAAGAGAAGAGATTTTCAAAGTCACATTCAACGGGTCATTCTATAGTGGTGATAAAAGATGACGACGACCACGATAATAAGGAGAATAATAAAGAAGATAAGTATACGTTGAGATTACCAGAACATGTTAGGATGAAATTGATGAGGACACATAATAATCACACATCAAAGAGTTGTGAATCTTACATCGAGATGACCAAACTTTGTAGTAAATGTTGCTATGTTGAGGCCATGTCGTCCTCGTCATCTGCTTGTTGCACCATCACCACCACTACTACTTCCACCTGCGAGCCTTTAAGGGTTTGATCAATTTTATTCTGCAAATTTCAATCACAGCTTAGTTAGGACACAGATGGCACTATACAGAAAGTGATCCTTGTTATTTCAACTTCCCTGCAACTGATAAACCGGTCAACTACCTTCATGCATGCATGATGTTTGGCAAGTGGACGTAGATATATCAGGCCAGGGACACAAACTTTACAAAGAAAGATGGTAGAGATATACATACACACACACCTACCCAAAAAGAGAGAAAAAGAAAAGAAACAGTTTTGGTTTTTTTGTTGAAAAGGATGGATGATGATAAAGTTGAGAATTTGTACCAGTTGTTAGAATAGGCAATTATTATGATGCAGAAGGTGTCTATAAAAAGTATGTATAGAGTAGTTGTATAAAAAAAAAAGGAAAAAGTATGTACAGAGTAGATTCAAACATTGTCACTTTTTTTGTGAAATATATGAAGTTCTATTCTTGCAACATTCATGTGGGGTGAAAAATTGATTCATAGTACTGACACCAAGAGATATATGTCCTTAGAGAGATATATATTGACTCCTAAATAATTAACAGGAGCTTATTATGGCATTACAGCAAGGATTTGAGCATGCAAGGTGGTGACTGAGAAGATCTTCTTATTCTTATAGAGTTCTTTTTTGTTAAATATATATATGAGCAAGCCAACATGTAATGGGGGTTGACTTGTATGTATGTGTTCTTTGTTTTCAATTTTAGGTTTCTTAGCTCAGCTTGTTCGCATGTTCTCTAGTTTTTTTTTAGGATTAATTTCATGAATAATTATTGCTCAAGGAGAACAATGATTTTAGGATTTCATGAATAAATAATTGTTGATGTAGGCTAATTATTTTCCTTGCCTTTTTTTTTAAATGGTTGTATATTAAAAAAGATAACGCTTAGTATAGATGTTTTTGTTCTTCCCTGCTCTGCAGCTCTTGGAGGTTTTTTTTAACATTATCAACCGATATCTGGCACTTTTTTTTTTTAAATTCTATTATCAGGTATTTAAGCAACCGAATACTCTAATTCATAGTTCATGATTGCCTTAATTTGGAGGTTTGATTTTTAAGCCTTTATTAGGTTCAAAGAATTGGAGGGGCCGATTATTATTATGGAAAATTATTAATGTCCAAGCCGTAATTGACTTTTATATACAAGGTACTCCTTCCTGTCCTGAATGAATGAGTTAATTAGCTGAAGGGTTAAATGAATCACTCAATTAGTTGAAGTGTTTACTAAGAAATAAAATAAATTACTGTTTAATTATAATCAATTTAACTTGACTTCCATAAAATAGTCATGAGGGGTGTCCAATTTGTTCCGGTCCCGGTCCAGGAATTTTGATCCCGGGAATTTCCCGTCTCAGCCGGGACCGGGATCTATGGGATCCGAGACCGGGACCGGTCGCACACCTTGTGATCCGAGTCCCGGTCCCGGTTTTTTTTTTTATTTAAAAAAAAAATTTTTCTTAAAAACTAAGTTATTATTTTATTTTTGTATTTTTTATCCCATAATTTAAGTTATCATTTGATAAAATGTGTATCACATATTTAGTTGCAGTTAAACTGTATATATCGTGATACTAATCCTACTATATAATGTATAAAAATAATAACAAAAATGATAAAGGTGATCATAATAATAATAATAATAAAATGTTATTCTTCAATTCTAAATCAATTTGTGTGATTATTATGACCTTATTAGATGTTAAATAATTACTTTAAATACTTGATTATAGAAAATTTAACTAAAATAATAATATTTTTTAAATTTAATTTTTTTTAAAAAAAACTGAGATTTCCTGGTTTGATCTCGGTCCTGCCCGAGATTACCAGGATCGGGACCGAGATGCAATTTGCATCCCGGCCAAAAACCGAGACCGGGACCGGGAGTGGTGGATCCCGGTCCCGGATTTGAACACCCCTCATGCATGACATGAGATTATATATGAATTTATAAATTTAGGTAAATTAATTCAGGAAAATGACAAATATGATAAATAAGATGGACAATGATATTATATTTTGGACTAAAGATATTTTGACCCCCAACTAGCTTTTATATTAAAGATGAGAGGTAGTAAAATTTTTTCTCAAACTATTCCTACTGATTGCATTCCTACTTATTGCATATATTAAAGGGGTTAATTTACACTAATTGGGAAACTTCCAATATAAATGATTCAATGGGATATTTTACAAAAATCAATACAATTTGTTAAAAACAAAAATTTAATTAATTATCTTAAACTATGGGAATTAGTTATCTAACTCATACACAAAGGGAAATATCTTTTTATATATATATATATTAAATAAATATTCTATTTAACTTTCTAGGATACGGGAATATCAAGTTATCATCCACTCAGAGTTTTATTTCTAACAAAACCAATCAATTTTTTTTTAAATTTTTTTAAAAAGGACTCTATAATTGTCAATTGTTATTGAGGGAAAAAAATAAAACCTATAGAGCTATAAGACATTCAGCCTTATTATAAGCTAGAAACATATTAAAACAAAGCCGACTTTAATTCTTAATATAATGTCCAGTCGCACCGAAGAGCAAAATCCAGTTTGAAATATTAAATACACAAAGTTTTCTCTCCAATAAAAATAATCATAAACCCTATGTTGCGTGATTCCAAGTACATATATGTGTTTTGGACTGCCAATGAAAATATTTAAACAACTTATACTAATACTTGATTATATGCCTCTTTGCTCTCCCATAGTATGATATATTCTCAAGTATACTTATAAATTCCTCAATTTCTATGTGAGTATGTTAAAGAAGGCAGTGATTCTGAAAATTTTAATTTGCCAAATAATGCTGAGATTAGCCCAAAATGGTGATGTAGAGGCAGTGGAATAAAAGTTTCGACCCGTCTATTAGCATAAATAATTGTCCCTTATTTATATTTCAAAATTAAATATTAATCACCCCACCCACAGATGAAAGGATATATGCTCTGTTGCATTTATTAACATTATTTACCTGGTAGGTGTAACCCCCTTTATGATTAAGGCCGAGATTTATGTTCATAAACTCGTAATTATGTTTGAATTAGAGACCATATTTTAAATTGGGACTTATTAAGGTAATTTTTTGCCCAAAATCGGATTTGCAAAAACTTTTTCAAAACTTATTCACAATGGTCTCATATTCACAATACAAAACAATAATGGCCTGTACAGGTGGATTTCATTTACAAATATCAGAGTGCGAAGTAAATTCCCGACTCACTCGGGTTCCATTCGTTACATAAGGGTTTATACAAAGGCACAAAGCTCACAATTCATACCCTTTACTTGGGGATTACACAAAACTACATTATACTTCTAGAATATACAACTAATTACCACAAAATATCTAATGAATTTTACATTGATAACCATTAACCAAAATAAACTCATAAACTGGAGCTCTAACTACTCTTCGTCGCCCGCTTTTCCTTGGATCCTTCAGCCCTGTCTAAAAATTGTATTTTTGGAAGAGTGAGATTCTAAAGAATCCCCGTAGTAACAAATCACTTATAATATGCACAACATCAAAGAATGAAAATAAATCATCCATATAACACACAGCAATCCCAACAACAGTTGCAACGGCCGGGGTAGGTATCATGGGCATCACCCCTCTACGACGGCTCACATTGAACTACTTGTTATATTGCACATCCACATGAACATATCACATATATCACCACAGCTGGGATTCATATAAAATATTTCACAACACAGCCCCACGGGCTGGATACTCAACACAACACGTAGCCTCACGGGTTGGATCTCAAATAGGAATCCATGATTCCATAACGCAGCCTCGGCACTTACAGCGGCAGATACAACGGCCGGGGTAGGTATCATGAGCATTGCCCCCTACGACGGCTCACGCTGAACTGCTCGCACTGTAATGCCCTATGGCCGATAACAAATTCACAATGATAAACATGCATACCAAGTATCATACACAACATGAGAGAAAAGTCACTACCTTGATCCTTCCATGCGTGTCCTAGCGCCGGTCTCTCCCAAGTAGGGCAAATGTCAAATCCTATATTCATAATTAGGGACGAAGAGTTATACTCTATTCCAAGACTTAATTCACTTCATAACACTTAATTTGGTTATCAATATTGCTCTGTTAGAGTCATTAAATACCCCTAACAAACTCCTAAAGGGTTGAAGGAACTATCCCAAAGATCCCCTTTTTAGAAACACAAACTGACATTTTCTACTGAGGCACTCGAGTGAAGATGACCTCACTCGAGTGATGGTACGGCCTGCACTCGGGCACTAGAGAGTGAGAGACAGCGAGTGCATACCCGAGAGCACAACGAAGCTTTTTAGAGATCGGATCGCTCGAGCACGGAAGGCAGCACTCGAGTGATAAACCAAATGCTCACCTGAGCACTAGAGAGTAAGGAACAAAAGTGTGTGCCTGAGAGTACAAGAAACTTTCAAAACTTAGAAGTGCTCGCTTCACTCGAGCATGCCCCACCTCACTCGAGTAGAAGCCTGATGCTTCATTCGAGCATGAGGAAGTGAGGGACAGAAAGTGCTCACCCGAGAGCACAAGAACTTTAAAACGAAAGGATCACTCGAGCACAACTCTTTGTACTCGAGTGATAGCTCTCACTCGCAAGAGTCAGAGCACACTCTTGAGATTTGTCAGAAAACACAACAGAAAAACTGAAGAGAAAACAGAATTTATGCACAGCACTCGAGCGTGGATCAACCTTACCCGAGTGATATTTATGCCTCACTCGAGTGAATCCCAAATCACTCAAATGAATCCCAAATCACTCGAGTGATTCTATCATAACCAGAAAATGCAGAAAACAGAGGCATTTTTCCAACACTTGCCCAATTGATTCCAATGTACACAAACCTTAACCCAAAGCCACTCCCACAGAAAAACACCCAATAAACTCAATGGAATCATCAAAATCTTACTCCATTATCATGCTTTAGGTTTTGGGCAACTAAATCAACAAAATACCTATCTCATCCAAACATCACATTTCAATCACCAATCAATCAATCTATCCTAAACTCATTCCAAGATACCATTCTCATGCCAAAAACATACCAAATGAACAGTGGCTCTCATTTTCGGATTCAAGCCAAAATTTCCAGAAATTATAAACTATTTCAAATGGCATGAAACTTATATAGATAGATTGGTTTCACATACCTCTTCAACTTCTCTAAAAACACTCTTTGATTCTCCAACAACCAGATTTTTGTGTGATCACAAACCATGCCCAATGGACAAGCTACAACCACCAAAATAAAGCTTATCACTCATGGAACAACTTTAGTGAATGGTGTTTGAGCAATGGAGGGCATTTACTTACCCAAATCACCAGATTTTCTTCCTCTCTCTTGCCCACAATAGATGCCGAAAATGGAAGAAAGAAGAGAGAGAAGAGAGATGGAGTGTGGAGGAAGAAGGTAAACAATGATGATGCTACTCCCTCCTATGCCACCAGCCGAACAAGAGAGGAGAGGAAGGAGAGAGAAAAACATTTAAAATTCCCTTGTTGACTTTCTCATATACACATACTCTCTCATACCCACATTTGCCACATGTCTTCCTTCCATTGGCTCTCATATAAAAAGCACCCAATTAACTCATCTAATTCATCCATTATCCATTTATTCACACATTTCAGTTCCTCTTAGTTAGTAATTAATTTCTCCTTTAATTACCAACTTATGACCAATAATTCCATTCTTCTAATTTTTCCAACAAATTATGACATATTAATTAATATTGCCATAAAACAATTAATATTTCCAATTAAATTCATAATTATCCACAATAATCATGATTAGCCCTTAATAAAAAATTGGGATATTACAGCAGGACTAAGAAATAATTATTCGTGACATTATAACCACAATTGTTGAATGCAAGGTATTGAAAACCGAACTGGATACTGAACCACTCGAGGTACTGGGTCAAGGGTCAGTGATTCAAACCGGGGTCAATCCGGAGGTTAGATCGAGGTCAATTAAAATATATATATATATATATATATAATTTAAATTTTCAAGCTATTATTCAAAAAGCTATATAAGAGTTTTTTTTCCAACCAATAATTCAATATATTCTCTTGAACCTAATACCTACAAAAATATCATTAAGTACATAAGGATTTTTCTCCAACCAATGCCAAAAGTATTCCACAATCCTTTTAAAGCTCCTTGCAAATCAAAAAAATTCATCTAAATAATTAAAAAAAAACCAAAACGATATAGTTTGAAACATAAAAAAGTATAAAAAAAACAAATCAGGGCAACCCATGACTAGGCCGACACTAGGTCACCTCGAGTCGACCGTGTCAGTTCTCCCTTGTTTTCCTACTCTTAACCGAACGGATCAAGTGTATGGTTCACCTGTTTCCGATTCTAACCGGCCAATCAGGTTCGATTTTCAATACCATGGTTGAATGAGATACGGATGTTGTTTATGGAAGTAAAAAAAAATAATGTTGTTTGATTTTCCTCCCTTCAAAACAAGATTTTGTTTTTAAAAAAGGTTTAAAAAAACTTGTTTATAATTATTTTTAAGATTTTTATAAAAAAAACATGAATCTGCATAAAAAATAATTAAATAAAAATAAATTTCATATGTTTTTTTATTTTTAATTATGTAAAATTGATTTATTTTTTTAAAAATTGGGCAAAAAACGAAGAACATCTCAATCTTTATTTAGTCATTTGACTACTTGAGCTCTTACATTTCAAATTCAAACTCGTTAGGACTTCACTCTCTAGTGTCAGTTTGTTTTATTTTTTTAAAAGTGATTTTATGATTTATGAGGTAAATATGTGAGAGGATTTTTATCTCATATATGATTTTTTAGAAAAATCATTTAAAATTTTTTTTACCAATTTGTTTAAAAAACTACTTTATAAACCTATTATAAGAACACAAAAACTAACAACAGAATGGGACAAGGCAGAATTTCTTATTTAATTTAAGAAATAGGAATATCTATGGGAGAACAAGAATGAGGATGTTGTGTTTATCTTTGGGATGGTGTTTGGATTTTCTAAATTTCACAATTTAAAAGTTATTCAAATTTCAAATTTAATTTGAATAATTTAAAATATTAATTACATTTTTAAAACAAGATAGATATCTATTTATATTTATTTTTTATTCAATTTATTTTAAAATAAAACAATTTAAAATTACTTAAAAATAAAATAAGATTAAAAAATATTCAAATACTAGATAAGCATTTTTGGCTGTCATGATCCAAATTTGGTTATCATATTGGGAAATCAGTATTAGTTTTAAGATAATATTTATTTATTTTTAAATTTCCAAGCCTAATTTTTAAGAAAAGTAGAGGAAAAAAGACACTTAAATACTATTTGAACTTACAAAACCCTAAAAAATCTGGTAACATGGAAATGATAAATAGGTAATTGGGGAAGAATCTGGGTTTTTGAAGTTTGGATTTTCCCCCCCAAAATGCCCCCTCTTTCTTCATGCCTTCTCTTCACTTCCATCTCTCTCCTCTTTCTCTCCCTCCCGATTGTCTCCTCTGTCATGACCAGGTCGACTGTCACACCCTTATCTTATTTTCACCTATTTCAGAGTATTTGTAGAAAATAATACATAGTTTGGTGGGCAATACAGGAATAGCATAAATATACTGATATTATGTGCACGAATACGGACATTCCCCATGGGGGTTCGTACTTGATAATTACAATTAATATAGTCTCATAGCACTATGTGGGTGTCTAAACTCGTCCCAGGGAGAACAGAGACATCTTCCGGTCTTTGTTCCACCACGGCGTTCCCCTCACATGGTTTTCTTCGCTGCTCTTTGCATAGCTTCTGTCTTCACCTGTCTAAATTGTTGGTAGGGGAGGGTGAGATTCGAGAGAATCTCAGTAGGAAAATAATACCAATATGCATGCAAGTAAGTGCTTAATGCATGATATACTTGCATTACATAACTCATGTTCACACAATGACATATCTGCGTGCTTAATGTTTCACACAATATACGTATGGCCATAATATAAACAGAAACAGAGTTTCAATTATTCATATACGTTTCACATAATCAAGCAAAGAAATAACATGTATCAATATACTAGCACAAATATCAAATACATGCAGGAGAGGTAAGTTTCTTACCTTAACCGCTCTTCCCTAATCCTTGAATAATGTGCCTCGATTTGCGTGCCAATTTCTCAGGATCTCTACTTGGTTCTAAAACGTCAAATGTATAGTTTAGACACTTTCATAGTGTTTCTGGGGGTTATATGAGTCTATATTGAAAAATGATCAAAATGCCCCTGGGCACCCGACCTGGCCCTGCCGTACCCGGTCCGACCGTACTTTTCCCGAAATTCTAACTAGGGCTATCCTGAGGTATTTTCGCCCAAGGAATCCATTTTCGGGCTCAAAATTATCAAATTCACTATCAAATTATGAAAATTCCTTTGACATCCCCGATTTAAGGTTTTAAGGACGTTTTCGTAATTACGCCTTTTCGGCATTTTTCGTAAAAGTGACCAACTGTAACCCCACCTATGTTTGCCCACTAAATCCAATAGAACCATCTATTTCATGAAAATCCAGCTCCTTCCCCTAGAATAGTGCTGGCCGAAACATTAGAAAAAAATGGAAAAATGAACTTTTTTGTTTTAGCTTCCAAAGGTTGTACTTTTCCACCTCTAATCCTTTATTAACTCATTTAAACACTTCTTAACCATGATTCAAAGAAATTTGGGCATCATAACCCCTTAGGATTAGGGCTTTCCAAATTTTCAAACTCAACCAAAAATCACCAAATCAACAACAAACACCAACAACACTTCATACTAGTATAGATTTGAGTTTGGTGTAGTTACCTCTTGAGCTTCTTAGATCTTCTCACTCTAAGTGCCTCCTTTCTCTTCTCTTGAGCTAACAATGTGTCTTCAAGATCATGGTTTCATAAAGAAACAAGGTTTAGAGGAGGTTTCTCATGGAAGTTTACAAAGAAAAAGCTTAAGAACAATGTCTTACCTTAGCTTCTCTTCCTCCTTTCTCTAGAACTCCTTGGCCTCTTCAAACTCGCTCTCCCCCCCCCCCTTCTCTCTTTTGGCCGAAATGAACAAAATAAAGGGAAGAGGAAGTGTTTTAACCAATTGCTTCATCTTTCCTCTTAGCCCTTAATTTTCCCAAGATTAAATCTTGTTGTGACACTTGTCACAAGCCTCCCTTCCTTCAAGTTTATGACATACTTACTCCATTAACTTCCCATTAGGCTGGAACCAATTTTCCTTCTCCCTTGGTTGGCCAAAAACGTCCTCCCTCTTGTGCACTCAAGTGGTAGATCGTATTTACTCCATCTCATTCCCACCATACATTCTACTCCATGTAGTGTACTCTCCACCATTGTCATCATTACCATGTACATGTAGCAATTTGACACGTGCTCTTGGAAATAAATTATGATTTAGTCCCTTCCTCATATAATCATGACACTTAGCATCTTTAATTCCATTAATCAATTTCTAACATATTTTATTTTCAATTTTTGGAATAATGTCAATTCTAGCAGAACCTAACTTTGAAAAACCATAACTAATTTTGTAGACATCATTTTGGAGTGATTCAAAAGGCAATGGAACCCTTATTGGGTCTAGTTTCAAAGAAAAATATAGAATTCAGCCAGATAGAAGCATATCATTTCCATATTTCATTTCTTTGATTGCTGCTCCAAAAACTTTCCATATTTTCTGGACTAACTTCAAAAATTTATATCTTTTTATACATAGCTTCAATTGATTCATATAACCTATCAAATTAAAGCTTAGGATGTCTACTTTCACATGTAAAATTTCATAATTTTTTCTCATCATTTGTTCTTCCAAATCTATATGAGAAGCTCACTGCCTCACAAGCGATTTTATTGAAAACATTGTTCACCTTTCAATTTTTAATATTTAATTCCTTTGGCCTTAAATATTCACCATTTTATTGAATATATAAAATAATTACAATATATTCTTGGTGAATAAAATTTAGAGTGTTACACCGACCTCTTTTTTTTCGTTACAATAAATGGTGGGCAAGTGGGCACACCACTCCGGCCTTCTGTCGGGCCCATACGGGGAGGCCTCCTAAGGAAGTTTGCTCCATTCCCATCCCCCCGCCCTCGAACATAGGAGGTGATGGTTAAGGCCGACCTCTTTTGCAACTTCACCAAGCTCCCTCCCAGTCTCCCCTCTTTCTCCACCTGCATCTACCTCGAGGTCTTCTTCCTTTACATTTACCTCCGGGTTGTCTCTCTCTCATCTCGAATAACTAGATCTTGCTCTCACCATCGGGACTAAACGAGGTGATTGTTGGATCTGAAGAAGGGGAGGCAGTCTTGGACGACGAGATCGACGTTGGGAACGAAGACCTTGAGATTGGCCGTGGCCTTGGAGATCAAGAGCGAAACCCATTTGATCGGTCATAGTCTGGACGACGCAATTGATGTTTGGGAACAACGTTGGTTTTTGGGAACTCGATGGGAGATTGAGCATGAAACCCATCTGATTGTATGTCACCTGGACGATGCGATTGACATTTCAGAGAGAAGCTTTGCCTTGAGATTGAAGGCCACTTTGGAGAAGCATAATGTTTTGCAGAGGATTTTGCTTGTTATAGGTTTGATCAGAAATTGCATGGTGATTGGTGATGGCATCCTCACACTTGCTCTTTCTAGTGAATTTTTATTGACATATTTATGATTAAATAGTTTGAGGTAGGAATTCTTAAATCCTTCCATCACTGAGTTTTTGGATAATTACTTGTAGTTCTCTGTGGTATGGATCTTAATCTTTCTATGTCCAAGAATAAGACGAGGGTTTTGAAACCTGTTCAATAAATACCCTTGATATGTTAAATACCTCCCTACTCTGCAGAAATAAACAATTTTGCAAAAATACCTCCCTACTTTTCAAGCTTTCTATTTCTGCTTTTTTTGCCTTTCTTACCATTTGGACTGCAGTAAGGAGCAGTGTTAAAGCTTGAGGTTGGGTTTGCTTCATTGTAATTTATTGTTTGTTGTGTTGGTTAGAACATTAATATGTGTAAAAGAATTGACAAAGAGTTTTGAGTAGTGACTAATTAAGTAATGGGATTGATGAAATGAATGGTAGTGTTGACAAAATCTGTAATGGTTTTGACAAAATCAATAAGTACTGACAAAATGTATAAAAGGATTGACACAGAGTTTTGGGTTGTGACTAATTGAGTAATGAGATTGATTAAAAGAATAATGATTTTGACAAAATCAATAAATATTAACAATATGTGTAAAATGATCGTGTAATGTGGCTTTTTGATCTCTTCTCCCAAATATGAAAACCTAGATTCCTACCCCATCCCCTTTCTGTCATTTGCATGTGTTAATGGACTTTTCTGAATTTTAGAAGTTGAAATGGTATTTCCATATCTTTTTCCCAAAATACAAATTAAATAATTTTATTCAAATTTAAATTTCAATAACTCTAATAAGTAAGATGAATAACATCAAATCACCTTGGGTTATGAGACAATTTTGCCCCCGCCCCTGAAGTTTTCGAGGGATAATTTTGTCTCGGAAGTGTAAAAAAGGAGCAATGTTACCCTGACTGTTAACTCAATTAATTTTAATCTTCAGTTGCCAAGTATGTTGAGTTCACAATCCACGTGTCATCCATGTTATTTTTGTTAAGTTACAAATTTGCCCCCAAAAGTTTTAAATTTAACTTTGAAGAAAATGAAGTGGATGATACATGGACTTTTAAGGTAAATTTGCAGCTTAACAAAAATAACGCGGATGACACGTGGACTGTTAGCTCAGCATTTTTGGTCAATTAACAGTTAAAATTAACTGAGTAAACGGTTAGAGCAAAATTGCTTCTTTTTTGACACTTCTGAGACAAAATTATCCTTGATAAAAAATTTTCGGGACAAAATTTCCCCCTCAACTGGAGCTGGTAATATGGGTTGAGACTGTGGGCCAAACCTGTCCAACCCGACAAAATGGGCGATTTGGGTTCTATAAAACTGGGACCATTTGGAAGCGATCTTTTTAGGCCCAAACCCATATGGTCCAACTCGTCAAAACCCGTGACGAGTTGGACCACCGGGTTTGCCCATATTTTCTTTTTCTTTTTTTTATGTAAACTAAGAGGTAAGGACCAAGGCCTAAGAGTCCAAGACCCTACTGTCACTCCAGTCCAGTACTCCACTAGTCCACCATCCACTCCTCAGTCCTCACCTCCTTGCCTCAATCTCAGTCTCTCATGCTCTCAGTGTAACATTCTTATTTTTAGAATATAATTATAATTTAGAGATAATTATGAATTTAGTAGTAACTTTTGGGAAAAAAAACGAGGGATTTGGTTAAAGAAAATGTAATAATAATAATAAACTATGGGCCCCACAATTGAAAAATGAGGAAGGCATCTCTTTAATAAATTGGCGCCATTTATTGGAGGAGGAGGGTATTATAAATACCCCCTCTCCCTTCTCCCTTCACGTAGATTGTCAGTGTGGAGTGATTTGTGTAGAAGGGGTACAGTGTGACACTGATAGGAGTATTTTTATATTTTTGGGGATCAATAAGGTATTCATTCTTTTCTGATCACAAAACTTCTTTTATAAAATGTTCTAAATAATTTTCTCTTCCTTATGATAGTAATTTTGTGTTGATTAGAGAAAATTTTAAGATTAGAATTTTGGATAAATTTGAGTTTTGTTAATATAAGGCTATAGGAATATAGAGGATGATTAATAGTTAATTTTAATCATGTTACTTTGTTATTTAGCTGTCATATAATTTTATAATGAATTTTCAATATAATTAATCTATGAATAATTCTATATTAGGTTTTTTATGCGATTAAATTGGGATTAAATAATTTATTTGGTTTATTGGAGGTATTATTGAAATTCTAATCGGTTTAGTTTGGTAAATTTTGTGGTATAAGAAATTATAAATTATAATTTGATATTAAGAATTAGATTTTTATATGATTTTAATTATGTGGGAGTTTCAAATATTGTTTAATAATTAAATTATATTCATATAAATTAGAAAAAGAGATTTAATTATTCTAGGAGGTTGATATTGATGATTTTATAATAATAGATATGTTACAGGCGAAACTTTAATTTATAAAATTAAGTGGTTGATAAGGGAGAATGGTATAGAGGTTGTTTAAGGATTGTTAAGGAAGTTAGAATATTTAAGAATACTAGTTGTAGAGGAAAATTAGAGATGAATTGTGTAAATTATTTATTTTAGTATTGCTTAGGGTTAATTGTTTCTTAAATTGATAATGTAGAGTTTTCTTGAGATCGGTGATTGTTCGTGTTTGGTACTCAAGTTAAGGTTAAGCTTGGAATTGAGGTAACCGGGGTTAATTTATTTTATATGCTTGTTTTGGACTGTAAGGTGTTTTCTAAACCTTACTTTAATCTATACTATTTGTATGTGTTTTGAAAGATTATGTATATGTTTGAATATGAACCTAGTTCAGTGAAGCGGTATATTTTCCAAATTGTCTATATGAGCATTGATATTATTAAAATTGTTACTGTTGTAATGGTTATAATGGTTGAGATGGAATGTTGTATAAGGTATGATAATTTGTAAATGTTTCGAGAATTATATTGATATATTGTTTTCCTATTATGGGATATGGTGGGTTGTGTGGAAGAGATATGGTAAAACTGTGCCCATCGGCTGTCTCATTCCTAGCCCGGATTTTGAGTTGAGTGTTTTGGGCGGACAGCTCCTTGTTACGGTATATTGGTAGTGACATGGGAGGGGGCAGTATTCTTGAAGTGACTAGCCAACCTTTGGCCAGATATACTAGCACTGATAGGCTGTACCACGTCCAGAAGCTATAAGGAGGAGCGGGATGGATGAGTGATGATGGTTTTAATTGTTGATCATATTATGTGAAGTTTAATTATTGAGAATATTATTAATATTATATTAGTTAAACCTGCTTTTCTGACTTACATTCTTTTCCTGCATATTTTGTAAATTAATTTTTGGTTACCGAGATTTTATGTCTCATCCCGTCGTTATAAATATTTTTCAGGTTAGACCTCTAATTTGGCTAGAGGCCAAGGGGGCAACCAGAGGCATAGACGCTGAAAATCCTGTAGGCCTCTAATGGTATTGGTGTTGTATTATTTTCTATATTGCCATAATAGGACATCTCATGTTTTCAGAGATATCATATTTACTGTTTGGATAACTGTTTTAAAATAATTATTTAACTTTTGTTAGGCGTGAGGCCTTATTTTCGTATTCTAAGATTTTGGTGGACTTATAACCATATATGTGATGGAAAAATTATTTTGTATGAAATCTTAATTGTGGGATTCAATGTCATAAAACTCGTGGGCTGTAAGTTCTTCTGTTGTTATGTGTGCCTTGAGTAATGAATATCTTTATAGTGGGTTTGTGGGCGAGTTTGTGCCCTGAACTCTGATATGTTTTAAATGAGAAATTGTTTTCGATTATCACTGGTTAACCAGATTTTGTAAAATCATTACGGATAATTGTTGTTTGGAGAAAGGGTCGTTTCACTCAGAATTTAGATCCCCTAATCCCTAGTTCCCTACCATCCCCCCCGTCCCTGACGCACTCTCAGATCTTAGATCTCAGTACGCCACCGGGAAAAGCTAACAGTAAATCTCAGATCTCAGTGCTCAACCTCTCACTCTCTCGACTCACACTCAGATCTCAGTGCTCAGTCTCTCCTTCCAACTCGGCGAGGGCTCCTGTGAAGTCAATGGTGATTTCCGACGACGGTGAAGACAACAGTTTGGCCTTCCATCTTTGGCTACCGTTTCGGCCTATGATCTAGTTACCTGTATTCTTAGGTCTGACGATTTGTGATCTTATATGAAAAAAAGAAAATTTGAAAAAAAAATAGGCCAACCCAGCGGTTATGGGTTTTGCAACCCATATTGATACGATCCTTTTAAATCCAAACCCATATGATCCCAACCTGTGACTGATTAGTCTGAACTTAACGGGTCGGACCATATTACCACCGACCCTCAACCCAATCACCTTTCCGTGTGGAGGAACCAGTCAAAAAGCCCAAAACATAGCTGGGGACCACACGAGGGGCCTGCGACGATGTTGTCCCGCGCCTTCTTGAAACCTTGTTGGCGAAGGAAACGCAAGGAGGAAGAAGGCTTATTGGAATTACTTACGATTATTTATCTCATAAAAATAATAATAATATACTAATAATGATAATGATAGCGATAGCGATTGCGAAACCCCAAAACTAGAATTCGCATTATACACGGAGACGAGAGAAGGTACTCCAATGATTCCTACACACTCTTCCGATATATTTACGCGATCTACCCGAAGCCTGAGAGTATTTCAGTAGGAGTCAAACTAGAACTAGAGTTTCGAATCCAAATAGAAATCGGGGCCTGAAAATTATTTTATGTAGCGAGCTGTGAATTGGGAATTTGAGGGCTTTCACGAATTCGGATGTTCTTAGTATTCGTGAGAGCAAACTGAATTCAAGTGCTTTGGGATTGTTTCTTACCTTTTGTTGACAGATTGGGTATTCTAGTTGGTGTGGGGAACTGATTCTGAACGTGTTAAAGATGATGCTGCATTTTGGAGAGCCGGCTAAGCTGAAGACTAGGAAGGTACTACTTCTTCCCATTGTGGAGTTTAGCTGTTCTTGTCTGTAGCTAAATTTTCAAACGCATATGATAAGTTGTCTTTTTCTTTCATCAAAAGGAAAATAGCACAGTCTTTTCTGGGCACTATCGTGTTATTGATAAAGTAGGACGAAAACAATTCACAGTTTTAAACTTTGATAACTTCAGCGTTTACTTGCAAGTGCCTTTTAGTGGGATCAACGTCTCTCTCTGTTTCTTTTTTTTCATAATTGCTGAAATTCATTAAGTCAACCTAGAGAAATCTCAAATACTACAACAGATCAGATTTTGCTTCCCTCGTCAACCTCCATATGGTGGTTGAATAAAGATGCAATAATTTCCTTGGAGTTCATGTGATAATTTTGCTAACTGATCAGCAGTTGAAATGCCATCTCTTAACATATGGTTATAAGTGCGAGTTGAAATGCCTCTGATTATCGTCTCTATAAATAGCCTATATATAACTATAAGTATGAAAAAGAAGTGTGAGAATTCGCACGGTCTCATAGAGTGCGTCTGTACTAAAATAATGAGTTTCTGCTATATTATATTTTCCTTGTTCTTTTGTATGTCAAACCCAAAACTCTGTCTGTATTCTAGTTTTTTCTGTTGAAGAAAGAATAGAAGGTGAGAAAGGAGGTACAAAATAGGGGAAAATATATCCTCCAATGAAAATCCAAAAACAGAGGAGCACAGTAAATTAAGAAGACTTACAAATCAAATCTATCAAAGGTAAAAATGAAAAAAACAAAAAGTAGCAGAACGCCAAACTGAAGATTTGAACACAATCCTTTAATTCCTTTCCTATAAAATTTCCAAACTCGTGAAAATCTCCTAAAAGATTCAAAAAAATCCTTCCTAACTTAAATGCACCTTGATATTGAGAAACTTGTACATTAACACAGTGCTTTAGTACTGTTTTCCTTTATAAACCTGTATACCTTGCAGCAAGAAAGTCTTCCAATGATCAAGGGCACAAGCTGTGTTCTCCATATACACCAAACTGTTTATTCTGCAGAGCAGCAGCAGCTGGATTTTGAAAAGGACATGAAATTGTTTCTGAACTATTCATTGGAATGACACATATATCAGGGGAAGTAGCTATTTTGGGCTTAAGAATCTGTGATAATCATTATTTTTATGTTGTAATCCTATAAGGAGCTGCCGTCCAGACAAATTACTCTCCCTTAAAAGAGGCTTTAGATTAAGCTCCTAATTTTAAAGAATAATTGACAACTTCATTTACTTAAAAATTAATTATACTCTCTTTGGTCATATTTTGACTTCTATTCTCCAAAACAACTATTGCTGAGGAAAGGACAGATCTATTCCTGAAGTTAAAGTTATAGGCATTGTTTTTTATGCTTGATATTGAAGGTTTGAAGTGTTTACTTGCAGTAGTTCTTTAGTCTATATATTCTGTTGCTATGGAAATGATTTATTGTTTACCAAATAGTGTACACTATCTTTATCAGTAATATAATCGGCATCTTCATGATAATTTCTGGCACAGTGGCACTCACTACAGATTTTCATGATGACAGATTGTGTTTGAGGATGTATATGTTGCATGTGATTCTGCTACACTTGAGCAGCTTAAGGAGTTAAGTTCAAGACGAAGAGCAATTGAAGAGTCTATTAATGAGAGCAGCTTCATTACTGAAGCTATAGCAAGAGAAATGTCTGGAGGGTTGGTATCTCGTCTTGAACAGGTAACTTCATGTTCTTTCTGTAAGGAACGTTCTAATTAGCATAGTACTAAAATGACTATAATCTTGAATTCTTGATTCCAATTTATTTTTAAGTCAAAATATTTGCAAATTACACTCTCCTCAAAATAAAATTTTACATAAACATTTGTGGTAAAGGTAACCAAATTAGTTCTGTAAATTTTTTTATTGTTTTGTGGGGTGAATGCCTTTGAATATAACTGTTTATGAATAATAACTTCAGGAATGACCTTATGGAATTGAAACTCTTGTTTGTGTATATCTTTTTGGAAATGGCCCGGTATGAGATCATTTACCTGACCAGAAATGCTGAAACTTTTGACAAAATTGAAATGACTAGTATTTGCCACAATTTTGTATTTCTAGGAATATTGATGGATTTCTCCCATTCTGTGTGAATGCCATTTTTTCATTTTATTTTGGTCTGTATCAGGATCTTCACAGAGTAACACAGTATCTCCCATTATTGGAAAATCTAGTTTTACATAATGAAGAAAACAGCAATCACCGAACGCATCAATGGGACGCCTCTCTTAAGATACGCTGGAGTAGTGCTCTAAGCCCATCTTACTTCTTTATGAGTACAAATTTTTTCCAGATTGACCATTTGCAATTCGAGCTCGGTATGATCCTTTTTCTTTATGGTGCAATCCTAAGGGAGAGGGCTTTAGAAGTTTTATCAACAGGTATGCATTAAGATTCATTATTCCTTCCATGATCTTACTTGTTCCATTGATTACATTTATTTATACTGTGTTTGTTTTTGTAATAGATTTGGTCCAATCTGCCACCACATTTAGAGAAGCTGCTGGAATTTATCATCACCTGGCACTTAATGTTCTTCCCCACTTAAAGACTGTGTGGGCACCAGAAATTCCACCAGAAGCTCTTGCTTCTGTCTCCACTGTTATGAGCCTCATTTGTTTGGCTGAAGCACAGGTTGGTGTTATTGCTTCTACTTTTTTTTGTTATTTCTACATTACAAATTGCTCGGTCATAACTTGAAACTTGGTTTGTTATATGATTTCTGCTGTATTTTGTAGTATTATTTTTCCCATTTGATGAAGGTGGAAATTTTTTTACTCGTGATAGCTGATAATGTGATATAAATATCTAATATAGGCAGTCACAACAAGGAAGGCTGAAGAGAACGGTAATTCTCCAAGTCTTTTAGCAAAGTTGCATCATGGTGTTGCACAGTTTCTTGAGGAAGCAAGTGGGGTTTTAGAGACTTGTATCAGAGAGGGGAACGACATTGCACCAAACTTAATGGTATTGTTACATATTTTATCTGTTAGAACTTACCTGTCTTTTCTTCCGTATCGGTACAAATATGTGTCACTATCTGAATCTACTTCACTTCATATATTTTACTTAAGCTAAATCTGAGTTTTTAGTCCTTATCCAAATGAGTTTTCTCAATTGGTAAGAGCAGATGGAACCATGTGTTTAATTCTTCCAAAGAGCATCCTGTATGCCCTAGTCTCTCAAACTACTTTTCTCATATTTTTCTCTTCCGTCAATATAAAATTTCTTTCTTTTATCTATGAAATCTAAAGGACAAAACTTGGGTCAAGTTCCTTAAATCCATTAGACTCATTGTTCCAATCAGATTCTGCCATGTGTCTTATTTTTACCACATGGACTTTTGGGCTTAAATGCTGATAGGGGAAAATAATACAACGGCAGAATTTTATTGGAGCAAGGGACGTAATGATTATAAGAAACTTGACTTAAGTTTTGTCCAAATCGAAGTAGTGAAACAAAATTTCTTTTATTCCTTCATTTATTCATTTTTATCCCCTTCCCCTAGAAACTTAGTCCTCTTCTTAGAAGAGGTGATAATAGAGAGGATTACGCTTATGTTATGACCATGACAAATTTTCTCTCTCTTCATTTTCTCACTGACAGGCTTTCTTTTATGCAGGAATTTATGCAATGCTGCAAATCACTACATGCCCTGAGAGGTCAGAGGTACCATGCGGAGAGCCTGAAGGCTTCCGGTCAAATAGGGGCTGCGATCGGAGTTCTTCAATCTGAACTGAGCAAGGTCAAAAAGAAAATACGCGGCGGAGCGAAGTGGAAATCAGAGATTGAGAAGGAAATTTTTGATGCTTCTGAGATGCTCCAAAAATTTGAACGTGAGAATGATTTTGTGTGGCATGAGAAGATCCCTTTAGAAAATGAGTTACCATTGGCCCAAGGTAACAAAATTGTCAATTTCATACCTTATAGTCCCAAAAGATGGGAGAGACACCTTTCTTTTAAGAGGTGATGATAAAGTAGAGGAAAGTTGTATAAATTATTAGCTCTGTTGTATGCCTTGCCAAACAGGTCATGGCTCATCAAGAATATGATGTTTCTTAAAGTGTTTTCTCATAAGGTTCCTTGAATTTAGAAGGGGAAAGTTCCTTATATTCCTTAAATGATGAATTGTATATACTTTTCTTCTGGCTATCTGCAATAAACCTGCATTTTAAAGCGTAATTTTATATGATAATAAAAAAGAATGTTTAAATCCAAACAAAATTATATATATTAAAAAAGTAACACCCATAAATATTTCATTATTTTCATTCAATACACACTTTTTTGCCAATTCATTCAATACACACACACACACACACACACACACACACACACTTATTTCACACTTTATAATTTATTACTTAAGAGTATATGCTTCCATGCATATTTTATAAATATTTCTTGAATATTTATTCATTTTTCTTCATTTCCCAGTGCTTAATAGGTCTGTGTATACACATTAATTGCAGTTTTAAAAAATATGGATAAAAATAAAAAAAGGGGACTTACTATGAGGTTATAAGGAAGATATTTAATTACCAAGAAATCCAACCAGTTTAACTATAATAAATAATAAAACCTTACTTATCATAGTGACTTCTTGATAATTAAGTTGTATCTTGAGACCTCATAGTAATTCCCCTAAATAAAAAAAGTGTGATCGTTTCAACCACAATTTTTTATAGATTAATTAAAAAAATATAAAACTCTTTCTAAAAGAAATTCTTGGTTTATAGTATAAATTGCCAAATAAATTATTAATTATCATTTTTTTAGTTTTACTCCTATTTATTGGTGATACACATTGAACATAGAGAAAGAAGAGAGGATGTGAGAAATTTGAATAGGAAAAACGTTACAAGAAAAAAAAATCAATTTGAGACAAATTTAATGTATTAACCCTAATTCCAGTGAAACGAGTGAAAGTTAGTTTATTACTTTATTATGGATTTGGATTGGAGGGAGTAGTAATTTTTTCATATAAATAGAAACTGAAGGGAACGTGGAACACTTTTGTTTGGGAAAATCCCTTAAAAATAGTGCCGAAATAGTTAAATTTCGATTTAGTACTGCAAAATTCCGAAATCGTAATTTAATGTTGTGTCAGTATGGATGAACAGTGTGAGGATGCGAAAAAACAATTTTTCCCTTCAGCCTGCCCTCTCGCCACTTCAGAATAACAACACGAGACTCTTAATTAACAACTCCGGATTCTTGATTAACAACTCCAGTTTCTTCTTTTTACTTTTACAATAACAACACCGGTCTTGTTATTAACAACACTATATTCTACATTTACAACTCTCATTTCTTGTTTCACAACTTCGTAATTTAAGTTTCAGGGCCAATAATAACACCTCTTTACTTATTAACAACACCGTATTTTACATTAACAACACTATATTTTTGAGATACGAATATGTGAAAGAATAAAACGGAGTTGTTAATCAAAAATCCGGAGTTGTTAATTAAGAGGCTCGTGTTGTTATTTTAAAATGGCGAGAGGGAGGGCTGAAAGGCAAAATCTTCTTTTCGTACCCCCACACTGTTTATCCGTATTGATACAACACTGAATCTGGATTTCATAATTTCACAGCATTGAATTAGAATTTAGCTATTTCCGCTCTGTTTTTAAGGGAATTTTCCCTTTTGTTTTTCTTTTTTTCTTTAACCATCAAAGATGGCTAAAGCCGAAGTTAAAGGGAAACATTCCATTACCTTAAAAGTCTTTTCTCAAGAAAAATTGTCCATAAGATTCAGATTTTAAAAAAGAAATAAAGGGTTAAGGTGTATTCAAGCCGTGAAATATTTTTCTACGTATATCTAGTGTCCTAAAATATTTTATAGTGTATCTAATATCTTAAAATATTTTTTTTAGGAACGTCCATTACCCTAAAATACTTTTTTTGGTACAAATTTGCACTCAACAATTTAGATAATTTAGTGTATTGAATACACCTAAAAAAATACTTTAGGACATTGGATGTACTAAAAAACAGTTTATGATACTAGAAACACCAGAAAAAATACTTCAGGGGCCTAGATACACCAAAAAAATATTTTAAAGTGTTGGATGCACTACAAAACATTTTATGACACTGAATGCATCTAGAAAAATACTTTAGCATGCTGGATGTATCTTAACCCAAAAATAAATACAAATAGATCCTCAAACTTTATTTAATATGAGCAGGTGCAAAAAATTTAATATTTCCAAGTCAAACTTGTATTTATAGATCTGTCAAAGGCTTTCTAAAACTTGAGACCACGTATTGTTGTGATTTTCCCCAGTTTTTCCTATTAAAGTCTTTGTCTCCTACGAGTATAAAAAGAAAATGTAGGACCCATCTGTCTATTTAATTTTTAGGAAAATTCCTCAAAAAGAACTTTAAAAATGTGAAAAGATAAATATGTATTATGAATATGCATAATCTCAAATAGGTGTTAGTACATGACGAGCCTTTTTTAAATTTAAAATGAAATGACACAATTGATACTCTAATATAAATTGAAAAGAATGAATTGAGAACGACAATGGTGGCGCAAAAAGGGTAGCGACAGAGGGAAAATCAAAGCTGGAGCTATCCAAAGGAAGGGAGGTATGTCATTTTTTACTTCACAACGTGCTTCCCTTGACAAGTCAATTCTAAGCTTGAGCTTTTTCATCTTCGTTTAGGTGAGAGGCATTTTTTTGCAGCTGGGTATTTTGGTTCAAGGGAGGTAAATGTTGATGATGGGTAAAGGTGGCGGGAGATTGTGATAGTACATGATGTAAGTTTGAGGTTTGAGGGTGAAGAAAAAAAAAGGGTGGATTTTGTAGGAAATCGGTTATCTAAAGTTGAGAAATCCTAATGCGAATTTGTGAAACATTGAAGTGCGGTTTTAGTTTTGTTTTTCTGAACTAATGAAACAGAAAAATTGGTAAACTGATACTTTGTTGATTTATTTGTTGCAGGGCACTTAACAATATGGATGGAAATATTGGGTCAAGTTGTGTAAAAGAATTGATGTATTGCTATTTTCATGAATATACTGTCATGGCCTTAGTGTCAGTATGTAATTGCATGCCCCATTATTTTGTAAGTAATGTATAGGGTAGAAGAACAATGATATTGTCCACCACTGTTTAGAGTAACTGCGGTGGGCTGGATATATGCGTTGAACCGTTTTTTTTAGGGAGGCATTTTGGGCCTTCATTTATCTGTTTTTGGGCTGGAAACCGAACCAGGTTTTCAAAAACTATCCAGCCCAATGTGCGAAATTTTTTTTTTTGCAACAAATTTTTTGTTAAAAAAAATTGATGCTGCAAAAAAAATATTAAAAAAATGGCATATAAATTTTAGACATGTTACTTTATTTTATTTATATTATATGTTACTAATTTTAATAATTTGGTTTGTTGCAAACTATTTTATAAAGATGTTTTTGAAGAAAAAAAACAATGAGGTTCATCCTCAAGCTAAGTATGAAATTGGAAGCACTGAGATTGGAATTAAAGGTCTTGATTTTGGGTCATTTCCTCAAGAAGATGATGACATTTATATGGTCTAAATGTCTTTCAAAAAACTCATGTTTGGATCAATTAAGAAGCACCAATATTTGACAAGTCATGAAATCATTATTGTTAGTGCATTTTGTTAGGTTGATGATTGACTTAATGTTCTTCTTTAAATGGCATTTTGTGACTTTATTAACTTCCTATGAAATTAGACTACAGACTAATTGTAATATATATATATATATATAATATTTTTAAATTTAATTATTACATCATCGGTCTGACTGAACGGTTCGATCGTTCCAACCCTTTGAACTATGACCCGCTGACCTTTCCGGCTCGATGTTCAATCCCGCTTTTAAAACATTTGTCCACTTGTCATTAATATGATAATACAATTCTATTGTCATGGCCTTGTTGCTCTTTAGATAAGAAAGTTGCGAAAGCACTGAAGTAACTTACGAAATTCTTATGAGAATGTGCAAAAACCTAATCCTAAATTGACAAACGCTTATTTGAATTTGAGAAAATCAGTTTAATCTCTGGGGAATTTGGATTCCAACTTGCGAAAGTAATAAAGTAACTTGTGAAATTCTTACGAGAACTTGCGAAACCTAATCATAAATTGACAAACACTTATTTGAATTTGGGAAAATCAGTTTAATCTCTGGGGAATTTGGATTCCAAGTTGCGAAAGTACTGAAGCAACTTGTGAAATTTTTGTGAGAACTTACAAAAAAGCTAATGCAAAATTGGCAAACGCTTGTTTAAATTTGGGAGAATTAGTTTAATCTTTGGAGAATTTGGATTGTAAGTTGCGAAAGTATTGAATTATATACAGGGAGATCAATATTGTTCTAGAGCTCTGAATATGATCGTATACTGAAGAAGCAAAGATTCATTAGCCAGAAATGTAACGCCCCAAATTTCAATTAAGGGCCAACGATAATTAGTGAGGATAATTATGAATTAAACTGGAATTATTATGTATTTTGTGGCAATATTAATTAATATGCCATTATTAGTGGAAATTGAAAGAATGAAATTGTTGGGCTATTAGTTAGTGATTAATAGAGAAATTAATTACTAGTTAAGAGAAAAATGAGATATGTGATTAAATAGCTAATTGAGGGATTAGAGTAGCTAATTGGTGACTTATTTTGGGTGAGCCAATAACAATTTGACATGTGTTAAGTGTGCATGATGAGAGAGGAAGGGAAAGTCAAAATCCCCATATTTTAATATTTTCTCTCTCTTCCCTCCTTTCTTTTTGATGAAGAAGCATAGGAGTGTGGAAGGATCATCATTCTTCATCTCCTTCACTCTTCTCTCTCTCATTTTCTCTCTCCAAACCAGTAGTCATTGTTGCTCAAAAAAGAGAAAGGAAAAAGCTTGAGGAAAGGTAAGTAAATGACCTCTAATGTCAAAGTTCACTTTATTAATGTTGTTCCTTGGAGTGAGAGCTTCAATTTGATGGTTGTAGTTTCTCATTGGTGGTGATTTGAGGAATCACGAAAATCTGGTAGTTGGAGAATCAAGAAGTGTCTTTGGAAAAGTTGAAGAGGTGAGTGAAACAAGCCTTTCCATATATGTTTCATGTCATTTGATGAAATTTGGAATTTTTGGTATTTATAGCCTTGAATTTGAAAATGAGTGTCATTGGGTATTTGGTATGCTTTTGGCATGAAATTGGTATCTTGAGAGGTATTTTGGATAGATAGAATTGATTGGTGGTTAAATTGTGAAGTTTGGATGATTTTGGAAATTTGATGTTTGTGTTGTCCAAAACCAAAGCATGATAATGGAGTAGGATTTTCGTAATTTTGATGATTCCATTGAATTCCTTGAGTGTTTTTGTGTGAGAGTAGCTTTGGTTGAGGTTTTGGGTCTATTGGAAACTTTTGGGAAACTTTTGGAAATTGCTGTCAAGTTTTCTGCATTTCTGGTTTTTGATGCGTATCACTTGAGTGATATGGGGCTCACTCGAGTACGGGATGAACATCACTCGAGTGCGATAGTGTAATTTCCTTTTCTGCTTCAGTTTCTGTGTTGCACTTTTATGTGTAGAGGCAAGAGTGTTGCCTCACTTGCAAGTGTTATAAGTTCTCACTCGGGTGAGCCTCCTCTCACACGAGTGTGGGTGTATTTGACACCATGAACTCCCGTCTCAGATTGTCACTCGCGTCCAAGATTCAAGAGTGTGCTTTAACACTTGTGAGTGTTAAGCTGTTACTTGAGTGCTGGAGTTTCTACTCGAGTGCTTTTTTTCTCTAAAAAGTTTCTTGTGCTCTTGGGTAAACACTTTCTGTCCTCACTTTCTTGCACTTAAGTCCAGACCGTACCATCACTCGAGTAAGGCCTTCTTCACTTGAGTGTCCGTACCAACACTCGAGTGAAGCCATCTTCACTCGAGTGTAGCAGTGAAAAATCAGTTTTTATGCTTCCAAAAGGGGATACTTGAGATAGTTCTTCCAACTTTTTAGGAGTTTTGTTAGGGATATTTAATTACTCTAAAAGAGCAATAATGATAACCAAATTAAGTGTTAAGAAGTAATTGAGTATTTTTGTCACTCATTATGAATTATAGGATACGACATTTGCCCTACTTGGGAGGGACCAGTGCCAGAGCGTGTACGGAAGGAACGAGCAGGTAGTGACTTTTCTCTCATGTTGTGTATGATGTCTGGTATGCATGATTGATCATTGTGTGTTTGTGAAATGTGAATGAAAATGTGCCATAGTCCATTGCAGGATGAGCACTTCAGCGGGAGCCATCGTAGGGGGTTGATGCTTATCACACCTACCTCGGTCGTTGAACTGCCGTTGCAATAGACATGGATATTTGAAAAATTGCTTTGTGAGTCCGGCCAGTGTGACTGTATATTGTAAAATAATTTATATGAATCCCAGCTGTGGTGAAATATATTGTTGTGAACTGTGTTGTGGTGCGATACAGTGTGAGCACTTCAGTGTGAGCAAACGTAAGGGTGACGCAAGTCATACCTACCTTTGCCGCTGTAACTGTCGTTGTAGTTGCTATATGTGGGTTATGATTTGCTTTTTTATGCATACTATGAGTGATTTGTTACTATAGGGATTCTTTAGAATTTCACTCTCCCAAAACAACTTTTAGACAAGGCCGAAGGATCAAAAAGAAAGCGGTGACGAAGAGCGGGTAGAGCTTCGGATTAGAAGTTGTTTTGATTATTTGGTTATCATGTATATCATATGGATGTTTTGTTGAGAATTGTCTATATATGAAATGGTGATATTTGAATAGTTTTGTGTAATCCCCAAAATAAGAGAAAAGAAGTATTGGCTTTGTGCCTTGTATAATCCCTTTATTAATTAATGGAACCCGAGTGTGTTGGAAATTTGTGCTGTACTCTGATATTTATGAATGGAATCAACTGATATAGGCTATTTATGTATTCGTGATGTGAATATGAGACCATTATGAATAGGTTTTGGAAAAATTTTTGAAAATCCTGATTTTGGGAAATTTTATCTTGTTTAAGTTCCAAAATCGTATATGGTCTCTAATTTAACATTAATTACTTGATTATTAACTTAATCCCGGCCTATGGTTGGAAGGGGGTTACAAGAAACCCGCGTGTTCTTCAACCAACTTCTCGAGAAGGAGCTTAGACTCGAGAATTGTCACAAGAGGAAGAACACCGAGGTGGCTCAAGTTCTGGAATGATGCCGCCGTTGATTGGCAGCATAAGAACTTGTCATCGTTGTCAACTTCTTCTTTAAAGATATTTTCCAATATGCCCGGTCCATAATTCTAAAATGGGCTGATGAATAGATAGGGTAAATTAAGTCAGTTTTGAAATATTGTAGAAGATGGGGCGACAAATACAAAGATTGATGTTGATGTGGGAGCTGGAGAAATTGCAAAAGATGTTAGCCCTAATTGATGGGGGAGTTGCATATGGTGGTAGAGATCAAAGATCTAAAGACCGCCGTCACTGAAGAAATAGTCATCATTGCTAGAAGAGGCCAA
The DNA here is from genome assembly GCA_963242795.1 of Inga leiocalycina. Classification (NCBI taxonomy): domain Eukaryota; kingdom Viridiplantae; phylum Streptophyta; class Magnoliopsida; order Fabales; family Fabaceae; genus Inga; species Inga leiocalycina. Next base: position 52,067,187 of record OY725330.1, on the reverse strand, counting down.
TGTCGCCATTGTTGGAGGATAAGATGATTTTATAGAAGGATTGAGAAGATGTTTTTGTCAAGGGCATTTGTGTAATTTTGTTTTTCAAAAAAGACAAATAAGACATTAACACTTCTCTAGTGTTATATATATTGGAAGAACTTTGTTTATCTTTTAGTGTTTTTAAAATTCTTTATAATGGATTTTCCCTTAATTTTCTTGATGAGACTTATCGATAATTTTACTTGTTAGTTATATATTGAAGAAATGAGAATTCAATTGAGAACCCCAGGCTACTAGGAGCCATTGCCAACACAACACTGCATCTCCAGAAAATAGCGGGTCTGCATGAGACAAGTGGCTCATTGATATTCAGATATAAATCATCGATCGAGCGAATTCAAAGCCAACTGATTGACGGTGGCGCTTAGTCTTCGCTAGTTAGCAGCTATGGCTTCCACTATACACTGCAATTCGCTTCGTTTGAGCACACCATTTCACTCTACAAGACCCTCCACCACCTTTTCCTCATCTACCCCTTTGATCTCAAGTCTCCGCGATTCGGTTTGTGCAAATCCGAAGGCTTTAAGGTCATCGACTTCCAGGTTAGTCTGTGTTTCTTTCTGATTCCTTATATTTAATTAGATTCAGCTCAGTAATTTGATTTCTCGAGTTGTTAGGCTAGTTCAAACCATTCGAAAACTCGGAAATTCTTCTTACTGCTCATCAGTGATTTTATAGTTAGCGACGTATATAAGTAATTCTTTAAAGTTCAACTCGTGGGTTTATCAATTATAGGAGAATGGAACTAAATAAGTCTAATCATCCCTGAAAATTAGGAATGTTAAAGGTCAGCAGTACCGGTTATTTTTTTCAATATCCAAATTCAAATTCCATCCATTTTTTTTTTCAGAAAACGAAATTTGCTCTTCTGATATCTGTGTTGATATCTCGGAAATTTCATTTAAGGCTTTAAAGGCCTCGACAAAGGTTAGTCCGTGAGTCTATTTGATTGGTGTAATTAGTAAACTTAACAATTTAGTTTCTTGAAATGTTAAGTGTCCTAAATACGCTTGTTACTTTTTAGGCTTAAATCGTATGCTCGCTAGTTTTTGGGATTGAAACGAAATGAGTCTTATTAGCGTATAATTTGTTGATTAAGAGTTGGGATAGACTAACAGAAATTAGTTAACATTAGAGTGACTGGTAGTGGTGGAAATAGGCTAGGCCTCTATCAAAGGCCTACGGATTGGCCTACTTTAAGCCTAACCTAGCTTATTTAGTAAATAGACAAGACTCAGGCTTAAACCTATTGTTAGGCCTATTTAGGTAAACAGGCCTATTTTCATAAGACATAGCCTACAGGCCTAGCCTATTTAGTTTTTTCTTTTAAAAAAATGTATTATTATGCATGATTATATATAATTTAATCTAAAATAGTTTTATAAATTATTTATAAAATTAATAACTTAGTCTTAACTATAAGGTTCACATTTCATCATTTATCAATGAGCTTAACCTTTTCATTCATCAATTGATCATATTTACTTCTTTTCTTTTTTGTCGCTTGAGATGATAATGCTAGCTCACTACCTCTCCCTTGATTTATGTCATTTGATGCAATATAATAATTGCAATAAGTTTATTTTAGTGATGCCCAAATGAAAATGATCCCAATAGGAGGAGTTTGTCTAATTTTCTGCAAGAAAAACAATAGGTAAAATCTAGTTTTACATGCCATTTGTGCTTGGTTGATTTTAAAAAATATATCTCCTTGGTCAATAAATGATTGATTTTTCTTATTCCTACTTGCTTAGACAATTTTTGTCACTAGGTGTTCTTTTCTTTCTTTTACTAACTCTTTTATTTCATATGAGAATGAATCCCTAAACTTTTTTAAGACATAACGTAGGCATTTAAATAAGCTTGATAAATTGTATAGACTTTAAGCTTATTTAAAGGCCTACATTTTAAGTAGGCTTTTAAATGGGTTTCAGGCCTTTTGAAGGCTCAGGGTCAGGTCTAAAACAAAGCCTACATACAGGCTTAGGCCGAAGCTCAGGCTTTGGATTTCTATCGCAAGCCCAGGCCTACTTAGCTAAAGCCTAGCCTATTTTCACCCCTAACAGCTAGCAAGTTATTTACGAAGCACAATATTGTATATGTATTGCTGTTGGGCGTACATTACAGAAAGAATTCAATACAATATTTCTCAATTCATTCCTTTTCTCTCTTCCCCGTATTAAGTCTAACCGTTCATGCTGAGATTTTGGTCATGGACGTTATTCTCATCAACAACAACAAACTTTATCTTGGTAGGTGAGGTTGGTTACAACATGAAATGCACGATGTCATTATACCCTATCGAAAATCAAATCTTTGGATGATCATCATCAATCACATAAAAGCTAACCTAGGCTTTTATATTACATAGTTAGGCACCTTTGAAAGTTATAACCAGGCAGCTTTTGAGCAGGTGGGATAGGGTTCTTTCTGCTGTTGTATCCGAAGAAAATGCGGTTGGATCGAGTTTCTCTGCTACTGATGTCTTCAAATTGACATACTTGGAGGTGGATTACTGGTTCTTGATCTTGCTCTAAATATAACATGAATTTAACAACTTGGAGTTCTATTTGACATGGGTGAAGTATTTTTTTTTTAGGGAAATAGTTGGTTGTGGAATGTAGGCGGTGTAAACATATTGGTTGATCCAATTTTGGTGGGCAACTTGGATTTTGGAATTCCCTGGCTATATGATGCTGCTAAGAAGGTTCTCAAAAAATTGCAGGTATATTTTGATAAATGCTAGATGGTTGCTGATGACTTTTTTGTAAAGCTTCTTTCCTGGGTGAGCTTGCTCTAACTGATTTATTACTATAGTGCAGCTTAGTGATCTTCCGGAAATCAATTGTTTACTCATCACACAAAGCATCGATGATCACTGCCATTTGAAGACCTTAAGACCCCTCTCAGAAAAATTTCCAAACCTTAGAACCATAGCAACTCCCAATGCCAAGGAATTGCTGGATCCTCTTTTCAAAAATGTAAGTGTGTTATATATTCATGATTCATGGTATATTTTACTTCTTGTGGTGCTGAAAACACAAGTACATATGTTCTAGGAATGGAATCTGTAGCTTATTTTACTAGCTATGTTAACCATGTTATTCCTTGTAGAATTTTATGTTCAATATTTCTATGGTCAGAGAGAGTGCTTATCAACGAAGTATCATTAAGGCTCAATGAAGATCTAGATTATTCAGAAACCATAATTATTCTTTACTTCCCTACCCTGTAAGGCCTTTTTTTTTTGTCTGTCTAGGAAAGTAGTTAAAGGGAGATTGGTGGCCCATTGCATCTCATGATAGTGTTGATTTGATTCTCTTTTGTGAACTTAACACGGCAATTTTCTTGGCTTAATTCAGTCCCCTTTCTGTTATCAATTTATCATATCTGAACAACAGCACTTCGTGGATAAGTTTCTTCCAAAAACATACAATTGTCTTGTGCTATTTGCTTTCTATCTGTGCACCACATCACATGTTCCTGGGTTCTTTTTTCCTCCGATCATGTAGTTGTTTCTTCATCCTCCCAACCCTTTATCTGGGTTTTTTGTTCGTTGAACTTCCAACCTAAATTCTGCCTATTGCTATTTATCTTTTTTATTTTTAGCATGCTTTCATCTATCTCTTAACTAATTATATATGATTTACTGGAGTTGTTTGCAAAATCCCTTTTTACCACTTACATTTGCATCTAGTTATTTTCAGGTAACGTATTTAGAACCTGGACAGACCTCTGATATTGAAGCAAGTAATGATTCTACGATCAGAGTCAAGGCTACTGCAGGGCCAGTTCTTGGACCTCCTTGGCAACGCCCTGAGAACGGGTGAAGTTTTTCAGAACTTTTTTGCTCTTCCAAACTTATGTATAGATCTAATCTCTTTATATTTTCACTTGAATACCTTCAGGAAAGTTATTGGGTGCTTCATTTGCTGCAGGTATATTGTTGAATCCCCACAAGGTCAATTGACTCTTTACTATGAACCCCACTGTGTATACAATCAGAGCTTCGTTGAGAAGGAACAAGTAGATATTGTGATCACACCAGTTATAAAGCAACTTCTGCCTAAATTCACTTTGGTTTCCGGGCAGGAAGATGCTGTCAAACTAGCAAAGTTGCTTCAAGCCAAGTAATTTTTTTTCCCCTAGAAGACAATAATCCAACTGTTCTTTTAAGGGCAAATGGGTCCTTTTTTGTGAGAATTATCCAGTATTTAGTACTATCAATCTGAATTTGAGCTACAATAAAGGCCAAATAGGAGGAGCCCTCACAACTTGAATTTTCATATCCAAAATAATGAAAGCTTAAGACCCTTGCTGATGGGGCGTGAAGTTTATTCCACTTGCCCCAACTGTTGGTCTTTTTAATTCATCTTTTTAATTCATTTGATGACAATACTGAATCATTCATTAGGATTTTTTCTTTACCTTCCATTAAACAATAACATTGGCGGTATCTGGTGAATATAAATTTTTAGGTTTTTTTTGGCCTGAAACACTTAAAGTATCACAGGTTTGATCTTTAGTTGAAATAGGTGATTCTGATCAACTATTAGTTAATTTAGTTTCATATCAGGAGCATAGCTTTATCTCTTAGTTCTCTCATCTCTAAGTGTGTTTTTGTGTGTGTGTGTGTGAGTGAGAGAGAGAGAGAGAGAGAGAGAGTAATCTTTTTTCCTTTGTGTTATAGGTTCATTGTGCCAATGAAAAATGGAGACCTAGATAGCAAAGGGCTTCTTGCAAGCTTAGTTCGGGCAGAAGGAACAGTGGAATCATTTAAGGTTTGAGCTATTTCGCTAACGCATTATCGTTTCTTTTGTTCATGCAAAGTAGAAGCTTTATTGTTTCCTTTCAAAAAGATAGGTAAAGGTACTTCTTTTGCTCTGGGAATAAGAAACTGCTTGAGTTTGTGACAAGGCAAGGCCATTTAAGAAAGCTCACTAGAATTCATTGGCCAAAAAAACATTTTTTTATTATAACTCACCTTCCTATGCTTGTTTAGATTTTATTAAATTTTCCAAAAGATTTTTTTTTCATTTGCTTAAAATGTCAGATTTGATTACTTGTCTACAGTTTTTCCTTCAAATCCATTCAAAATTCTGGTTTTCTTAGCAGTAGAGCTAAGAGTTCCATTTAACTTTAAGCTTAAACTCAATTTTCCATGTACCTACCTTCATTCTTTCTTGAACTCGGCTATATTTTGCCATTTGAACCTAACCCTGCTTGCGTGTATCAAGTTTTGTATTAGTAAATTATAGCATAGTATTTATTTGATGCTTCCACTGCTCATTTCTGGATTATAATAATTTAGTTCTCTTACATATTGAATGATCATTATGAAATTTTTCATTCCCACAATAACAAGGATGCAATTAACTCTCAATTCATTGGTTGGTTTGTGGGAGTTCTTGCATCCTCCAATGAACAACAGCTTTAAGCTTTGTCATTTTTGATGCAGTTATTATTGCTTTCAAAAATTGTCTTCTTCCTTTTGGCACATGTCAAATAGTCATCTATTTTTGAAAATGGTTAAATATTATGCAGGAGCTCTTGTCGAAAGAGTTGCCAGCCGCGGAGGTTCTAGAACCCACCCCTGGAGTTCCATTAGAAATATCAGCAAATTCAAGCCTACAGTAATGTTTTCTTCTTGCCCAAACCTGTAACTTGAGGATAATTATAGCTAGCTGATAGTCAAATATGTAGTATTATGTAACAAAGGCACTGTTTATTGCGTAATTAAAATAAAATGTCCAGTATTAAAACTTCTCTGGTTCTTGTTCTGTCTGTAACTGAAAGGCCATTGGTTCTCCGAAAAAGACAACAATACCACACACACAATCTGTTTTAACACCTCAGGCTCCATTTGGTAATGGTTACTTCAATGGAAATGAAAAAAGATTCCCTTGAGCAAAGATTGAGGTATGCAATATCTATTACGTCCTTGTTATTATGATTAGGCATTACTGAGTAATAACTATTTTTTGTTTTGTTTTTTTTAATTTTAAGTCAAGGGTAAAAATGACATTTTAAATTGTACAAATGACTTTTTCCCTCCCTATATTTGTATTTTTTTAACAAAAATAAAGTATACTATTATTGCTTGCATCTTTCTCGTGGTTCTACTTGCTAGTTGCTAGTACTGGCATTTGAACTGGGAAGAGGGGTTACTTTTTAGTTTTTCCCACACCATGAAGGCCTAATATGCTTATTGCTAAAATACGTTGTAAGTGTTGAAAACACTTCGAAGATCTTGTCTATAAAAAAGGGTTGCTCCGTGGTATTGGGCTAAAAAGATGATAGGCCCAGTAAATACCAGGCCGAACAAAAAGCCTACAGGCCCAACACACGCCAAGATACTTTGTTTCTGTTGCATATGATACGAGCAGTTTATTTTACGGTCTGTTTGGTGCTAGGGAAATGGAGAGAGGAGAAATTTCAATGGGTTCAATTTAAAAGAAATAGAGAAGTGGGGTTGTGAAATTAAAGAGTAAGAAAAATTAATTATAAGTTCTTAACCTCAGTTCTCCAAATTTTTCAAATCAAGCTCGTTAAAATCCCCCCCCCCCCCAAACCACAAATATCAAACCGATAGGGAATTAAATTATATATTCTTCAAATTTGAGTTTGTAATCAATGGAAAAGTCTAAATGAGTGGGCTCATTAATTAGGGAGTGGCCCATTTGTGGGGACAAATTAATTCTGAAGAAACCATGTGATAGGATCTCTCCTTCAAATTCAAAATCCATACTATTATGGTTAAAATCGGGGGCAGGGGGAGTGTTTCACAAAATATCAAGGCACCTATGTAAAAATATATATTACCTCAAGCCTTAAATATAAGACTCAATTGATTTTTTTTGAAAAGATTAAAAGAATTAATTAAATCACTTTAGAGTATTTATATTTATCGTTTTTCCTCCAAACTAATTTTTCTGACTTATAAACTTATATATAATTTAATCATACACAATATATGATATGATTAAGTAATTCATTTAGCTTCTTTAATATCTCCAAAAAGAGTTAACTAAATCTTATATTTAATGCAGGATGAAGTAGAATATTATTATTCCATGAAGTGCACTATGATTCAAAAGTAGCTAGAATATTTTTTTCTTTCAAGCACAATTTACAAAATTTCATTAATCTTTTTTTTTTAAAAAAAACACTTGAACAAGTTGGCAAAATGGTACCATCTAAATTAAAGGGCATATTCCCATTGAATTTGCAGACACATCAATTCCGTGTGTTTGGATGTGTTTCTTTCTTTCTTTATTTTTATGGGAGGGCATAATTTGAATTCTATAATTGGGAAGGATAAGTTTTATTATTGAAAACTTTCTCAATAAAAAAGAAATATTAAATTGAAGATTTGAAAACTACATATTTTTTGTTACATGAAAATTTAAAGACAACACTGTGCTTTTGGATAGACAAAACGTGTGACAACTTAACCAATAGTATCATGTTCAAACTTTGGTTATGCAGCTACAATAATTACTCAATCGTAGATTCAACAACAAAATTCTCATGTCGATAATAATTGTTGGCATATCTTGATATCTTTTTTTTTCCTAGATACCCAATTTTAGAACAAAAATTTTATGATAAAGACGACATATTTGGAATGAAATAGTACCATTAAAATGACAGTACTAATTCATGTTATGAATATGGTTGGTGCTGAGTATTTATAATAGGTTCTTTAATTTCCATAAATGTGTGGTGGTAGGTTTCACCTTTCAACCACTCTTCAGGTTTTGGTTTAATTTACATTTTTGTTTGCATGCACCCTTGGCAATAATATAATTAAGAAATAAATTAATAATTAAAAAATAGAATATGTATCTGGATTGAAGTCCTTTGGAGGCTGCTGAAAATCTTGGTTTTTCAATTTTTATCAATATTATGCAAAGATCTCGATGCTTCTATATAGTGCGCTCTCTCTCTCTCTACACACACACACACACACACACACACACACACACACACACACACATTATAATTTGTAAATAATTAATTGTTGTGTCTTCGTCAAGAATGACAACGAAACCTCAACCACATGGGGTTTCATTTATTGATGAACACCAATGGGAGGCTTCCCTTCTGATCAGGAATTTTTTATTTATATTTATCCTGATTTGGCTAGGATTTCATTTTTTAAAAAAAGGATTATATATTTGGCCCACGGGGTTAATCATCTTTAAAGTTGATTATTGGAATAATGATTCACTACTTATCTTTCACAACAAGTCATGATTTTTTTTAACCTTCAACAATTCATGAAATTGACACACACACACACACACAGTTTGCCAAAAATATATATACCAGTTGTATATACACATATAAACATAGTATTGATTATATATAGTCTTAATCAAAGGAATGGGATGAGAGTTAAACAAATTAAAAGTCAGAATAATAGGAAATCATATGTTTTATATATATATATATATATATATATAATATTATATGAATATGACTAGAAAACAAGAATGTATACTAGACATAATAACAATTAAGCGAAAGAATACGAAAGAGACAAGATCAATGCAAGATTCTCGTAAAATTCACGTTGTATGGTGATGTCCTATGTATAATATGTCCACGCATATATTATGTATACACACGTGTCTCCGACCTGGGAAATCTGTATTAATGTTAAATGTTAATTATTAATTTTTTTAACAGACATATTAATTATTAATTATTGTAATCGTTTTGGTCTTGAGTTCTTTTTTATTTTATATATTTTGGGAAGAATATTCCTTATCGCCCAACCCATAATGACAAATTCATAAACCCTAATTAGCACTTTGTTTCCATATTACTCCCTCCGGTCCTAATTATAGGACAACATTTAAGAGTTAAACTTGATCCTAATTATAGGACAAAGTTCTAATTTTTGTCAATTTCTTTCTAAAATACCCCCTATTGATATTTTCTCAATAATAATTAAACACAATTATAATTTAATAAGAGAAGATCGGAAGTTGTTGAGGGAGATTGACGACGCCAGATTGTATGAGAGCTTAGAGAAGTCGTGTGTGAGACATGAGAGGTACAAGAAAAAACAAATAATTAACGTAATTGGATGCCATTTTAAATTTTAAATAAAGATATTTTAGGAAAATAAATATGGTTAACTAATTTAACCACTATCCTTAATTTCTCTAAAGTTAAGTAAATATATCCTATAATTAGGACAAGGGAGTAATTGTTTACATATATCTCTAAAGTTAAGTAAATATATCATATAATTTCTATATATATCTCTAAGAAACCTAAAGAGTCACTTGGCCTTCTATTCCCTGAAAAGCCAAATATGTGTGTGTCTACAAACACGTGCAAAAAAAAAAAAAAAAACCATTTGGCCAAGTCAATCTTCATATAAGGATCAAGTCATGCATGGCATCTAGTATAGAATAATATATATATATATATATATATATGATTATTGATTAATTTGTATATGCTTCATTCATCAACTTGAAAAGATTCTTCACTACTCATTGTGTAATTGGGTGTGTGTAAGTGATCTAAATTTTAATTTTAAGAGAATCATAAACCATGCATATACATTATTTTTACTATTACCATATATTTGTATTATTATTCTCATCACTTGATCAAACGATTGTTTTATGAACGATATTGAGAGGAAATGAAATTAACTCGTATCTTCTAGTTGATGATCCGCTGAACAAGAACACAAGTTTTTAATAAAAAGTTTTCAGTGAACACTTGTGAAGATAATTATATATTATTCATCAATGAGATCATTATATCAATAATGAGATACAAATCCTATATCATTATGAATTATGAAATATATATCATAATTATCAACTAAACCAACATGTGATGACAAAACATAAATTTTGTACATTACAAAAGTGCCACTTCAATGGCTCCAATTTCATTTTGTTTAGGTACAATTTTAATCATTGCCCTTATTAGGCCATGATTCACCAGGATTGTGGGTATACGTATTGCACCTATATTTATAGCTTATGTTACCTCCCTCAGAAAAGACAAACCAATCATAATACTCCCGTCAAGTAATTAATATAAGACATATTTACCTAATTTAAGTAGATTAAAGAAGTTAATTAAGTTAGTTAATATGACATGTATTATCTGAAACATCCTAATCATCTTCTTTAATTCCCCTATCTCCTCTCCTCCTTAATTATTGTTGAGAAAGCAACAATATAGGTAAATTAGGAAAAAATTGATAAATATGAAAACTATGACTTATATTTATAACCAATACTAACTCTCTAAATATATATTATATTAAGGACCGGAGGAGTATGCTTTTTTTTTTTTTGTTCACCTTATAAGTCACTTGCCACCTCTCCCTACCTTATCATAACCAAAGACGTCGTGGTTAAATGGTTAACTTTGTCTGAATACATAAGAAACATTTTGTCAACTTTGCCCATATTATTTAAGAACATATAGATAAATACTACATTAGATTTCAAATCTTCTCCTAATAAATTATAAAGGGGGTAATGTTTGAAAAATTTCATTAATAACCCATAAAATGACTTATATTATGGATAAAAAAAATTTTCTAGAAAGTGTCATATATGAGGAAGTATTCCATATTGCTGATCAACTTAGATTTTTTTTTTTTTTTTTGGCCTGAGCTGATTTATTTAGATTTGAATCATGCCAAATCCCAATTAAAAGGAAACCCTTCCAACATATATAGTTTCCCCCCTTAATTTACAAACTTTATATTTTTTTTATTTCTCAAGAATATCCCTAAGGGTTGCTTGATCTGAGAAATATCCTAAGGGGTTGTTTGATTTGACTTATTTCTTAATAATAATAATTTCACTTCTCTATTTTTTTTTAAATTCAATTTATAAAAATTTTCCCTCCTCTCTAAATCTCTATTCCAAACAACACATAAATCATTTTAGACTTAAGGCTAACGGCTTTTTTGTTTTTTAATCAATGATGTTACATACACAAGGAGGTTTCAATATGTGTGCGTGTGTGGCGGTTGAATAGGACCCCACTCTCACAAATGCTCACACAACCACCCCAAAAATAGTGTAAGTTGATAAATAATATGGAATCTCGATGAGAAGATAATGTAAAGAAAAGAGAATATACCAGAACATTCAGGACACAATTGAACATCAAAATTTGAGCCCAGTATTATGCCTCGTTAGGCCTCGAATATTCTCAAGTGGTCCAAAGTTGCGACGCCCATAATATATATATATATATATATATATAGCTTTCTTAATATATGACAACTTTGTTTTCTTTGATATTGTTGTGAAGATGAGGTGTTTTTTTTTTTATTTATATTCGAAGTTGACAACACGTACTGTGCAGATTTTTGTTATTATGTGGAGCCTCGGATTCTCCACGTACCTTTCATCTCAACACCAATCGTCATGACCAATCATGCACTTTTTTTTTCTTTGAAAAAAAAAAAGAAAATGAGTAGTACCCTACTCATTTTATAATTTGAGAAAATTTCAGAAAAATTCTTGAAAATAAGGGGAAAAAACAAATCAGAAATCCAATATTACAAATCTCAAATCAGAACTGTTGGAGGAATCTGGGATTGACAAATATTTTTAAATGAACAATTTGCCCCTAACAATATTTGAAGAGCTCAAATTATCAATATGTATATTAAAATTGTTAATTGCGATTATTAAATTGTTATTCTCTATATATAAGCAGTCAGTGACATCTGACATGTGTAGCTTCGAAGTATTACCTATATGGTTATTGGTATTTGGGGAGCTCAAGGTCTCAATATATATATTAAATTTGTTGATTGTTATTCTTCAGTTGTTATTCTTTGTGCACAAGTAATCAGTTATGTCTAACATGTGTAGCTTCGAAATATTACCCATAAAATTGTTGGTATTTAGAGAGTTTAAGTTGTCAATATATATAATAAAGTTGTCAATTGTAATGCTAATCAATTTACATATAAAGAATAACAATTTAAATATTGCAATTAACAACTTCAGTATACATATTGATAACTGGAACACCCCAAATGTTGTCAAAGGCATTTTGGTCATTTGAAAACATTTGCAAATCTCAGATTCCTCTTATAGGTCTAATTTAAGATTTGTGATGTTGAACACTCTGATTTATCTTTTTCTTATTTTAACCGAATTTTTCTGGGATTTTCCCTTTATAATTTTGCATCTTTTTATTTCATAGTTAAATTAAGTAGGCATTTTTTTAATGAAAAATCGGTTAAAAGTCCATGTTTAAAAAATTTATTAGTGAGGAAGATCTAGTATATATGTTTTTATAGATAGAAAATATTACTCCCTCCGGTCCTAATTATAGGACATATTTACCTAACTTTGGAGAAATTAAGAATAATAGTTAAATTAGTTAATTTTATTGATTTTCCAAAAATGCCCTTATTTAATAGGGGTGATTTAGGAATATTACATGAGTCTACCATGAGGCAATCCAACCATTATCCAAAGCAATGGGGTATTTTGGGAACAAATTGACAAAAATTAAAATTTTGTCCTATAATTAGGACCAAGATCAACTTCCAAAAGTTGTCCTATAATTAGGACCGGAGGGAGTAGTACTTTACATACCGGTACTCGAATTCGTTTTTCCCCCCTGCCAACACTTGAATTCATATCTTTCTCCCCCATACAAATTTTAAAGAAGGATAGATTTTCCCCATTTTGTATACAATATAACATGATGTTCCATGTTATTAAGCCATAAGTATCATTGAACCCAATTGATTATCACTCTTTTTAAAGTTTTTCTTCATTTAAAAAATTTAAATTTTCAACTTTGTCTTAGAAAATCGAATACATTCCCCTTAAGCCAATTAATATCACTAAAGTATCTCGTTAATACAATGAGTATAATATATAAAAAGAATCCTTTATCAATAGTATAGTTTATTATAAATTTTACATTATATATTTATTAGAATTCATATATTTATAAATAATATAGGAAAAATAATATAAAGCCATTCTACTTATAAATGACGAACACTGCTTATTTCTAATTTTGTAGGAAGTAGAGGACTTGCATTTTAATATGATAAGAAATAGTAAAAAATGAAGATGGCAAGGGGCATGGCGCAAAGGAGTGCTATCTTAATATGAAGAATGATTTTTTTTTTTAAAAAAAAGTAAAAACTACCCATATTTTAGTCAAATATCAATATAGAGATACGCTAGACCGAACTGAAATTAGAAATGAAGCCCTACAAATTTGATTTTATTTTGTTAGAACTAGTTTTGATCAATATTTTTATAATAAATAAGTTAATTCAGTTTGATTTAGTTTTTTTTATATAATATTCAATACTTAAATAAACCAAATCGAACATATATATATAAATATAAAAGCTTTATATATATACGAAAATAAGAGTTTGATTTGTGAAAAAAAAATAGATTCAGTTATTTTCTTGAAATGAGTAAACTTAATTTCTACATAAAACATAAATAATAAAAAAAATTCACACAGTACACTGCATGAAAAATTAATTTCATTGGAAAAAACATGGCGACAGAAAATATTAATGAGCTTACTATGTATCTGATCTAATTTCTTTTTTTGGGAAAATTTCATTAAAGAATCACATGGCTAAATTTATTTCAGTTAGGAATAAAAATATTTTTAAAATTTTATTGTAGGATCAAGGACCAAAATGAAAATAAATTTTATAGATTAAAAGATAATAACGCCCTTTGCTTTAAAAATTCTGATAGTTAAAATATGTGTAATATTATTTTTTTAAAAGCATTCACAAAAAATTTTTTTATCAAAAATAAGAAAAAGAAATGGCTCATTAGGCTTAAAAATTGAATTAACCAAACCAACCAATAGGTTTAATTCAATTAAATAACAATTTGGGTTCGATTTTTGATTTTGTAATGTAACCAAACCAAATCAACAGATTTTTCACCATTAAGTTAACTTGTCTAACCTAAATGTCAAGTGGACAATAAGAACTTGATGAATAACCAATTTATATTGAGATATTGAAGTTGAACCGTCAATAATAATCTACGTTTTTAAAAATTTATGTCCTTATAAATTTGATTTTCTCTTGGGGTCTGTTTGATGTGAGGGATTTGGAGGGGAGGGAAAATTTTTATGAGTTGAATTTTAAAAGATTGAAAAAGTGAGGTAATAAAATTTTAATAAAAAGAATATATAAGATAAAAGAGTAAGAAAAATTAATTAAAAATTTTTAACTCCACTTCTCTAATTTTTTTAAATTTAACTCAAAATTTTTTTTCCTCCGCCCACTTTCCATCTCCTCCCCTCAGACCAAACAAGTCCCTGTAGTTACTCTCTAAAGAAGTATATGCAAATATGTTTCCCATAGCTTATACAATATTATTTGTAAAATAGAATTGGGCAAAAAAACATTATTTGTAAAATATAATTGGGGGACAAATAAAGTGATCCACAAGGAAATGAAAGAATATTTGGTGAAGACTTTAAATTAGGTCACGGTTTTCGGATAATATCACTTATAGGTAGACGTTGACATTAATTAATTAAATTATAAAAAACTTGCATCAATAAATTAATTAGAGAGGATATACATGGTTTATCCATGTGATAAGAAAGAATATTATCCGCAGACAGCTGTGAATGTCGACATGTTTTTTTTTTTTTTGTTATCTTTCAATAGGAAGAGAAAGAATAGTTAAATAAAATAATATGATGGACTTAAAAAATTGCGATACTTGATTAGACATTAAAAAAAAGCCGTTCGAGAAATAGAATCTAGAGAAAAATTAATTTATCATTTCACTGATTGATTATTGGACGACTGTTTCTCATTGGTTTAATTTTCTTATCCATATATTTATAGATTGAATTTACCTAACTATGTAAAAAAAAAAATTTACCTAACTATATAGAATGTGACACATAAGGAAAATTACATATCTAATAAGGGCTTATCATTAAAAAAATCATATTAAAATACTTTAAAAGTTATAATTATTTCTAAGAATTAAAGTTGTTAGCACTATTTTTTTAAAAAGATAAAGCTAAATTATAAACAACCCCCAAACTTCAATTGACTCTCGTGAACTTTAAATTATAATCAAGAATAGCAGATTCGGGGTTTGGAGAAAATACGACGGCCCCCGTGAAGAGCTTATCAGCATTCAAGGATTTTCTCTCATATTGACAGTGATTGCGGAGAGGGTATGGTGGCTACTGTGAAGAGTTTATTGTGACCAAGAATAGTGTCTCGAATTGACAATAATAGGTTTTTTTTTGTGTGGTTCAACTTCTAAGCTGTATTAGCTTTCCCTTCTGATCAATTGTCTCAAATTACTTGTTGGAAAATTTAATGTTTGAGAATCATATATCAAAACTCACTACTCCCACGTTTAGGAAGCCACTGTTATACCATATGAATATTTTGAAGCCAACAATATGATCCTTATCGCTTGTCACTGTAGCTGTCAATACATATTTCCATTTCGATAATTGAAGAGTAATAAAGACGGAATTCAATGGGCATACAGAAAAGTACAATTATACTGATAAAAATATTCGTTTACAATTCCAACGTCGATCGTCAACAAAAAACAGAAAATACAGCGGAAACTTAATATTTAAAAATTTCACCAAAATATCACAAAATAGACTAATTATGACCAGGATTTTGTCCTCACCTCGAGACACTTGCCGCTCACTTTCTGGCGTCTACATCTTTTCCCTTAAACCCACTGGTAACCACTGAGATATTTATTAAAAATAGAGTGGGATTTCGGAGAACCCTAGTAGAAACATGCTATCATTCATAGAAAATGCGAAAAGTAAATATGACATATGTCATGTATGCACCAATTAATGAACATTATAAACATATTATCTGCATGTATACATGAGTAGGTCCCATCCCCACTATTCTGCACTGGTTGGATTTTCACCTGTAATACCCCGAAATTTGGGATTGGAGGCTTGGAAATAAGCCTAAATTAAGTGAACTGCTAAGCCCCAATTTAGCAGGAGCCCAAATTTATCCCCTAATTATTTCTATATCTTTGGGGTATTAAAAAAGTAAAATGGTGAATTTTGGAGAATATAATTATGTTTTCGGTGAAATCGCCTATGAGGTAATGAGCTTGTCATATGATTTTAAATGAACAAATGATGAGCGAAAATTATGATATTTTATAGGATGAAAGTAGACATCATAAGCTTTAATTTGATAGTCATATGACTCAATTAGAGCTATACACAAAAAGATATGAATTTTTGAAGTTAGCCCAGAAAAACTGGAAAGTTTCTGAAACAACATGCAAAGTTTGAAATTCTGGGAATTTTGTGATTCCATTCAGCAAAATTCTATATTTTTTCTTGAAACTATACTCAATAAGGGTTCTATAGGCTTTGGAATCACTCTAATTTGATTTTTTTAGAATTAGTTATGATTTTTCAAAGTTTGGACAGAAATCTGCCAAAACTTTGTAAAAATCAGAATTTTGGAAAATTAAACAATTGATTAAAATATTATAATATAAATGATAAAAAAAAGCAAATCATCATCTTCCTCCCACCATTTCAGATGTGAGCAGCTGAACATAGAGAGAGTTTAGAGAGAGAAGGAAAGGAGAAAACTCACGAGATAGGTCGATTTCTTTGGTGAATTCGTACCTAACGTGTATAATCCTTCTCCTAAGCTTATCTTCTATGTTGTTTGAGGTGTTTGAAGCAAGATTTTTGGAGTTGGGAAGGTTAGGGTTTCATCCAAGAAAATGAAAAGCCAGAGGGAGCTTGAGGTAAATTCCAAACTCTTGTATATTTACTATTCTGGCTGCTGAGGAAATTTAATCGGCGAAATTTCGTCGGATTGTCTTTGGTTCTAAACATGGAAAATGGGTTTGTGGGGCTGTTATGCTGCCCAAAATGATACTAAATGGTAGTTGTAACCTAATGAAATAGTCAATAAAGTGGTTAGAAGTAGAAAGAAACGTGTTTACGGAGCCGAAACCGAAAAACCCCAATTTTCCCCTTAAAACCTATATATTTCGGCTAGCATTGTAAATGGGTCTTAGAGTTGGATTTTCAATGATTTGATGATTCCATTGGATTCATTGGGTGAAAATAGGTGGGGTTACAGTTGGGCACTTTTTCAGAAAAGGCCGAAAAAGCATAATTACGAAAACGCCCCTGAAACCCTTAAAGTGGGGCTGTCAAGGGTAAATTTGTAATTTGACATTGAATTTGATAATTTTGAGTTCGGAAATGGATTCCTTGGGCGAAAATATGTCAGAATAGCCCATGCCAAAATTTCAAGAAAAGTACAGTTAGACCAGGTATGGCGGGGCCGGGTTGGGTCCCCGGGGGTATTTTAGTAAATTTTTAATATAGCCTCATATAACCCCCAGAAACACTATGGAAGTGTCTAAATAGTATATTTGACATTGTAGGATCAAATGTGAAGCTCCGAGTTGCTGGCACGCAAATCGAGAAGAAAAGACTGGAGATTGGGGACTTACCTTACTTGCATGTATTTGATATCTTTATTTGTGTAGTGATGTATGTGATTGCTTTATTTAATTGTGTAGAGCATATTTGAATAAATGAAGCTCTGTTTCTGTTTTGCTGTGGCCATAGTTTTGTTACATGAAACATTGAGCATGTAGAAATGTCATTATGGGGCATGCATCTAGATAAAGCTAACATATCATACACATAGCATCTATCATGCATGCATTATAGTATCTGTTTCCTACTGAGATTCTCTCGAATCTCACCCTCCCCTACCAACAATTTAGACAAGACAAGTGGCTCGTGGAGGGAGCGGCTATGACTCCTTCAAGATGAGAGTTGGTAGTTGGTTATCAATGAGTTGTGAAGACTGTATATGATTTGGTTGAATATATGGTTATGAATTTGAGATGAGATTGTGTAATCCCCATTTGAAAAATTGTAATAGGCAATTGTGCCCTATGTATCTTTAGCGAAGGTATGTACCCGGAATTGCCGGGATGATTATGTTGTGCACTCTAATATTTATATGAATATGATTTATCTTCGCGTAGTAATTATATTCGAAATGTGAATATGAGACCAAGTTAATTAGATTTTAAAAGGTATTTTTTGAAAACCATATCTTAAGGATGAGATTTTAAATGAGTTTTGATTATTATTAGTCTCTATTTCATTTTAATCGCGTATTTCGGATATAATTACGGAGGGGGTTACATCACCAACTCCAATGTAAGTGCCTCTGACACTTCTGGCCCATCTCTGGGCAAATCGTGTTGATTAATAAAGCACATTTATAAACATTGGCATCCACACAATCATATAACTATGGCATAATGTATGAAGGATAATGTCCCTATCTCAACGCTTTATAATCCTCTGTTTAATGGTGTCCCGTAACGCGTGTTGTTCCGACTTTCGACTCGGTCCTAAAATATTAAATGTACCAGAAATAGGTCATAACGTATCCAATTATTATTTTAGACTCTTCCATAATGTTTATTGTGATTATATTAGTCTATGATGAAAATTTACTAAAAGGCCCCCGGGATCCCGGCTCGACCCGGCCCTGCCATACCTGACCCGAAAGCACGTTTTCCTCAAATTTTGACCAAAGCTATTTTGACTTATTTTCACCCAAGGAATTCAGTTCAGGGCTCAAAATTACCAAATTCACTATCAAATTACGAAAATACCTTTGACAACCTCTATTTAGTGATTTAGTGGCGTTTTCGTAATTATGTTTTTTCGGCCTCTACTGAAAAAGTGCCCAACTGTAACCCCACCTATTTTTGCCCACTAAATCCAATGAAACCATTTATTTCATGAAAATCCAACTCCTACTATTAGTTCTGGTCCTGACCAAAATATTAGGGGAAAATGGGAAAAAATGAGGTTTTGTGTTTTAGCTCCCACAACTTATACTTTTCCACTTCTAATCCTTAATTATGTAACACCCCAAATTTTATATTCACCAAATATATTGTAATTATTTGGGAAATTCAATAAAATGGTGAATATTCATGAATTTGGAATTTATGAATTTATAAATGTTCAATTTCATGGGAAATTGGGCAAAAATAATTATGGAATTAATTTGGGTAATTTAAAAAGCCCAATATTAAGGTCCAAAAATGAAGTAATATTAGAGAAAATATTTGGTCCAAAAATAGATGAAAATTGGTGAAAGAAAAATAAGAGAAGAAATTGAATTAGAAAGGTAATGGCAAAATCGTAATTTTGCCAAAATAGCACAAAATAAATCATTTTTCAATTAATTGAAGTTAATTTCAATTAATTAAGGAAAATAAAGGTTAAAAATATATTTAGAATATTTTGGTCAATTTAATATGAATTTATGGAAAATTTGAGCAAAAAGTGCAATTTTGACCAAAATTGAGACTTTACGTGTATACGCAACCGAAACAAGTTGTGAAGCCAATTGAGACCATAGGGAGGGACCCCTAGGTGTCTCCTACATGTGGAATAAATAAGGAAATATTGATTGGACTTAATGAGCATGGTTATATGTACATAAGGATTTATGTACATAAGTTCATTTTTGAAATTTTGGAAAATAAAACAAATAAATAAAATATTGTAAAACATATGATAAATAAATATATCATCATCCTCTTCAGCCATTTTCGTGCTCAGCAACCTGAACCATAGAGAGAGAAGGTTGAGAGAGTTTAGAGAGAGAAAAAGAAGAAAAATCACAAGGTAAGCCGATTTCTCCGACGATTTCGCTCCTAACGCGTATATCTCCGACTCTAAGCTACTCCTCTTTGTTCTTTAGGGTTTGGAGGCTCAAAAATCTGTTCTCCAAAGGTTAGGGTTTCAGCCATTTTTGGGAAAAGCTTGTTGGAGCTTGAGGTAACTTCCAAACCTTCGTATATTAACTATTCTGGCTGCTGTGGGCAATTTAATCGGTGAAATTTCGCCGGATTGCCATTGGTTTTAAATTTTGGAAAAGTGTATATCTAAGGGTTATGCTGCCCAATTTTAGTTCAAATGGTTGTTATAACTCAATTAGATGGTTAATAAAGTGGTTAGGAGTAGAAAGGAACGTGTTTACGGAGCCGAAATCGTAAAACCCCGATTTTTCCCGGAGAACACAATTATTTCGGCCAGGGATGTTTGAGGGCCTTAAAGTTGGATTTTCAATGATTTTATGGTTCCATTGGATTCAGTGGGCGAAAATAGGTGGGGTTACAGTTGGGCACTTTTTCAGAAAAGGCTGAGAAAGCATAATTACGGAAATGCCCCTAAAACCCTAAAAGTAGGGCTGCCAAGGGCAATTTCGTAATTTGACATTGAATTTGATAGTTTTGAGTCCGGAAATGGATTCCTTGGACAAAAAATACGTCAGGATAGCCCTAGTCAAAAATTTGGAAAAATGTGCCATCGGGCCGAGTACGGCGGGGCCGGGGGCATTTTGGTAAATTTTCATTATAGGCTAATATAACCACAAGAAACACTATGGAAGTGTCTAAAATGATACTTGGATAGGTTATGACCTATTTCTTGTATGTTTGACGTTTTAGGACCGAGTTGGACGCCTATAGTTGACACGTTTTACGAGGCAAACCCTTTGAGACAGGAAAGAGATTAAGGTAGGGACTACTATCTCTCATATACTATGTGACTATTTGAATGATGCATGTTACTGTATTTATTGATCTGAACACGTGCTGGAGGCACATTACCTAGTTGTGGTCTAGGACCTAGCTGAGGTACACTGGTCTTACCTAGCTGTAGTCAAGGACTCAGCTGAGGTACATGCAGGGGTTTCAACGGGTAGTTGGCCCTGAATTTTGTGTACACACACGGATGATATGAATTTTCATTTTACTTGATACGGTGTATTGCATATTTAATTTTCACATTTTATATGTTGATCGTATGTTTCTACTGAGATTCCTTGGAATCTCACCCCTTTTTTCTAATCCAAATGTCTCAGCGGGTGCCAGCGGTTCAAAAGGCAAGGACATAGTTCCGGGAAACTGACGGGCATGTTTCTCGAGACACAGTTGGTGGTTACATTTAGCCTGTACTTGGAATATTTTGGGATGTTCTGTATATATTTGTAATTATTAGTGAATTTTGGCTCTGGTAATGTCTGTCTGTAAACAAATACTTATTATCAGTATAACTGTACTTTTCTGTTTGCCTATGGAACTTGTTCATTATTGCCCTGCGCATATCAAAATGGAAACGGGTGTTGACAAATTAACTCATCTAAACACTTCATAATCATGATGTAAAGGATTTTGGGCAGCATAACCCCTTAGGGTTATGGCTTTTCTAATTTTACAACTCAACCCAAAAATCACAAAACCAAACAACATTTACCAACAACAACTTCAATACACTAAGAAGTTAGGATTTTGGAGATTACCTCTTGATCCTTGGTGTTTCTCTCTCTATAACGTCCTCTCTCTCTCCCCTCAACCTTGAAGATTAGCTTGCTAAACCATGATTTCTATAAAGAATAAGAGATTAGAGGATGACTACACAAAATAAGAAGCTTAAATCACTTTGGAACACAAGTTCTTAACTTGATTTTCTTCCTCTTTCTCTCTAGCTCTCAGTTTCCCAAGCGCTCTCTCTCTCTCTCTGTGTTTTTCTTTGGTGTTGTATGAAATATGGCTTGAAAGAGGAAGGAGAATGTTTTTATTAATTTTGGTCATCTTTCTTCTTAGCCATAGATCTAATCAAGGGTTGACATTTCAACACCTATCATGCACACCATCCCCCTCCCATACCTTCTCCACTTTATGCCACACTCGCTCATCATTTGAGTTTTCTTGCCTCTTAGCCCTTGATCTCATCAAGGGACCATAATGTGGCACTTGTCACAAGCACATATTTACCAAGAATAATTCAATTATGCATTTTCCTTTATTTTTCTTGATTAATTGGAATTAACTCAAATTAATTGAAAAATAATTAATCTTGGGCTAAATTGGCAAAATTATGATTTTGCTATCCCCTTTGTAATTTAATTCAATTTTGAATTAATTTGACAGTTTCCTTATGAATATGAATATTTCAAAATTCACAAGATCCAAATTCATGAATATTCACCATTATATTGAATTATTCAAATAATTATAATATATTTTTTGTGAATAAAATTTGGGGTGTTACAGTAGCACCTTCTAAGCCTTTGTTTATAGAGGTTACTGGACGGTAGAGGTTTTGAGGAGTTAAAAGATGTTGCTGGATATAGATAGCATTTTTAACTTTTTATCCTCCCCAAATTGCCAAATGGCCGTCGGAGATGCTTTGCGATAGGGTTCGTCCAAGCAAAAAAAAAAAAAAAAGAACGAATGGAGATGGTGAGCAACAGGTAACAGAGTTATTGATGATTTGTTAAAAATGTCCAGCTGTCATTTTCTTATTGGTGAACTGAAGGAATTGGGTATAAAGTACTGGATATAAGTTTTGTCCTTAAAGATAACCCCTTCTACTAGTTTTATTCATTACTTATTTACATGCAGCTGAAATTTTAGGGGTTATTTATATAGGTCTCAATGTTTAAGGGGCTTATATGGACACAAAAATAAAGTTTGAAGGATATTCTTTTTTAGTTCTTTTTATAAGTGACTTATAATGTATTTCATCAAAACCACAAGAAAACTTTAATTAAATATTTAATATAAAGTTAAGGTCCAATTTTCCCCCAAAGCAACCATCCAAAAGCGCTGAATATTTAGAAGTTTTTCAAGGAGTAATTTCGCTTTGGAAATAACCAAAACATTTGTCCCTTACTATTTAAAATTTTAATGGTTAATGTCAATTTCTTAACAATTAACTTTAGTTTTTTAATAGTTACAGCAAATTTGCTCCATTTTTAATAGTTTATATTGAAATTGCTCTTTGAAAAACTTATGGATACCAACGCTCTTGAGTGGTCACTTCTGGAACAAAATTGCACTTTAACCCTTTAATATATACGCTTACTTTCAAGAGTATAAAGTTTATAAAATAATAAATGAAAAGTGAAATTGTACATTCATATAAAAAATTTAATTATATAATTTATAGATATGATAAAAAAAATTTCCTACTTATAAATAAAACAAGAGAAGTATGTAATTGAAGGTTCAGGTTATCTGTTCAAACTTAAAAGTTTATGGGGTTCGTTTTATTAAAATTGTAGGAGTTAAGGCATTTGTATCCAGTTCAAAATTTAAGAGAGTTGGTGTAATTTAGCCAAAAATTAAAATCACTATCATCTTTAAGGAAATAATAATTTTTAATGTTTTCCATAACAACTCTTGTATAATAAAGTGATAACTTCCTTGAGACGACACAGCAGTGATCTTGTGAAATTCGGCAGAAGCTGATTATTAGAAATAATCATGAATCGTGAATTCTAAGATATTTTAACCTGTTTTATTAAAAAGATATTTTAACTTGAATTTTACATGACCTATAGTCATTGAATGTAATTTTCTCCATAAATTAAGATAAGGAGTAATAATTTATGTATGGAATGCTTGGGGGAGACGAGAACGAATAATATGTTATTAAATTGAAAGTAGCTATACCTAACACGCAATATAATTTGGTAATTGAAAGTTTTGACCATATTAGTTGAAAATATATGGTCAGGTCCATGTTGGAGCACAAAAGTGAATAATTTGTTGAATGACATTATACAATATTTCAGTTTGTTCCTTAATTTTTAAATTATCTTTTCAATTTTAGTCAAATTAAATTTAATATGTTGGATTTTGTAAATATTTTCTGAACATTTAAAATTTTAATATTGACATTTTTTGTTAATAATATTAAATTAAAGGATTGAAAGACGCTGTATAAAATTAAGTGTTTAAAATGAAATCTTATATGAAAAAGCATCAAGTTAAAGAAATACTTTTTCCAATCCAAAAAAAATAAAAAGGTTAAGGTCAGGTATAAATTTTCGTTACTAGTCTTTAGCATCAACTTAGAAATAACAACAACAACACTTTATAAAAAAAAAAAATAATATCAAAAATAATTATTATTAATTACTTTTTTAATAATCCTGAAGCATGATGGTAAATATTCCATCTGATTCAAATATAAGGTTAGAATAACTGATTTATTTTTATTAGAAAATCAGTTAAAATTAATTAAAAATAATAAATATGTAAGTTATGTATACTTTTTTTTTATAAAAAAATACATCATTATTTATAAAAAGAATAGATGAGAGAGATAATAAATAGTAAAAGAGATGAAGAAAAAGTAACGGGAAAGAGTGCGGTAAAGTTGGGAAAAACTCATTAAATAGTCAAATAAGTCTAAACTTTAATTTAAATAAAAGAAATAAAATAACCATTGATCCTTCAAATTTACCATCATTTTGTCTTTGATCCCTAACTTTCAAATTTTGGGTTTTGGCCTCCAAAAGGTGAATCGGTCCAAATTTTTTTCAGTTATAAGAACCATGTTATAAAAAGAATGAAGCCTAAGGATTAAAACTTGTAGTTTGATATGAGCACTATATAAAAAAGGGAGAATTATTAAAAAATATTTTATTGATAATTTAATTGTTAAATGGGATCTTAGAAGATATTTATATACTGAGGGAAGATATTGTGCACATGAGGGAAGATTTTGTGTAAACAGGGGAAGATTTTTACATACGTATAGGAAAGATATTTTGCACAGAGGGAAAGATATTCTACATATAAAGATCCTATTTGATAAATAAGTTGTCCATGAAGTATTTTTTCACAATTTTCCCCATAAAAAATCAGACCCTTCACACACGAAAAAGTATTAGATGGTTGATGATCAATTAATGGAATTTCACCAAACTTTCAAATATGAATTTATTGTTCTCGTTGAAAATTTTTCATATACCTGCCAGGTCCGTAACTTTTGAGTCTTTTGCGCCCAGACTCATGAATAAATTTCTTTATTTAGAGTTTCTCACCGGTACCACTTACTATAACTATTATTCCTTTCTAAAACAATACTCTCCAGCTTTTTTTATTAAGCAACAATAATCTTAATTACGTAAAATAAACTGATAGTTAAAATTAATTGAAAATAATAAACGTGTAAAAGATAGATTTTTCTTCAAATATATATACCCTTATTTATGAAGATTATGAGTGAGAAAGGGAATAAGTAGGAAAAAAGATGGGAAACAATGAGTGGAAAAAAGAGATAAAAGAGACATGCAATTAATTGAGGGAAAATGAAAAAATTGACTAAATGTTTAGACAAAGCAAAATTGTTGTTTATATATAGAACTAACTCTATGAGAGAGAAAATTATTTATAAATTAGAAGTGGAGTGAATATATTATCATGTTGAAGTAATGCATATGGATAAAGAAAGTTACCATCAAGATAGTTTGAATGTTAACAAAACTGTTGCCTATATTTAATTTAGGGCTCGGGTTAATGGTTTATTTTGTCCCAGAAGTTGTAGGTGGAGCAATTTTACCCTGGTTATTATCCTAATTAAGTTTGACTGTTAGTTGATCAAATTTGTTAAACTAGCAGTCTATGTGTCACCCACGTCATTTTTGTTTTGATTTTTGGTGCAAATTTGCTGCAAAAGTTCATATTTAAGAGCAATGCTGCTCAAAAGTTTTTAAATCAAAGGAATGTCGCTTTGACAGTTATCTAGGTTAAGTTTGACTGTTAGTTAATTAAATATGTTGAGCTAGCAGTGTGAACAACATTGTTGAAGAAGAAGTTACATATGGAGGAGGAGCTCACACTCGCCAAAGAGCAATTAGGAAAAAGACTTAATCATTAGGTGCATAACACACTAAGGGTGATTGCCGAGAACAAGGCCATCGAAAACTCTTTGTCACAGTAGGCCCGTAGCCCAATGATGCTAAGATAGGCAAGTACCTATTTGATTTTCTCTCCATCGCATAAGTGTGCGTTTGGAATAGCTTATATCTGGGATATAAGTCCTTATTACGAAAATCAAGATAAAAATCCTCTCACATACTTACCTTATATACCGTGAATCATGAATTATAAACATTTATTGCCCAAAAATAAGCTATTCCAAAAGAGCACTAAGATGTTTTTACCTCTTTGATTTTTAATTTTTTTTACTTATTTTTAAATCTAACTTTGAAAAATTGAAAGGGATGATATATGGATTTACCAAATAAGAATATTTGGCAACTAAGGGGTAAACTTAACCTAGATAACATTTAAAGTGAAATTGCTATGATTTGAAAACTTTTAAAGCAATATTGCCCTTGAGTAAAAAATTCCGGGGCAAATTTGCACATAAACCCAAAATAAAAATGACGTGGATGACATATAAACTACCAGCTCAGCATATTTGGTCAACTAATGATCAAACTTAATTAGGATAATGACTAAGAAAAAATTGCTACGATTTAAAAACTTGACATTACACTTCAAAATACTTTCATGACAAAATTACTTCATCATAACAACTTCTAAAACAAAACAAAAACCCTTAACCCTTGAGACAATTTTTACTCTAAAACTTCAAAGTCTCCGTAATAATAATTGAAAAAAAGGATAAAGTTGTATATTTACGTAAAAAAACTTAAGGGAAAATCCCATATAAATACCTTTTGAAATAACAAAACCCCCAAAAGTCTATTATAACATGATAAAGACAGAAAGGTGCTGAGGGACCTTTCAGGGATAATGAAGTGTTGTGTAAAATACCAAAATGCCCTTTTTTACATTTGTTTGACATATGAGGTGGCTGCTGTGGACAAAAGCTAAAGAAAAAAAAACACAGTCGAAGGTGTGTGTGCAGCATCGTTGAAGGTGAAGAGTGAGGAGTCAATTAAGGTTGAATCGGACAAGTGTAAGTAATTTTCTGAGAAACATAATCTTTTTTAGATGAATCGAACTATATCCATCTTATCATCATTGTTCATTTTGGTGTTTATTCGGTGCGGTTCGTTGGGTTAGAAAAGTGCATGAACAGTAAAAAGATGGGCAATAACGTTGTGTAAGGAAGCTAACTTATTTGGGGTTGTCAATGAGGGGTATGGAGTGACAATGTTACTGGGATTGTAGATTATTTATGGCAGTTTTGGTTGTGGGTAAGTGGGTTTATAGGTTGAGTGGGATTAAAGGTTCGGACTTGACGTACCTATAGCGGCATCGAATGACAATGGTGCTGGGATTGTGGGTTATTTATGTCTTGGGTCTTGTTAGCTGTGAGAGGGAGCATAATGAAGAGGTTATTGATTTGAAATAGGTAGCATTGAATTGATATAATGACTGACCGTTGAGTAGGTGCAAGTGAAATGAATGATCTGTAATGAAATAAGCATATCTGTACGTGCATGGTAGTTGCTGTCATTACCACATCTGGTTTGTTGTCAATGTCATTACAGGATTTGTCATTACCATTACTAAACTTGTCATTAGCGTTAACAATAATAGTGAAGGCAATAACTCATTTTGTCAGGCAATAACTCGCATAACTTAATAGATGACAAGGAAATAGTGTTGCTCAATCGTTTGGCACATGTTGTTGTAAGTTAGTGATTCTTGTCAAATCCATTACAGACTTTGTCAACACCTTTACCATTGTTGTGAATCCCAAAACAAATTCTGTTAAGAGCAGCAGTAAGTTAGTGAATGCCATATATATTGAGAAATGTATGATGTCATGACATGGGTGTGGAGTTGGAGGTTAAATAGTTAGTAAAGGCTTAACATTGTTATTAATTGGGAATAAAGTGATATTATCAAACATATAGATGAAGTAGTCAATGGTCGAAGAAGGTGTGTTGAGGAGAATTTTTGTAGTGATGAATTTTCGTTGGTATGAGACTAACAATGTCATGAAATGTGAAATCTGAATTTTTTCTTGCAGGTTATCATGCAAGATGATATCAAATATTCAAGCAACACCTTCTTTAAAGTCACTGATATGTTTTTTCCACATTAGGGGGGAGTTTGTAAGTAATGTTGAAGGTAAAGATAAATATAGTGGTGGGAGAGTGAGGGTAAAATCAATGAAGGAGGGGATGAGAATTGAAGAATTGAGGGTAATGATAGGAGAATGGTTTGGTGTATATGGGCATAGGTGCGACATTAAATACACTTTAAGGTTTGATGAAAAGATATTAGTAGATCTCATTGATGATTCTGAAATGGAAAATCTGTTTTATTATAATGATAGCAGTGCACATGTGTATGTAGCATGCAAAAGAAGTGATAATGAAGAAAGGGCCATAGATGATATAGAAAGGCAAGTGTTAGTTATTTTGGTTACATAAAAAGTTATTTGGTATAGTGTTATTAGTAATATGTATTCACAACACTTGTTAATATCCATTCAGGGTTGATGAATTATTGGGAGCTGCGGAGTAAATGCCGTACATTGATGAGGATGTGTGTTATGGATTGTGTCAACACCCGTTTCCATTTCTATATACACAGAGTAATAGAGACCAAGTTCCACAAGCATACAGAAAAGTACATATATACTGATAAAAGTATTTGTTTACAGTCCAAAATCAACCCTACAGAATGCGATAATATACACCACTATTACAAAATATCCAAAAGTATTTTAGACATAGACTATCTATAACCACGAACTTTGTATTTTCCTCGAGGCACATGCCAGTCACTTCCCTTGGTCCACATTCTTGCCTTTTGATCCACTGGCGCCCGCTGAGATGTTTGGTTTAGAAAAAGGGGTGAGATTCTGAAGAATCTCAGTAGAAACATGCTATCGTTCATAGAAAATGCGAAAAGTAAATATGATATATGCCATGTATGCACCAATTAATGAACAATATAAACATATCATATGCATATATACATGAGTAGGGCCCCGCCCCACTAATCTGCACCGGTTGGTCTTCCGCCAACTCCAATGTAAGTGCCTCTAGCACTACTGGCCCCTATCTGGGCAAAACATGTTGATTAATAAAGCGCATTTACAAACATTGGCATTCACACAATCATATAACTATGACATAATGTATGAAGGATAATGTCCTTACCTCGAAGTTCTATCGACCCCTTTCTGTGTGCCTTGTAAATCGTGTCGACTTTCGGCTCCCGATTCGATCCTAAAATATTAAATGTACAAGAAATAGGTTATAACCTATCCAAGTATCATTTTAGACTCTTCCATAGTGTTTCTTGTGGTTATATTAGCCTATGGTGAAAATTTACCAAAATGCCCCCGGGACCCCGGCTCGGCCCCGCCGTACCTGGCCCGATGGCACGTTTTTCCAAAATTTTGACTAGGGCTATCCTGACGTATTTTTGTCCAAGGAATCCATTTCTGGACTCAAAATTACCAAATTCAATGTCAAATTACGAAATTGCCCTTGGCAGCCCTACTTTTAGGGTTTTAGGGGCGTTTCCGTAATTATGCTTTCTCAGCCTTTTCTGAAAAAGTGCCCAACTGTAACCCCACCTAATTTTCGCCCCTAAACTCAATGGAACCATCAAATCATTGAAAATCCAACTCCTACCCCTAGATCTGGCCCTGACCGAAATTATGGAGTCCTCCGGGCAAAATCGATGTTTTGTGATTTCGGCTCCGTAAACGCGTTCCTTTCTACTCCCAACCACTTTATTAACCATCTAATTGAGTTATATCAACCATTTGAACTAAAATTGGGCAGCATAACCCTTATATACACACGTTTCCAAAATTTAAAACCAATGGCAATCCGGCGAAATTTCACCGATTAAATTGCCCACAGCAACCAGAATAGTTAATATACGAAGGTTTGGAAGTTACCTCAAGCTCCCACAAGCTTTTCCCAAAAACGGCTGAAAACCCTAACTTTTAGAACACCAAATTTGAGCTTTCCAAACCTTAAAGAACAAATAGGAGTAGCTTAGGATCGGAGATATACGCGTTAGGAGCGAAATCGTCGGAGAAATCGGCTTACCTTGTGATTTTTCTTCTTCTCTCTCTCTCTAAAACTTGAACCTCTCTCTCTCACGTTCAGGTCTGTGCTGTGCGTGAAAATGGGCTGAAGATGAAGATGCAACATATGTTTTATTATATATATATAAGATTATACTTTAATTATTTAACCATTTCCAAAACTTTCAAAAATCACTTTTATGTAAATAAACCCTATGTATGTGTAACCAAGCTCATTAATCCCAACCAATATTTTCTTCCTCTTGCAACATGTAGGAGACACCTAGGGGTCCCTCCCTTTGGTCTCAATTGGCTACACAACTTGTTCCGGTTACGTATACACGTAAAGTCTCAATTTTGGTCAAAATTGCACTTTTTGCTCAAATTTTCCATAAATTCATATTAAATTGACCAAAATATTCTAAATATATTTTTAACCTTTATTTTCCTTAATTAATTGAAATTAACTTCAATTAATTGAAAAATAATTTATTTTGTGCTATTTTGGCAAAATTACGATTTTGCCATTACCTTTCTAATCTAATTTCTTTTCTTATTTTTCTTTGGCCAATTTCCATATATTTTTGGACCAAATATTTTCTCTAATATTCCTTCATTTTTGGACCTTAATATTGGGCTTTTTAAATTACCCAAATTAATTCCATAATTATTTTTGCCCAATTTCCCATGAAATTGAACATTTATAAATTCATAAATTCCAAATTCATGAATATTCACCATTTTATTGAATTTCTCAAATATTTACAATAATTTTGGTGAATATAAATTTTGGGGTGTTACAGATTGAATGATGAATCTGTACAAAATGAGTGCAATGCAAAACCTCTTCTTAGCCTTCTTAGCCTTCCATGTGGAGTTAAGAGCGCCCCAACACCAATACCAGAGATGAGCTATAAGAAGTGGAAGGATTTGTTGGTAGGAGTAAATCAAATGTTTGCACATGCGGATAATTTCAAGAAGGTGCTGCACAAGTTCAGTATTGCGCACAAATTTGAGTACACATATGTGAAGAATTGTAAAGATTGTGTGTACGTTAAATGTAAGGTTGAAGATTGTCCATGGAGAATAATTGTGAGGGCAATTGGGAAGAGCACTCGTTTCGTACGTGTGATGAGATACACCAAAGAACATGTTCATACAGCCCAACACAATCTTGATGTGACACATGCTCGAAGTGCTAGCTTGACATCATCAATTATCATTGATGAGCTTAGAAATAACAAAGACAAGCGTGCAAATGAAATAAGGAAGAGTTGGGCTAGAGATTATGGAGTGTAATTGACATATAAGCAAGTATATAGGGCAAAGGAAAAGGCTATGGAGGAAATTCTTAGTAGACCTGAACAGACATACATGTTTATACCATGGATATGTGATCAGTTAAAGCAAAGTGATGACAAGACAGTGGCTGAATGGGTCGCTAGTGGGAGGAACACCTTTGAGCATGTATTTATAGCCTATGGTTGTTGTATAGAGGGGTTCATTGCTGGTGCTAGACCTATATTGTACATAGATGGATCCCATTTAAGTGGGCCATACAAGGGAATTCTATTGTCAGCTTTAGCATTTGATGCAGACAATGAATTGTTGCCATTTGCCATCGCTATAGTGAAAGGACAGACAATTGAAGACTGGAGTTGGTTCCTTGACATGAT
Source organism: Inga leiocalycina (assembly GCA_963242795.1). Taxonomy (NCBI): domain Eukaryota; kingdom Viridiplantae; phylum Streptophyta; class Magnoliopsida; order Fabales; family Fabaceae; genus Inga; species Inga leiocalycina. The sequence continues at coordinate 52,035,583 of OY725330.1, read as the reverse complement.
TAAGAAGATATTAGGTTCGTTACATATCACAATTGTATCAGACCGACACAATGCGATAATCGCTGCTGTGCGAGGAGTTTTCAGAGGTGAGAGGCATGCATATTGTTACAGGCACATTAAGGAAAACTTCAGCACCCAAGTCCTTAAGTTGAATAGAGGAAAGAGGAAGATAGGGGGCAAAGAAGGCAAAATGCACTATAATTGCTTGATGCAATTGCATATGCAAGGCTTGAAAGCGACTTTGAGACTGCAATGGAACACATGAGGCTTTTCAATAAGGAACTATATGAGTGGTTGATCAACCATGGTGATATTGAAAGGTGGGCCATGAGTAAGTTCCTTTTTAAACGTTGGGATAAAATAATGACAAACCTTGCTGAGTCATTCAATGCTTGGATGGTAAAGGAGAGACGTCATAATGTTGACCAACTTATCGACGAGCATCGTGACAAAGTAGCGAAAAAGATGTATGTAGCAAGCTTGGGAATAAGTAAATGGAAAAATGGTGTTGGGCCAAACATAGAACAACAAGTGAAGGAAAATGTTAAAAGGGCTGAATACATGGATATGGAAGTATATGGAGGTGGTAGGGTGAAAGTCCATACACCAAGTGGATCACTAAAGGTTGAGCTGGCATTAAACGAGTGCACATGTAGAGGATGGCAAATGTCAGGTATTCCTTGTCCTCACGCTTGTGCTGCCATAAAGGGAGTTCATGGAAATGTGTACAATTATGTTGATGAGTGGTCAAGAGTACATGTCAACAAAAGATATATAGCAGAACAATGATCCCAGTCGTCACAATAGACATGCCAAATTTAAATGACTACCGGGTAGATAATATAGCAACTAAATAGTTCCTTGCACCACCTAAGACTAGTCGACCTCCCGGTAGGCCAAGATTTGTAAGGAAAGAGTCACAGTTCCAAAACAAGAAAGTATACCATTGCAGCTCATGCCATAAAGCAGGGCACTCTAGAATAACGTGCAAGAATCCTAACCCAACTTAATCCTGGGTGTGTAGACCTGGGAGTAGCTATTTTGCAAGTCAGCTTTTGTTTTATGTATAATGACTTGGATCCCTTCACATATTTTGGTTGGAAGGGGTATGGCATATATGATTTCCTTTATGTAAGTACTGTTTTTAGGTTAAAAAATAGGTTATACCATGGGAATGACAAGAAAACATTAGGTGCTGGTGGAATCGTAATGTTCACTTGTCATTGGACAATGTATATGGTAGTTGCTGTCATGAAGAATCTGGTATTTTGTAAATTCCATTACTGGACTTGTAATTCCCATTACTACTCTTGTTAATGATGACAACTTATTGTAATTACAGTATACATGAAGGGACACCTTATTTTGGGTTAATGACTTCTATGCATTGGGTGTAGGTGGAATTAATAATGTTAGAATTTTTTTTTCACAATGCATATTGTACTTGCTGTCAGTCAGAATCTGGTGTTTTGTAAATTCCATTACTGAACTTGTCATTTCCATTGAACCAGTTGTTAATGATGATAGCTTATTGTAACTACATTTTACATGAACGAACACCATCTTATTGGGTTAATGAGTTCTATGCATTGGGTATTAGTGGAATTAGTAATGTTATAATTTTTTTTCACAATGCATATGGTACTTGCTGTAAGTTAGAATATGATATTTTGTAAATTCCGTTACTGAACTTGTCATTTCCATTGAAACAGTTGTTAATGATGGCAGCTTATTGTAACTACATTTTTCATGAACGGACACCATCTTATTTGGTTAATGACTTCTATGTAATGGGTGTAGGTGTAATGCGTAATGTTAAATTGTCATTTAGACCCTTTACTTACGAGTTGTCATAATCATTTGTGGTTTTTGTCAATGTCAGAACAGAACTTGTCATTCCCATTACCATTCTCGTCAATTACATTATAAAACTTGTTATTCCCATTATGAAATTTGTCAGCGGCCCCTTTTGGAAAAACACTTTTAGTGATATCTTGGTAAGCTTAACTTGTCATTCCCATTACCATTCTCGTCAATTCCATTGTTAAACTTGTTATTCCCATTATGAAACTTGTCAGGGCCCTCCCCTTTTAGGGAAACACTTTCAGTGATATCTTGGTAAGCCTAACTTGTCATTCCTATTACCATTCTCGTCAATTCCATTGTTAAACTTGTTATTCCCATTATGAAACTTGTTAGGGCCCTCCCCTTTTGGGGAAACACTTTCAGTGATTGCTTGGTAAGCCTAACTTGTCATTCCCATTATGAAACTTGTCAATTCCATTATCAAACTTGTTATTACCATTATGAAACTTGTCAGCGGCCCCCCTTTTGGGGAAACACTTTCAGTGATTGCTTGGTAAGCCTAACTTGTCATTCCCATTATGAAACTTATCAATTCCATTATCAAACTTGTTATTACCATTATAAAACTTGTCAGGGCCCTCCCCTTTTGGGGAAACACTTTCAGTGATTGCTTGGAAAGCCTAACTTGTCATTCCTATTATGAAACTTGTCAATTCCATTATCAAATTTGTTATTACCATTATGAAACTTGTCAGCGGCCCCCCTTTTGGGGAAACACTATAACACACAATATTTCTTCATTTTCCTGTTTCCTGTATAATAGAAGTGCATATTGGCATAGTATGGGAATATAGGGACTTGGAATTTAGTATATTCAAATACACAATAACATTACATGGAAAAGGACACTGCTATGAAGAGGTATACAAGATCATTTACAAAAATATCAACTTTACAATGTCACCCCAAAATGCAATGCTTGGTGACTAAGTTAGACAACGGGTGTTACTCTTTTCATAACAATGGTTATTTCAAAAATAAACAAGTGTTTATGGAAGAACAAAAAGTTACATGAAGAAAATAATTTTGTTAATCACTCATATCCTGTTGGTCAGCGTCATTTATGCAGCCAGCAATCTCAATGCATCCTCCCTCTTCCTATTCATTTCATGGTTAACCACCCACCACATAAGGTCTCACCTATATGCCCCAACCTCATCAGCACCGTAGTCGAAGGTTACACCTGGCTTCCAATTGTTCAGCCAAATTAGCACATGGACACCACAGTCACGCCTGAAAGACACATGTGACATGAAAACACTCACAAGGATGCCACAGTAACGCTAAACCATATTATAACCACAATGTCACTAGAACATACAAAAACACTCACAAGTTGTTCTGTTGTAGAATGGGTGCCCAAATAAAGTCTCCAAACGGCTTCTTCCCAGCATGCCCTGATTTCACAAGCGCGATGATAGCATGAAATCGATCCATCTGCATAAATAGGGTCAACCTTATTATATCCACATGATTAACTCAATAACAGAAAATTTGTCACACAATTTTCTTACAAGGATATTTAGAGCGGATTCTTGGGGATTTGTAAATGCACTTTGTTTCTTTCGCTGTTTACTCTTGCTGGTAAAAGTTAGTGGCCTCATTGAATCAAGCACGTAAAAGTTCATCATTTTTGGTTCAAGGGCTACACAGAACCAGTGTTTTGCAACCAACATGGGACCCAAAATCAGATCACACTCTGCAATATTGTAGCCAACTTGTTCAGGCAGTAGCTGGTCTTCCTATTCAGCAACTGACCATCCTATAGGTTTTCTGGCCAATAGTAACTGAATGAGGAATAAACTTGTTAGAGCCAATAGTAACTGAATGAGGAATAAGTAAAATTACAGCATGCTCACCATAAAATCCACGTTAAAAATATGTCGGCCCACTTGTCCTGCGCTTTTCATTTCTGCCATTAACATCTTACACACAAGAGACATTAATTGCATGTGCACTAGCGTGTATTAGATGCGTTACAGAAATTTTAAAAACAAATAAGCTATTATTTAACTTACACGGTTACTGATTTTGTTAAGTCCACCGAGTGTCCACAGCTGGTCCCTTGTAGTGTATTCATCACCAATGTCAACCAGCACCCTATAAAGGCTAAACACTATCATTATCCAATTACTGAATAATCAATTTACTGATTAGTAAAGTAAGAAGAACTTTAGTACTTACTCTTCACCCTCAGCAGCACTTGTTATTCGAGATATGACCTCAAAAAACTTATCCTTGTCATCTTTAGCCCTCTTCATCCGCTTAACTGGCTTTGTTAAAGTCCACGGGGACATGTTCTTAAGCATCCTTGGCCTCTTTGATCTCCTTGGCCCTTGTTCCTTTTGTCCAACCTCATCATCCCCGGATTGTTGTTGGTCAATGTTTGTAGGCTCTTGGTTTGGAGTCTCTTCATTAAATTCACAAATGTTTATGGGTGAGGCCAGTGATGTATCTATATTATCCTCGGCTTCATCATCAACACTATCGTCATTGTGATCCTGTCCCTCATCCTCCTCACCATGTACCCTATCACTTCCCTCATGTCTGTCCGGATTGTCGTCGTTTATTTCATCACAGTCAATAGGGTCATGAGCTTGCTGCTTGCGCCGGCTTTCAATCTGTAGTTATGCTTTAACCAACTCGTCTTCAACAGCAGCAACAAGTTTCTTGTGGTTGTCCTCAATAATCCCCATCAACCGTCCATGCAATGCCTTCAATTCCTGCAAAACACATTCACAAAAAGGGTCAAAGCCATTGGAAACTCGTGAAATTAATTTAACATAATGTGATGACATACAGGGTCTAAATAAGTGACTCGCTTCTTGTTGGGAAAGTCCTTCTCTTCATGCACTTTTGTTGCCTGCCTCATATATAGCAGCCTAATATCACTCCTGCGCTCTTTGTCGATCATCTCCTTGACCTCTCTTTCGTCCAAAACTTAATTGCAGACGTCGATACATGGCAAACATGTTTAGACAGAGGGAACTGCTCACCAAAAAATATCTATAACAAAAAAGACAAACATTTAACATTTCGCGGTTCGATAAAGGAAAAAGCAAACAAAAAACTGCTCATAGTACATACCAACAACATGTATAAACAGCCTCCCACATTGCAACTTCCCTTTTTGTTCACTCTAATTGTGTCAATGTAATCTGCCATCTCTTTGCGTAGGTCATTAACAATGTATGTGGCCCAGTCAAAGTTGGCAAATCCTTTCATGATATAGCACATGAGCTTAAGCAACTTGTCACTAATTGTGGAGCTTGCTGTGGGAGCTAAAAAAGTACCCAACGTATGTAACATGAATAAAAATTCAAACTTGTCATCAGCTTCCCCAAATGTTATGTCACTAAGTATGTTCTCATACTTGACCTTGCCATACTCAGCCTTCAATATCTTATACGTGTCATCTGTGTCACTGATGTCTACTCTAACCTCCTCCCCACTATTTGGGACCCCAAGGAATTCAGCAACATCTTTTGCTTCTATTTCAGCTGTCTTCCCCCTAATTCTAAATTGATTGGAGGGGGATCATACGCTCTCATTATAGCAACTAAAATTTCCCGGGGGAGCCTCATACATTCCACATCTAGTAGAGCTCCAAATCCTAATCTTTGTTCCTTAGCTTTTAAGTGTGGATTACAATTTACATGAGCAGCTAGCTTGGTGAATTGATTTAAGGAGCAACGGGAGTGAAAAGCAACTGGATAGTTCCTCTTCTGCTTGTCTGGCCTTCCTTGCTTGGCCCTATTATTATATTTTTTCCTCTCTTCCTCACTCATATTCCTCCAGGCCTTTGTTGACTCCCTAACCTTCTCATGAAAATTTAGGCCCTCCTTCCCCTTTTCAAACTCATGACGAAACAACATATAACCATTTTTTACATCTTTTGTCTGCATATCCACTTCACTTGTCATTGTATAAGACCCAATAAATTACAGCTACAATTTAACATAACAGTTTAATTCAACTGAACTGAATGAATCTGTTACAACTCAATGAATTTATGCATAACATTTTAGGCAATTATAACATGCAGAATCGAAAACCAATCTTGTTTCAGCAAACCAGTAGCTAAATCCGATTTGTAGCAAAAGAGAATACCAAAAAGACAACAGGTAATGAAACTATTGGGTCTACAATGATAATAAGTGTTAATTAGTCCAAATACCCAAAGGGAAATATCCAAATTTCAATGTGTTTCTGAATGAAATTTTCTTCTTTCAAACATTTTACAGCATTTTATTTCAATGAAATTCAACCATTTCTTACTAAAATAGGGGTGAAAAGTTTGCAACACCCAATTTCCTCACGCAACACACTTTAGACACAATGTATATATAATTCTTCAATTCCATATAACTCAACGTACCTGACTATATAAACTATACAAATAGTGAGCATTTTTACCATTTTCAACTTTCAAACATCAATCCAACCAGCATTCATCTTCATATATTCATAAAAGTTTCGTTATCATAATCAATGCTATCAAGTTTGGGCTCTTACCATTTTACCCCACATGACTTTGCAAATTGGGCCCTTCTTTTTGATTCATGCACACAAGTATCAGTCTCCATTCAATATATCAGCAAAAGAAGAAAGCAACTTTTCATGTGACGAAAATAAAAGATATATACAGCATTGTTCTCTTTGCAAATTATACTTATATCTAATACTTCAGTAACTCATTGCATGAGTATTTATCGCAAAATGCAGAGAGGTGAGTAATTCAGATGGCAGAACCACTATTAACACATGAACATTTTCAATCTCAAGCCAACATCGCATAATACAGGCAGGAAATGAAAAAATGGCTTACTTGTCTACATCTTCGAGAAGCAATTTCAACGGAAAAAAATGCCAACAATTGGCATCAATGACACAATTCTATCTCAAGCCAGCATCGCAGAATTAGTGGAAGCAGATGATGTTTTTAATGTATGACTTGAATCCAATAAGCCAAGGAAACCGAACTCAGAACACGCACATTGACCACGAGAGAGTAGTTCAAAAGCAAGTTCAACCATTACAAGAGAAGTAGCAATAAATCACAAGCACATTATAGTGGAAAAACCACAAGCACAAGCACAATCGACAAACAAAGAAAGCCTTTTTTTTACCAGGTAAATCATGGTATAGATTCAAATCTTACCTGAATGAAGGATCAACTGACCGGGTAGGCGGCGAAGGAGACGACGCTCAACAACAGATAGTCGCACGAATGAGATGAGGGAAAGGGATTTAGAGGGGGAGAACTGGATAAAAAAATAGATTGGATAGGGATTGCCACTTACACGCACCAACCAACATACTGATTTGACACTTGAAAGGTATACTGTATTAAGAGAATGCAACATACCAGCAAAGATATTATTCATTGATAAGCATTGTTGAAGCAATCAAGCAATAATATACATCCTAAAATGCAAGCTAATTGTTTACGCTAACTGAAAGCATGTCAAATATGTACTTTTTCTTTTTCAGTACGCAAGGTTCTGGCTTGAGACCTTTCACACAAGCCTGGATAACCTCAACTAGCCTTACAATTAGTTCATCATTCAGTAGCATTGCAGGTTAATATGACAAAGTACGTAAGGTTCACCGGAGAAGGAAAAAAGGCAGGTTAATATGACAAAGTAGCATTACACTCACCCTTTGCGCAAATATGCCTTGGCTAGTTCATCATTCAAGTCAATTGCCTTGTTCTATCAGCAACATCTTTTGCTCAACTTATTTACAATTACTTGCAATAATACATAAATCTTATCCAATTCAAGCATACAATAAACAAGAGAGCTTGTAAATACAAACGCACCCAAAAGGCTAAACCAACACACAAAAGCTCAGTCATTCAAAGACACACGTGCACAGTAAAATAGGGTAACGAATAGACTGAAATTCAAAGCATCACTGAAGAGAGAGAACCATACTTAGCACCCACTATATCATAACTTATCAAGGAAAATACATAATCTTCTAGGAGAACCAACTACCTTAAACAAATTTCCTCTCTCAACTATAAAAAAAAACGAATACAAGCACAAGCGTATCCCCTTAATAGATCTCCCACATAAAAGAAAATTCCATGTTCATTATTCTTGCCCTCTTACCTGATTCTCTCTCAAGCGTAATTTGATTTCCTAATCAAGTTTTAATTGCTTCCGCCATAAAAGGAGAATTAAAAACCTTGATCACAGAAATGGATCAGCAACAACGTCCAATCACGCCGAGAAGGAAGCTCGGTTTCAAAGATTCCCTTTTTCGCTCACACCAACATTTGCACAAGAGAATCGAACACAAGCATTTGGAATCGAACATAAGCATGAGGAGGAGGAGAAATCAAACATAAACCTTAAACGGACAAACCAATGACTGAACATTCCCTCACCCACATCGACGTCGCCGGCAGCACAAGAGAATGGCACACACAGGGATTTCCGATTTGGGGACGGCGACACGCTAGGGCTCCACCAGTGTGTTTCTATGAGAACTGAAAAGACTTAGGACCCGTTTGGTTCGATCCCATTACACCCTACGGTGCAGTGCAATGCGATGCAATGGTAATGCAATGCAATATTAATTACAAGGGTAGTGTTTGGTTTGATTTTTAAGCAACATGCAATGAGTTAATATTTTAACAATTATTTAAAATTAATATATTTCACAAAGTTTATTTTACCCCTTAATATAATCTTTATAGAAAAAATAGTTACAAGCCAGTGACGGCAGGGATGGAGGAGGAGGAGGTAGTGGTGGTAGCAATAATGGGGGTGGCAAGGGAGGAGGAGGAGGTGGTGGCGGTGGGTGGTGGGCTAGCGGCGGCTGCGGGGGCAGGTGGAGATGGGGATGGAGGAGGTGGTGTTGGGTGGTGGGCCGGGAGCGGCGGCGGGGGTGGAAGAGGTGGTGGTAGGCAGTGGGGCGTGGCGGCAGAGGAGGTGGTGGTGGCGGGGGGCAACGGGGGTGAGGGTGGCGGCAGAGGAGGAGGTGGCGACGGTGGCAGTGGGCATGTGGTTGGGTGGCGGCGGCGGCGGCGGTTGGAGGTGACAGCGGTGGAGGAGGTAGTGGTGGTGGCAAAGGGTGGAGGTGACGGCGGTGGAAGAGGAAGAGGTTGTGGTGGTGGCAGTTGTGAAGTGATGTGGCAAGTGAAATAAGATAAGTGAAACAAAGATAAGGGAAACTAAAGGGTAAATTGAACTTTTTAGACCATGCAATAGGATGATAATGATGATTCATAGGGGGGAGATATGAATGAGGATTACCAATTTTTTGGTAATCATCATTACCATGGTAAACCCTATTACCATGTTAAAGAGCAACCAAACACTCTTCTCTTGGTAATGCAATCATGATTACCATTGCAGGCATGCAATGAGGTTGAACCAAATGGACTCTTAGAGCGTTGTGTTGCCTTGACCGAGCATGTCGAACGAGTAAAGGGGGCATTTTGGTATTTTACACAACACTTCATTATCCCTGAAAGGTCCCTCATCACTTTTCTGTCTTTATCATGTTATAATAAACTTTTGAGGGTTTTGTTATTTCAAAAGGTATTTATATGGGATTTTCCCAAAACTTAATTATATGACTTATAAATGGGAAAAAAAACCCTCTTTGCCTCCTTAATTCATCCACAAAATGAGAGAAGCCTATCATCACAAGTGGCGTCTTGTGCACCGCATATAGTCTAGAAATTGAACGGAACATATAATACTGTTTATTTTCCTATAATGGTCACTTTGAAAAGTTTTTAGCAAAAATTTTTCAAAAGAGAATCTTTTGAGGATATTGTTGACTTTGAAAAATTAATTAACTGAGTCTTCGTGAATTCGAAAGGGAGCCAAGGCACAACTCTGTAAGAAAAGTCTTTTTAGATCTTGAAAAATAACATGATTTTGTTAACTCGGTTAAAAATTGCTAAGATCGATAAATAAAGTAGTAAAGCAAATAAATAAATAAGCAACTATAAAGATAAACAAGCTGAATCACAAATTTCTTAAAAATGTCTGTAATTGTTGCATGGAACTCGTTATTTTTATTTATAATTTTAAAAGTCTTATAATATTTTCCTTTCGATCATATCCTTCTTTTTACTTTTTAAATAAAAAAATTTAAATTACATACACCACCCAATCAAGTTAACTGACTTCATTGATTTACATCATAAGTTGAATAACTTATTGATTAAATTATAAATAAAGTACAGGGGCCATCTCTGGTTTACATCAAATAAAAGTTTCGCAATTTGTTTAGTAACATGTTGTAACATCAATTGTACAACTAACAAGTTACAAAATAAAAAGGACTCTCATATTATTTTAGTCAAAATCATATTTTGGTTAAATTTAACGAACTTTCAAATAAGAAGCTATTAAAACCAGGATCAGGTATTGAACCGGTCGGGGTATTGGGTTAAGGGTTAATAAATTAGATCGGGATTAAACTGGAGTTAAACCGGTGAGAAATTAAAAATTTTAAACTTATTAATATGAAATTCTAAAAAAAATTAAATTTTTTTAAAATAGGAACCTGGACTGAACCTGTCTACCGATGGGTTTGCTTGTTTCAGGGTTGGACCGGCCGGTCCGGTTCGGATTCTGCAACCTGATCAAATACACACTAAATTATTAATAAAAAATATTTAAAATATATCGCAAAAAAGATTTAAGAATATTTTAATGTGGATTAAAAATTCATATAACCATCAATCAAATATCATATTAAGATATAATTGTAAGCGGCATTGTACGACCAGACAAAGCCCCGAATAGAGTGTGTTGTACGCAATTGCAAGTGCCGCCTTGTATTTCTCTACACTCCATGTTCGGTGTATTTTATATTATAAAAAAGAAAAAGAAAAAGAAAATATATATCTTTAACTTTTTTTTTAGAGAGATTAAGAAAATTAAATAAGTGATATTATTATATTATATATTATATATAATTAAATTATATGTTAATTTATAAATCAGAAAAATTAGTTTGAAGAAAAATGATAAATATAAATACTTCAAAGTAATTTAATTAACTTTCTTAATATTCCTAAAAAAATTAATTGAGTCTTGTATTTAGAACCAGAATTAGTACCAAAAGGGCAACATAATACATAAGGCTCTTATTAGATAAGGTCTGATAAGGATCTAGCTGTTGTCCGTTGCCCATCCTTTTCTCCCCAAACTACACTATTTTGGTGTAGTTTTTGGGGTAAAATGATGGAGCTGGATTTTTTTTTTCAAATGGTGTTTAGTATTTTGAAGTATTTTTCTGGACGTATTTAGTATCTTAAATATTTTTTAAGTGATATGCAGTATCCTAAAATAATTTTTAATGCCTTTAATCACTTAAAATATTTTTTCAGTTGTACCCAGTATATTACCAAATTGATTGCAATTTTACCTTTAATGTATTTTTTTAGCTCCAAAAATCACTTAAAAATATTTTTTGATGCTAATAACCTTTTAAAATATTTTCAGTAGCATCTAATATTTTAAAGTGATTTTTGGATCTGAAAAAATACATTAAAGATTGAATTGCAATCAGTCTACTAACACACTGGGTACAACTTAAAAAATATTTTAAGCGGTTAAAAACACTAAAAATTATTTTAGGATACTGCATGTTACTTAAAAAATATTTTAAAATTCTAGATACATCTATAAAAATATTTTAAAATACTAGACATCATTTAAAAACAAATCCAGCTCATCATTTTACCCCACGGTGTATTTTTGAGAGAAAAAGATGAGCAATGGACCACAACCAAACCTGTCTGACAAGGGGATGTGAAAAGAGATAGATCTACACTGCTTACCTCTAAAGAAAAGAGATTATTTTTAAGATTTAAACCCGTGACCTTGAAATCAGCAACAACGGTACGATTGCGTTAAAGCTCATCCTCAATAAAAAATTAGGCGCGCGTGTAAGGGAAGAAATACCCACATAGTATTTCGCAGAAATTATGAATTGTGATGATTTCTCAAACTATGTCCCATATAGATATTCAATTTTTATTATTTATTTTAAATTTAAATATAAAATCTGTTCTTGTAAATTCTATTTATTCTAAAATAGTCTCCCTTTAAATGAAAAATTAAATTAATTAAAACTAAAGTATATACATGTGATTTGCATAGAATTTGATATCATCATCATAAATATATACTCACTCCGACAGAGATTAACAAAATTATTTAAATTGGTTATTTATAAAAAATATGTATTGATTTTTTAAAAATACCTATTTTAATTATTTGCATTGGAAGCTATCTCTTTGATAGAAAATATTTTAATATGTGCAATCATTAGGAAGAATTTGAGAAAAAATAGTATAAATTTTGTAAACAAAGTAAATTGAGATTTTACTTTTATGACCAAAGCAAACTATATTGCTAGCTCTTACATTAAGAATCAGAAGGAGTGTTTTTAATGTAAAACATGTTTATTTAATTTGGATAAAAGAGACTAAATAAATTATAACATATATAATATGATCTCTTTAAAATACTTTGTGTAACATTAAAGTATACTCCATCCAGTTTTTATTAATATAAGATATATTTGAGGAGTTGATTTTATCATAAATATAAAACATATTTTTTATATTTGTCAATTTTTTCTTAATTTACCTATATTAATACTCCCTCAACAATAATCAAAGAGAAAAGGAAATAAGAGAATTAAAGAAGATAATTATATAAAATTATAGATACATCATGCATACTTTTATTGTGAAGAAGGAAAAAAATATCACTTTCAGAGGAAAAATTGAAATAGTTTTATAATATTAATTAATTGATGACATTGAGGTGGATTATGAAACTTTGGGGAGCAATTCGCATGTTCAAGTAAAGACAAAAAGAAATTAATGGCAAAAAAAAAAAGACAAAACGAAATTGAGCAAATTGCATTTAGCTCCCAAGTAAAAGAAAATACGACAACATGTCTCTTGAAATCTCAAAGTTACATTTAAATCCCGTGAAACTTTTTTACAATGAATTTTAATTGTCAGATGTCCATGAACTTATCAATAAGTGCCCATAGACTTGTCAGTGTAAGCGCCCATGAATTGTCAATGGACTCATCTGACTTATTAGGGACACCTATAAACTTCTCGATGGAATTAGAATTTATCGTAAAAAAGTTCCACAAAACTTAAATATAATTTTAAAATTTTAAGGGATCATTTTATCGTATTTTTTCTTACTCAGTACCAAATGCAAATTTCCCAAAGAAATTGAGCTGAGCCATTCTCTGCGGTCTGAGTCGTTCTCAAAACAAATTCATATGTAGAAGATTTTAAGGAATCTTTCATTCTAGGATTTCCCCCCTCAACATTTATTTGGCATTTAGTAAAAATGGGATGAACCAAACTGATATTTTGGTGAAAGGTTGTGAATGAGAATTGACATTATTGGGATGAAAGACAAGCAAAAGAATATGGGTGATATTAATTTATGATAGTTCTATAATTTTGTTTCAAAAATTATAAAAGTGTTATGAAAATCAAGAAAATATATGGGATGAGGGAAGACTAAGAGGGAGATGAAAAAGATGAGAGAAAGTTGGAGAGAAAGTAAGGAGGAGTTCTTATTCACTTCATTGGGCTAGAATAGATAAGTGATTCAATCCGAAATTTGTTAAGTGAAATCTAATCCCTAGGATTTTTTCTCATATTTGTTTTCATATCATATGCACTCATATTTAATTATTTTTCTTTTATTTGTACTCTCAATCACCGATTTATCGATCGACTAAATAGAATTAAAATTACCCATTTTGGTACTTAGTGATCAATCCTTGTGGGAACGATACTCTACTCACTTCTATAGTACTTGATTACGACAGTGTACACTTGCACTATTTAATTGATCATCCAAACTCGTAACAAGTTTTTGGCGCCGTTGCCGGGGATTGTTGTCATTAATATCAATACCAAGTAATTTTAATACTAATTTAGTCTGCATGTAAAATTTGAAAAAAAAAATTCAAAAAAAAAAAAAAAAAAATGAATTATTCACAGCATTCATTTGGTGATAACTTGTCATATCTTAGTTCTTTTTCTGGAATGCATGTGAATGGAATGAGACAAGAAAATATAAATGCTGGTTGGATTGAAATTTCTTCTCCTTATAATTGTTTTTCTGGTGCTTATTATGGAGAGTGTCATCCCTATGAGCATTATCCATATAGCACTACCAATCATTATATGGGAGATGATTTCAATATGCATCAAACTTGTTTTGATCATTCATTTTATCCTGGTGGAATTTTAGAGCAACAAGAGTCTTTGGATCCATATGTCAGGTATTGTCCTAATCCTCCTTTCTACTCTTATCCATATATTGAAGAACAAACTCTTGAGTATAAGGAAAAATCTGATTTAGAAAAATTAATTGAGGAGTTTGAGCAATCAACAGAGAGATTTTGTAGAGAGCAAAAGGAAAATGACACAAGAGTCAAGTCAAGTGTCCAAAATATTAGAATATATGTGAGTCAAATTATTGCATCACTTGAGACTATGAGGCAAGATAATTCTTTGATCATGATTCCCACTCCTTGTGTTGATGATGATTATTGTGAGGAAGTTGAGGATGTGGAATTAAATGAAACTTTGCCTCTTGTGGCATGTGATAAGGAACTTGAAATCACTTTTGGAGAAAATAATGGATGTCCAATTGAGGTTCTGCCTGTGGAGCCTAATCTTTGTAATTTTGATATTGAAACTAATGTGGATATTCCAAAAGATGTTGTTCATGTCTCTCCTGTTGAAGTATTGACTCTTACTGATGAGAGTCAAGTGGATTTTATGGGATGCTCTAAAATTTTGGAAATTCCTAAATATGTTTGCAAATACATGCATGTTGTGCTTTCTTTGAATTCAGTAAATAATTGTACTCTAAAATTGTCTATGATTGAAGAAGTACAATTAATTACTTTGAATGATCATTGTTGGTTTCTGAAATATTGTTGCTTGAAAAGAAATGAAGACAAGATGATCCTGGTGTTTGATACTTTTGATTAGTAGTTTATGTTTGAGAAGTCTGGCTGAAGACTATAAATTTAGCGCTACTTGGGAGGCAACCCAAGGTTTGGTTTGATGTCTGTTGTGATTTTGTAGGACTTCTGGTAGCTCTTAATGATGAATTCTACTTTGATAAAAAAAAATATATATATAAAAAATTAAAAAAAAAAAAAGAAATTTTTGGTTTGATTTTTGTCTAGCTAAAGACGTTAAAGAAGGGCGGCTATTTGGGAGGCAACCCCAAAATTTCTTTCCTACTCTTTCATTTCTTTCCTACTCTCTCATTTCTTTCCTACTCACAGAAACACACCGCACTGCATTGATATTTTAGTTTTCATCGGCTTCTTTTTAAGTTACCATGGAGGAATCTCTTGTAAAGCTTAAGAACAGGTTCCCCACTCTTCCCAAAGATGTGCTCAGGAAGCTCTATAGCTGTCGACTTGAAAGGATGAAAGTATTCAAGCGTTTGGGCCTTCCTGAGGACATACGCTGGATCATTGAGGCTAAGGTATGTTTAGCAGATGAGTTTAATAAATCAGTTGTTAAACCTTTACCAGGAATGGGAAGAAGTTCTTACTCCAAAAAGAGAAGAGCTAAAAGAATGAATGTCTGCTATAAATGTGCAAGGTGGACATGTGATCAGCGCTGTAAAAGCAAAGGTATGGTTTCTATAAATCGAGAAGATAAAATTAAATTTATAAAGGATGGACGGAGTAAGGAGTCCCTGGATGATATCATTCAAACTCTTGAGACGCATCCGAGTGGTGATGTTCATCGTATTCTTCTTGATTTAGTGAATGTATTCAACCAAGAAAAATGGCGCTACTGTCTTGGGAATCTGACGGAAAAAGACCCTGTTTGCCAGTTTATAAGAAAACTGGATGGGAAGCCAATCCTCGATTCATAGAAATCGTTTAAGCCGTTTCTGGACGTAAAACCAGAGGAAGATGTGAGCCAAAATCACAACTACTGTACATAATCATGCTTTTGTCAAATCTTTCTTATCTTTTCGACAGTTTTTGTCTACTCTACTTTATCTTTTGACTTTCTTTCCTCTTTTTGTTTAATTTCTTCACGCAATAGCCCACCTGTCATCTGTGTCGGAAATTTTTTTCAAACTTCTTTGAAAAATGTTTGATTTGTGTGATTTTGTTGTCGTTGTTTTAGTATTATATATATGTACTCTTTCATTTGTAAATATACACACTTCCATTTGTAAATATGAATTCTTTCTCTTGTAAGCGTACATTATCCGAGAGAAACAAAGAGAAAAAGGTTATCACACAAAAATATAGATTTACATCTATTTGCATTTTTGGTGAAACTGATTTGGGCAAGAAAGGAGAGTTTATAACAGCAGCAAATGAATTGGGAATTGGATTAGCTGCCAGAGGGATCAACTTTGTGTACGGGGGAGGCATTCAGGGCCTAAAGGGAAGTGTGGCCATTTCTGCATCCATGAATGGAAGCAAGGGTTTAAGTGTAAGGGTGAAGGAGTTGGAAGATCATACTTTTTCCTTGGGACAAGAGTTACAGGTTTCGAGCTTGCCTCAACAAATGGGACTAATGTTCTACCATGCTCAAGCTTTCATTGCTCTACCCGGTGGTTTGGGGACGTTGGATGGCATTTCTAGCGTTGCATATTGGGCTAAGTTAAACTATCACAAAAAGCCATTAGGATTGTTAAATGTTAATGGTTTTTATGATAATCTGTTGTCTTTTCTTGATCATGCTGTGGAAACAGGATTCATACCCCAAGCGACTCGCCATTCCATAATTTCTGCACCAACTGCTGATCAGCTGCTCGATCAATTGCAAACCTATGAACCTAAACCAAATCTACTCGTCAAGCAAATAGGTAGGCAATCTTCAGATAGCAGTCAGAAGCAGAACCCAGATACAACCCTTCGGTTGTAACTTTCCTTAATCTCTTGGTTTTACTTTTAGTATTTTGATTTTACTTTATTATGTGTTTATGTTTCAAAAAAAAAACAAAAGAAAAAAAGAAAGAAAGAAAGAAAACCTTCTCTGAGCCCTAGAAGACATTGGGGATAATGTCTGATTTAGGTTGGGGGAGGAGAAATTTTTTTTTCTTTTGTTATTTAGTAAAACCATTAGATGCATGGGGTGTGGAAAAAATGGCAGAGTAAGGTGTTATTCTTAACTCCTGAGACGCATTTCATTAATTGCATTTTATTGGTTGCAAATTTTTTTTTTAATCTTTTTCAAAAAAAAAAAAAATTTATTCTTGTTCAAGTGCTTTGTAATGATATTAAGAAGTACACAAGTTTTAAGTATGGATCAATTGAATTTAGAGATTTTATAGCATAAATGAACAACTGATTGTTGCAATTGGTGATAAATTTTGAGATTGAATGAACTGAGTTTAAAAATTCCTAGCCGTGAGCTTCTGAGCCTATACTGATTATTTCTCTTGTGTGTGATATTCACCTATTAAGTTGTCACTCTAGAACTTGCTTTAAATCTGGTTGAAATTACATATCATATGCACATTCAAAAATGATAAAGGCATTCATTTCCTTTAGCCAGAGCCAAATAGCCAACCTTGCAATTATACCGTTGATAAGCCCCTTTGAGCCTAATTGACTGTTTCTTTGTTTTCAACCCATTAACATATACTTTAATGATATATCAAGTGCTTTTACCTTATTCGGAAGATTGGTAAAGCATTAGAAATTCTTGTGAAATGGGCTATTGACAAAGTGTGGGGGTATATATATCATCAATTTTATAGTTGCAATTCAAAAAGAAAAGAAAAAAAGAAAAAAAAATTCAAAAAAAGAAAAAACAAAGAAAAAAAAAGAAAAAAGAAAAAAAAAATATGTCACGTATTTGAATTGTGGGTTGTTATGATGAGATAAATTTATAAGTAGCCCATTTTTCAATTGTTCTATTAAATTTCTTAAATATAGCCTTTCATATTATGTTTTACATTCCGTTTACCTTAACCCCATTACAACCCGTAATAAGTCCTTTTGATTTGAATTATGTATGTGAATTAAGTAGTGGAGATTGAGATTTTTAGCAAGCCTATGGTAGTGCAATTTTTTTTGGTTGAATTTGAGCGAAACACTTATCCTTAAACACTTGAGAGATTGAGAGAATGAGTTACACTTACAAACTCGGTTTATTCATTTTCAAACAAAGTTACCAATTTATATTTTCGTTGATTCATGAATACTATGATCTCTTTACTTTTCAATTGTGTTCTTACTTATGACTTGACACTTCTGATTTTGTTAGAAGCACTTATTAGTCATTCCTTGTCCGAGGACGTCCAAGAGCTAAGTGTGGGGGAATTTGATAAGTAAAATATTTACATATTTATTTTCCCTTATATGATGATTTTATGGACGCTATTTGAATTTAATATAATATATTTGGGTGTAAAATAAATAGTATTTAAAAAATAAAGAAAAATATAAAAAAAGGTCAGTACTGTAGCGTCGGTCCCTATTCATGACGGAATCACTGTATCAGGACGTTACTGTAGCGGATGGAGGTGACTGTAGCAACACGGAAAAAATACGTAGGTTTGCTGAAAAGTCATGTTCATGCGTGAAATGAAGGAAAAGTACTGTAGCACCTGTGGAAAAAAAAAGAGAAGCAACAGACGCATTTGTTTGCCTATATATACATGTGTGCTTCTTTGCAAAAATGGAAGAAGGAGGAGAGAAGAAAGTGTGGAGAATTTTCTCTGACAGTCAGAGATCCTTCTCTGACAGGGAGAGATATTTTCTCTAACAGTTGTAAATAAATTGTGTTATTTTTTATTTTTAATTTTATGTATTGTATTATTTTTTTCATGCCTCCTACATGGAAGGCTTAGTATTATATTACTTCTTGCATGCCTCCTATATGGAAGGCTTAGTATTGTATTACATTTTTTATGCCGCCTACATGGAAGGTTTTACCTCCTAAAGGGACGGCTAGATTTGTCCATTTTTCATGCATCTTGTTGGTTGTATATTTATGTTTGAGAATTTAATATTCAATTTTATGCAGTATTTTTAAGGCTTTCATTCTAGCTTTATATAATTTATTTTGGTTTTGTTTTTAATTTTATCATGTGCTAAACTTTCATTTTCCTAGGGTGATGACGTAGCTTACTAATGACGGATTGAATCTTAACTTATTAAATCTAGTTTAAATTTCTCATTCATGATTGAGTTTTAATTATTATTCTTAATGCTTTTGATTGACTGGCCATCTTTTGAATGATTTCAATATGCATGTTGAGACCGGAAGGAGATGCATGTGTGTAGATTCTATAATTAAAACCATTACTTGCATATGAAATAGGAATATATTCATATGAGTTATGTAGTCTTATTGAGTTCCATAAATCTTAATGCATAATTAATTGCTTAATTCATATAGGAATATATTGGATTAGCAATTAATTATAGAATTGCTTGACCTTGGAAGAGGCTAGTAATTAAATTAGGGAAACTCGACTATCAATCATGTGAAATAAATTGGGCTAGAATAGATAAGTGATTCAATCCGAAATTTGTTAAGTGAAATCTAATCCCTAGGATTTTTTCTCATATTTGTTTTCATATCATATGCACTCATATTTAATTATTTTTCTTTTATTTGTACTCTCAATCACCGATTTATCGATCGACTAAATAGAATTAAAATTACCCATTTTGGTACTTAGTGATCAATCCTCGTGGGAACGATACTCTACTCACTTCTATATTACTTGATTACGACAGTGTACACTTGCACTATTTAATTGATCATCCAAACTCGTAACAACCTCTTCTGGAGTGTCTGCCTCCGTAATATGATCATCTTGATTGTTTACTTCTTTCTCTTTTCTTTTTGAACTAATTATTCTCTCATGCTTCGGGCATGTCTCACTTTCATTTATGCTTATTAGAGCATTTTCAGCTGGAATATGAGATTTAGTAATTCTCATTTAGGTCAGTAATTGCATCTGACAGATTTTATGCAATATTTCATGAATGCAAAACCTAATAAACTTCTTGTTCATATTGCTATATTCGAGGATCTATACTTAATAGTAATAATGCATTCCTTTTGTTTTCTTTTCCAGCTATTCAATTTCTCCCTCTCATATTAGGAAAACTTTGTCAAATGACAATCGACTAATCATGTAGTATAAGTCTCCTAAATCCATTTGTTTCCATTAGCAACATCCTTTTGTTTCATTTAGAGACAAACAAGAAGAAGGTGTTTCTTACCCAACATTTATCTCAATTTCCTCTAAATATCCATCTATGTTCATTGTGGTGGATTAATATGAATGCACATTCAAACTTTTTAAGATGAAATATATCGGCTCCTGACCAAAAGCCAATTTTATCGGGAGAATTTGATTGGTTAATATAAGTGCTGCAATATGTAAGATCAAACATGCCAACACTGAAATATAAATTTTGTTCTCATAAGTATTAATCTAGCTATTCATGGAGGCTTCAATGAATGAATCGTATAATCTGGAAATTGCGCTTAACATAATAATTTATTCAAACATTCTTGCAAACTTCAGGTTGGAAACTAATAGTAATATCACATGTAACCATATTATAGATGCATCTATCAAATTCATTGAATACTTATATGGTTTACATGTTATTTGAATGGGCCCATATATGAGTTTGATATATTTCCAGAAATATAGAGATCTATTCCAAATCATAACTAATTTCTTTGAGAACAAGCAGCACAATTCTTGAATTATATAATATGTTGGCTATTCATGAACAATCTTCTAGTTCTTTAATGGATATCATTGCATAATCTTAATAATTTGCTGCATCATATATATGACTCCGATGATCACACGAGTCATGCCAACAATAACTTTGTGATTATCAGTAAACTTCTGGTTTACTTAACCAACAATAAACTTTTCAATTTCCTTAACATATTGATTCAAAATTTTTATTTGACATTCGTTTTTGGGAGAACAATTTGGCTTTGTGGGGGAAGTATAGAGATTTTCAATATTAACTCACACTTGTATTCTAATAGTCTCCCCCTCAAGTGTGAGTCATATAAATATACTTCCCTTATTCTCGTATTTTAAAAATGGTGACTAGTATGCAGAGGGTTAATATCTTATATTGCACTTGGAAGCCCAAATAAATCATAGTTCACATATAATAATGGATTTAAATCCAATTGGGCTATCACCTTTAGATCCTTTAACAAATCAAAGTTTTGATATAAACCTATGGGTCATAAATTTTCATGATCAATTAGTCTTTCTCCCATAGAAAAAAAACTATATTAGTTCTTTGGGAACTATATCAATTTTATTACATATAAGTTCTTCAGGAACTAACATACATGATTACATTTCTACATAACTTTATTACTCGTTACTAATAATATATTTCAGATAGAGAAATATGAAGAGCTCTATGATAAAAATGCATAAGATTAATTTGAGGATAAATGCATTATAATGCAAAGTAATGAATAACTATGATATTTATAGCCTTCTTTCAAATTTTCCCAACTCTATTTAAGCATCCATAAAACTGACTTGCACTATATGTATAGTTTATGCACATTACAAGAATAATTTTGTCCAACAAACCAGAATAAACATCGCATATTCATAATAAATTTTCTCATTAAATAAATTATTGTTTGTATACTATTTTTTTCACAAAATTCACTTAAAATTAATTAGATTCCAATATTGATCCTATCATATATCATGATTAATGTGCGAATCTTACAAATAATATTTACACATACCATGCGTTTAAATTTGCAAAATATATTAAAAAAAACCAATAAAAACCTTTGTTTTTTTTTCGCTTTATTGTTGCAGTGGGAGAAAATAGTATAAAAAAAATGAGAAGCCAGCAAATGTATGTAGAGTCAGAATCTGAACAAGCAAAAAAAAAAATGAGAAGCCAACAAATGTATGTAGAGTCAGAATCTGAACAAGCATTTAACATACAACCATAGGAATAGGCAAAAACATTTAAAATCCTGTAGATGAGCAAAGTCTCAAGCATTTAACATACAACCATAGGAATGGGCAAAAACATTTAAAATCCTGTAGCTGAGCAAAGTCTCAAGAATATATATCTCAGTTTCTAGTCTATAACTTCATATTAAGGAAGCAGATACTCGCATTTTATTTATTTATTTATTTTTCAAAGAGAGGCAAACAGTAGTAAAACAACAACAACTCATATTGACCATTCAAACTTTCTTTCATAATCAACTTAGCTTGAACAAATACTATAAAAACTCCAAACCTGATCAGCAAAGTTTAGTGGAAGAGCTCCTAAAATGGCATTACTCAGCTCCATTGCAAGACCAATAATCATCTCAAACACTTGTCAACATCACAGTAACAAATGTTGATAATAAAACTACTCATCACAACAACAAATATTAATAATAAAAGCTAGAGTAATATGTGTAATATATATATATATATATATTGCAAGTTTAAATCACACAAAGAATAAGAGATTAAATCACAATAAGAGCTTCCAGTTATAAATCACAATAATTCCGATTTAATGTTAGATAAGAACATACAAATAAGATATGAATCATGAATAGTACCCTCCTTTAATTTTTTTTTTTTTTAAATGGCACAACAAAATGAAAGACCAGAGATGAGCAAGACCAGAGAGGATTTGAAAGCAATGAAAAAGTGATTCTTATTCCATTTTTCTTATTGTGACATAATTCATTGACATCTCTTTGCCCTTTTAAAGGGATCTCAATTGGAATCATATGCTCTTATTAGGCAATATATCATCCCTCTAATTTGCACACAATGTATCAATATAATATATATGATCACATTTTAATTAGGCTCTTTGATATCATGACCACTCTTGGCATCTTCTCTTAGTCATTTATGGCTTCATAACTATTTTGTTGATAGCCATTTGATTTCACTTTATATAAATTCATGGTCATTTGTAGAGGAGGCTTTGGGCCATATCATCACAAGTTTTGCTCATAATTATATTTCAATGACCATGGCACTATATGTCCTTTTTTCTAACATGAGTTCTGTCATATGCTAGTCTTCAAGACCAGGATAAAATTCTCTTGGGTTATTGGCATTCAAGACATGGTAAACATACCATTTATCAAGAGCAACATGGCTACTGGCCATATCAATATTGTGCCTTATATATTTTTCATTTGATATAAAAATTAATAATTATAATCATAAGAAAAAAATATTTATACTTTAAATAAATAAGTATGAAATTAATGACAAATAGGATGTAATTGTACCTTTATGTGAAGAGTAAGAATTTTCATAATGAAGTGGCACTGGTTACCGAAGGAGCTTTTGGAATTGGAGAAAGCATTAGACTTTAAAAATAAACCTAACAGTGTTGCTTACTTGTGCATATATAAATAATTTTAAGGCCAAAATAGTAAGAAACTGAAATAATATGGGGGCACATAAGGCTGCTCTGTAAGAATTTCCTGCAAAATTTCAGCTTTTTTTAGAACTTAAAAGCCACCACCAGATAATGTATTTATCAATAAATAACATGTAAATGTATATCAAGAACACTCTAGCAATGACCAAGTCCTAAAATATAAAGATAATGAGGTTCAAATTCACAGACCTGGAACATTATGAGCCGAGAAAGAATAACTTCAAGCTTTAAGAAAATTTATACCTTCAAAAATTCAGTGCAAAGTGCAAACAATACCCAGAGACTTTGTTGCACAATATGCATGATATTCTTGAAAAGCCAGAAAGTTTAAGAATTCACAACATCCGTTATATATATGTAGGTAATCTAGTCCATGTGCATAAAAACAAAATCAAGATAAAAAAAATGAATGTAAGAGATGTCATTCCTGACATCTCATGTAAGAGATGTCATTCCTGACATGAACTAAGTTCGATATTTGGCATCACAATAGGAAAGAAAATAAAACATAGAGCATCCATGATTTACAGGAGGAGTATTCCATGAACTAATTTGATAGAGTATCGTGCTGATAACGTGTTATGAAAATCAAGAAAATATATGGGATGAGGGAAGACTAAGAGGGAGATGAAAAAGATGAGAGAAAGTTGGAGAGAAAGTAAGAAGGAGTTCTTATTCACTTCATTGTTGTTGGTACCAATACATTATACATGACCTCTATTTATAGGCCTCTAACCATTGAATTCTATACATACGGTTACAAAGAAATAAAGATGAGCATAATGGTATTAATCGTAAGAAACTCCCATAAGCCATTCATTGGGGAAGTTATAAGGTTATAGCATTGAACACATGGAATTCTAAGAGTGAGAAGTTATGGAGTGAAGGGCATATGAAAGGTCAAGAGTTGGATAGTTTATGGACATCCATATCATATAATATTCACAACAAAAAGTCCGTTTTCAACTATTTTTTCAACTATAGCTTAAACAAGTGGCTAAGAGTCTAATTACTAACTTTTATATGTATATAGCAAATATATCCCCATATTGTTTCTTTACTCCTAACTAAAAAAATGTACTCTCTCCAATTATAAATATAAAAACTTGATAGTTAATTTACACAGATTAAGAGAAAATAGTTTAGTTAGTCATTTTATGAAAAAAAATGTGTTGTTGTTTTTTTAAATATATCTTCTTTTAATTATTTAAATTAAAAACTATTCTTGTTGATTGATAATAAATATGAGTGCTAGAGGAAGTTGAAAATTTTCATTTAAAACAAAAACTAACTTCTTAATTAGGTCATACATCATATATTTATAACCAAGAAGCAGTAATTTACCACTCCTCTAGTCCTCTTTTTAAGGTTGATAGAAAACTTATTTTTTTTAATCCTTATGATAAATTATTTTCTTAAAGTATTATATGAATGCATAATTTTACTTTTGATTTTTTTTTTTTGTCTTTTCAATTTTCACTCATGTCTTCATTTTAAATGAGGGTAAAGTTGAGAAGTTGCCAAATTTTAAAATAGAGCTAACAAGATTTAAGCTTTTTATTAATTTCGATAAAATATACTATAAGTGTTTTATAAATAGGATTGGAATCGGAATTTGACAAGGCGTTGATGATATGAATGATATAAAATGAGGGTGGGATGTTGTAATGTTGGGGATGGGAGAAAGAAGCAGAGGTGTCAACACTCGCTTCTATTTTGATAATCGAAGAGTAATAAATACAACATTTTGTACGCATAAAGAAAAGTACAATTATACTGATAAAAGTATTCGTTTACAATCCCAACATTGTTCATCAACGAAATACAGAAAATACAGAAATACAGCAAAAATTCTAATGTTTACAGAATTCCCTAAAATATCATAAACATAAATTAATTATAACCACCAACCTTGACCTTGCCTCGAGACATGTGCCCATCACTTCTCGGCATCAACGCCATTGCCTTTCATCCCACTGGCACTTGCTGAGATGTTTATTTTAAAAATAGGGTGAGATTCCGAAGAATCCCTGTAGAAACATACGATCGATATATAAAATGTGAAAATTAAATATGCAATGCACCATATTAAGCAAAAATGAAAGTTCAATTCGATTCACATATAATTACCTCAGCTGAGTCGTTTACTACAGCTAGGATTTTCGATATACCTTGGCTGGGCACCAAACCACAGCTAGGATTTTCCGATATACCGTTGTTAGGTACCGACTACAACTAGGTATTGTGCCTCTAGCATGCAATCATATCAAGAAATACAGTAACAAATACATACAATTATTCACATAGTGTATGAAGGATGGTAGTCCCTACGTCAAAGTCTTATCAATCCCTTTCTAATATGTCTCGTAAAACATGTCATTCCAGCTTCCGACTCGATCCTAAAATATTAAATGTACAAGAAATATGTTATAACCTATCCGAGTATCATTTTAGACTCTCCCATAGTGTTCCTTGTGGTTATATTAGTCTATGATGAAAATTCACCAAAATGCCCTCAGAACCCTGGCTCAGCCCCTCCGTACCCGGCCCGATGACACGTTTTTCCAAAATTTTGACTAGGGCTATCCCAATAAATTTTTGCCCAAGGAATCCATTTCTGGGCTCAAAATCACCAAATTCAGTGTCCAATTATGAAAATACCCTTGACAGCCCCGGTTTAGGGATTTTAGGGACATTTTCGTAATTACGCATTTTTGGCCTTTTTCGAAAAAGTGACCAACTGTGATCCCACCTATTTTTGCCTATTGAATCCAATGGAACCATTTATTTTTTAAAAATCCAGCTCCTTCCCCTAGAACAATGCTGGCCGAAACTTTTGAAAGAAAATGGAAAGATGTTCTTTTATATTTTAGCTTCCAAAACTTGTACTTTTCCACTTCTAATCCTTTATTAACTCATTTAAAAAAATATTAACCATGATTCAAAGAAATTTGGGCAGCATAACCCCTTAGGGTTATGGATTTCCAAATTCACAAACTTGACAAAAATCACAAAACCAAACACAAACCTCAACAACAACTTCATACTAGAATGGATCTAAGGTTTGTGAGGTTACCTCTTGAGATCTTGAATCTTCTCTCTAGGCGTCTCCCCTCTCTCTCCTTGAGCTCAAAAATGTGTCTTCAAGATCATAGATTCCATGAAGAGAAAGGTTTAGAGAAGGTTTTTCATGCAAAGATTCAAAGAAAAGCTTAAGAAACCAACTTCTTAACTTAGGTTTCTTCTTCCTTCTATCTAAAACTCTTATGTTCTTCAAGCTCTCTCTCTCTCTCTCTCTTCTTTCTTGTCTCTTGGCCAAAAATGTGCATGGGAAGAGAAGGAAAATGTGTTTTAATTAAAATGCCTCCTCTCTCCTCTTAGCCCTTGATTTTCAAGATGAAGTCTTATTGTGACACTTGTCAAGACCCATACTTCCACTCATACCACCTTTCTATTTAGGCCATAATTACTCCATTTGGCTTCCCTTAACATTGAACTAGTTTTTCTCCCTTGGTTAGCCTCACAAAATTGTCCCCCTCTCGTGCTTACTAACCAAGTTACTTTACTCCAACTAAATCCAAACTTGCACTCAACTATGGACTCAAGTAATGAATTTAGTTTACTCCATCTAATTCCCATCATGCATTCAACCGTGCCTTCATGTAGTGTACACTCAACCTTGTATTCAAGTGGTGTACCATTATTATTATGACTATGTTCTTGTAGCAATTAGAAATGTGCTCTCGGAAATTAATTATAAGTTAATGTCCTCTTCATATGATAATGACACTTGGCATATTTAATTTCATTAAATCAAAATTTCACTCTCATTTTCCTTGTTAGACGAAATAGGGAAGAAAAGAGAAATAAAATTATTTCCACATTTCCATAATGCAATTTAATGAATCATGTATAATTCCCTCTGATTTCAAAATTCTTGATTTATTCCATAAAAATATTTCAACTATACATTTTCCTTTATTTTCCTTGATCAATTGAAATTAACTTCAATTAATTAGAAAATAGTTAATCTTGGCTAAGTTGGCAAAATTATGGCTTTGCTATTACCATTGAAATCTAATTCCTTTCTTGAATTAATTTGCTCATTTTTCCCATGAATATTCACCATTTTATTGAATTTTTTGAATAATTACAATATATTCGGTAAATATAAAATTTAGGATATTACAATGGCGCTTTCAAGAATAACAAGACGGATGACCCTGTGCTGGGCGGAAGAATTTAACCCATTAAATAAAAATGGTTTATATAGTAAATAAATATATTTGATTTAACCAATTGTCCTACCAATCTACTTCTTTATTTAATTGAAAATCTAACAAGTTTGCCGGTAGAGAGTCGAGGCTACATGGAAAAATGAAATCAGTTAATCTAAAGAGCTTCAGATTTCAAGTTTGAAAGAGAAAACTAAAGAAGCATTTAATGCTCGGAAATTATTATAAAAAAATAAAATGGGACAAAATCAACCAATAAATATGATCACGTCGATGATGTGAATATTACAATTGGATCAATAAAAAAGAAGCTAGCACTGTTGAATATATATTGAAGATAATTGGACATGTTTGTTTGGGCGTTACGATTGCTTATAAGTTGTTTTTTACGTAAATCGAGACACAACTCCTCTCACATACTTACTTCGTATACCGTAAATCACTATTAAAAAGTAACTTATAAGCAATCGAATCGCTAAAACCAACATGCCCAATGTAAGGCTAATGAAGGAGGAGAAGCAACTTGTTTGTCCTGTTCAGTGCATCCAATCCCCACCCGTATTTTTGGGTTCATTGTATATTCTCTTTGGATATTCTCTCCAGATGACCAGATTCCACCCACTATGCCTTTATTCCCCTTGCCCCCGCCTAATTACTACTCTCTTCAGTCTTAAATATAGGATATAATTTATAGTATAATTTGCACTACAAACTATGTCCTATATTTAGGACCGGAGATAGTACTTTTTATTAAGGTACTAGAAATTGGATTGTACAGTAAGGGTTAGTGGTTCAGATCGGAGTCAATTTAAAAAATATATAATTTAAATATTTATATATACTAGTCAAAAAATTATATAAGAGTTTTTTTCTAACTAATAGTTCAATATAACCTCATAAATCTAATACCCAAAGAATATCATTAAGTATATAAGGATTTTTCTCCCACGAATGACAAAAGTATTCCACAATCTTTTTAAGACTCCTTACAAATCAAAAAATTTGGGAAAATAAGTTTTTTTTTTAAAAAAAATTCAAAACAGCATAGTTTGGAGCATAAAAAAGTAAAATAAAAAAGGGGCAACTCAAGTCACCCGGTTCACACCGGTTTGACCGAGTTGACCCCTGGGTCAACCGGGTCAGTTGAACCGGTTCTCTAGCCCTCAACCGGATTAGTCTGGCGATCGGTTCACTGGTTTCCGGTCTAAACCGGCCGATGCGGCCCAGTTTTGCATACCATGCTTTTTACTTCTCACCCAACTTACAATCCACCCAATCTTTCAGTTCACCTTTAAAATTGACGTGAAAAAAAAATCTCCTTTAAAATAAATATTACTTTAAATGTTTTATATTGAAGAGAAAATGGTAGAAAACTATCTGAGGTGGTTTTGGACACGTTTAATGAAGGCCATTGCGTGCACCGGCAAGGAGAATCAATCAAACAGTATAGAGTTATAGAGAGTCTTCTAAAGAGATAGATGAAGACCAAAACGAACACCCAAAAAAGTTATAGAACGTGATTTATTTGTTAATAATTTATTTAAAAAAAGCACAATGGCATCATATGATCAATATAACTAACCACAGTTTTAATAGGATAAGGCTTTATTGTTATTGTTGTTTCACACAAAGTTGGAGCTATTTGGCTCAACTGATACCAAACACCTTGTTAAGTCATAACTTCAGCATATGGGTTGTTTATGTTTTATAAGCTGTGAATTTTTGTATTTGTGAATTTGTTGAAACTTGAAGGATTCCAATAATAAGAATGAGAAGTAGTAGTGCTAACCCTTAATTACATTCTTCTATTTTCCAATTTTAGAGCCAAGTGGAATTCACTTCTTTTTATCAAGGGGAAGTCATGGCTGAGTTATTTTTTCACTTTGTATGAATTGATCTAGATGCTGATTTATCGCAATACATGAAAAAGAAAACAGGGCAAACTCAACTTGAAATTTCAGTTGATTAACGAAATGGCTGAATTGAAGTAAGAAATAAATAAATGAGCCAATGCAAAAACGATCATAAAGAGAGAAGAACAGTTGGAAATTTTCAAAAGATGATATACTATAACACAGTTCTGAGTTCTGATAATATGTAATTCTAATTTTACGTAGCTTACACATTGCACAACAAAACTGTCACCCTGTATTTTCACCTCTATAATTTAAAACCCCCACTAGAACAAAGACAATAATATCACATATCAAAGTTCTCTCTGATTACAAAATTTGATTTCCCCCTTTTTTTACTGCACAGTTATCTTCATGATCTCAAAACTCAATATCCATGAGAATGAGAAGTAGTGTGTGTGGAAGATGATGAATCAGGAGAAGAATTTGAATGAACAGCTCCTTCACTACCATGATTCACCCTTTCTTCATCTGAATGTGACTGCTCCAATTGCTTCACCTGAGCCTTCTTATCAACAGGCGGCACCGCCACTGGCATCGGAGGATGAGCCGCCACCGGCGCATAAATTCCGGTCGGTGTAGTCACTGTGGTCATCTCGCCTGATACTGTCGAAGTTGCCACTGCCGCTGCATATTCTGGTGGCTGCACAAATATGTTCCCAACAAGAACAAACGGAGCTGTTTGTGATGTAGCATTGTTGTGAATCATAGGGCTTGGTCTTCTTGTGTGCAAACGAAATTTCTGAAAAAACAAGAACTAACTTTCAGATTAATTCCTTCAAATGATTCAATTCATACAAAAACATCTTCAGATACATGAAAATCTTCAGATACTGACATAAGAAATCACAGAGACGAACCTGCAAGTGGCTTTTGACTTCATCGTTTGTGAGGCCATCCACCTTCATGAGCTCTCTGATCTGCTTTGGAGTTGCAGCTGATGAAACAAACAGGGACAGAAAACATGAATTAGAATTTTTTTTGGGGTGACATAGTAATAACAATGAAAATTTGGGTAATGCGAAGTAATTAAGAAAAGACACGCACCATCTGGACCGCCGAGTTGTTGAAGGGCTTGTAAGAAGCGTTTGTGTAATTCCGGTGACCAGCACCGCCGTTGCTTCCTCTGACCCTGCCCTTCTTTCTCCTCCGATTTCTTGCTTCCGCCTCCGCCTCCGCCGGCGGCGGTGGAGCTCATTGCAGGCACGGCAGCCGGAGATGCAGATTTAGCTGCCGATGTGTCGTTGTTGTCGCTATTGTTCGTCTTTCCAACATTATTATTGTCTTCTCTGTGAAATGGCTGGAACGCACCTCCATTTCTCTTCACTTCCACTACCGTCGCTTTTCTCGGCAAATCCTGCACAAACACAGATTTAATTCATTTCAATTCAATTCTCTTCCCAAACTGATCAGATTCCAGCCCAGCCAAATTTCATTTCAATCGGATTTGTTTGTTTTTTTTTTTTGGGTCCTGAGAAGAAATTTCTAGAATACCTCTTTAGTTGGGGGATCTGGATTCCAGAGCTGGACGGATCTGAGCCAGTCGGATTTTCTCTTATCAGAGTTCTTATTATTGTTGTCCTTGAGAATCTTATGCTTATGCGAATGTTGTTCATCTTCGTCTTCTTCGTCGTCACAATCAGGGGAATCTCTTTTCTTGATCGGAATAAACTCTTCAAGAACAGGTCCTTCTTCCATTGACGTCTGCTCCGAACAATCCGATTGTCCCTGAACATTGTACTCCGTCGTTCCAGAAAGTTGTTGCCTATAAGCATCAATGGCTAAACAAACAAAAAAAAAAGAACCACAAAACTCAGAATCAGAATCAAAAACAAAATCAAACAACAACAAAAAATTTCAAATAATCAGTAATAGATTTAGGGATGGTGTTGTACCTTGCGAGACAAGATCAAGTGAAAGCGGAAGTTCTCTAGAGAACACCAGAATTTTCTGGCGTTCTTCTTCTAACGCTTCAACGTATTCTCGAAACCCCATTTCCTGACGCTGCATTTTTTTTTGGTTGATTCTCAGAAACAAAAAACCTAAATCGTGTTCTGAAGGAAGAAGATCAGAAGCGTGAGAGGGAAATCTGAGGGAGAAGGAAGGAGAAGGAATATATAAGAATGGCGTTTAGTGGAAGCATAGGTAGATCCGACCCACTTAACAACAACCGAAGAAGAAGGGTTCTTCTGTGAAAGAGAGAGAATATTATGGGATCTAAGGAGAATCAAAGCTTGGGAATAATAAAAGCTTGGGAACGAAGAGATGAAATTAAAAAATTTGGAAGGGAAGAGAGGGCATATGAGGGAAGGGGAAGAGGGAAGGGGAGGATCGGAGGGTGTAGAAGAAGTCAGGAAAATATCAAGGTCGTGGCGTCGCGTACAAAAACGAATCTTTGATGGATATTTAAAAACAATTACTGTAATAATAATTTCTTAGTGTGAGAGAGGCAGAGAGGGAGAGAGAAAGTTGAATATTCCAAGTTTTGATTCGCTTTTACACTGTGGGCTCTCAGATCGGCTGGCAATGCGTCATCGGTTTTCTTATTCTTCACCCACTTGCTCATATCCACTTTACTTTCACCTCATCAGATAAGCGTCCAATACTCTCTGTCTCTCTCACTCCCCCCCCACTTTATTTTTCCTTGTCATTATTTCTTTCATGATCTTGTTTTTTATATTTGTCATTTATTATGTTTTCTATGTAATAGTGTAATACTTTCATGCTCCATCAAATGATCAAAATATAACACGTCTCAAGGAAAAGAATAGTCATTGATCATTAATTTCTACTCCCTCCCCCCTTAGGGTGTGTTTGGTTTGAGGGAAGGGGAGGGAGGGTTTAGGTCTCAAATTTAATATACGTTTTAAATTTGTAGATGAGTGTGTCCTAAAATGTGATACACCCCAAATTTTATATTAACCAAATATATTGTAATTATTTGAGAAATTCAATAAAATAATGAATATTCATGAATTTGAAATTTATGAATTTCATAAATGTTCAATTTCATGGGAAATTGGCAAAACTAATTATGGAATTAATTTGGGTAATTTAAAAAGCCCAATAGTAAGGTCCAAAAATGAAGAAATGTTAGAGAAAATATTTGGTCCAAAGATAGATAGAAATTGGCCAAAGAAAAATAAGAGAAGAAATTGGATTAGAAAGGTAATGGCAAAATCGTAATTTTGCCAAACTATCGCAAAATTAATTATTTTCCGATTAATTGAAGTTAATTTCAATTAATTAAGGAAAATAAAGACAAAAAATATATTTGAAATATTTTGGTCAATTTAATATGAAATTTTGGAAAATAAAATAAATGAATAAAATAATGCAAAATATATGATAAATAAATATATCATCATCCTCTTCAGCCCATTTTTGTTCTACAACAGACCTGAAATAAGTGAGAGAAAGTTGAGAGAGTTTAGAGAGAGAAAGAGAAGAAATCTCACAAGGTAAACCGATTTCTCCGACGATTTAGCTCCTAACGCGTATAACTCCGACCCTAAGCTACTCCTCTTTGTTCTTTAAGGTTTGGAGGCTAAAAAATTTGTTGTCTAAGGGTTAGGGTTTTAGCCATCTTTGGGGAAAAGCTTGTGGGTGCTCGAGGTAACTTCCAAACCTTCGTATATTAACTATTCTGGCTGCTGTGAGTAATTTAATTGGTGAAATTTCATCGGATTGCCATTGGTTTTAAATTTTGGAAAAGTGTGTGCCTAAGGGTTATACTGCCCAATTTTAGTTCAAATGGTTGTTATAACTCAAATAGATGGTTAATAAAGTGGTTACAAGTATAAAGGAGCGCGTTTACAGAGCCGAGATCGTAAAACCCTAATTTTTTCCGGAGAACACCATAATTTCGGCCAGGGATGTTTAAGGGCCTTAGAGTTGGATTTTCAATGATTTGATGGTTTTATTGCGGAAAATTAGGTGGGGTTACAGTTGGGCACTTTTTCAGAAAAGGCCAAGAAAGCATAATTACGAAAACGCCCCTAAACCCTAAAAGTATGGCTGCCAAGGGTAATTTCATAATTTGACATTGAATTTGGTAATTTTGAGTCCAAAAATGAATTCCTTGGATGAAAATACATCAGGATAGCCCTAGTAAAAAATTTGGGAAAACGTGCCATCAGGCCGGGTACGCGGGGTCGGGCCAGGGTCTTAGGGGCATTTTGTTAAATTTTTACCATAGGCTAATATAACCACAATAAACACTATGGAAGTGTCCAAAATGATACATGGATAGGTCATAACCTATTTCTTATACATTTGGTATTTTAGGACTGAGTTAGGAGCCTGGAGTTGGCACGTTCCACGATGCGAGCATCTCGAGGTTAAAAAGGGTTGAGGTAGGGACTACTATCTCTCATATACTATGTGACTATTGTATGTTATTTGTTACTGTATTTTGTGATATGAATGTGTGCTAGAGGCACAGTACCTGGTTGTGGTTCGGTGCCCAGCCAATGTATATCAAAAATCCTAGCTGTGGTCGGTGACTTGGTTGAGGTACATGTAAGGGTTCTAACTCGATGTTTGGCCCTGAAATGTGTGTACACATATGAATCGAATCGAACTTTCATTTTGCTTAATATGGTGCATTGCATATTAAATTTTCACATTTTATATGTCGATAGTATGTTTCTACTGGGATTCTTCATAATCTCACCCCTTTTTTTCTAAACCAAACATCTCAGCGGGTGCTAGTGGATCAAAAGGCAAGGACGTAGATAAAGGAAAGTGACTGGCACGCGTCTCAAGGTGAAGTTAAAGCTCGTGGTTATGGATAGCTTATGTTGTAAATATTGTCGCTTTTTGTATCTTGACTTGGGACTATAAACAAATACTTTTAGCAGTATATATGTACTTTTCTGTATGCCTGTGGAACTTGAACTCTATTACTCTATGTATATCGAAATGGAAATGGGTGTTGACAAAATGTAAGCTTCATTTTAAGTTTTTCTAAACATTTGTTGCATCAAAATGTAGTGTTTATATTTTGTTTTTACTCCTCGTTCCTTATTATAAGAAACGCTTAACCGAATCTCGCAGTTTGAAGTGGCAGTTAAGAACAATTACTGTGTCAAAATTATAACCCTTTTTGACTAAAATACCCTTATTTATAAGGAGTAGGAAATAAGAAAGAGAATAAGAAATTTATTATAATAAGGAGAATTGTAAAAGAGGAAGAATAAAACAACAAATATGGTAGAAGTAATAGATCTTTGGCGGTTGTGAAAACTTATTATATTTGACATTAAATAAGGGTAATTAAAGCCAAGTAAAGTAGTAAACTATTGAGTGAAATACAAGATGAGTTTTCTTCCAAGTGAGAGTGTGCTAAGGTTTTTCGCTTTCACCTGTGTGGTGCGATCGGCTGATCTGTTGGTGGTGGTTTAGACAAGTCAAAAAGACCAGTGGTTAGGAAATACGTGAACATCGAAAGAATGGCAAGGGAAAGACTGGATATTCAGTTGCAATGGAGACAGCAAGTAAATAGAGAAGTGGAAGAGCAAAAGTTGATAGGGAAAGTTTTAACGAGCGCTAGAATTAGATACGCCACAGTGAGAGATTCGGTGGTAGCAGCGTGGAAAGCAGACAGTGGAGTAGATGTCAAAATGACTGGTTTCAACTTATTCACCTTCACATTTAAGAAAGTTAAGGAAGCAAAAAGGGTTTTGAAAGAGAATCCTTGGACCGTCTGAAACTATATGTTAAGTTTGTAAAGAAGAAGACCTTTTCTAAGTGAGAATGATATTGTGATAAGTTCGTGTGAGTTTTGGGTTTAATTCCATAACCTTCCTCCAGAAGGAAGAATGAGCTGGAATATTAGGATGATGACAAGTATGGTAGGAAGGGTTATTGAAATGGAGGAGCCAGAAGATCGTTGCTTTATGAATAGGAATTTTGGCAGGGCACGAGTAGAGGTAGATGTTGAAAAATCATTGATGCCTGGATTCCTCGCTCCTAGACTAGAGAATTTAGACGATGTCTGGATTCAAATTAAATATGAAAAGTTGGTAAGATTCTACTTTAACTGTGGCAAATTGGGGCATGAGAGCAAAGTGTGTGAAGAGGAGATGGTGGAGTTCATTGTTAATAGGGTTGCAAGAGGATATGATGCCATCTTGTGTACCCAAGCTCTGAGAAATCAGATGCCACAACCGGTGAATCAATTTTCAGTTAGGTCAATGGTGAATAGGGTGGTGCATGGGGAAAACAAAGGCAATGAGTATTTTCATGGGGAGACAAAACGGGTACACTGCTCCAAGGAGGTTGGTGAGAGCTCGAAGGGTCAGAAAATGGAAGAAAGAGACAATACAAGAGTAGTCAATATTAGCCACTCTCATTTAATGAATGTGATGACTCAGTGTATAAGGAAATAAAGAAAAGAGATATTATTATTAATCCTCAGAAGATTCAAGTGGGCCAAGATTGTGAGCTAGCCCAAAAGTGGAGGGCCCATATTGAAATGGAGAATAACCATGAGAATGGATTGGATGAAATGATAAAGAAATTGGACTGGTCTAATGGTGTATTAAAGGCCAGATGAGAGAAATTGTTAAAATCTCAAATTAAATACTAAGTTGAGTTGGCAGATGAGGAAGAGGATAATATGAAGGAAGAAGCAGCAATTATGCCATTTCAAACTAATGTTATTGGAGAAATTGCTATAGGCCTTTGGGACGTGTCTCTAAAGCGAAAAGCTGATGATGATCCGGAAACACCTATGAACAAAAGAAGGGATTACAAGCAAGATTCTCTAAAAAGTGCAGGAGTTAGAGAGAAAGATGAAATATAGTTGAAGAAAATGGTAGATACAGATGGCTTAAAAGACTTTCACTATAGGTATGATGGTAATTTACATTTCGAGTTTGCATGTAAGGTGAAATAATCAGTGAGAGCAAGGAAAAAGGAGAGAAAGCAGTTATTCTTAATTATGGAACTAGAAACAGAGATGATAATATGTGATAGTTTGAAGTATGAGGAAACTAGAATGGGAAAAGGAGAAGGGAGGGCAGAAGCTAATATGTTTGAAAGGCGAGGTCGCTAGCCTAATGCAGCCACCATGGAGCCATGAATTGCCTAGGTTGGAATTGTTAGGGGCTTGGAACTACCCTAACAGGTCGAAATCTAAAGTTCCAATGCAGGAAGCTAAAGCCACAAATTATTTTCTGTTTGAAACAAAAATGAGAAGGGAGAAAATTGAGAGAATCAAAAGAAAATTGAAGTTTGAATTTAGGGATTACTTTGATCTGGTGGGGAGATCGATGGGATTATCAATCTGGTGGAAGGAGGGAGTGCAGTTAAAAGTTGGTTTTACTAGCCGATACATAATTCATCTTGAAGAAGTCAGTATGGGAGGGTGATACATGGGGAATATTACTCTAGTTTATGGGCCAAATGATTTAGCAAGAAAGTATACATGGTGGAATAAACTTGTGAAGCTGAACCCAGGCTCCATTATCCCATGGATTGTTTTGAGTGATTTTAATGAGTTGTTATACTCATTGGATAAGGAAGGGATAAGGGAGTGCCAGAAGGAGAGTGTATTAGAGAAAAGATTAGATCGAGCGGTCTTCAATCCAAGCTGCGGGCTCATTTTCAAAAGGGTCAATGATTAGTACTAGAAGCAATTGGATCTGATCATTGCCCAAATTTTATAGATTTTGAACATACTGAAGTAAAAACACTTCTATTGTTTAGATTTGATGTGAGATGGCTGACACATTCAAACTTAATAGGATTGATAAAAGAAAATTGGAAGGCTAATGGGGATGGGAAGGAGTTATCAGAGTCTGTGAAAACCTTGAATGTATTGAGAGAAGCCTTAGCTATTTGGAGCAATAGGGAATTCAAAAACTGATAGACACAGATTAATACTGTTAATAAAAGGATTCAGGATTGCCTAGACTCCAACTGGAATGAAGGTACGACAAAGGAGTTAGCTGAATTAAAAAAGAAGGTGGGGGAGCTATGGGAGCAAGAAGAGATATACTAAGATTAAAAGGCAAGGGTGGAATGGTTGAAATGTGGTGATAATAATTCAAAATTCTTCTATATGACCACTATAAGGAGAAGGTGTATAAATAAAATTACAAGGGTAAAAGGGGAGGGGGAGGATGAATGGCTAGAGGATGAGAAAGAGATTGGGGAACATTTTGCTCAATTCTATAACTCCTTGTTTGCATCTGTAGGTGATAGGGATTTCTCGAGAGTGCTGGACAACATTGGACAAATTATCTCCACTGAGGATAACAGAGATCTAATGAAGGGGATTACAAGAGAGGATGTAAGGCAAGTAGTCCTTTAGCTGGGTGGACAAAAGGCATTGGGACCTGATGGCTTCATGTCACGCCCTTATCTCAATTTCACCTTTACCAGAGTATTCACGGAAAACGGTATGCGGTTCGGTAGGCAACACAGGAATAGCATAACTATACTGATAATATGTGCATGATTACATTAATTCCCCCATAGGGGTTTGTACATGATCATTACCATCAAGGTAGCCACACAGGGCTACTAGGGTATCTAAACCGGTCCCAATGAAACGGAGACATCTTCTCATCTTCATTCCACCATTGCAATCTCCTCATATGGTTCTCTGCATTGTTCTCAGCATATCTTCTGTATTCTCCTGTCTAAATTGTTGGTAGGGGAGGGTGAGATTCGAGAGAATCTCAGTAGGAAACAGATACCATAATGCATGCATGATTGATGCTATGTGTATGACATGTTAGCTTTATCTAGATGTATGCTCCATAATGACATTTCTGCATGCTCAATGTTTCATACAACAAGACTATGGCCACAGTGAAAACAGAAACAGAGCTTCATTTATTCAAATATGCTCTACACAATCAAGTAAAGCAATCACATACATCATTACACAAGCAAAGATATCAAATACATGCAAGTAAGGTAAGTCCCCTACCTTAACCCTTTTTCGCCTCGAAACGCGTGCCTCGATCTACGTGCAAACAGCTCGGGGCTCCATATTCGATCCTACAATGTCAAATGTACTATTTAGACACTTCCATAGTGTTTCTGGGGGTTATATGAGTCTATCTTGAAAAATTACTAAAATACCCCCGGGGACCCAGCCCCATCATACCCGGTCCGGCTGTACTTTTCTCGAAATTCTAACCTGGGCTATCCTGACATATTTTCGCCCAAGGAATCCATTTCCAAACTTGGAATTATCAAATTAAATGTAAAATTACGAAATTGCCCTTGGCAGCCCTACTTTTAGGGTTTTAGGGGCGTTTCCGTAATTATGCTTTTTCGGCCTTTTCCGAAAAAGTGCCCAACTGTAACCCCACCTAATTTTCCCTCCTGAATCCAATGGAACCATAAAATCATTGAAAATCCAACTCTAAGACCCATTTAGACCCCTGACCGAAATATATGGGTTTTCCAGGGAAAATCGGGGTTTTTCGGTTTCGGCTCCGTAAGCACGTTCCTTTCTACTCCTAACCACTTTATTGACTATTCCATTAGGTTACAACTACCATTTAGTATCAATTTGGGCAGCATAACCCCTAGGGAAACCCATTTTCCATTTTTACAACCAATGGCAATCCGGCGAAATTTCACCGATTAAATTGCCCACAGCAGCTAGAATAGTCAATATACGAAGGTTTGGAAGTTACCTCAAGCTCCCACTAGCGTTTCTTCTTATGGCTGAAACCCTAGCTCTCTTGAACACCAAATTTGAGCTTCCAACCCTTGAATCACATAGAAGAATTGCTTAGGAGTGGAGTTATACGCATTAGGAACCGATTTACCGAAGAAATCACTTACCTTTGTAAGCTTTTTCCTCCCCTTTTCTCTCTCTAAAATCTCAACCCTTCTCTCTCTATTTCAGAGCTGTGCTGCACGGTTTGGCTGAAGGAAGGAGAAGAATGATATTTATTATATGATATTTACTTATTACACCATTTTTCCAAAATTCGAATTTTACAAAATTCTGGCAGATTTCTGCCCAAACTTTGAAAAATCATAACTAATTTTAGAAAAATCGAATTGAAGTGATTCTAAAGCCTATAGAACTCTTATTGAGTCTAGTTTCAAGGAAAAATATAGACTTTTGCTTTCTGGAATCACAAAATTCTCAGAATTTCAATCTTTGCATATTGTTCCAGAAATTTCACAGTTTATCTGTGCTGACTTCAAAAATTCATATCTTTTTGTGTATAGCTCTAATTGCGTCATATGACCTATCAAATTAAATCTTAGGATGTCTACTTTCATCCTGTAAAATATTATAATTTTTTCTTATCATTTGGTGATTCAAAATCACATGACAAGCTTACTACCTCATAGGCGATTTCACCAAAAACATAATCACTTTCTCCAAAATTCATCATTTTACTTTCTTAATACCCCAAAGATATTAGAATCATTAGGGGATAAATTTGGGCTCCTGCTAAATTGGGGCTTAGCAGTCCACTTAATTTAGGCTTATTCCCAAGCCTCCAATCCCAAATTTTGGGGTATTACACTTCACTAGACTATTCTACCAAAAAGCCTGGAATGTCATTAGAGAACATGTATGCTTTCTTGTCAAAGAATTTTTCCATAATTGGTCTCCACTGAATGAAATCAATGAGAATGATCTAGTGATGATTCTTAAGGTAGATTGCCCTAAAAATGTAAATGATTATAGACCTATTAACCTGTGTAATTTTTCATACAAAATGTTTTCAAAAATCCTAGCAAATAGCTCCGACCACAATTAGGAAAGGCTATTGATGAGAGTCAGAGGGGTTTTGTCCTAAGTAGATTGATCCAAGATAATATAATAGTTGTGCATGAAGTGTTTCATCATATGAAAAGATGTGAGGTAGTACTCAAATTAGATATGAGTAAACATACGATAGAGTGGAGTGGGATTTTTTGTGTACTACTCTTTTGAAAATGGGGTTTTGTAAAGCATGGGTGAACTGGGTAATATAGTACCTAAATTCTGTAACCTTCTCAGTTATGTTGTCTGGAAAAAGATTATCGAACGAGCTACCAAGAAGGGGACTGACGCAAGGAGATCCCCTTTCTCCTTGCTTATTTATACTAATTAATAATGTCCTATCTAAGCTGATTGAAAAGGAAAAAAGTAGAGGACTAGTGAAAGGAATTTTCGTGGCTAGGGGATGTCTGGAGATTACACATACCTTTTTCGCCGATGACTTTGTATATTTGCTCCAAGCAAATCTAGACAATTGTAGGAATTTGAAAAATGTAATCAATGAATACTGCAAAGCCTCGGGGCAAGCTATCAATATAGGTAAGTCCTGCTTGTACTTCTCAAAGAATACTCCTGAGGTGTTAAAGGAAGAAATCGGTCATACTTTTCAGATTCATGCAGTTGACATCCCTGGTAATTATTTGGGTTTACCTATTATTTGGGGTAGATCAAAATCCCAAGCCTTAAACTTTGTCTTGGATTGAGTGGAGAAGAGAGTGCAAGGATGGAGGAAAATTTTTTTATCTATTGCAGGGCATGAGGTGCTAGTTAAATCCGTTGCGAATTATATTCCTGTGTACTCAATGTCGAGTTTCCTATTCCCAAAAACTGCGCTAAAAAGATTAGATGGTATAATCTCTAAATTTTGGTGGAACTTTGAAGAAGGCAGGAGGAAAATATGCTGGGTATCTGTGGAAAAAATGAAAAGTTGTAGATTAGAAGGGGGACTAGGATTTAAGGATTTTGAGGCTGTTAATTTGGCTTTAATTGCAAAGTTAGGATAGAGAATTCTTCAAAATCCTAATCAGATATAGGTTAAAATCCTTAAAGCTAGGTACTTACTTTTTTGGAGGCAAGCAAAGGAAGTTCTTCTTTATGGTTATAGGCGAGTATTCTGGTGAGTAGGAGAGTCTTGGAAGATCAAGTAATGCTTAGCATTGGGAATGGAGAGAGCACAAGGGTATGGCAAGGCTGAGAGATTTGCCGAGGAAAAAGCTAATCTCACCGTGTCCCCATGAGGATCTTTTGGAACTAAAAGTGTCAGATTTATTATGGAAGGGAAGTTGGAATTTGCCAGCTACTGAAGGGTGGATTACAGAGATAGAAAGAAAGGTAGTGAGGAAAACCATTGTGGCCCCTAGGAATTGGGATGATAGATGGATCTGGACTGGGGGAAAGAGGAGTGTTTATTTAGTCAAAAAAGGGTATAAGTGTGCAAAAAAGAATGTTTTGAAGAGGAATGAAGATATCCCATCAACATCTGGAAATGATCAAAGGCTTATATGGAAGGAAATTTGGCATATCAAGATTCCACCAAAAGTTAGAACATTTATGTGGAGATTGATGTGGGTTGCTTTACCAACATGTTATAATCTGTGGAAAAGGAAAAGTTGTGCGGCGGAAACTTGTCTAATTTGCAAAGAAAAAATAGAAACAACTAAATATTTGTTCTTTATGTATGAATGAGCTAAAAAAACATGGTTTGGCATCCCTTTTTCTTTTAAGACAAAGGAGTTTGAACATTTAAATATACAACAGTGGGTGTCAATATGGTTCTATGACCTAAAATTATCCCCTTGGAAAAAAGCTTTGATAGCAATGATTTTGTGGCAAATATGGAAGACTTGGAATGCCTTCATCTATGAGAATGTTACTTATGACTCTGTGTTTACTTTCTCCCAGGCAAATAGACTGTTACATGAATTTTGGGAAGCAAAGGGATGTAGCAATGTGGACGACATATTATCAAATCAGGGAAGCAAAAGCAGACCTGAACAGAGTGTATGTAAGGCACCTAAAGCTAATTTTATCAAGATTAATAC
Source organism: Inga leiocalycina (assembly GCA_963242795.1). Classification (NCBI taxonomy): domain Eukaryota; kingdom Viridiplantae; phylum Streptophyta; class Magnoliopsida; order Fabales; family Fabaceae; genus Inga; species Inga leiocalycina. The sequence continues at coordinate 51,993,309 of OY725330.1, read as the reverse complement.
TGATTGTGCAATGTCTTCTTTCGATAATAGGGTAGCAATAGTTTTCGTAGTTAGAGACTTAAACTGTTGGTTGCTAGATGGAGCCGCAAGAATTGTAGATGCTGGGTCAATCTTAATGACTGAGAGTTATGCTTTTCTTGATGCTGTCAATTATGCCTATGTAAATCAACTTACAAATGTTATCTTTGAGTCTGACAACCAAGTCCTGATTAAATGTCAGAAGACACTACTCCAGATGATTGGAGAAGTTTGAATATCCTTGAAAACATTTAGTATTTAAGGAAATTAATTAGGAACCATTCTTATAATTGGATTCCCAGGAATGCAAATTTAGTAGCTGATTGAGTTGCTCAAGCTGCAATTGGTGGATCATGCCCTTCAAATTGGGTTGCGAGACCACCGACACACTTAAGAAAGCTGCTGGAGAAGGACACAAGAACTGTTTTGAGAAACCCAAATTGATTTTCTTACAACAACATAGCTTTTGATCATTATGTATATAATATGTTGTATATTGATACCTTCGATCTGGTACCTAAGTTTAATTTAATGAAATGATTTTCCTTTGGCAAAAAAATAAGGGTAATTAAAGAAGGGTAAATGAGAATGTAAGAAGTAAAAAAAAAAAAAAAACCATTCTCTGAAGTTTCTTATAATTTAGAATTGAGCATGAGTGGTGGTTGTTTTTTATAATATGGAACAGAAGCAGTATCTTGTTGTAAGGTTCTATTGAGCCATTGACTTTCCGTTTTCATTTCTAAAAAAATAAATCATTGCCTCTTTTTCAATTTTACCCCTTGTTATTGTATTTATTGCATTTATTTTCTCTTACTTATTCTTTTTATATATAAGGATATAGTTAAAAAAATAATACACGTTTATTACATCTAACTAATTTTAACTATTTTCTTGATTAATACAAATTATTTATTTAAAACTTGTAATAAGCTATGCAGGGATTCCTATTTTTCAACTTTGCCTGTATCTATTGGTGGGACACATTAAATATCGAGAAAAAAGAGAGATGTGAGACAATTTGAAAAGAGATGAAGTTGAAATTTTTTTCAATATAAAACAGGTTTAATAAGTTAACACCCTCCCTTAATTCCGGAGGCAGTTAAAACTTAAAAATTACTCATATTTTGGGTCGGAGAGGGTATTCTTGTTAATATAAGTTACCTGGGCGTGAGGGTATAAATGGGATTCAACTGGCGACCTGCTACTTACATGGATTTTCATATACTAGGCCACAAGGACATTTACATCCATGTTTTTTTTTACCTCATCATCTATCTGCTTTGAAATCATATGATGAAATAGAAAATGAGAATAATAATATATAAGCAACTTTATATAATTTCATAGACACAACGAATCCAAAAATTTGCAAGCGGTAAAATACTAAAATCTTAATGGGAGTTCCATCATATAATACTTATACAATCAACCAAAAGGTTTTTTTCAATCATTGATGGCCAAGTTATATTACCTTATGTCTTTAATTCAAGATTTAATTGACTTTTTTTTTAAGTTTAAATAAATTAAAAAAATTATTTAATCATAATTTATGTTGTATATAATTAGATTATATATCAATCTATAAGTTAGATAAATTAATTTACAGAAAAATAATAAATATAAATAATTTAAAATAATATATTTAATTTTTTTAACTTTTCAAAAATAAATAACTGAATTTTATATTAAAAACACGTGACAGATAATTCCAAATTGAAAGTGGCGAATATGTCTAAGTGGGGTACGGTATGTCCAAGCTGAAAATGGCGAATGTGTTCCTATTTCATTTAATGAAAATAGGTCTTGTCCGAAGAGATATTACTATTATCCATAGAGCTTAACAGATCATAAGATGTTTTGTATCAATTTTCAAAAAACATTACAAAATTCTCGTTAAAAATTTTAGGGAAAATGGCGAAAAAATATCTCATTAGCAACTTATTTATTAAGTGGAACCTTCGCGTGCAGATTATCTTTCACGTGTGCAGAATATCTTTCCTGGTGCGCAGATGATCTTCCGTATGTGCAAAATTCTCCCCTATACGTGTGCAAAAATCTTCCCTACGTGTGCAGATATCTTTCCTCCATGTGTAAGATATCTTCTTAGGTCCCATTTAATAAATAAGTTGTCCATGAAATCTTTTTTAGCCATTCTTCCAAAATTTTATTACTCAAAAATACCTGAAATTTATTTAAAGATTTATGTATCACCTATCTTCTGTGTTTATGACTTTTTTTTTTTTTGACTGTGTGCACTTTTGCACATAATTGAATTAAAGCACCGGAATTTTCTAATACCTTTAGGTAAAGATACTAAATTTTTTTAAAGAAAATTTCAGTAATTTTCTCCAAAATTAAATTTTTATTGTAGGAAGTAATTCTAAAATTTGGGATTTTTTGGATTTGAAAATTTTAAACTGAAAAAATCAATCTTTTATATTATATAGTTTTGATTCAGTTGTAACTCAATCACTATACTTTGACTTAATAAAACTTAATCTATATAGTTTTAATTCAGCCCTTATATATATATTTTATAATCTATTAATTACTCTATAAAATATTAAAAATTATATAGACTGAGTTGTTATATATTAAAATTTAGAGATTGAGTTATATTTTAAAAAAAACTGTAGGGATGTAGTTGTACCGAAGTTAAAATATAAGGACAGCTTTATAATTGAGTTAAAACTTAAATGGTTTCGAGGATTAAGTTTGCCCATATGGATTGACAAAAAAGGAGGTTGAGACGCCGGGGACAAGGAATAGTGTGATTAGAGGGAAATCTACTTGTGATATGATTGATGAATTGTGGGTGACATATCCATAGAATATACCTCGGGGTTATGAAAGAAGGGAATCTTTGAGGAGCGCGTTAAACGCGTGCGCCACGCCGCGTATGATTCGCCCCAAGATTTGTCAGGAACTTGGCCTTTCGCCCCCTCCAACGGTCCTTCTCTGTTTTCCTGTTTCACACCCACTTCTTTTCCCTTTCTCAATCCTCACGCCCTCTTTCATCTTCCCTTCTCCCCACTCGCTCTTTACTAGCGCGTGCATTAACTATGACGTGGCAATGTGCCCGTTTCCACCGCTTAAGTGTGTATTTGGTTAGTCTTATTTTTAGATAATAAATCTTTATTACGCAAACTGAAATAAAACTCCTCTCATATACTTATCTCGTATACTGTGAATCACGATTTATAAGCACTTATTATTTAAAAATAAGCTATTCCAAACGAGCACTAATACTTGTTTGAAATTCAAAAAGTACTTATTTATATAAATTGATATAAAATTCTTCTCACATATTTTATCTCTCGTATATTGTAATTCAAGATTAAAAACTGTTTTTAAAAATTCCAGTCATAATTTCAAACAAGTACTAACATCATTGTGTGAAAATCACGGAATTGACGGTGCCAAACAATGCACTAGTGTTAGCCAGCCAGTAAGTTCAGGTGACATGAGCATTTTAGGTACCAACCGCATTGTAATCCAATGGTATGATTATTGGGAAGTTGTGGGATTGATCTCACTTATAATTAATAATTATTGTTATTTTAAAATTTAAATTTACTATGTTAATTTAAATTTTTTTTTTAACATTTAAAATTTCAATATCAGTATTTTTTTTGTTAATGATGTTATGATTAAGGACTAAATAGGCACTACAAAAAATTAATGGACTAAAATAAATTTTTGTGTAAAGTTAATGTTGCCAAACAACAATGTCAGCCAACCAAAAATTTATGTGAATTGTACTTCAATAACTAATAAGTTGTTGGTTAAGATAATAAATAACATCATCTTTATAAAGAAGAAAAGTAAATTTGAATCTTGAAAAACATATTTATTAGGAGAGGTGAACTTACGCTCTACGCCTTAAAATAAGAAACAATTGATAATAAAAAAGGCTTCAATAGTTCTACCAAAAAAAAAAAAGGCTTCAATAGCTTATTAGAATCAGCTTTTGGTCTTTAACGAACAGTGCTTCTAAATTGAGTGTGTTTTGATTGGCTTTTGCAGAATATTTTATGAAGAAAAAATGATAAAAATGATTTTAAAAAATAAATTTTGAATAACAGCTGCTGAAAAAATAGAAAAAATAGCTTGTGGAAAACTACGATTTCTGACCCAAAACTATGGTTTTCTTACCAAGATAATTGTCCTCCAGCCTAAATACCGTCGATTTTAAATGATGATTTTTCGTAATGGTTACTGTTACTTTAAAAATTAAACTTAATATATCAGTATTTAAAAATATTTTGTCGACATTTAATTTTAACACCAGCATTTTCTTGCAACCAAAATAAAATATTATGTAAGATTGAAGCACTAAAAGTGCATTTTGTCCTTCTAAATATTATGAAGTTCAAAGAATACGAGTAAAATCGTGTGCCTTGGAACCCAAATGGCAACAAGATGTTTTTTTGTTTGAGGCGATGAGTTTGATTTCTTTATGGAGGTTATAATGATAGCACAAGGTAAGATCAAAAAAAAGAGAGAGAGAGAGAGAGAGAAAGAAAAAAGAGCATCAATTATCTCAACGCCTTTGAATGTGTGTATATCCTTGCGTTCTAAATATAACATGGTATTAAGAGATTTGTTTTATTTTAAATATATGACCTCAATTTCATTTGTCTTTCTCACTTAATATTCTTTACCATTTACCCTAAATAATTTCACAATTTTTCTCACCTTTTTTGTCCCTCATATTTAAAAATAAAAAACTCATGAAAAAAAATCTATATATTCCAAAAAGACAAAAAAAATATATTTAAACTTCAAAATCTCAAATCAATGATTTCCTACTAAATTGAATCTTCAATTTCTATACTCTTGTAGTTAATATATATACTCTTATAGGCAACAATACTGATTTAGGATTTAAGATTGAGGATTTCCCCACTTTTCCTTAATTCAGAGTAGCAGGGCCGAGTTTTGGGCTTTGAACTTCAGACCAAACTCGGCCCATTTAAAGAAGCATCAACTTAGTCAACTTCCAATTCCCAATATACGTCTGTGTCCATTGATTCGATACGAACCGCAAGCTTCTTCTATCCCAAGTGCTTGTTTGGGCCTTTGTTCTGTTCCAGGTTAACAAGCAAAATGTTCAACATCTTTTCTTTCTTTCTTATTCAAGAAAAAAAAGCAGAAACCAAAAAAAAAAAAAATCCATATGCATTTAAAACATATCTCCAAAACTGCCCTTTATTAACCACTATGAGCCTTATTAAATTAGGGGGGAAAGTTCAGCATTAGTCACAAGAGCACTTTTGTCTTAAGCCATAATAATTAGGATAAACCAATGGTTAATACTTGCTTATATTTAAAATAATAAATATGAGAAACGAAAAAGATTGAGATATGATATTTAGAACAACAATAAACTCTTCAAGAAACTCATATATTTTGAGTTTTAGGTAGCATTTATAGTTATTGTGATCTTCAATCAATTGCAAATCAATATATAAATGAATTCGTGTTAAATAGTTGTTCAATTGACAATCATCTTATTAGAATTAGTTTCTAAGTAACTGAAAAATTAATTAATTTCAATCGGGAACTTGTTTACAAAGCATGCAATTCATTTTCATTTGCAAATGACCAATAAACTTCTGAATAACAGCTATCAATTTGCTATATTGAAGTTGTCAATTCTTAATGGGTAGTTGTTAAGAGAATTGTTTAACTGACAGCTACGCAACAATTACCTAACAAGAATTAACAGCTTTAATATAACATATTCACAACTACCCCGTACTAGTTAACTATACCTAAGATTGTTTTATCCACACCACCACCACTAGTTTAGAATATATTTTGGTGATTTTGAGGTACTTCATCACATGGTTTGAATTGTTACATTGGACTCAAGAGTGATTTTCCCATATTTCAAAGCCACCTGCTAAATTCTCTCAACTAACATCTTTCCCTTCTTCCAATCATTTCCGTAACCTCAATACATTATCCTATTATCTCTCCATTTACCTTCTCGTTATCGTCATTCTTTTTATGTTCAAGTCGCCCAAGAATCTCCTCGTTCACAAAACAAAAGTCCCTTTTGTTTTGACATATAAAAGGCCCTTATAACAGCGACGTTAGAGGACCACATAAACGTTCTGCTCTCTCTCACTCACACTTAGTCAAAGTCAAACAATGAATCTTGACCAGCGCAAGAGACAACACACAAAAACACACACACATAAACATATCAGAGAGAGTATATTAAACAGAGAGATCTGTGCGAGAGACTGAGATATGAGAAATTTGAGTGACAGATCAATGATGGCGGCTAATAAGAAAGTCTCAGATGAAGGCAGTTTCCTTTCTCATACTTGCAACATTCTTGGATAACTCTTGTTATAGCTTTCTGCTTCCAAGTTTTCTCACAATACACCTTTCTCTAATATGTTATATCAACCATCGGCTTTAACCCTTGTCCTTCTCATACGTCACTTTGCTACACCAACTTGATTATTAATTTATGGCTCTGTATATCTGTTTGTTTGTTTTCTTTTCTTATAGTTATTAATAGAATCCAATGTCTCTATCTCTAGTAATATGGCCCTTCTCTTTCCCTTCTTCAACCCCCTTTAGATTTCTGCACTCACTTTATAAGGCAATGCCATTTACTACTATGTCTTTACTTAGCTCATGTTATATAGGTTTCTTTGTGGAGCTACTACTTTGTCTTCTTTGTCTCCTTGCTTCACCACATTCCCTTTTACTACGATCTCTTTAACCTAGCCAATTTAATTACGATGCTGGAGACCTATAAGTTTTATTAAGTTTTATATGATATGAAATACAATATTTATAGCAATATACACCTCTAGTACTCCTACATATAGAGAAGAATTTTTCAGTCCTATTTATAAGTTATCACGTCTATTAAATTTTTCATGTGAACGTATAATTTTGCACTACCTTTATTATTGTGTTGACTCTTTTCTTAGGTGGTATTCTTTTGATCCACAATATAAATTGCTTCTAGAAGAATTTATTGGTCTATAATATAAATCACTTTGAGAGCAATTAGTGTTGATTTGTCTGCCCATGTAATTAATGTTTAAACATGGCTCATTGTATTATTTTTTCTCCTTCAAAACTTCATTTAATATGGGTAAAGTTAGAATTTTTTTTTTGAATTTAAAACAAATTTAATGAATTAACTACTATTTCTTGATTCCGATGAATTAATTGAAGTGATTTATACTGTAGACCGGAGGTAGTATAATGTATATTAATCAAATAGAGATAAAGTTAAAAAATTGTTGAATTTTAAGATAGAATTAATGAAGTTCAATGTTTTTCTTAGCTTGAGTAAAACATACTGGAAGTGATATATAAATAGGACCAGAACAGTTTATGCCCTAGGAATTCCAAGTCTACATACGAGGTGATTATAAATGTATCTAAGGGTTGATCATAATTGCTGGAAAATGTCTTTTTGTTTTTTTGGTTACTGTGGCTGGTTATGCATAGACAGACTGCGGTTATAGACGTATTACGTCACTGCGTTTAATGTGGTCTCTGGAAATTCAGTAGTTGTCGTTTGTCTTACAAGCGAATAAATGACTATGACACTACTAACTAATGTTTGACACTTTAGTGTTTTCGTCCTCATCACTTGTTTGAGTTTGACCGTTTCTTTCCTCCATATTTGTATTTCTCTGTCCAAGATATAAAACATTGTTAATTAATTCATAACAATTAAGAATGTTTTTATCAATAAAATTTATATATTTTACTCTTATTAAAAATGTTATTTTTATATATGCAAAATGATTAATTACTTTATTAACCTCTTATATTTTAAACTATTACTTCTTTTTAAAAGACTTCATATATTTTGCACCCGATGGAATTTCTGTATTTTTCCTTGCATAAACTACGTCATTTTTAAGACTTTTTATTTTAACCTATGTTTAAATTTTTGTTAAATTAATAATCACTATATTTTCAAGAGAAAAAGACAGAAAAATTTCACTTGAACTTCAAAATCCCAAATTAGTCATTTGACAAAGATTTGCGTTGTCAATCTCATTACCATTTTTATCAATCCCATTACCATTCTTGTCAGCGGGATTTGGAAGTTCAAATGATATTTTTCTATCTTTTTCCCTATTTTCAATTGCACCGTTAATTATGCTTATGAACTTTCGAAGTCTCCAAGATTACTACAATTACTATAACAAACGTTAAGGCATATTAGAAAAGTTAAGAAAAATTACTATAAGAACAATTACTAAATAGTAGCCTTGTATGTATTTATTTGGACAAAGGACTTCATTTCCAATAAATAAAATAGGAAGGCTTGACCAACACTTGCTTGGAAAATTCAGGGCCACATCAAATCAAGGCTCTTCCACAAATAGAAGCAACACAGTGAAACATCCAACCTCTTTTCACTTTATTACGCAATAGCCTATGCACAACGAAATATGGAAATTTAGACACAGAATTTTTATATTAAAAATAACTCAAAATATTAACTAAATTAATGAGAAAATAATTACACTGAACGATATATTTGATATATTTAATTTTTTTTATAATTGAAATCATGGAATTATTTTTGAATATTATTCAGGTCTAGTATTATTTTGAATTTACTTAAATAATCTAAATTTTAATTTAGACAGTCTTAATATATAAAAAAATAATAAAATTCTATTATTGTTTTTTTCCAAAGAATCAAAATTTTTATTTTTTGGAAAAATCACTAACAGGTCCAAGGACCCCAAAAAAACTACAAAAAAGTCCTAATTCAAATTCTCAAATAATAAAAGTTCCTAGGGAAGTAATTAATTGGGAATATGAAATGACTATGTTACCCAATTTTTCCTTTTATTTTAACTTCTTCCTCTTCCATTTCAGATCCCCTCCACCCCTCTCTTTCTATTCCTTCCCCTGCCATCGCCTTAGAGAGAGAAACTCCGGCAATTTATTCCCATTTTTGTCCTTTGACCATGGTGAAGTCTCAGTCATGGACCACCAGGAGAATGAGCAACCCACGGTTGCCGGAATCCACACTCAATGATCCAATCCTCAACATTCCTGCCACGCTGTCGAGAGATGTACGGAACAACAACTCCGCCGCATTTTGCTTCAAACACTATAAAAAAATTCGATTTAGTAACGATTAAAAATGTGTATTTGTAGCAGTTTTAATGCTACAAACAATATTAGTAGTACTTGACAAAACCACTACAAAATCCTCTATTACAAATAGTTTATAATCGCTACTCAAGTAACAAAATCACTACTATTTTTCTAATAGTTTATTCCAACTGCTACAAGATTTTCTTGTTCACAACACATTATCTATCAAAATTGTAGCAGTTTTATAACCACTATAAATGTTTGGTGCCATAATTTTGCGTGGCGGGAAATGAAAAAATAAAATTTTGCTCCATTTTTGTGGCAGTTAAAAAACCGCTACTAAATTTAAAAGTAATTTTTAAAAAATGGTGCCAAACCTTTGTAGTGGTATCTAAACCGTTACTAATATCATATAAAATTTCAAAAGTAGCGTAAAAAATTTAGGCTTTGTTTGGTTTAACGAAGGTTAAGTTAAGTGAGGTTTACTTAAGTTAGGTTAGAAGAGGTTATAATGTTGTTTGGTTCAACGAAGGTTAGGTTAAGTGATGTTTATTTAAGTTAAGTTAGGTTAGAGGAGGTTAAAATGTCCTTCTACATATTTTCCTTCTTCTTTTATAATGTATTTATTAATAATAATTATTTATATAAAATTATTATTCATAAAATAATTATTGCATATAAATAATTATTTATAAAATTATTATTATTTGGAAAGTTCGTTGAATCAGGAGGTCAAGTTAGGGCAGTGTTGGAATTTTAAAAAATTGTCATGGGTAATTTAGTCACAATTGAAGACAAATATTCTCTCACCTAGGAAAAACCCCAATTTTGGAGGTTTCAGAACCTAGGTTAGGTTACCACTAAAAGACAAAAAAACATCCAACACCTAACCTAACCTTCTTCCAACCAAACACCACTTTTTTACCCCCAACCTACCCCAACCTAACCTAACCTCTAACCAAACAAAATCAACCCCACCCCAACCTAACTTAACCTCCAACCAAACAAAGCCTTAATCTCATTTTGTTTTTAAATTTGTAATTGTTGTAGTTCTTAAAACTAGTACAAAATTTTATGAAAGTTTAAAAAAATATTATACAATTATCTGTCTCCATTTTTATAATATTGGATTGAATAATTTATTATTTAAATAGTTTAGCTGATAGTAGTTATTATTTAAAAGAATGATTAAATTAAGTTGGATAAGTATAAACTTTATATAAGTAATATTATCAAGAATATGTAGGTAATAAGAAATTATTATGTTGTCTACTATGTGGTTGTCATTATTCAAGGAATATTGAAAAAGTAAGAAAATGTCCTTCAATTTCTACAAAAAAGAAAAATAATGAGAATAAATATTATGCGAGGAAAAAAGATGTTCAAATGAAAAAATTAAAAAACTTTTTACCATATTTGATCACCTTGTTCGGCTCCTTAGCTCTTTAAAAAAATTGTAAATGTGAGAAAATGAAAGAGAGGAAAGGTTGAAAGAAATGGGAGTGTTTGAAATGAGGAGTAGTAGGGGTATTTATAGGGATCTGCGTAGCGCTTGTGATAGTTAACGTGACAGGTGTTGCAGCAGTTGATTTTTGTAGCAATTATTGTGACGTTTTTTATAGTAGTTTTTACATTTATAGTGGTTTTAGTTGATTTTGTAGCGATTCTATACTGTTCTGATTTTTTTAAAAAAAATATACGTTAAGGTTTACAAGAAGAAAAACATAATTTCATCGCCATCCTTACAAAAATTGTGTGAAGAAATTGTTAGTGTCGTATTATTTTGTACAAAAATTAAATTTAAATGATGTGAATTTAAAAATATGTACCGAACTATAGGTAAATTGTCATCACCTTCAGGGAAGAAGTTTTCGAAATTGACGGGTTGGAATGGCTCACTCTCGTAAGAGATGTGATCACCATTACCCATGTCGTAAAGGTCTTAAAGCTTTAAATGAACCACCATGTTCCAATCCCTATGCCTCTCGTCCTCAATATAATAAATCTGGTGTGTTTCTGAGGCAAGAATATATGGCTTATCATCTTTATATTGACTAGTGTGAATTGGCCGAGAGAAATTGACTGATGTGATGCCTACATGGTCAGTTGTGTGTCCTCAAGAAGTTGTCGTATTTGCCCACATGAAACTTGGTAAGGGATGCCTCTAAACTGCATGTTGCTGTCACTGCTGCTCGCATAACTCCTTGTCCCAAAGGTGCTATAAACAATCAAATTTTGAGTTTGTAATCCTTGATCTCGTGAAATCATGCAAAACTTGAAACCATTGACATTGTATACTGTAAACCTTTTTGCATGGTCGAGAGGGTTGATTACGAGAGCTCTAAAATCTAGGGAATGTGGGTTGTGGTCATTTAGTATGCGCGCAAACTAACTTGGGAATTCTTTGTGGACCTTTTTGTCAACTTCAGAGGATGTTTGTGTACGGATCCTAAGCTGATGCTTCACAAGACTTCTGAATTCCCTACAATTAATCATCGGAAGGCGATCATGAAATGTAAGTACAAAATGTTAGGAAAGATATAGAAAAACATATCAGTGTAAATTTTTACTGAAGGAAGGGTTCAACTTGAGTGCAATTAATTAAGACATGTCTATGTGCTTGCAACTTCTCAGTTGTCGTTAGTTTGAAATTCTCACTTCCTTCAATTGGTTTACCAACATGAGGCATGAACAACTCTCTTGATGGTGGCTCAGGTTTAGGCCAATCGTCTACACGATGCAGTCGGTTGAAAGCCGTCTTAATGTCATCAAAGTACCTTGAACAAAAATACAAAAATACATGTCTATTCTGGCCACGCTTTATTCCTTATTTAAGATTTCAATTTCCCAAGAAACCTATAAATTTTAGAAGGAAGAATGATACTATATGCTTAAATGGGCGAAAAGCAAATTTATAAAGTAATGCTGACACACATGTAAACTGAGTACCTTTCAATAGAATACATCCATCAATATTGAACTAGGCCAGTGAGCTTTGTTTCATGAACAAGGCGGACTGTTAGGTAAACCATCACAGTGAAAAAGCATGGTGGAAAGATCATCTCCAAATGACAAAACGTAATAATGATTTTAGACTACAGCTGATCGAGCTCTTCAACGATCAAAACCTTCGAACACAACCTTCAAAATAAGGAACATAGCTCCACCAAAACGATAGACACATCGAGAGGTAAGGGTGACCATGGTGCCTAGGAGCCCGATATGCCCACCCAAGCCCAGTCAAAAATTGCCCTGCCTAGCTCAAAAAAAGTGGTCAGAAAAAAATTTGGGCATTGTTGGCCAGAACGAACTATTGGGCAAGGCCGGGCATCAAGCAGGGGGTACTGCCCTACTTACCTGAAAAATTATATACAATTTATTTAAAATATATATTATTTTATATAAAATAAATAGTATTCTATATGTATTATTTTATTTAATATATATATTATTTCATTTTTATGAAATATTTTATATTATTATTTAATATCTATCCACTATAGTTTACATATAACTCATTGTTTTTTGGATGGATGTGGTTTTTTTTATTTGGATGGATGATACAAAGCATTAAAAAGTTGAGATCAAAGACAAAAATTTTAGTTTCTTTGGAGTTTTTATCGTAATTGCACCTATTCATATTAATTAATATTCATACACAAACACATTATTTCATAATTTGTGATGTAATTATTAAGACATATGTTAATTTTTTTTTAAATTTTAAGACTCAAGTTATAGATTTATTTTGAGATGTGAAATTATGGAATGTATTCGAATTTTTTAATAGTATTTATTAGGTATAATTGTAGTTTTAATACATATGGTATTGGTTAGGAAGTTACCACTTGGGCAGGGAAGCCCGCCTTATGCAGCCCACTGTTGGCTTGCCTGAAATGGTTAGGGCTTCTACTAGGTAGGGCCGGGCATTGGGTTTTAAAATGCAGCATGTTCATCCTTTGGGCTGGGCATCGAGCAGGGATCTCACCCTGCCCTGCCCTGCCCATGCCCGTCCTTATGGGGAGGCAATGCATTCTTTATAGCCAACGGAAATAATTGTTGTATAAGAAAAAGTAAATCATGACTTTTCAGTCCAACAACCTTTCAAGTCTGCATGTCAATACATCGTGAAATGTTTCTTGAATACCCATCAGGAACTTTTATTTTCTTCAACATCAAGAGAAAGACTTCCTTGTTTGGTTTTGTGAAGGTGAATTTTGTCGGTTGAAATTTGTCATGATCATCTGGCCACGCGTTTTCACGAACTCCCATGGCCCGTAAATCTTTCCTTGCTTGAAGATGATCTTTTGACTTCCCGGGTTCGTTAAGCAGCGTGGATAGCACCTTGTCGAATACATATTTTTCAATGTGCATGACATCAAGACTGTGTCAAAGTAAATTAGATTTCCAATATGGAAGAGTAAAGAAAATGCTTAGCTTCCGCCATTGCTGAGGCACAGAAGCTGAAGTCCTGGTAGTCTTTCCCCCTGCTTTTACTACATCAACGCCTTTTCCAAACTCAAATTCAACATCCTGAAACTGCTGTAAGATATCTGCACCAATTAAAGTCTAAGGAAATCTTCTTTTTTCTGGTTTACTATTGAAACGATTCCGTTGCAATCTAAACTTGTGCCTACCATCGAAAAACCTCCGATGATAGGCACCTGAGGGGAAGGCACCTGAGGTGGAGTCAAAATTGCAAGTTGGACAGGCTATCCTAGTATGCACATTCCACCCTGATAAAGTTTGAAGCCTAGGAAAGTCATTTATCATTCACATCAAGGTTGTATGCAAGTTGAATAGTGACTTATCGTATGCGTCATATGTCTCAATGCCGACATTCCACAAGTCTAGCAATTCCGCAATAAGTGGTTGAAGATATACATCGATATCATTACCTAGAATGATCATAGACAAAATGAAGGAGCTTTGTTTTATACACATCTAGGGGCAAGTTGTAGGGAACTAAGACTACAGGTCAAATACTATAACTTGTGCTAAGATTCCCAAATGGATTAAAGCCGACAGTCGCCAAAGCAAGTTGAACATTTCTAGGGTCAGTCGCGAAAGATGGAAAGTCTGAATTGAGCGCTTTCCAAGCTTCTGCATCCCATAGATGTCTTAATTTACCATCTTTATTCTTATCAACTTCAAGCCACTTTATATGCTCCGTTGTTTTGGACAACATAAACAATCTGTGTAAGCATGAATTCAAAGAGAAGTATCTAAAAATTTTTACAGGTTTCTTCTTCTTGCTTTTCCCCTTCCTAATTGCCTTATACCTAGAGGTGTGACATTGCTTACAAGTCTCCCTATGAGCATCATCTCCCAAATATAGCATATAATCGTTGGGGCATGCATCAATTTTTTGGTAGTTTAAGCTCAATCCGTTAATAATCTTATTGACCTGGTAGAACAATATGGGAATCTCTGTGTCGGAGAGTGTATCTTGTAATAATTCTAGCAATATCGACATTCCCTTATCTGTGACTCCACTCAGGCTCTTGATCAAGAAAGATAATTTCGAGTATTTTTGATAACCTTGATATAAAAGACAATCTGCTTCTTCCATTAAGTTGAAAAAATCCCGAGCTGCTTCATTCCTTAAGAACACTGACTCTAAACCTTACACTTCTTGGTTGAAGTTATCATTTTGAAAACCAAACGCATCACGCACAACACCATTATAGGATCATCTTCATCTACTTGAACTCCTACTTGTGAACTTTGAGGAAGAGCATCATCATATCTCATACCAACTTTCTCACTATGAACTCCTTAGAACATATAGTCTTCCGGGAAAGGCTTCACAAGCAAATGTTCCATGACAACTTATGTAACCCCCTTTATAATAATTATCCGAAATACGTGATTAAAATGAAATAGAGACCAATGAATAGTAAAACTCATTTTCAAACCCATATACAAGATAGGGTTTTCACAAATACTTTTAGAAATCCAAATTACCCGGTTTCGTATTCACATTTCGAATATCATTACTCTGCGTAGTTCAATCACATTCATATATATATATATATATATATCAGAGTGCACAATAAAATTCCCGGCCAACCTCGGTTTCTAGTCATTAACTCAAGCTTTATAAGGCACATATGCCTATTATAACTTCCATACCATACGGGGATTACACAAAATCGTCTCAAATATATATCTAAATATACATCCCAAATCCAAAGACGAATACAAATTATACAATACTACCAATCTATGATAACCAACTAGTAACTATTACTCCTAACCAGCAGCTTAACCCGTCCTTAGTTACTTGCTTCTTGCTTCTTTCTCGAACCACTTGCCCTGTCTAAAAGGTTAGTCAATGGAAATAATGAGCTTCAAAAGAATCCCAATAGTAACAAATCACTCATACCACACATAGTCACATAGCATGCAAGCATATCATCATGCAGCGCAGCAACACAAATAACCTTTCGGCTCACATAGTCAATCCCTTGTAAACTACCGCCCCAGGAGATGGACTCACAAATACACAATCATATAAAGCTGGAATCGGGCATCTTTAACACTGATGCACCACGCTTCCGCTGCACGCTCTGAGGCCTACCTCCTCATCTATGCTTTACAATGTCAGGTTGGTTTAGTAGGAGTCAATCCCCCACTACCCCTGACGATGCCCACAATCCACATTCATCTGGGCCAGACCTTTGTCTGATTCAACTTGAATCATTCAGAGCCATTCACACATTCCATTCTCTGTCTCAACCTTAGGACCATACCTCCTAACTATTCATAGTTCTATCCAGAACTATCCTCAAGTCAGTGGTACATTCCAATTTCGTAATGTCATTGCATATTCCTCCACCAACGATCAGCACCCTTCTAGCTTGCACACAACTAGTCATGCCTTCAACACTGGTACTGCTACTCAAATTCTCTGGTGAACCACACTGATTCACCATATCCCCATCACAAATAATATATGCACGTATTCCCTTAAACTTATATATCCACAATTAACAGGGACATTAATGTGTATACCACATCTAATCACAAATCATCGCCTATTCCTGACTAAATTAGGGGAACTATCCTAGCAAAATCCACCTTTACCAGGAGCTACAACTCTGATACCAAAATGTAACCCCCCCTCCATAATTATTATCCGAAATACATGATTAAAATGAAATAGAGACTAACGAATAGTAAAACTCATTTTCAAACCCATCTACACGATAGGGTTTTCACAAATACTTTTAGAAATCCAAATAACATGGTCTCATATTCACATTTTGAATATAATTACTTTACGCAATTCAATCACATTTATATATATATATATCAGAGTGCACGATAAAATTCCCGACTAACCCCAGTTTCCATTCATTAACTCAAGCTTTATAGGGCGTATACGCCCATTACAGCTTCCATACGGGGATTACACAAAATTGTCTCAAATACATATCCAAATATACATCCCAAATCCAAAAATGAATACAAATTATACAATATTACCAATCTATGATAGTAAAACTCATTTTCAAATCCATATACACGATAGGGTTTTCACAAATACTTTTAGAAATTCAAATTACCTGGTCTCGTATTCACATTTTGAATATAATTACTATGTGTAGTTCAACCACATTCATATATATATATATATATATATATCAGAGTGCACAATAAAATTCCTGGCCAACCTTGGTTTCCATTTATTAACTCAAGCTTTACAGGGCGTATACGCCTATTACAGCTTCCATACGGGGATTATACAAAATTGTCTCAAATACATATCCAAATATACATCCCAAATCCAAAGATGAATACAAATTATACAACACTACCAATCTATGATAACCAACTAGTAACTATTACTCCTAACCAGCAGCTTAACCCGTCCTTAGTTACTTGCTTCTTTCTCGAATCGCTTGCCCTGTCTGAAAGGTTAGTCAATGGAAAGAAAGAGATTTAAAAGAATCCCAATAATAACAAATCACTCATACCACATATAATCATATAGCATGCAAGCATATCATCATGCAGCACAGTAACACAAATAGCCTTTCGGCTCACATAGTCAATCCCCTGTAAACTACAACTCCAGCGGGACAGTCTTATGCCATGGGAACCCCCATATGGCCGCAGTTGAAAAACACACAAATACACAAGCTTTGTAGCATCCGTGACATCACAAAATAATGATAACACATACATACACTGCATTTACACATAGTATAAGGGAAGAGTCATTACCTTATTTTTTCCACGTGTGTTTCGACACAAGAGATCAAGATCAGGGCAAATACCGAATCCTGACAATCAAATCAAGGACATAGGGTTATTCCCTTTTCCAATCTCTCAACTTTCAAATACTTAGAACTGATTATCATTTACAACCTTTAGGTGGCTACTCAAAGCCTAAACACATGCCTAAAGGGTTGGGAGAAACTTGAACAAAGACCATATTTCAAAACCTCAAAACATCATTTTTCAAAGGTTGGCTGCAGCCAATAGATGGTCAGAAATTCATGGGCCGCGGTCAGCACTTCTGACCCGCGGCCAGAAGTAGGTAAAAGGTTTTGGGTCGCGGCCAGCCAATTAGGCCACGGCCAACAACAGACCTATCCCCTGGCTCATTTTCCAATGACCATAACTTGGTTCACAGAACTCATAATAACCCAAACTTTATATTAATAGAAAGCTTGCAATATGAACTACAAATCTGGAAAGTTTCACATCAATTCAATATCATTTGCTATGTCAAAAGATCATACAAAGTTGGTTACTTGCACAACATTTCAGACTTGCTGTACATACCACGTTCTCACCTACATTATTCGAGTAAGCACAATGAATGCATCTACACAAGTCATAATGATTTCTCTTTTACTACTAACTATAAGTACAAATTTCCTAATTTTTTCCTTTTAACAAGTGTCCATATATCAGACAATGCCAAGGAGGAAGCTTCGCTTAAAGAGATTGATCATTTGCTGAATTTGAATGGGAAGACGCTCAAAGACTATCCTAGCCTTCCTATCCCTTCTTTATCAATAAGGCTCAATGTTACAAATAATCTAATCTTACAGGAGATGAATTATGACCGAGATGCCCTTCATGAGCAATCAACAGCATTGGTTGGCTCTCTTAATCCTGAGCATAGGATGCTTTTCAATAATGTAATGGCATCACTTGACTCAATTGCATCTGGGTTCTTCTTTGTACATGGCTATGGTGGTACGGGGAAGACATTCTTGTGGAATGCATTAACATCTACATTGCTTGCTAGAGGGGATATTGTCTTAACTGTTGCATTAAGTGGCATTGCAGCTACTTTACTCCCTTCAGGTAGAACAACCCATTCACGCTTCGCAATTCCAATTCAAGTTAATGAATATCCTATGTGCTTAATTAAACAAAATTCTGCCCTTGCAAGCTTGATTATTGGTACAAAGTTAATCATATGGGATAAAGCTCCTATGGTTCAAAGATACTATATTGAAGCTCTTAATCAGACTCTGAAGGATATTATGCATTCTAATAGGATTTTTTGTGGTAAATGCATTCTAATAGGTGGTGATTTCCGTTAAATTCTTCCAGTTGTACCAAAAGGAAGTAGAGCTACAATTGTTAATGCATGAATAAGCTCATAATCCTTATAGGATTTTTGCACCATATTCAACCTAACAACAAACATGAGGCTAATTGCTAGACGTTCAACACAAGAAATTAGAAAGTTAGAGTGGTTCAGTTAATGGCTCCTAGACGTCAGTGATGGTAAGTTAGGTTCATCTGAAGATGGTGTTTCTGAAATCAAAATCCCTATAGATTTGTTAGTTCCAGAATCTACCAACCCAATAGCTACAGTGGTGGCAGCTACGTACATCAATTTGGAACAAAATCTGTCTAACAATAATTACTTAAATGATAGAGCAATATTAGCACCAACCATAGAGATGGTGGGAGAGATTAACAATTATATGTGCTCATTGTTGCCTGCAGAAGCACATGTTTTCTTAAGTTGTGACTCGGTTTGTAAGTCTACGCAAGTTACTGATAGCTTCAACAACCTCTACACAACTAAATTCCTAAACACAATTAATAGCTCTGGAATGCCACCACATAAACTTACATTGAAGGTTGGTGCACCTATTATGTTGTTAAGGAATATAGACCAATCTTCCGATTTATGCAATGGTACACGTCTGTGCATATCAAAGCTTAGAAAGAATGTCATTGAAGCTATCACATTAAATGGGTCTCACCCTAACAAGAAGGTTTTAATTCACAGAATGGACATGAATCCTTCTGAAAGTAGGTTGCCATTCCATATGCGTAGAATGCGATTCCCTATCATTCTTAGCTTTGTAATGACAATTAATAAAAGTCAAGGGCAATCACTTCGTCATGTCGGGCTTTATTTATCGAAGCCTGTTTTCACATATGGCCAATTGTATGTTGCACTATCTAGAGTGAAAAGCATGGATAGATTGAAGATTTATGTGCCTACTAACAGTGATAAAAATAGTCGGACAACAAGGAATGTTGTTTACAAGGAGGTGTTTAGGAACTTGATGAGCTAAACTTATTATTGTGCTGAAGTGCACACGGGCATAATATGTTTGAATGTCAAACTTGGTTTGTACATCTGGCATGTTATGGTCCTCTTACATTATGTTTCCCTTAGGTCTATATCATATGTTATGATTGTTTTTGTCATTGCAGACTTTGAAATTTAGTTGTTGCCTTCTTAATGTAGTTTTTGCATGTTAGTATGAATCTGTTATGTTTAAAGCATCAACATTAGTTGCTGAAATTTAATGTACCAAGCATAGTTTACATGTTCAGGATTTATTGCTCCCCGGGGGATTAAGTGCTAGTTGGCAATGCAACTGTAGCTTATTTGGTGAATTCGACAAATTTTTTGGTGACTAAACACACAAGCACATTGACTTTGCAAGTGTTGGGAAATGCCAAAGCATCTATAGTTGCTGTGGTTTCCGTTTTGATATTCAAAAAGAAGTTGTCAACATGACTAATGAAGTTGTGAAAATAGGCAAAACCAGTTGTTAAAATTGTTACATGCAATTTTGCAAGTTCAGACTTGAGAAACTTGTAATCTCACGCAGGTATGAAAAAGAAGTTGTCAAAATGAATTATCATGTTGTGAAAATAGGCAAAATTACTTGTTAAAATTATCATATGCGGTTGTGAAAGTTGAGACTTGTAATCTCACACAAATATGAAAAAATTGTCAAAATGACTTATCAAGTTGTGGAAAAAGTTGTGAAAATAAGCAAAATCAATTATTAAAATTGTTATATGCAGTTGTCAAACTTGGGACTTGTGAGACTTGTAATATCAGTTAGGTATGAAAAAGAAGTTGTCAAAATGACTCATCAAGTTATGAAAATAAGCAAAATCAGTTGTTAAAAAGCAATATACAGTTGTCAAAATTGGGACTTGTGAAACATATAATCTCAGTCAAGTATGAAAATGAAGTTGTCAAAATGACTAATGCACTTGTCAAAATAGACACAAGTAGTTGTTAAAATTCTACTAAGCAGTTGTGAAATTTCTAAAGTTCTCCAAGTATGAAAATGCAGTTGTCAAAATGACTTATACATTTGTGAAAATTGAATTGGGCAACATAATCATTTCACATTCCTAATTAATCACAAAAAGTCCCTAGGGACTTTTTTTATTTAGGAATTTGGTTTGAAACTTTTTTGTGGTTTTTTTGAGTCCTTGAGACCTGTCAGGGGTTTTCCCTATTTTTTTGGTTATTAGATGAATGTCCTAATTAGAATAAGGGAAAATTGCCCTTCAGTATATAAATTACTATCTAAAAATTCCTAAGGGGCCTCACAAGCCATAGTGTTACCATTGAGATGTCCATATGTTGATAAGCGTATGTGTCATATTAACAAATTATAGCGTTACAATTGACAAGTGTATGTGCATTATTGACGAGTCATAGTGTTACCGTTGGCATGTTTATGTGTCGTATTGACAATGGGACCATACTATGCTTAGACTTCTTTAATATTTATGTGTTGTAATGAAAACATGTAATTTCACAATTTAAATCTACATCATTAAGGTTTCTTAAGAGTTTTTAGATAACAAATCCTATGCTTAAATTTTTTTAATATTTTTTCTGTTTCTATGGA
Source organism: Inga leiocalycina (assembly GCA_963242795.1). Lineage (NCBI taxonomy): Eukaryota > Viridiplantae > Streptophyta > Magnoliopsida > Fabales > Fabaceae > Inga > Inga leiocalycina. The sequence continues at coordinate 51,972,031 of OY725330.1, read as the reverse complement.
CCATATGCCATTTTCCCTTGAAAATAATGATGACAGGGGTGGGGCAAGATGAATCAAAGTTTCCTAGGTTTGAGCTGTCAAATCAGAGTTAGGCCCACTAACCCACAAGTCTTGCCCATCCGTTTATTTTGTCTCTTTATTATTTAGCATGAAAAAAAATATATCTGATAAATAGTGAAAGGTAGGTATACATGCATACTCTATATATTGAAGACCTAATCAAAGCTAAAGTTAAATGTATAAAAGTTTGGATTTTCTTGATATGAAGTTGAATTCAATTTAATAAGTTTAAAATTAAAAAAAAAAACACCCAGCTCATTAAAAGAGCTAAACATACAAACCGCCTACTAAATACTGATTCCGTGATTTACTAGGGAAAAAAACAACAAACAAAAAAATTAATACTCACTACAAAATTTAAATTTCACACAAAAAACGAAAGGAAAAGAAAAGCAACTAATTCTAACTAACATATGTTTGGATGGAGAGAAAGTAAGGGGAAAATAGGGAGGATGAGATACTAGGAAGGAAAACTTCCAAAAATGATAAAATTCTTTTATTATTTTTTAGAGTTTTCCTTCCTAGTTTTCTCTTTTCCATAATTTTCTCTCTATCTAAACATAGGGCTAGTGTGGGTATTTATGCACTTCTAATTTTGAAGGTAAAGGCGGATAACTTCAATTTCAAAAATTTTTATCCAGGCCAAACAAAATTAAAAAATTTATAGAATATAATTTTCATAGGCTCGCTATTATTATTTTTTGAATAAAAAATCATATAATGCGTGAATAATTTGGTGGTAATTAATGACATGATTGATTCTTCTTCTTCTTTTTAAATGGATGCCAATTAACTCATGATATTTTTATTGAAAAAATTGACAACAAAAATATTCAACGCATCTGTTCTTTAACTCCATTCTTCTTCTTCTTCTTTTTTTAAAAAAATTATGTTATAAAGTTAAAGAAAAAATATTCAAAATACGAGTTCAAGAGGAAGGTCCCATGGAAAGAACTCCTGGAAAACAAGAAAATGTCATAGAAAACTTGAAAAAAAAAAACATGGTCATAAAGCTCTATATAGAAGCAAACGTCTGAAACAAAATTTATCCACCACTTGAGATTATTAAACCAATCCAATCAAATGGATTGATATACAATTTTGGCCAAAGTTAAAAAAAGGGGATTGATATAGATAGATGGTGCAGACTGGAGATAATTAAAGCAAAACTGATCGAACACTGTCACTTTCATCTATGTTTTGTTTCTAATTACTGTCACTTTCATCTTTTAAAAGTAACATAAATTATCCTTAGAGAAAGATATGAGTAATATTGAAGAGTTTGAATGAGGGTACAGGTGCATATATATGTAACAACCATAAAACCTAAACACATTAACCTGCAGCAGAGAAAGTGAAAGATAATGAAAGTCTGTGATAAGTCCCTTTAGATGTGATTATTTTCACTCTGCAGGTAACTTCTCTTTTTCACCCTCACTATCACTATCATCAATCCTTTTGGCAAACAAAGTGAGAGTGAGAGAGAGAGAGAGAGAGAGACACACACACACACACACAATCTACAGTTCTCCAAATCTACATACTGTGTACGTTATATATATAAGCTATGATTAACTCTATCAGTTTGTGGCTTTGTGTTTTTTGTTGTGTCTGTCTGAATTTGAGAAAGAGACCTCTCCCTATGTATCGCCCACTCACTCTCACTTTTGGGTTTGTGTGTTGTGAGTTGTGACTCTCTCTCTATGAGAGAGAGAGAGAGTAAATGAGTGCAGAAGTGAAACCAGAAAGTGAAGAGATGAGATTATTGTGCTCGGAAGAAGAGCATTTTTGCTTGTGGTACGAACAAAAAAAGCACCAACAGACACAAAGTCATATTTGATGCAACACACATATAACACTATATCAAACACTCTAATACATAGCAAATATGTATATATACTAGTCTAAAAGTAATCATACAGCTGTCAATTATTTCCCTTTAACATTTTTTGCCATATATTATCATCTACTTATGCTAAGTCGCACGCAATGGTCATAATTATGAACTGCACCTTGCTTTTTCTTCTTCTTCTTCTTCTTCTTCTTGTTTTTTTAAGATTCAAAGGGGTAGACACTAGACAATAAGGAGATACAAGCAAAATCAAATCCACGATCTTTGACTTGCATAAGAATTTTCATGTTACTAATCTAAGCTGCGTAGTAGAAAGCAATTGACATATCTCACTTTTTTTGAGACATGAGATTTGAATATATAGTAAATATATTAAAATTTTATTTTGTTTTTAACACTGGTCCCTATAATTAAACAAAAATTTGGATCATTTTACCCCCTAAGTGATCAAAAATTCTTAGTTGAAAATTGAAGGACTAAAACAAAAATGAAGGTGAACTTTAAGGATAAAAAATTATATTAACCCTTAAATTTTCACATCCAAACATAAATCAAATTATAGTGACATAGTTTAAACTTAATTGAATTTGCGAACTACACCTTGTAAATGGTTCAATTTTACACCAATGGTTTTATAACATAGTAACATAAAAGCTCTCTTATAAATAGGAGGTCTCACGGATCTTATATGTCTATAACTTCATGCCATTAATACCTGTTCATTTACTTAAAAAAAAACAGAGAGAGAAAAGAAAGTTCAGCATACTAACACTAATCAAACAGGCTTAGTATTAGTGTAATGATCCAAAGGGTGAGGCCAGGCTTAGTTATATAAGAAATGAGAAACAAAATGAAGATGAAATAAAAAGGAAGCATAATAGAGTATATAGAAAGAGAGAAGAGTGATGGTACTGTGTAAGCAATTGGTGCGCTCTTCAATGCATTCCTTTTCCTTCTTTGCCGCTCCCTTGTCTGCTCTTCCTCTCCCATCCCCTTCTTCTCCTTCCTCGCTTGATCCCTCTCTTCGTTAATCACACAAACACACCACTTAGTTCCTATTAAAGAGAGGGGTGGGTAAGTCAATAAATTTTTTTTTTAAAATTTACCTTCATTTAGAGCCACTGATATCCAACATTAGTCTAATTTGCAGGAATGTAAGTATACAATGGGGTAATCTCACTGCCTACCATCAAGTAATTATCACAACTAAGGATCATATACATTCTTTTAATTGACTTACAATAGGGATCAGGGTGATACGATGTAGAAATGTTTTATGACTACACTAATTTGGTTTTTTATGTATACATTTCTTACTTCTATATACTAAGTAGTACTAATTAACAACACAAGTAAAACCTACATTACAAGAATGTGTAAGCATTTTATTAGCTTAATATTGAAAAATTAGTGAAATTCCTAAAAGCTACCCATCCATATCCACAAGTCGCTCCTTTATTTATAGGCTTCCATCATCGTCCCCACTTGCCTTCTCACACTTCCACCTCTCTCTCTCTCTCTCTCTGGAATAATTACTCGCCGTCATCGTCATCGATCACCATGCAGACCCAGTACCCTAACTTCTCCTTCTTCTCGTCATGTTTAGAATCTGAAGAACAAGACGAACACTCCATTTCCCTCTCTCTCGGACCTCCTGGCGAACACAGTATTTCTTCCAATAAGGTGAACCCCACTGTTGCTACTACTTGTTCTTCGTCCAATGACGTCGTATCACGACATCATCATCATCATCACCATCATCTTCTTCACCACCAAAACCCTAACTCTGATCTTGGCGTCACCGTCGCCCTCCACATCGGCCTCCCTGCAGCTGCCACCACTAACAGTGCTGGTGGTGGTGGTTCTAATAGCAATAAACCCGACCCATTAATGAGTTCGTCGTCTTCTTCGGGTCATGTTCCGGGTCAGTATTGGATTCCTTCCCCTGCTCAGATCCTCATCGGGCCCACCCAATTCTCTTGCTCTGTCTGCAACAAAACCTTCAACCGTTTCAACAACATGCAGGTAATCATTGCTCCATTCACCTCACAAAAAAATAAAAAAAATAAAAACAGAATAAAGAACTGCTACACATGAATTCATCTGCTCCTTTATACGGGTCAACTCATCGGGTTCAGAGACCCGGATTATGATTTTATGTTTGGGTTTAAGTTCTCCCAACTAGTTAGTGATCGCAACTTTTTCCTTATCATATTCTTTATAAAGATCATAATCCTTGTTGGAAGTAATTTATTCGATTGGGGAATTCCCTGTCAATTTGGGAATTCAATCATGCTGATTTGACCCACGATTTCTTGACTAATTTATTGTTATTACCTTTGTTTAGCAATAAAAAATATCAGATTCTCTTGATTTATAATCACAAATTAACAGCACCGAGGAAAGAGCTATCTTTTTAGTTTTTTTAGAGTTCAGCCATATTTTCATCATTTTGATTATATATTTCTCTAAACCGTTGAGTTCAATTCCTGTTTATTACAACTCACTCACTCCTCTCTCTTTTGAGATGGCTCTGGTACCATATTGAAATTTGAAAGATTAATTAATCAGAGTATTTCAGATGTTCTTATTTTTTCTCCCTATAAATATAATCTTTCAAATTTTAACAAGAAGATGGATAACATTCTTAAACTGTATTGTTAATGCAGATGCATATGTGGGGACATGGATCGCAGTATAGGAAAGGACCAGAATCACTGAGAGGGGCAAAACCAGCATCTTCAATTCTGAGACTGCCATGTTATTGTTGCGCCGAAGGTTGTCGGAACAACATCCAGCATCCGAGGTCGAGGCCGTTGAAGGATTTCAGGACACTTCAGACACACTACAAGCGCAAGCACGGCGCCAAGCCCTTCGGCTGCCGGAAGTGCGGCAAGGCGTTCGCCGTCAGAGGAGACTGGAGGACCCACGAGAAGAATTGCGGCAAGCTCTGGTTTTGTATCTGTGGCTCAGATTTTAAGCACAAAAGATCCCTCAAAGACCACGTTCGAGCCTTCGGTGACGGCCATGCTCCTCACACCGTCGACAGCCGGGACCACCACCACCAAGAGTTAGAAGAAGTCGACGATGATGAAGACGAAGACGATGAATTAGAAGATGACGATAATAACAGTGACGTGTTTGTCTACAGCGGAAATCATGCCTCCATTTACCTCTGATACATATGTTTAAGATACTCTCAAGTCTGGAGACAGTTTTAATTTTATGATAAGCTCCAAACGCTACTGTAGTACTACCGCTTCATATATATATATATATATCATGGTACAATATTTAAGGTAGTGCTAGTTAATGTCTAATTGAAAGGTGAAACCCTAAAAGGATTCAGAAAATCTGCGAGTCTGATATATATTTCATATATATATATATATAGTGTTAAGATGCAACGTTACCCAGAAGTAACCATTTCAAAGCGCTGGATATCCCGAACTTTTTCGAAGAATAATTTTGCCACTAATAAAGGAGCAAATTCATCCAAACTGTTAAAAAACTAACATTATTGATGATAAAAGGTAAAATTACTATATTTTAGGTACTTTCATGATAAAAATACTCTTTAAAATAATTATGAATACTTAATACTCTTAAGTGGCCTCTTTCAAAATAAAAATTACACCTTAACCTTTTATATATATACACATATAGTGTTTGTTTGGAATAGTTTATTTTTGGACAATAAGTGTTTATAAATCGTGATTCACGGTATACGAAATAAGTATGTGAGATAAATTTTATCTCGACTTGTGTAATAAAGACTTATTCTCTAAAACTAAGTAATCCCAAACATAATTATATTTGTTGTGGGGGCCGGTACTAGATAGTTACCAGGGAGTGGTATAGTGGGAGAGGTTGGAGTTGGTTAAAGCTCTTTTCGTGGTGAATAAGATTTGGGACAATCAATTAGAGAGAGTGTGTACGTTTGTCTTTGATGTTTGTTGAGAGAGAGGTAGAGAGAGAAGAAGGAGACAAACAATGAAATGAAAGGTGAGGATCTTTGCATTAAATGACGGAGGTGGCAGTTCGATATATTATTAATAATATTAGAGAGAGAGAGAGAATAGTGAAGGTGGTCAAGAGTACTCAGTGACTGCAGATAGGAGAAGGGGGCAGACATGCATGCAGACAAGAGCAGTCACAGATTCCACTGTTGATAGAGAGAGAAAGATTAGGGTTAGGGTTATAGGGATGAATGAATGTGAATGATGACGATGAGTAAGAGAGTGTGTGAGAGAGAGAGAGAGAGAGGAGTGAGAGTGAGACTAACACTAATATGAAAGAAAGAGTGGGAGTGACAGAGAGGGGTAACAATGGACCACTGATACTTTGCTGTTTTTGGGGTTTCACCCCAAGGGCTGTCTTTTGCCTTTTCAGACCTCATCTCCTTTCATTCATTCTCAAACATATACATGCATCCCTCTCAAATTTTCACTCTCTTTTTACTTTTTCTCCTATAATTCATGTTGTATAACCTTGATAGAAAGTTTGAATTCAGAGCCTCGTGCTTAAAAAAATTGAATGAGGAGTTTAGTGTCATCTGGATACAAAGCCCCGACATCATCAATTCATTGCTTGATACTTTATTATTTATTATTCCAACTATACAACACTTCCTCCGTTTACACATGGCTTTTTAGTTTAGGTATTCTCAACTTTTATTTGGTCTGGTTTAGAGCATGAAGTTAGTTTCCTATATATGGATTCTCAACTCTTGGATCTCAAAGATTCAAGGTTATAAGTTTTTTTGGAATAAGGTTTAATTTTGACCAGAAAGCTGTCATGTAGAAGCAACATTGTCTTGAAAGTTTTTTTTTTGTTCAATATTGCCTAAAAGTTTCCAAATCATCCTAATTTCGTCATGGCTTATATCCATGTTAAGCTTAACCATTAATTGATCAAATATGCTGAGCTGACAAGTTCACATGTTATCCACGTCATTTTTGTTAAGCTGTAAATTTGCTATAAAAGTGTTCACTCAGTAGCAATATTGCCTCGAAAGTTGTTTGGGTTCAATATTGCCCCAAAGATTTCCAAATTATAGCAATGACACACTGGCCATTATTTAGATTAAGTTTGATTGTTAGTTAACAAAATATGCTAAGGTGATAAAGTGAACAATAGTGAAGAAGAATTTGTGGGTGGAGGAGGAGCTCATGTTTGCCAGAGAGTTGTTGAGAATATATAAGGCCACCGAAAACCATCGCTGTGCCCCATCAACGCTTAGATAAGTGAGTTCCTTCGATTGGTTTGAGTTCTCTCATAATCTTTTGTCTCCTTTTCTTTTCATATTCTCATCTCTACCCTCAGATTAAAAAAATAGATGGTTCATATTTCATATTTTTTAAAATTATTATTTTAAGCATTAATAAATAAATTTAAATTGTTAAAATATGATCTACACAATTCATAACTACAACACGAACAAAATTTTACAAAATCAATTATAAAATATTATAAGAATAGTTTTAGAAAATATTAAATCTAAACCATTCAGACGAGATGCAATCTATAACAAATTGATTTGCTCTTCACTACATAAGTGCTTCCACCTCTTTGATTTTATCCAATCCTACAGATGGGATGCGATTTTTTAAATTTAATTTTTTCCCTTATTTATATATCTAACTTGGAAAAAAAAATGAAGTGGATAACATGTGAACTTTCTAATTAGCATATGTGCTCAACTAAAGGTCAAAGTTAATCTGGATAACAACTAGCTAGGGTGAGATTGCTATGATGTGTAAACTTTTGGATACCCAGTGCTTCTAAGTGAAACTTTTAGGACAAATTTGTTCATTAAAACAAAAATGACATGTGAACCTGTCAACTCAGCACATTTGGTCAATTAACAGTCAATTAATCTAGATAACAGTTGGGATGACATTGTTGCGATTTGGAAACTTCTGGAGTGATATTGAACTCAAAAAAAAAAATCCAGGACAACGTTGCTCATGCATGACAATTTATAGGGAAAAATTTGATCTTAACCCAATTAATTTCTTATCCTTTAGCTAACATAATCCTTTAAATTATGTAATAATTATTATTGCTCAGTATCATCAAAACTGTAAAAAGTGATGTGCATAAGCCGTAAATAATGTAACACAGCTTATTTTAGGCTCCATGCAAATGTACATTTTCTCCCACGCTCCAGCTATTTTTAAAGAACAAAGTTAGTCTAAAATTTACTGCTATATTTAAGGAATTTACTGCTATATTTAAAAAAGTTATGATATAAGTGGATGTTTAGGAAAATTTTCATTTTAAATAATTAATAGTAAAATTTTCAAAATATAGAACTAGCATTCTTAATTTAATAATAAGTTCCTTAATTAATATTTAATAATTTTAATATTTGAAAACAACCATATATCCAAATTGCTAAGTATAGTAAAATACTATTTTTAAAATAAAAAAACTGAAATACTATATATTTTTTAACCTAAGCACATATATTTAATTAGCTGCACCAATTTTTCACAACATTATTTTCATTTATAAATGCAGTGCCACTAATCATGTTTGTTCTTAATAATGCCCGTCCATTGAGCTTCGTTGGCTTTCGTTGCCCCTTCCTTGATTGCTTTCTTCATGCTATATACAATAAAAAAAAATTATAATAAGTCGCCCTATTAGCTAATCACAAACCACGAATTCATATAATTGGTTAACTTATAGGACCACACACACACACACTAGGCTCACCTAATGTTGTGTTAGATCTAGCTAGTAATTCCATTATTCCCTTTTCTCCGGTGGATCTTTTGCTATACATAAATAACCATATTAATTTGAATTAGTTGCATTATATAGGCTCAAGTGAAATTATATATAAAGTGGTTTTTTGAAATTTAAAGTGTGTGTGTATGTACATACTTAAAAAGTATTTTGTCCTACACAATGTTTGTATTATATCACACTGCCAGTACTCGAACCAGCCTAGTTTATATATGCTTCTTAGAAAAATGAGGCCGTTGGGCTGAATTTTTGTAATGATTTGTATTTTTTGAGATTCTTGTGTAATCAAGTACTATTTAATATAGGCATGAGATCCATATGAAAGGCTTCACTTAAGTTGGGATCATGGTCATTATAAAATTGTCGTCTTTAGTGACTCTTCAAAAGTATTGCATCTAATCAATAAAAACATGACTCAAGATCATTCCTTCAATAGCCACATTAGATAAATTTGCTATTCCTAATAATTATTACTTTTGATTTCATGTCAAGGGAGGCCAATCGGTGTATTGGTTCTTTTGCTCGCCCGGTCATCAAATGGATGTCAAAACCATCATCATGAATATCCCTCCTATGGAGTATAGAGCTATTCTCTTCGAAGATTTCAGGTATGGGATTTCATTAGCTAAATAATCCTCGCTCGTTTCACCCTTATATTCCAAACAAAAGGCATGAGATAAGGATAGAAAATCGAGAGAATGACAGAAAAATACCACTTGAACTTCAAAATCCCAAATTAGTCATTTGATAAAGATTTGTATTGTCAATTTCATTACTTTTCTTGTCAGCGGGATTTTGAAGTTCAAATGGTATTTTTCTGTCATTCTCTCTAGAAAATTTATCCTAAATGTACTGCTCCCTCTTGTCTTTAATATATGACATATTTAAAGAGTTAGTCTTGATTCTAAATATAAGATATATTTTTTATATTTTTCAATTTTTTCTTAATTTATTTTTATTGATGCTCTCTCAACACTGATTAAAGAGGAGAGAAGAGGGAATCAAGAAAAAATAACTAGGGTGTTTTTAAAAAATATATCATATTAATTAATTTAACTAACTTCTTTAATCTAATTAAATTGAATAAATATATCTTATATTAATAATAATAAGGAGGGTAATAATAAATTAGTTTGTGGTGGATATGAATTAAGATAAAAGGTCAAAAACTAATGTACATTATGCTATTCAGAAAGTACGTATGCATCATCACAAAATATAGGAGTACTGCAATATCTGTACGTAAAGTCTCAAAAGCTATGCCTATAAAAATTGGCATGCATTATGTTACAAAACTTGTCAGTCTCCTATATTATATTTTATTAACAAATAAAACTCTGATTCTTACCACTCTGGTCCCTATTATAAGGATTGAGCCGGGATCTAATTATCCCCACAATCGATATAAAACTTGTCAGTCTCATATATAAACAAACAAACTTTATATCTTCATTGTACAATGGTAAGTATCAAGACATTTGAATAAAGTTGGTTTGTTTATTATAAGGGTAAAGGTGTAAAAATAGCCATGAATTTTTGTCAAAAGAGCAAAAATAACCATGAACTATGTAAAATGGGGCAAAATCGTTAAATATGACTGTTGACCGTACGTTGACCGTTAACATATTTAACAATTTTGCCTTATTTTACATAATTCATGGTTACTTTTGCTATAAAAAATAGTTCATGGTTATTTTTGCACTTTTAACTAAAATTTATGATTATTTTTACACCTTAACCCTTATTATAATTATTACTGCTACTATTTTCTGAATATTATATATTTTAAGTACACTCTTTAACAGAGCTTCGTGACTTATAAGCTGTCATCTATCTGTTCCAGAGATTTATGATCCTACCACTTTGCTCCCGCGAGCTTGGATGGATTTTGAATTTCAGGTACGTTTTTGCACATAAAAAGACTTTAAAGACCAACAAAAAAACAGACTTTAAATTTTTATCTGATTAATTTAAATATATTTATAGTTGGTTATGCTTTTTCTTTTGTTTTTCTTGCCTCGCGTGCTAACAAAAGTTGTGTTGTTTTTCAGTTGCTGAAGCAACACTCAAGGGTTGTCACTATGTCATGTTGGTATCAAGTAAAAAATTCATATTATTAGATCATTCATAAATTGTTAAAATCTAATCAAATATTTTGAATTCCTTAATAAAATTTGTGAATGACATGATAGTGTGACTTTTTTATTTGGTAAACGAAAGTTGTTAAAACCTAATAAAATACTGTTAATTTTTTAACAAAACTTGTGAGTGACTTGATAGTGTGACTTTTTTACTAGGTAAATGAAAGTTGTTAAAATCTAATGAAATCTTGTGAATTCCTTAACAAAATTTGTAAATGACCTCATTGTGTCGACTTTTTACTGGGTGAACGGAATTTGTTAAAATCTAATAAAATGTTGTAAATTCCTTAACAAAATTTGTGAATGAGCTGATAGTGTAAACTTTTTTACTAGGTAAACAAAAATTGTTAAAACACAATGAAATATTGTAAATTTTTTAACAAAACTTGTAAATGAATTTCAGTAAAAGTTAAAGAGTTAGCTTATATATATTTGTTTGCATAATATGTATTGAGACAAAACAAGTGGTGGGGGTTCAAATTCCACTCCCACCACTTCAAGAATCTTTATTCCCATCGAAGCTCCATCAACTAGTGGTTGCCTGCTGCCAACGGTGGTGGGGGGTTTTTGCTTCTTCTTTTTTTTTTTTTCAAATATGTGTAAGGCCATCTTAATAATTTCCTTTTAATTTCAAAATGGACAAATTGAGCTTAACACTTCTCTAGAATTATGTATATTTGAAACATATTTTTGTTTTTTAACATTTTTAAAGTTCTTTTACTGGAATTTTTCCTAGTTTTTATATGTATATTTATTGAGTTTCATGCAGCTTTTCTTGTTTTTTCTTGGGGCTAATATAATATTTGACCCTCCAATTTTATTCTCATTTTAATTTTAGTCCTTCAAGTTTTAAACTATGATTTTAGTATTTTGAATGGGCAAAATGATCCAAATTTTTGTTAAATTATAGGGACAAATGTTTTGAGTGAAATAAAACTTAAAAAACCAAAATCTATAATTTAAAATCTGAGGAATCAAAACCAAAATGAGAATAAATTTGAAGGATAAAAAATCGTATTAGTCCCTTTTTTAATCAACTTTCCTCGCATGTTTTAACAAATTTGCACATTAAAAATGCAACTACAGCTCCGTTTAAATTATCATCTGCAGCATAAGATAAAAATCTAACGTCGCCCATATGGTACCTTAGCCAGAAAGACCAACTGCATAAGGAGCAGCGCAGGTCTATCCTGCAGAGCCTACTCAAATAGGATCAGCAACCCTCCAAATGCATTATTGCAAGTTACCACTGTTTAGTAGCAGCAAACTCACGCGTTTGCTGACCCAATAAATGTCAAAAAATAAAATGTCAAATCTCAGTTATTTTGACAGAGACCATAGTATTCATAAATTGAATCTACATATATATATATATATATATATAAATGCACAAGAGAAAATGGTACTCACTGCTCAGTTGTGTCTATCTATCTCTATGGATCCTCAACCTCTGTGTCTGTCCTAGCCTGCATTTTCTTGTATAGCTCTACAGAACCAGAAGAAAGAAGGCAAAGATATTTTACAAGTAACTAATAACCCACGTACGTACAGAAACATTCAAAAATCACATGATCTTGTCAGAATTTAACAGGTAGTCAAAATTTCAGCTCCAGTCCTAGTGATCAAAATGGTGTGCTCAAACTGAGCCGCTGGACTCCCATCAGCAGTCACTGTTGTCCAATTGTCTGGCCATGTAATGCACTTGATGCTTCCCATTGTAAGGATAGGTTCTGCAGCAACAATGGAAGAAGATTCAAGGACGGCCCAACTTGTTCAATACGCTAAGAAAACAACCTAAGTCTTGTTAGCATGCGTACGTAAATTTATACGTAAGATAGGTACTCTTGACAGGGATTCAAACCATTGAGAATTTGAAGTTTTGTAATGGAAGCTCAAATGAGTTAGCTTGAGATTCTCATTTTCAGCCATGACACAAGGGATGTGAGCAAAAGGGGTGACAGAGATCACCAAAAAGTACCATGACAAGATTATGTGTATAGCTTGATGTCCAAATGGAACATGAATTAGTAGATGTGCATGGAAATACAAGAAAGGTACAGAGAGACGTAGCATTGAACCGATATCAAGAACAATATCACATACTACCTAAGGCTTGGGAGTCAACTTAGTTATAACTGTAATGTTCTGATGATTGAATTTTATGGAAAAAAAGAAAGAACGAACCCCTGAAGAACTGGCAGCTAGGAATGGGAGTGAGATTAATGCATACTAAGAAATTAGGCATGTTTAATATAAGACATTATTCGACACTTCAAAAAGTATGCATGTGAACAGTTTTAATTTTACTGTGTTGCAGTATGTGATCTCATTTTGTGTCCCCCGTCTTAATCAGCGTACATGCTTTGAGATAGTAGTGCTAATGCTAAGCATTCTTGATATGATATTGTAACAAAATAATTTGAAAGTTAGTTAGGTTAGTTAATTAGAAGAGCGAGGTTAACCATTAGCAGCACTAGCCAAACATGGCCTTACCCTTGTCTAATTACTAATAGGTCCTTAATTAATGAAACCCCTAATCCCTGCTGTGGTATTATTTTGTTTCCTGGTTCTGTTTCTATTTGCCTATATATATGGCAGGCCATTCATTGTAAGCTCTGATTTGTGGCTAATAAGAATTCCTGCATCATTCAGAATTATCAGTTAGTTAGGTTAGTTAATTAGAAGAGTGGGGTTAACCATTAGTGGCACTAGCTGTTTAAGAGCAGCACTAGTCAAACATGGCCTTAGCCGTGTCTAATTACTAATAGGTCATTGATTAATAAATCCCCTAATCCCTGCTGTGGTATTATTCTGTTTCCCAGTTCTGTTTCTATTTGCCTATATATATGGCAGGCCATCCATTGTAAACTCTGATTTGTTGGCTAATAAGAATTCCTGCATCATTCAGAATTATCTCCTACTCTTCTTCTATCTTCCTAATCTCTCTAATTTCTCTTCTTTAACCCTCTGATCATCTTCTTCTCTACCCTAATCCCAATTCTAAAACATTCAGATTATTCTGGTTTATCAATTCTCCCCAGTGACGGGGGAAGCAGAGTCTGAGTTTTGTACAATTTTTGACACTCCATGTCATGGCTAAGCTAAGCCCCATTATTCGATTGTTTTATTATTTTTTTCTTTGGCTATGATTCCATTATTCAAAGTTTGCATCTCAAAAAAAACGAATAAAACCTGAAAGACAAACCTCCTAGCTCCAGAGAATCAAAGACCTCCTTGAGATACTGAAATCCTGCCTAACTTGTTCGCTTTCAACTAACTTAGGGGTGAACACTCACAGCAACACATACACCCATCCTTTACTATTCCCATCCCCATTGTGTTGTTATTCGTCCAGGTCATACTGCCCCCAAACAACCCATCGTCCCATAACAGCCCTTATTTTCTGTTTCTGGAATAAACCCTCCTCCCAGTGGCAGTCTACCAATGACTATGTAAAGAATGACACAGTAGGCGTGGGGAAAAATCTCAACCAAAAAAAAAAAAAAAAAATCTGAAAAGGAAATCATATTTAAGAAATAAGTTAACGCAATACCAAGGGAATAACTTTGGTTGGTGATGATTACTTCAGTTTCAAGGTAAAAATAGTCATAGACTTACCTATGGTAAATGTTTGACCTTCAACCATACAACCAGGCTTATCATTACCTGTCAAGCAACGATATAAAAAATATAAGTTCATTAAAAAATGCTACATTTGTAACCAAGACAGATAGTTTTTAAAACAACGAAGAGGGGAAGCCATATTAAATATTTTTTGGTCCTTTTGTAGAATCTATCATTTATTAGAAAATGAAAAATAAGTCAATTACCAAACACAAACCAAATGTTAGTTTCCAGCCTTTAAACTTTATCAGCAGCAATTTTTCCATGAAAAGATCTGATCCCATCATTGTTGAAAATCAAAAGGATTAAAGGTAGCAGTTTAGTTTTACCAAGGAACCAAGGCCCTCATAACACACTTTATTAAAAATTTAAGAACGTTGGAGTTAGGCAACCACTACTCCACAAGCATAAATTGTAGGAAAAGCAAGATACAAATATGCAATTTAACAGGATTTGATTGTTAGGCAGGCTACCATTGCAAGACAGTAAAAGCAACAGGAGAAAAATATGATACAGGTAATAGTTCACTTACGATGATGAAAAACTATTGGCTCAGAATGAAAAACCGTTCCCACACCATGACCAACAAAACGCTCCACTACACCATAGCCAAACTTTTCAGCATGCTCACTGAAAAATGTTTCAAACATAAGGAAAAAGCTTAAAATACTACAACCACAACAAGCCTTATCTCACTAGGTGTGGTAAAAAGAAAATCGATTGTATAGTTGATCAAAGAAACATATATCACTGGCATATATACAGCAAAGAGAAGTCACGTAGGTGCTAATGGCACATATGCAGGACAGGCAATGGCAGCTTCAAAGAGCCTTCTTTTGAAGCTTCTGCTGTCATGTTGTCATAGTATTTTTATTTTTGAGATTAGTCCTTTGGCTATCTCTGTTTCATCAGGAATAAATTTCATTAAGGCTTACTTAGTTATCCTCTATTAGGGTTACAACATAACAATTCACCCTATAAATATAATCACCGTGCTCATAACAAGACTAAGCAATAATAATAGATACTACTTTCCCAAATTAATCTCTTGGAGAATGCTTTAGACCATACAACACCTTCTTTAGTTTACACACCATTCCCATTTATTAATTCAAGCCAAACCCAGGGGAATCTTAATCTTAGCATTTTTTTTTGAATTTAGAGTTTGACGACTAATCTTGCTTTGCATCTTTCCATAGTACTATCTGAAATGTCCTTTATGGTGAATACCCATCTACACCTAACTAGTTTCATCCCTCTTGACAGCTTTACCAAGTCAAGTCTTGTTCTTATCAAGCGCTTCCATATTGATCACAAAGACACATTTTAAGAGCTAGATAATCAATTTTACTTGTATCATTTATCTGGAGAAAGAATTGCAGCGGTGCCTATGTCCATGCATAGAAAACAAGGAAGTTCAACGTAATCC